>OY755253.1:6754018-7434018 GCA_963576725.1 Azorinus chamasolen | reverse complement strand
ATTAACCCTTTCCTCCATAGGCTATTTTAGACCCAACATCATTGAATGAATTTACCCAAAAGGAGCATTTACTAGAGAAAAGTAAAAAAATTCGAATTTTGTAGATTGAAACCATTGTGATAAATAAATCATTTGCTCCTATAGGAGCAAACGCTCTATTCATCACAATGGTTTTAAGAAGTGGTTATCACAGAGGCGTAGAAAGGCGTATTTATGAAGGAAAGGGTTAAAATCATCATGTCTCTGCCAAACCTTATGTCGTGACTACTTTTAAGGAGGCGAATTTTGATGATCGGTCAAAACGCATGCTTTAGTGGAGAAATAAAGAACTACTGTAAACCGTTTACATTAACGTGTCTGATCTATTGCATTAATCTGTGTCAAATCACATATTCGCATAATGCAGCAAAACGAAGACTTCCGGCGACTTGGACTTGGACGTTCGGGTACATCTATAACTGCATGCATACTAACAGGCAAGTCTGTAACTACCAGCAAATGTCGGGTGAGTCTATAACTACATGCACACTGCCAGCAAATGCCGGGTACGTTTATAACTGCATGTACACTACCAGCAAATGCCGGGTACGTCTATAACTGCATACACACTACCAGCAAATGTCGGGTACGTCTATATCTGCATGTACACTACCAGCAAATGCTGGTTACGTCTATAACTGCAGGCACACTACCAGCAAATGCGGGTTACGTCTATAACTGCATGTACATTACCAGCAAATGCCGGGTACGTCTATTACTGCATGTACACTACCAGCAAATGCCGAGTACGTCTGTACTGCATGTACACTACCTGCATGTACACTACCAGTAAATGCCGGGTAGGTCTGTAACTGCATGTACACTATCAGCAAATGCCGGGTAGGTCTGTAACTGCATGTACACTATCAGTAAATGCCGGGTAGGTCTGTAACTGCATGTACACTACCAGCAAATGCCGGGTAGGTCTGTAACTGCATGTACACTACCAGCAAATGCCGGGTAGGTCTGTAACTGCATGTACACTACCAGCAAATGCCGGGTAGGTCTGTAACTGCATGTACACTACCAGCAAATGCCGGGTAGGTCTGTAACTGCATATACACTACCAGCAAATGTCGGGTACGTCTATTACTGCATGTACACTGCCAGCAAATGTAAACCACTTAGTAGCATAACCCATAGCATACTGAATAAAATTCGGAAATTTTGACCAATTCCATTTTCATAACAGAATTAATTATATTAAATCTATTCCACCAAATGCAACCAATTATGAGTGTCAAAACGTTTCGATCTTGATAAAACGTTGAGTTATTCGGCGTCGGATCTGAATCGAAACTGTTTGCATACAATTATGTAATCAATCGTTTTTCAACGCAATCGAAGAAAGCGCCACTTTGAAACAAGAGACAGGCGATAACCTTAGACGAAAGTCATTTTGCACCGAAGAGGTACAGATTAGAACACTCCTTCATCAATGCCTTTTGTAATTTTAACCCTTCTCTTGCTGAATTTTAAAATACATTTCTCCTTCTTTACCCATGCCCTGTTGTATAATTACAAATATCTTCACTGTGTACAAGTATTTCGCTGTGCAATCACTGCTGTGGAGTGCACTGGTTGCACAATCAACTTGTAAATAGTGCAGACCCTGATTATTTACAGGTAGGTAAATTGACGTGAATAGCAAGCGAAGGGTTAAAAGATAACGGTACTAGTTAAATGACATATAATGAACCTCATATATTGTGGGCATGCTTGTTATGTACCCATAACCACACGTGAGTCCCATATTTGAAACATAGGCATACAATGAAGGAGTCCTCTGACCAAAGTCTGCTCTGTCAGCTTTACCAATCAATGGTAAATGTTTTCAGCATCATTTAATGATCTTGCAAGAAATCACAAAATACTAAAGAATGGACGGGTTATACATTTCAGTTCAGTAGGGTTTATCGTATATAACACCACAACTAGAGGGATAAAGGTATATATGTCAATGCGCCAGTCTATACAAAATGAATTGCGTGGACTGTATAATTATGGAAGCAGGGCTAACACATGTACATACTGGTAGTCTGGTACCGACAGACCAACCGACTGACAGACCGACATGTGCAAAGCAATATACCCCAATATTCTTTCAAAAGAGGGTATAAAAATCGTCAATTCTCCGCCAACCCTATGTTACATGTATGACTACTCTGTAGAATCATCTCAAAGAGTAGATTCTAAAGAGTGGTCGCAAAATAAGATTTGGTGGAGATGTAAAGCAACCATTCATGACAATACTTAAAATTTACTCGTCTTAAGTGGGGTTATGTTAAAATTCACACGTCTTAAGTGGGTTTATGTTAAAATTCACACGTCTTAAGTGGGTTTATGTTCGAAATACATGTATAAGTTATGCGGGATACACCACATAAAACACAATCGTCCGCACTATTACAAACTGAACAGTTACTGCACATGTCTATCTGAAGACAAAAAAGAGACACACAAGACAAAATAAGCAAACATTAGGAGGTAAATTCAGCTGCATAGAATAATTATGCAACATATACATACGTACATTGAGGCTGTAAACATCAAGCAGCTGCATAGTTTAGCATTTGTTTTCACTTTTTTTTTTTATATAAAACTGCTAAACGGTTTGGATCCTGGTGATATACCGAGTTAACCATGTCTACATCATTGTATACACTATAGTTATTCTGGTCATGTTTTAATCCTTAACCCTTTCGGCGCCAAATTTCTAAAAATTGTCGTCTGCAAACGAATTTTGTGAAATCATATGGTAAAATAAAGAAATGAGATATTTGAAATATTGAAATAGAGACTGAGACAAAAAGTGAAGTACCTGATCAGACGCCGCCTTGAAAAGGCGGCGTCTGATCTGGGACTGCACTATTTGTCGTGGTGCATTTATGCGACTTCGGCGGTCAAAGGGTTAAACAGAGTAATAGATAAAGCTGCATACTCAAATACTAACATAGTCCATTCTCAACCAAACCCTAAGAATCGTCTCTTCGGTGCGATTCTAAAGTAAAGAGTGGTCACATGAGGAAGTAAAGAAGTTATTCTTGAAAATGTTTTAATTGAAACGTCTTAGCTTGGTCTCTGCTAATGAGACGGCCGTATAAAGGCGTCCCGTACTACATTGTCAGTGTTGTCATATTTCCTGTTCTTCTTTTTGAGGAGATGCACATTAGAGGATACGTCTTTTTGAGAATATGTCTTTTAAAGGAGGTGCATTTTAGAGGAGATGTTATTTGGGTGAGATGCTTTATAGCGGAGATGTGTTCTTTAGGAAGTGTCTTTTAAAAGACGTGGATATTTACGAGTATTAGAAAAAATGCCTTTTAGCAGAGATGACTCTTAGATGAAAAGTCATCTAAAACAGATGCCTTTTAGAGGAGATGCCCTTTAGAAGAGCTACTCGTTTAGAAGAGCTACTCGTTTAGAAGAGCTACTCGTTTAGAAGAGCTACTCGTTTAGAAGAGACACCCTTTAGAAGAGCTACTCGTTTAGAAGAGCAACTCGTTTAGAAGAGACACCCTTTAGAAGAGCTACTCGTTTAGAAGAGCTACTCGTTTAGAAGAGACACCCTTTAGAAGAGCTACTCGTTTAGAAGAGCTACTCGTTTAGAAGAGACACCCTTTAGAAGAGCTACTTGTTTAGAAGAGCTACTCGTTTAGAAGAGACACCCTTTAGAAGAGCTACTCGTTTAGAAGAGCTACTCGTTTAGAAGAGACACCCTTTAGAAGAGCTACTCGTTTAGAAGAGCTACTCGTTTAGAAGAGCTACTCGTTTAGAAGAGCTACTCGTTTAGAAGAGCTACTCGTTTAGAAAAGACACCCTTTAGAAGAGCTACTCGTTTAGAAGAGCTACTCGTTTAGAAGAGACACCCTTTAGAAGAGCTACTCGTTTAGAAGAGCTACTCGTTTAGAAGAGCTACTCGTTTAGAAGAGCTACTAGTTTAGAAGAGCTACTCGTTTAGAAGAGACACCCTTTAGAAGAGCTACTCGTTTAGAAGAGCTAATCGTTTAGAAGAGACACCCTTTAGAAGAGCTACTCGTTTAGAAGAGCTACTCGTTTAGAAGAGACACCCTTTAGAAGAGCTACTCGTTTAGAAGAGCTACTCGTTTAGAAGAGACACCCTTTAGAAGAGCTACTCGTTTAGAAGAGCTACTCGTTTAGAAGAGACACCCTTTAGAAGAGCTACTCGTTTAGAAGAGCTACTCGTTTAGAAGAGCTACTCGTTTAGAAGAGCTACTCGTTTAGAAGAGACACCCTTTAGAAGAGCTACTCGTTTAGAAGAGCTACTCGTTTAGAAGAGCTACTCGTTTAGAAGAGACACCCTTTAGAAGAGCTACTCGTTTAGAAGAGCTAATCGTTTAGAAGAGACACCCTTTAGAAGAGCTACTCGTTTAGAAGAGCTACTCGTTTAGAAGAGACACCCTTTAGAAGAGCTACTCGTTTAGAAGAGCTACTCGTTTAGAAGAGACACCCTTTAGAAGAGCTACTCGTTTAGAAGAGCTACTCGTTTAGAAGAGCTACTCGTTTAGAAGAGCTACTCGTTTAGAAGAGACACCCTTTAGAAGAGCTACTCGTTTAGAAGAGCTAATCGTTTAGAAGAGACACCCTTTAGAAGAGCTACTCGTTTAGAAGAGCTACTCGTTTAGAAGAGACACCCTTTAGAAGAGCTACTCGTTTAGAAGAGCTACTCGTTTAGAAGAGACACCCTTTAGAAGAGCTACTCGTTTAGAAGAGCTAATCGTTTAGAAGAGACACCCTTTAGAAGAGCTACTCGTTTAGGAGAGATACTCGTTTAGAAGAGACACCCTTTAGAAGAGCTACTCGTTTAGAAGAGCTACTCGTTTAGAAGAGCTACTCGTTTAGAAGAGCTACTCGTTTAGAAGAGACACTCTTTAGAAGAGCTACTCGTTTAGAAGAGCTACTCGTTTAGAAGAGACACCCTTTAGAAGAGCTACTCGTTTAGAAGAGCTAATCGTTTAGAAGAGACACCCTTTAGAAGAGCTACTCGTTTAGGAGAGATACTCGTTTAGAAGAGACACCCTTTAGAGGAGATACTCGTTTAGAAGAGATACTCGATTAGAAGAGATGTCCAAAATAGAAGAGATACTCGTTTAGAAGAGATACTCATTTAGAAGAGTTTAGAAGAGATACTTGTTTAGAACAGATACTGATTTAGAATAGGTACTCGTTTAGAAGAGATACTCGTTTAGAAGAGATACTCGTTAGTAGAGATGCCTTTAGAAGATATACTCGTTTAGAAGAGACACTCGTTTAGAAGAGATACTCGTTTAGAAGAGATACTTGTTTAGAAGAGATACTGATTTAGAATAGATACTGGTTTAGAAAAGATACACGTTTAGAAGAGATACTCGTTTAAAAGAGATACTCGTTTAGAAGAAATACTCGTTTAGAAGAGATACTCGTTTAGAAGAGATACTCGCTTAGAAGAGATACCTTTTACAAAAGATGCCTTTGAGAAGAAAGGTATATGGGTGTGCAGGGGCATGTATGTGTATGCAATGTTAACCGTACCATGTCATTGCGGTTGGTTTAGTACATGTACATGTATCTGTACGTTTTGCTGATGTATAAGTTGGAACTGAGTGCTTACTACTCCTACTAAATTGGTTAACATTTATTGTTATGTACATGGAATGTATTCAACGTTCTGCCATAAATAAATGTTGAATCTGTCGAGAAGGCATTATAGAAACACAGCGTACATGTTCAAATACCTAATATTAAAGAAGTAGTACTTGCAGGTCAATAACATGAGAGAAATGTATTTGTTTATGTATGCACATATATGTTTATGTACCGGAGGCCTTTTATACGAAATATAATTCAATAAGAATAATGTATTTTAGAAGAGGGTCATTTTGAAGTACATTGCTGTGGACAAACAACGGACAAAGACGGACGACGAATGATTTAGATATTCGTCTAGATCCGCATGGCTAGGGTTATTCACTGACAAGGAAGATATACACATAATTAACAGCTGAATTAAAATACTGTTGTCAGTGTTTCTTAACCCTTAAAATGCTGGCCACGTCGTGTCACTGATGTCCATTGCAAACAGTGTAGACTCAGATGAGAGGGCTCCTCCACATGTTTGTCATGCTATACTTTTCATTACATATATCCCTATAATAGTCACTGTAAGCCTGACCTGACTGACTTTTGATACAGTCCACTTGAAAATTCAGCGTTATATTGGTTAACAGTTCATCATAGTTTGGAAAGATTTAACCCTTATCCTGATAAAGTCGACAATGCAAACAGCTTTTATCCAGATGAGATGCCGAGTAAGCTGGTGCTGAGTAAGCTGGTACCGAGTAAACTGGTTCCTCATCAGGATCCAAGCTGATTGACATTCTGCCAATAGATTCTCAAACAGCTCTAACCCTCTACTCCATAAATACGCCTTTTTACGCATTTGCAAACAGAATAGACCCAGATCAGACGGCTCCTATTGGAGACGTCTGATCAGGGTCTGCTCTGTTTGCTTATGGAAATAATATCTGATTTTACAATTTCTGTCTTGCCAAAAAATCCTTTTTGCATGTCCTATTATAAAAAAATTATAATTAATATTCATGATGTCATTATTTCTTACATGATTATTCATGCAGAAAAGAGTTAACCCTTTCCTCCATAAATACGCCTTTCTACGCCTCTGTAATAGTCACATCTTGAAACCATTGTGAACAAATGCTCTATTTATAAGAATGGTTTCAATACTACACAATTCTAACATTTTATTTTTCTCTAGTAAATGATCCTTTTCGGTAGATCCATTCAAAGAGGTTGGATCTAAAACTAGCATATGGAGGAAAGGGTTAAACAAATCGAAAGAAAGAACACTTATAATACATCAGTATTTACATGTAAACAGACGTGTTTAACAGGCAACGGTTGACTTATCTAAGGCTCACTTATCTAAGGTGCTTTCAAAAAATAATTTACCTGTTAGGAAAAGAAGCAGTTTTAATCCTTTCATATTTGCATTACGGAACCTCAAACGAATTTACACACTCCTTATATAATCACATGCGATAGTCACCCGCGCTAGCGATCTAGCCAATGCACTGGTCTGTCTGACAGTTTTTTTACCCTTACAGTGCTGGGAACGAGTCACTGAGTGCACACGATTCCTTTGGCACTGTTTGTCATGTAACACTTTTCTTTAGATATTATTTAAACCTTCGCTTGCTATTCACGTCAAACTATCTACCTGTAAATAGTGAAGACCCAGATGAGACAGCTCCTTTAGGAGCTGTCTCATCAGGGTCTGTACTATTTACAAGTTGATTGTGCAACCAGTGCACTTGCACAGCGAAATACTTGTACACAGTAAAGATATATGTAATTATACAACAGGGCATGGGTAAAGAAGGAGAAATGTATTTTAAAATTCAGCAAGAGAAGGGTTAAGTATGACCTGTTTGAAATTTGGAATAGTCCATTTGAAAACTCAGCATTGTAAGGGTTAAAGTTGGTTTATCTTTTGACAATCAATAACGTCAACAACCTTCCGTTTCTGAATCAGTAGGTGTTTTTCTTTCTTTCTTCTTCTGATAGCACACCATGTCTTTTAGCGCCAAATAGTTTTTGTCTGCAAAAATGTCGTCTGCTTAAATTTCAAACTGGACTCTCCAACAATTTATTCTCTTAAACGTAAGGTTTGTGTCAAACAGTTTGGACACGAATGAGATGTCACATTTCCAAACTGTTTGCATATGTATTTGTTTATATTAAATCACATATTTACATATTGCAGCCAATCCTGTGAGTCACTTTCCGGCGACTTCAGCGGTCGTGTACGTCTATAACTGCACGCATACTACCAGCACATGCAAACCGCACAGTAGCTTATCCATTAGTCTGCTTAGAAAAAATGTTAATTCAGAGTTGGCAATTTCCAGTTTATAACAGAAATCATATTCGTGTTATTCCACAAAACTGCATTCAGTGAAGAGTATTAATGCGTCTGGATCCTGATGAGACGGCTTATCGTCCCGCCTCTGATCTGGATCCAAACTGTTTGAATATGTAATCATTCTCCGCCCGCAGCAGGCTTAAAGTTAATTAAACAATCAGGTGTCCCTTCCTATTCACTTAACCCTTAGACTGATGAAACATAGTGTCTGCTCGAACTATCATCTGCTATAATCTTTGCTTACTTTTCTATTCGCTACGAGACTAATAACCCAATGTCAGACTGACGAGACGTCGGAGACGTGCAGTCTTCGAATGTCGTCCGGGTCATTCTTAGCAGGCAAAGGGTTTACGGGAGCACTTGTAGCAGATCGGATATCAACGGTTTCGGTCAATAAACACTTTGTGACTGAAAAACTATATATGTTTTGAATGACTAAAACGTAATAATTTGCTTGCAGTTGAATTAAAGTCTGTCTTGCATTATACTGTATAGTTTTATTACGCTAAATGCATTGTTTGGATGAATCATGAAGGAGTGTCATTTTGTGCATTTACCCTTTCCCTGTTCTGTGTTTATTACAAATTTCAATACCTACTGAATATTCATGGGAAAAAATAGTTCTAATGAAATATGGAGTGTGGGACACTGTAGCCAATTTGGAAAGTATTGAATAAGATCTTTCAAATTCCATTAATAAACAGAGCAGACCCGGATCAGACGGCTCCTGTAGGAACGGTCTGAACTGGGTCTACTCTGTTTACAGATGCGTGAAAACACGTTTATATGAGGGAAAGGGTTAAATACAGTGTAACCCCTCTTAACCGTAATTCTAGAAGAGAAGAATTTAGATGTTTTTCGGCAAGTGGCTGCTTAATGCACGATGAAAGTCATACAGAAAGTTCATAGAGGAGCTTTGTGCATGACTTGCAGTTCACCCTGCATTAAGCTGCCAACTGTCTCCAATTCCAACATTTATACTAAGTTGAAATCCGGTTGAAAGGATATTACTGTAAGTTATTTTAAATTGATAAAATGGTGAAAAAGCGCATCAATAATGTTGCATGAAATGTGCAGCCGTTATAGTAAATAAGTGCAGTTGATAGTGGAGTGTTTGTCATCGGGTGTTTTCTCTTATTGTTTAAATGATCAATGAACAATGGTCAATGCAAATACATTTTATTGAAAGTCTGTATGGTATAGAGTTAACATCTCTATACCGGAGTTGTTGTAAAGAAGATTCTAGATGCTTTAATGTAGGTTGTTGCTTAATGTACATGTAGGATATAAGTCATGCAGAAAGCTCCTTTGTGAGAATTCTGCGTGACTTTCACCCTACACTAAGCTGCCATCTATCGTGAAGACTGATATTGATACTAAATTTAACGTCCTGTTTAGAGGAGACTTACTGTATACAGTAAAACCCCACTAATGCGACCACCAAAAAGGGGCATAATTCACAGTGGCAAGGGCAGGTGGTTGCTTAATGCAGGACGAAAGTTATGCAGAAAGCTCCTATAGGAGCTTTCTGCATAACTTTCGTCCTGCATTAAGCAACCACCTGCTTATGAAAACAGCCATGTTTGTTTAAGTGGTCGCATTAAGTGGTCGCATTAGCGGGGTTCTACTGTAATAGTTCACTCAGTTGCGCCCACGATCTCAAATACGGGAAATAGGCAAACAGTATAGACTCTGATCAGACCCACGATCTCAAATACGGGAAATAGGCAAACAGTATAGACTCTGATCAGACCCACGATCTCAAATACGGGAAATAGGCAAACAGTATAGACTCTGATCAGACCCACGATCTCAAATACGGGAAATAGGCAAACAGTATAGACTATGATCAGACCCACGATCTCAAATACAGGAAATAGGCAAACAGTATAGACTTTGATCAGACCCACGATCTCAAATACAGGGAATAGGCAAACAGTATAGACTCTGATCAGACCCACGATCTCAAATACGGGAAATAGGCAAACAGTATAGACTCTGATCAGACCCACGATCTCAAATACGGGAAATAGGCAAACAGTATAGACTCTGATCAGACCCACGATCTCAAATACAGGAAATAGGCAAACAGTATAGACTCTGATCAGACCCACGATCTCAAATACGGAAATAGGCAAACAGTATAGACTCTGATCAGACCCACGATCTCAAATACAGGAAATAGGCAAACAGTATAGACTCTGATCAGACCCACGATCTCAAATACGGAAATAGGCAAACAGTATAGACTCTGATCAGACCCACGATCTCAAATACAGGAAATAGGCAAACAGTATAGACTCTGATCAGACCCACGATCTCAAATACAGGAAATAGGCAAACAGTATAGACTCTGATCAGACCCACGATCTCAAATACGGAAATAGGCAAACAGTATAGACTCTGATCAGACCCCCGATCTCAAATACAGGAAATAGGCAAACAGTATAGACTCTGATCAGACCCACGATCTCAAATACGGGAAATAGGCAAACAGTATAGATTCTGATCAGACCCACGATCTCAAATACAGGAAATAGGCAAACAGTATAGACTCTGATCAGACCCACGATCTCAAATACAGGAAATAGGCAAACAGTATAGACTCTGATCAGACCCACGATCTCAAATACGGGAATAGGCAAACAGTATAGACTCTGATCAGACCCACGATCTCAAATACAGGAAATAGGCAAACAGTATAGACTCTGATCAGACCCACGATCTCAAATACGGGAATAGGCAAACAGTATAGACTCTGATCAGACCCACGATCTCAAATACAGGAAATAGGCAAACAGTATAGACTCTGATCAGACCCACGATCTCAAATACGGGAATAGGCAAACAGTATAGACTCTGATCAGACCCACGATCTCAAATACAGGAAATAGGCAAACAGTATAGACTCTGATCAGAGTCTACACTGTTTGCTGATAGGAATTTCAATATAAAACAAAACGAAAATGAAAGTTTAGGCAAGGAACCCCTTAGATCACAAACGGATGAATCCAACGTATACACATGGAAGAATCCATTGGGTACAAATGGGTTAAGAGAGTAGTGGAGTAAACATTATTAGATATTTGTGACCGGTCCCCAAACATTTGCGTTTAGAATTAAACAGCCGCGGATGTCATCATATTGGTACAGTTCAACTTCCACATCTCGAAGGGATCATACAAATTAATACAACATCACAATGTAAACACAAATTTGAGTCATCCGATTTCTAATCTGAACAATTTCTTAGGTTCACGGCTTAATGTAGGTCTAAAGTAGTGTTGAAAGCTCATGTAGGAGCTTTCAGCATTACTTTCGACTTGCATTAACCCTTCGCTTGCTATTCGCGTCAATATACCTACCTGTAAATAGTGAAGACCCAGATGAGACATCTCCTGCAGGAGCTGTCTCATCAGGGTCTGCACTATTTACAAATTGATTGTGCAACCAGTGCACTCCACAGCAGTGATTGCACAGCGAAATACTTGTACGCAGTGAAGATATATGTAATTATACAACAAGGCATGGGTAAAGAAGGAGAAATGTATTTTAAAATTCAGCAAGCGAAGGGTTAAGGTATCACGTGTTTTATATATGCGTAGTGATACATATTTGAACGACTCTGTATTGTAAAATTTGGTAGGACCGACCTTTAACTGGGGTTATCCCGAAGTTCGAGATATTTAAGTTCAACTGTATATTATGTTGGCACATCGTATATGCGCAGGTGGGAGTCTTGAAATGTTACCAAGACATAAGCTTGGATTGTGATGCCGCGCTAATAGTATTGAATTGTATATTTCAACATAGAAAACGCAAATCTGATACAGTGTAAAACTAAATAATTATATTACTTATATTAATTATAAAATAACATTCACTGACCTGACTTTTCAAATACGTTGCATCCTTGTCATAATAAATTTGTTGTCTTTGTTATTAAAACTATTGCTATTATGATTCTGATTCTTCTTCTTCCTCTTCTTCAGTGTATACCCATATCAGGTAGCTTATCCGACCAGGTATATATACAGTAAAACCTCTCTAAATCGGAATTCTAGTAGAGAAGAATTTAGAACTTTTAGGCAGGTGGCTGCTTAATGCAGAGTGAAAGTCATGCAGAAAGCTCCTCTAGGAGCTTTCTGCATGACTTTCACCCTGCATTAAGCTGCCACCTGTCTCCATGACAGATATTTATACCAAATTTAACGTCCGGTTTAGAGAGGTTTTACTGTATACATTATATGTTTTTGCTGAATCAGCAAATGTCAATGGTTTATAATAGCATATAGTTTGCTTGTGATGATAAAAAATGGATCGGTTTCGATTTTCAGTTTGGACGAAATTACCTTAAATATACTGGAGTTAACCTTTCACTCCATGAATAATTACACCATTGATATTAATACTATAATTTTCTAAAATGGCACTCAACCAAAATAATTTCAGGCCATGGAAGAAATGTAGAATTTCTATATTTATTTTTAAATAGATAAATGGAACAGACTCTGATTAGACGGCTTCCATAGGACCTGGGTGTATTCTGTTTGCCAGCGCGTAGAAAGGCATATACAGGTGTAGACACATGTACTTATTGAGTGAAGGATTAATGGGCTAATTAGATTAAGCTATAAATCTGTATAAATTTACATATCTTGTATATCTTGTATACACAAGCGCTGCAATAAATGCGTGTGTGGCTAATTTCTAATGCGCCAACAAAGATTTGTGATAACAATGCACAAAAGGTATTGCAGTGTTTGACAGTATCATGTTTCGCAAATCCCTGACCTCAATAAGAAAAAAACTGATCGTGCAGTTTTATGTCTAGCCATCGTAACAAGCAACCCTTTGCTAACTTTGATAACATATTATTGAAAATGATATATGCTGTTTCTATTGCTTCAGTTATACTTCTTCAATTTTTATTCAGCCCTTTCATTCATAACTGCGTACATGTATTTTACGGCCTTGCACGCAAAGTAGACCATATCACAGAGCGAGAGAGAGAAATAGAGACACAGAGACAGAGAGAGAGGGAGAGAGAGAAAGAGATAGAGATATATAGATAGATGGCCAGACAGACAGATACAGACACAGATACAGAGAGATATATAGATAGAGAGAGGGAGATAGAGAGAAACAGAAAGACAGACATACATATTGATGAAAGAAAGAAAGAATGACAGACAGCCAGACAACGAAAGACAGACAGACAGAAACATTTGTTGATATTACATGTACACTTAGTATTACACAGAATCCGTTTTTTCTTGATGCCGATTAGCTGTCGTCCAAGGAGACAAAAAATAGTACAAGTTAACAGAAAGCATGAATAGAGCACAGCCCGGTAACTATTGTGTTTGAAACACTTATACTGAAATGACCAGAGTTTAATAATTAGCAAAGTTAATCGTCTTGTAAATCAAATATGTTCGTGGCGTTTATCAGTCTGTCCTGATGAGGTATTGATGACTTTCTAATCAACATAATATTTAAGTTGAATACTAATACAGGATGATCTCGAATATCCCTTTCCCTTTTGTATATTCATGTAAGAAATAATGACGTCATGAATTAATTAAATTATTTTTATAATGGCATATGAACACATGATATTACGGCTCAGACAGAAGCTGTAGAATCAGATCTATAATACATCATAAGCAAACAGAGCAGACTCTGATCAGACGGCTCCTATAGGAGCCGTCTGATCTGGGTCTACTCTGTTTGCAGATGCGTAAAATGCGCTTACATAAGGGAAAATGTTATACGTATCGGTATCG
The DNA here is from genome assembly GCA_963576725.1 of Azorinus chamasolen. Classification (NCBI taxonomy): domain Eukaryota; kingdom Metazoa; phylum Mollusca; class Bivalvia; order Cardiida; family Solecurtidae; genus Azorinus; species Azorinus chamasolen. The sequence continues at coordinate 7,420,248 of OY755253.1, read as the reverse complement.
ATCCTTAAGACATGTGACAGTTTAACGCATGGGGAAAAGTCACCCTGAACTAGGCAGTCAACTGGCTACAAAGACAATATTTCTTAATTACTAGAATTTCCTAGTATCAAGCTTTTACTGTAGTCGATTATTATGTTTATTTTTACCTAAAAAAGTATATTTTTTTAAATGAACCTGTCGTGTGTAAGAATTGAACACATCCCTGTTTAACTGTCTACATGTATTTCGTCTACTGGTGTTTGCGTTGTACTAGTACATGTATATAGGTATATGTCACACATGTTTCCAACTGAAACACAAACCACAGAAACGGCAAAAATGTAATATTACCGCCCTCTAGATTGTTACCGATTCTCTATTAAAGATAAAAAAGAAGGTTATGGTGCTGTTGGTGATAATGGTAGTGTTGGGGTTGTTGTTGTTGTTGGTGGTGGTGGTGGCGGTGACGGCGGAGCCGGAGGCCGCGCGGCGGTGGCGGTGGTGGTGATGATGATAATAATGATGATGATGTTACATTTGTGTCCAGTTTCTTACATTTATGCAAGTCTCAATAACTGAGCGTGCTTAACAAATAAAACTACATTAACTTATCAAAGTACTATTTTTAAAGTCTAGTTTAAACTTTATTCCATGAATATATATGTAAGAAATTATGACTGTGAATAGTGAATATTAATTCACTGATTCATGGACACGGGATGCTCGTGTCAAGACAGAACGTGTATAACTAGATTAACAGTAGAACATGTCTTATTTATTGAACGTTGGCGTCTTAAAAGCATGTGATTGCTGAATGCAGGGCAAACGTAATACCACAAATTCCTATAGGAATGTTCCGCATTACTGTCTGCATTAAGCTACCGCCTGCTTTACCAACCTGTCATGATTCCTCTATTTAACCAGTTCCCTCTTTTAAATGTGCTTTCACGCATTTGCAAACAGAGTAGACCCTCATCAGACGACTCCTATAGAAGCCGTCTGATCAGGGTCTGCTCTGTTTGCTAATGGAATTTGACAGATATGTTTATTTACTTTCCAAAATGGCTACACTGTTCCACCTTCCATGCTTCTTTATAACTATTTTGTCCATGAATATTCAGCAGGTACTGAAATTTGGAATCAACAATAGAACAGGGAAAGGGTTAATGATCGCGTAAGACAGGTTTAACAATACATGTACAATGTATATTATTCCACAAGCAAACAAAGTAGTGGCGAATCGATGAAGCAAGGACAGGAGTCAGCATATTTTAGATTTTTTCCTCATAGTAAGTGGAAGTCCGGATTGAGGATGCTTGAGATTTGTTGGAGAGTGGGTCAAGTATTTCCTATAAACCTCTGAGTATTGTGTGATGTTAGAGATTCGGATAAGATTCGTAAATTAAATCATTTTCAATAAAAACGTCATTTCACCACCTAACCATATGGTGTGATCGCTCTTTAGAATCGTCTCGAAGAGCGGATTCTTAACAATGGTTACACCATAGGGCTCGGTGAAGAAATGACGTTTTAGTACTTGGATACGCACCTTTATATGTTACTCTGGATAAATTTCACATACAGTGGGATAGGGTCAGGGCCATATGAAGGAATCATTTCACGAGTGGATGTATACATAAAGAGTCAGCTATTCGCGCCCTGCTGTACGGATTTCTCATTAACAACAATATAAGGCACGCGGCGCCCATTAGTCCAGCAAGAATGCTATTGCCTGGACGAATATTTTAACATTAGTGCAAAACAGGAGAAATGAATTTGATCAAAACATTCGCTTAACACAATCTAAATGACATTTATAAAAACAGTTTGGTTCCCGTAGGACCTGTCTGATCAGCGTCTGCTCTGTTTGCGTATGAATTATTATAGATGCGATTCTACGGTTTATGTCAAAGCCAAAACTATTTTGTTCATGTCCCCTTTTTAAAACAACAACAACAACAACGGCAAAACAACAACAACAAACAATCAGCTATATGGTGTTCATTATGTTAATATAAAAATAGTCACCGGGTAAAAGGTCTTTTTTGAGAAAAGAGAACGTTATCCAGCCTCCAGATAGACAAACGAAGGTTTGGTAAGATAAAAGTTCCTGTCGCGAGAATTACATGTATATAAACGAATTAAAACATCTAAACGTACTACAGAAATATTTACATAAACCTTTCCTTTCACCAAAAGGCGAAACCGCAATGACAGTTGTAAACAGTTTGGATCCAGATGAGATGCTGAGTAGCTCGGTGTCTTATCTGGATCCAACCAATTCGACACTCCTGCTATGTGGTTTTGAAAATGAAACTGAGAACACTACAAAGTTCGAACTTGAAAAAAGACGATAATCTCAACAGACGAGCTTATTGGCGGAATATCGTTTTATTAGCTGAAACATTAGATAGGGTAATGGTCATAAAACCCAATATCGCCGACGGTCAAATTGCAGGTCAGCTTTAGAACAAAACTCTGACTGTTGTCTGATATACTGCAGGTGGTTAATCCTGTAAATATTATATTATTAGTTGCGATGACATAAATGCTTAACCCTTTACTCCATAAATACGCTTTTCTATGCCTTTGCAACCAGAGTAGACCCAGATCCTATAGACATTTGCTGCTTATGATATGCAGTTGAACTTCAATATCTCGAACTCGGATAACTCGAACTTCGTGATAACTCGAACTAAAAGTTCGGTCCTTCCAAAATCTTACAATACAGAATTGCTCTAAAATGTATAACTACGCATATCTAGAAACACATTTAACAGCTTAATGCAGTTCTACAGTAATGCTGAAAGCTCCTGCAGGAGCTTTTAGCATTACTGTAGACCAGCATTAAGCTATGAACTTGAGAAATTGTCAAGATTACAAATCGGATAACTCGAAGTTCTGTTATCTCGAACTAATTTATATAGTCCCTTGAAGTTCGAGATATCGAAGTTCAACTGTAATATAATATACATGTGTCTATAATGTCTACCATGACCAACATTTCCTGTGTCTATGTGCTATTATAACAATTAATCTAATTAATATTGATGATGTCATTATTTCTAACATAAATATTCATGGAGTAAAGGTTAAGCTATTATTTACGTTAAGCGGGCGAACTCTTGAGAATAGTTGTAAATCAAATGTCTCAGCGGGGTCCATTTCATTACTCCTTAACCCATTCCCTTATATTGACGACTTTTGACGTCATATGGACGGCTTTTGACGACTCTGTAGAAGTCACTTTGCGAAACCATTGTGATAAATAGAGCATTTGCTCCTATAGGAGCAAATGCTCAATTTATCACAATGGTTTCAAACTACAAAATTCTAACATTTTCCTTTTCTCTAGTTAATGCTCCTTTTCGGTAGATACATTCAAAGAGGTTTATCTAAAATAGCCTATAAGGTAATGGGTTAACCGTGCAAATTGGCGAGTATAGTTGCAGAGGGTTAACCATTTACCTCATAGACATTCAACACCTTAAGTAACATACTACAGCAGAACTTTTCTATACCGGACGTTGCATTTAGTGTAAATATCGATTTTGAATACAGGGGCAGCTTAATACAGGGTGAAAGTCATGCAGAACGCTCCACCAGGAGCTTTCTACATAACTGTCGTCCTGCACTAAGTAGCCACCTGTCTAAAAGTATATATATTCTTCTCAACCGGAATTCCAGTTTAGAGAGGTTCGGGATCATAAGTTTTGATGTTATTAGTTTTGAAAATAGAATACTGCTTAAGCCGGTGCTAGGGGGCGTGAGTAGTGTTGCACTTTTAATTACTACTCATGAACAGACTCAATAAAACCGAGTCTGCAATTTTCTCTTTTCGCATTTCTGCTTTTGCTTTCGAGGGATCACCCATTTTCAGAATATATTTACTGTAGACCTATGTCAGACGGTTCCTGTAGGAATATTCAGAATAGGATCTTCATCTACTTATCGAATAACAATAACACGATTCTTCAGTTTCTACCAAGAAGTTCATATACCCTATACATTTACATAACGTAGCTTGTTTACAGTTTTAGTTTATTCTAAAATTATTTAGTCTTAACATCGTTACTCGTGTTGTGTAGTTGTCTGGAGGGGGATTCTATTTGCATTTTTAGTTGGGTGAGGGTGGAATAAGTATGAGATTGGGTACCCGTAATCCAGATTTAACCATTTCTGACTAATGACGGTTCAAAGGCGGTACTCGTGCTTCAACACCATGGTCAACTGTGAGTTGGGCGCCCCTAAACCGGTTTAAACCCCAAATGACCTTGTCACTGTCCGTTCCAAGGCGGTACTTCCATCTTCCCCGTATTGTTTTTTTTGTTTTGTTTTAGGGCGTCTATTTATCTTTTGGTACATTGGCTTGTTTTCTTATATTGCTCTTCGTGCGCTTTTTGTTCTGCATGTAGTGTTTCCTGCAGGACTCATATTTGTACTTTTGTTATTTGATATGCTTAATCGTTTATGTTTCATGTCTTGATATGCGCCCTGTTGGTTTTTGTCTTGTGGCTGTGCCGTTTCTTGTTTGGTGGGGTTTGGTGCGGTGTTGTTTCGTATTTGGCGCTCCCTGTTTGACCGTGTTTTTTCATATTATATGACGAGTATAATACAACACAACATATAGTTCTTATTACCATATTTAAAATCAAATGATATTTTGGAATATCTATATTGAAAATCAATTATAATTCTATAACATCAGAATAAACTCGTGTCTCTGGGAGTTGCCTGATCTTGGTTTACACTGTTTGCAAAAAGGCGTGAAACCATATCTATGGGGCAAACATCCTGATGATAAGCCGACGGCAAGTCGACATCCTATCTGGATCGAAGCTGCCTGCAAATGCAAACCAGGTTTAAAATATAATTCTTTACAATTTGAATAATTAAAAACATGGACTATCATACCTATGGTTATCGTGTCTGAAGGATATAACCTAAATTTCGTATAGGATAGAGTTTTTCCTTTGGATCGTTTGCAATGTGACCAACATAATTCTAAGTATACTATTTGTACGAATCGTTTCAAATAGCATGGATCCAGATCAACCGACGAGGAATTCGGTATCTCATCTAGATATCAACTGTTGGAAAGTGATGGAATGAAATAACTATATTTAAAGAATATAAACAGACGACAAGTTCTGGCAACGACAACTGGTAAGAGTAAAGAATTGTTAATCGCTTTTAGGATAGGGATATCCAAACATATAGTAATCCACATAATACCGCTCATAAAGTTTGTGCTTGATTTGTTGTGGAACTTGTTTAATCATCATATCACTATATGAACTATTTTTCTTCTTCACGTTTTCGTGTGGTATAATGTCCATATCAATGCCAACTTTCTGCAGGATAAACTTCAGATCTTCGTCAAAGGTTTCCATAGTGCCGATATAATTATAATCTACATCACATGGAGCACAACGCTCATAGTAAGTCATGTGATGGTTATTAATAAAAGTGTCATGTTTCAGAATATTTGTCAGAAAACTAGTGAAGGAAACTGCATTGCCACCAACCTTCGGTACACCCCTATCATCTATATATGCGGATAAAAGCCTTTTAAGAGGGTCCCGCACAAACATAAATGTTTTAAAAGACAATGTGTTAATGGCCACGGCCGGTATTGTATGAACAAGTACCGTATTTCTGAACCATGTGCGGCCGACTTTATTGCCCATAGTAGTACGGTTGTTGAGATTGTACAGGATGTTAGTGATGGTAGTAGAGCCGACTTTAGCGTTTTCACAGGCTATGATGCGCTGTTTTTCATCCAACAGTACCGTCGCCATTCGTGATTGGCTGGGTCCGAATCCTGGTCATTGTTTAACCACCTCGCATCTGTGCATCACCAATGCTTTCCGTTGCACCATGTCTAAACTAGAAAAGGTCTGAAAGTTTGAAAATATAACCAGCTGGCTGAGATATTTACAACAATATCTATTTGTGAGGGTAATCTATAACTCGCTTACTGAGATGATTACAACCAATGTACGTATTTGCAGAGGAATGATATGACTTGCTGACTAGTATGTTTACAACCGTGTTATTAGTATGTATTTGTGAGGGTAAGACATAACTCGCTGGCTATGATTATTACAACTATGATATGTATTTATGGGCATAAGATCATGGCATTGTAATTAGTGTTACTGTTAGGTTTCACTTATAGAGAGTGTCTTAATCACAAGATGTTATATCAGCATTCAATGATATTTGGATGATATTTAGATATAGACCTTAAAATTGAAAATGGCATTACAAAGGAGTTGATTTTGATTTTAATATTGTAAATTTCCCTCATCTTGACGGAGATGTTCCCCGTGCCCCATCTTACGGGGGTTATTTATCTCAACTTATTCGTTTTCCTAGAGCGTGTTCATTTGTTGACGATTTTAACAGTTGAAATCTCATTTAGACCGAAAAGCTGCTTAAGTAAGGATATAGATATCATAAACTAAGAAAAACCTTCTCTAAATTTTATTATCGAAATCTCTCACTTATTGGCAAGTACAAATGTAATCCAAAGGCGCTCCTGCGACACAGTACTTCACATCCGTAAAAATATTGGACATACCCATTGTCTCACTTTGTTAATCAAATGTGATAAAAAAGATTAAAAGTTTACATGATCCTATAGTACTTCAACATAATGCATGTCTGGCTGTTAACCCTTTTACAGTTGGCAATAACGCAGCCATCGTGGCATGTACACCGACAAGAACGGTTTATTTCTCTATGAAGGCGACATCTTCAATCCGGAAATGGTACGAGGACGTCGGATATCTCGTTTTTGTCGTATCCTTTATTACTTTTCTACAATTACTCTGTTTGCAGTTCAATCATTTAGTGTACTAGAGTTGGTGGGTAGTTTGTTTCACATGCTATTTACCACTGTATTTGCCATCGCGGTTGTTGTAGATTGGTCGGAGAGGGGGTACATTTGTTTACACTGTTTGTCTTTTAGGGTTGTGTTGGAATAAGTGTGAGGGTTGGCGCCCTTAAACCGGTTTAAATCCCAAGTGAATTTTGTTACTGATCGTTCCAAGGCGGAACTTCCAACGTCCCCAATTGTTTGTTTTGTCTTTGTGCGTCTCTATTTGTTGTGGTTTTGAAGATTAGCTCGGTTTCTTGTGTTGCTGTTCGTGTGGATGTTTGTTCTGTATGTGGTGATTCCTTCCTCACTCATATGTTTTCCACAGTTTTCAGAAGATATATTAACACACTTTAAATGTGTAGACATCCAGATACAGAATTTGAACTAGAAAATTGAGATATTAGCAGGTAAATATTGGACTCGCTCAAACCCGCTTATACACGGTAATGGATAGACCCGCGGATAAGCAAACTCGCGATTTCTTGCGCGTATAAGGTAAATGGTTAATACGGACATTCTTTATTATTAATAATAAATATAAGTAATTTCAATGCATATTGTACAATCTTTAATTAACTATTAAAGACAAAACGCTGTTTTATTTCAAAATTATTAGTATATATCTTAGAATGATGTAGTTCATTTAAGATCGTTTCCGTACACGCGGAAACTACCGGAAATTATCGAGCGTAGCGGGCACTATTGTGTCCCAGCGGGCAATATCGCAATTTAGTGACCGCTACATTATACATCTTAAGTAAAGAAGGAGCATATTTGGATAAGGTATACTATAAACGCTTAGCAGCCACAAACAGAGAGCATATACCTTCCCAGTCACTCCAGAACCTGTACCTCAATGCAATGGTGTATATGATTAGCGTTAGGCCAACTTAGACCTTTGCTCTCTATATAAATGAACAAGTAGTAAAGTAAAGTAGGGACAGACACATTCAACACGCAACCACCACCAACACATCGATCGATAGGATGTCACACAACTACATACCCAAACACAAGCACATACACGATGTAAACACAGAAAATGTTAACACACACACAAGTACTTTAAATAAACATTCACAACATGAACAAAAACACAAAGAAGAAAGACACAATACACACAAAAGGATGAAAAAGAGAGTACCGCCTTGGAACGGTCAGTGACAAAATCACCACTGGGGTTTAAACCGGTATACAGACGTCTTACAACATAGAAGACGGTAAACGCATGGCAATATGTGAAACACAGCATAACAACCGTGAAAAGTCCGTCAAATATGAACTCAACGACTGTTGAAGTCAATGAAAATGCAGGGAATCTGTTAAGGACATGACAGGGAAAAGGTAATACATTAGTTTAGTAAGCTCATTCTGTTCTCTTAGAGTATATCGTCATAGAGCACTACCGTCTGTAAAGAAGTCCCTTACCAAACATGCAGTGCGTTGCAATATAATGGTGGCATAACCTTTCTTCCTAAAGGTTTTAATGCGTTTAATAAACAAATCATGAAAATGGATATGACCTAAGATTGTAGATAACATCACCATAAATTCTTGTCGAGAAATACCTTGTTGCAGTAACGTCCGTAGAATGCAATTACATTTACTAATGAGAGGTACATATCGTAATAAAATGTAGAAAAAGTTTTCCGAACTTTGTGATATATGTAACCTTGCTTCAGAAGTTTATTAATTATAACTGAACTACGGCTGTTAAAATCTTCTAGCAAAGAACTGACTCGGGCAAACCGAATCAGTTGATAAATATAAACCCCATAGGATGTAGAACGGAACACATCTCCATCTAGAAAACGGATAATTAACAGTTTTAAGCTAAACTATTCACTTTTATCGTATATTCTGGACGAAACGGTATTATTTGTGATGGAGGGATTCAAATCTAAAACGGAAGCCATGATGTGAGATTAATTCGTTTTGTTTAAAGACAAAGTTTGTTGTGGTAAATTGAAGAAATCAGTTTCAAATAAGAATTATCCAAATTCAACTAGAACTGTAAGCCAAAGGCTAACGAATACCCCCCCCCCACCCACCTGCCTGCTTGTCAGAACACCTATCATCAATCTGAACATATGTACATACAGAAACATGAAGAGATTTAAAAACAATACATGCCCCAACCTAATTTATGTAATAAAAATGAAGAATAATTCAGAGATACAAGACCGTTTCATGAGGTTTTTGTCAAATCCAAAGTTCTAAATCTAGGTACCTTTTCAGAAAAAAACATTAAGTTCAAGGACAATAACTCTGACAAAAATTATTCAACCAGACCCATATTTGAAATTAAGCTGTACCACATCTAGATTTAGCTTTATTGCAAATATGAAGTTAATATCTCCAACCACTTCCAAAGAAAGACTAGAAAATTTGACAAAAAATTAAAGTTCAAGGGCCGTAACTCTGGCAAAAAGTATTCAACCAGACTGAGATTGGGTATTAAGCTGTAATTCATCTAGAGTTAGCTTTATGCCAAATATAAAGTTAATACCTGCAACCACTTCCAAAAAATGTCTGGAAAATCCCAAATTTGAAGAATAAAATAAAGTTCAAGGGCAATAACTCTGGAAATGATTATTTAACCGGACTGAGATTATAACATAAGCTGTATCTTATCTAGATTTACCTTAGTACTAAATATTGAGTTGATATCTCAAGTCACTTCCATAAAAAGTCCAGAAAACCAGAAAACATTGGTAGGGGACTAAAAAGGGGAGATAACTCCTGAAGTAGTGGTCCGATCATAACGGAAATATGCGGTGCACAGGTTTATATGGTCATATGGCTATATATGAACTTTCAACAAAATTGAAACAAAACTGTAGAAGAAGAAGGCCGGACAAAATTGTGTCCACGCACGGACAGACGGACGGACAGACGTTCAGACGGACAACCTGATTCCAGTATAACCCCCCCAAACTTCGTTGTGGGGGGGTATAAAAATCGTCTAAATACATTTAAGTTTTATTAAAAGCATTAACAATATCAGCCTGTGTATCAGGTTTTAACCTTATCATAAAATCCCTCTCACAGCAATACACAAAAAATCTGCAACAAGAGGGGCACACTTTGTAGATATGGGTATACCAGCAACTTGACGATGCATAGTATTCCGTCTAAATGAAAGTTAAGAGATCTACAAACATCAAGGCAAGTTCACATCGTGTAATGTTCAACTTCGTCTGAATACGAAAAGAATGAACGTTGAGCATTGCAAGCAAGGACCATTTTATTTTCTCTGGTATTTTTTTTCTATTACTTTAATCAAGTTTATCCTTTGTAAGATGGTGACGTAGAGCAGTATAGAATATAGAAAAATAATAAGTGCTCAGTGAAATATTATACTGTTCATTTTCAAGTTTGATTAAAACATCATTTGATTGTTTTATGAATCAAAAACATTAATACAAAAAGTTTCGTATATTTCATCACAGAAACGTTTTACATGTTCCTTGATCGTAGTAAGACAGGGCGTCAAAAGTTTAGATATTTAAGTGGTAGAACAACAACTAGAGTTTGCAATAAAATGCGCCTTATAAGTATTTTATGTAGTTTCGAAATCCAGTTCTAAGTAGAAAGTTGATGTTGTTTTATGTGAGAACCAGACCTAAAATCTTGCACATTTAACATGTTTCAAGAATACATTTGTATATCTATTTCAGGTGTTTGAACTGTAATATAAGATTGTGAACCAGTTAGCTCCTTCTTTAATACATCAACAGAATACAATCTTCAAATAATGATTACATTATTTGATGCCTTGTCAGCATGAGCAATAACATAATTTGAATGAAAATTAGAAATGTTGTTCTTCAAATAGCGAAATGTAACTTTAGGTCGAGGTGGTAAAAGCTGGTAATTTGATTTGTAAAAAGCAATACGCGTACAGTGCTCCCTCCCTACAACGGCCCTCTCAAGAACGATTCCCTCCTTACAACAACGCATGCCACTGTTTCCGAAACAACAAGGCTCCAGAAACAACTGTTTTCCATCGTATTTTCTTTATGCCTCAATCAAATCCTATGTTGTGACCACTCTTTAGAATCGTCACAAAGTGACGATTCTAAAGAGTGGTCACAACATAGGGTTTGATAGAGGCATAACGGTTTTAGTTCTCGAAATATACCTTATCTGGGAATCTGCAAACAAGCTGTTTGATTTCCCTCCCTATAACAACTCCCTCTGAACAACACATGCAATCTTCGTATCCCAAAGGGTGTCGTTGTAGAGAGGGAGCACTGTATCAATAATATCAAAAATACATTTCTCCTAGCCCGAAAGGGCATTTTCATCAGCATGTTCTAATTGACACCATTTGAGGCAGAATTCTTAAATAGCTTCCGCAATATGAGATCGACAAGCGTCAAAACAACAAGGGAAGGTAATCTGTATTAGGTCCTTTAGGTAGGAGGGTCCTAAGACGTTTATCGTCAGTGATATCAAAGTTACCAGTAATGGCATAGCCAAGTGGAATGCTACAATCTGAAGAAGTAGGGGTATTGCCATCAGTATCGAAATCAGATACAATTTTATTGTAGTTACAAAAACATTCCTAATAGGTTTATTATATTTATAACAGATGATAGGCGATTCAGAGTTGATGAAATATTTGTGAAAAGTATACATTCTTATCACGGAATATACTTTGAATATCAATAAATTCGATACCTTTATTTAGCAATTGAAGTTTCAGAAAATGCCTTTTATGTTCAGATTCTTTATCGAAATGAGGAAGAAGAATATGTTGTGTGTAATACTCCGGGGGCCAGAACGGGTTACCGTGCACCCCCCCCCCGACCGTCATTTCATGGGTACCAGGGTGTTTGGTAGGGTCTGCTGAATGAAAATCAAAATTGTACCCATGAAAAACCTCATTCCTGCTATGGGTTTTTCTACCGTTTCCATAGCAACCAGTGGTCTTGACAACGGCGGTGGGAAAAGGCTATAATGTAGTATATCTAGGCTATTCGGGAAACTAAGAGTTTGAAACTGGTGCCAAACTAAAGGTAAGACATTGGTCTTTAAATAATAATATGTTTTTGTTAATTACCTCATTTGCATAATCATGAATATTAATGAGAAACCCGAACAATAGAGAAAAAAGAATAGAAGATGGTGAAAATTAGATCTGAAATCACCTGTGATGGTCCAAATACACACAAATATGCTTTTATACATAACACATCCCCAATGAGTGTAATATTTAAAACAAAATCGTGTCTCTATAGCTTATTTGCATTTTTACTGCGTTTTTAGTATCCATAGCAGAGGTTCGTCCGGGTAGCGTAAGCGCATAGAGAAGAAAGCCTTATATCTCAAGGCCTTCGAGAGCTGGTAGCTAACAGTATCAACTTGTTACCAAACATAACATAAATACACTGGTATTTGATTTAAAATGCATTGTAATTAATAAGTTCATTAGCATAATCATGAATATTAATGATAACCCCCTAAAATTAGAGAAAAAATACAGGGAAATAGTGAAAACTAGAACTGAAATCACATGAAATGCTCCAAATCGATAGAGATATGTTCTTATACATAAAACCATCATATTGAGAGTAATCTAGCTGATGCTATGTAAAACGTGTCTCTATGGGTCATCTGCATATTAGAGTTTCCATAGCAAATTTACGTCTGGACAGCGTCAGCGCATAGAGAAGGTAAAAACGTTATATCACAGGACATTGGGCAGCTGGGAGCTAACATTATCAACATGTTACCAAATATAATTATATGAAATACAATGGTCTTTGATTTAGAATATCATGTTGTTAATCAGTTCATTAGCATATTCATGATTATTAATGAAAACAAGAAAGAAGATTATTAAAAATGTAGAAATGAAATTCTTAAAGATCCGTTATGCTCCAAGTACACCAAAACAATTAAAAGATACATCAACATATTTTTAACAGTTTTTAAGTTATGATTTAGCTGGTATTATATTAAAAGATGATGTCTTTATCCGGTATTTGCTTTTTCGTATGCGGGTGCGAGTGTGAACACTTCTGGTGTGAAAACAAATTAACCATTAAAATACAAATAACAGACTGTTTCAATTTCCAAGTATAATATGGAAATTTAAAACACAATCAAATAAAACAAACTTGAAGAATTAAGATTTATCTAAATCGTTCTGCTTACTTGCTTATTTATAAATAATGATTTGGGTATCACAAATGGTCATGACATGATTTGAAATGATTTAGGCTGTATTATGATTTGACCAAAAAACAAAATATTGAATCAAGAATTTAAACATATTAACTAAACTAATATTACCATGGGTAGGCTTGTGTCTCAGCTCGTTTGAATTGTATACATATTTCGTTTGCGTTATCCTCATCAGTACATCACAGTTATGGTGATTGAAAAATATATTTCTATCAAAAGTATGACCTTTTGAGGAGATGTTTATCTAATGACTTGTACACTACAATCTACCAGCAAAATTGCAATGAAACGAGATCTGTAAAGTGGAATTAGAATAGACATTAACAGAGAGAAATCATGGCTTAAACAACTTAGGAAAATTAGGGGTCATATCCATTTTCATGATTTGTTTATAAAACGCATTAAAACATTTAAGAAGACAGGATATGATCCCATTATATTGCAACGCACTGCATGTTTGGATATCGACGCTTTTACAGTCGGTAGCTACGCTTCCCTCTTTGCGCGATGAGAGGCCGAAGGTAGTACTCTATGATGGCATACTCAGATACGGGATGAGCTTATCAGACTCATGTATTGCTTTTTCCATGTCGTGCCCTTAACGGGTTACCTGCAGGTGCTCTGACTTCAGCAAAGTCATTGAGTACATAGTTGACGGATTGTCACAATTATTATGCTATGTTTTACATATTATCCTGTGTTCACCGTCGTCTATGTTGTGGGTAAGTTCGACGGGGATACATTTTATTTACACTCTTTGTAAAACTAGGCTGACTTTGAGAGAAGTGTGAGGTTAGGACGTCCGCAAACCGGTTTAAAGCCCAGTGGTGTTTTGCTACTGACCGTGCCAAGGCGGTACTATCTTTGTCACCCTTCCTGTTGTTTGCATTGCGTCTTTGTGCTTGTGATTTTGTTCATGTGTGGAGTGTTTGTCTCTGGTTCTTGTTTGTCTGTTGGTGTTTTCTGTGTTCCTCTCGTGTGTGAGTGTGCGATTGGGTGTATGGTTGTGTGTGTATGTGTGTCATGTTGTCTATCGGTGTTTTGGTGGTGGTTGCGTCTTGTATGTGGCTTTGCCTGCTTGACTTTACTACTTTTCCATTTAGTGGTTTTTAGCTGGTGACATACAATTAACTTTGAACTAATCGAAGCGTGTGCTATTCGGCATATTTACAAATCATTCTCGCCTTAGTATATGTACAAAACATTATGTCCCTGGATACTGTAAAGAATGTCTCAACCGATTTACAGAAAAATACATTTCTGTGTAATACACTAATTCATCACTCTATGTGTATGCATTATAATGCAAATATATTCTGAAAATGGGTGATCCTTCGAAGGCAAAAGTAGAAATGCAAAAGAGACTCGGTTTTATTGAAATGCAAAAAGATAAAATTGCAGACTCTGTTTTATTGAGTCTGTTCATGAGTAGTAATTAAAAGTGCAACACTACTCACGCCTCTAGCACCGGCTTAAGCAGTATTCAATTTTCAAAACTAATAACATGAAAACTAATGATCCCGAAGGACCAGAAAATATAAAAGTTTAGTTCCAATGATAACCAGTGTCTTCAAAGATCCCCATTTTTCATCTTCTCTATGTGCCTTAAATTACAGAATATCTACCATGACTTGTAGAGTCAAGTAATCGCAGACTCATAGTGGAATGGTCAAAGATCCACATTGACATGTCTCCAGTCATGTGCTTCTGAGGCTGGGGGTATTACTGGATGGGCTATATGTGAGCTCGTCCAAATTCGCACCTGATTGATGACCCGTTAAATGTGTCTGACTAAGGCAAATCTACATGGAGGCAAAGATCCCATGTCAATGTTATGCAAATCATTAATTGGATTATCTTCGCAGCAGTTTCAATTCAGCGTACATTGTGGATGTGAACAAGTCTCATTCACCAATTAGATCAGCTTAAACATCCCAAATTTACAAGACTTACTAGTGGAGTTACGAATCTCGGTCTCTTTCCAGGAGTTGTTATTTGGTGACACATAACCTTTTTTCTTAAATGTACATGTACTTGTAGACTCACAGTAAGCATGCAGACCCAACATAGCATCCTCACATTAGAAACTGTCAGTGTAATCAAACAGCTAGCGTTCTTACCTGAACAGTCGTGCAGTCTTGTTCTCTAGCTAACAACTGATATCAGTTTCTTCTTGTGTTGACTTCAAAACAGTTTTACTTTATGCTTTACAAATTACTTGTGTTGTGTGGTGTTATAGTGGTGACGCACTTGACTGCCGGTCCGGAGGTCCGGGTTCAAATCCCTGTCCCTCCCGGTAATGTCAGAGACGCTTTTCAGTGTCTCCCACCCTCACCTCCTCTCCACCGTGGAATAACGTGGGTACCTGTGAGGGTCACTAGACGATACTGCGGCTGCATGATTGCGCCATATGTTAGCAGTGCTCAATATTGTAGGCGAATGACTCAATGACCAGGGGAGTACATGTACAGTCGACTGAGCGGTCTTCCGGACTGAAAATAGACTATAAATAGGTACTTTACTTCTTTTTTAGTTTACTTGAACACGTTGCCTCATGTTGTCATCGTTCATCAAAAAGTCTTCCAGTCAGCAGGTTTCTTTGGATCCTCCCCTTACACTAGCAGCTTTTCTGAACCCTCATTCCTCATTCCCTGAATACTTTCAGGCGTCATGTTGAAAATTCTTTCAGATATTTGTTTGAAGATGCCTGGAATTTCTCGCATTGAATGGAATAAAGCATTCCTGACTCCTTTTACAATGTGTTTCTTATCTTGTGTTGGTGCATTTGTCATGTCCACCTTTTCTAGTGGGTATTCAGCTCCTTTGACGTATAGTATTTTGCTAAACAGCCTCCAGCATTACCAATTCTGAACGACACTGGTGCTTCATGAGATCCCCAAGATCGATATCCACATATGACCCTTATGACTGATTTAGTAATTGCATTCAATTATGTCTGTGCTGCCAATATACTAACACCGAACCTGCCATTGTCTTCAAGTCAGTCTTTAACAACTCGAGGAACCGTGCGTGGTTTCCAGCCTGTTGTTTATAAAAGTTTCTTTAGCGACTTTATCTCTTACATCTGTCCTGAGGAAGTCAATCATTTTGAACAGATTCTTGGACACACAATACAAACGATATTGAGCGCGAGATTGACATCGATCATTGCCGCCTTGTAGACAGTTGATTGCGCTGATTAACGCCCATAACAACTTTAGGCTAAATTGATATCCCAGAAAGAGGTGAGCGGATACAGAGAAAACCGGGTGCGATGCCCTACTACTTTCTCAGGTTCTATAATGAATTGAGGATAAATTGTGGAAGCATTCTGGAGAAGTCTCTTGAAGCAGATAAAGAATATGAAGACGTGGATGGGGGCTCTTTGAAGATTATTATTCGATCTAAACTTACATTATAATTAATACAGATGTGATGATAGTTAAATATATCACACAGAAAGGTCTACTACTTAAACCCGTAGAAGCATTCTTAGCATTGAGGAGCAGAATCGAAAGAGGGATGGGTTTTCCGTTTCTTGTGTTATCATCAGTATTTATTGAATTCGACAATTTCAATACTTCTTGTTCTGAAAATTGAATACCGCTTAAGCCGGTCCTAGGGGGCGTGAGCAGTCTTGCACTTTCAATTACTGCTCATGAACAGACTCAATAAAACCGAGTCTGCAATTTTCTCTTTTTGTGTTGCAAGTTTTGCTTTCGGGGGATCACCACCCTTCAGAATTTATAATCTTCACAACAGCAGGTGTTAAGTGCTTGTGTGGCGGCCGTAAAACGTCGCCCCGTACTTCATTCTCAGTGTTGTTATACCTTCTGATCATTCGAGATCATGAATTTCAATACTTCTTGTTCTGAAAATTGAATACCGCTTAAGCCGGTGCTAGGGGGCGTGAGCAGTCTTGCACTTTCAATTACTGCTCATGAACAGACTCAATGAAACCGAGTCTGCAATTTTCTCTTTTTGTGTTGCAATGTTTGCTTTCGGGGGATCACCACCCTTCAGAATTTATGATGAATACCGCTTAAGCCGGTGCTAGGGGGCATGAGCAGTGTTGCACTTTCAATTACTGCTCATGAACAGACTCAATAAAACCGAGTCTGCAATTTTCTCCTTTTGTGTTGCAAGCTTTGCTTTCGGGGGATCACCTCTCTTCAGAATTTATGACAATGTTTCATTATTTTGCCGTGTATCTTATGTTAGTAATGTGAAATTTATTGTTTATATCTAGTCATGCATATAAAACATTCACTGACAATGTTTTGTATATGTGCTGAAAACAATGATATAATGGTTTGTATATACATGTATGCGTCAAAAGCGTTAGCCTCGATAAGTCTAATGCCACTTATATGTTACGAAATACACCATTTAAAAAGCTTTGGTTCATTTCTACTTTACAAATCATGTTACAGTACTTTTAGATGTCCTCATCAATACTGGTAATTTACACGTCATTACAAGGGCGTCTCCTCAAAACATGATACTTTTAAAAATGATTTTAAACATCATAATCATTGTTGTGGTGTACTGATACGGATAACAACAACAACGATATTCGTATATATACAACTATTCAATTGAGCCGAGACATCAGCCTACACATACTCAGTTTAATTTACTTACTGATTCTGAAGGGAGGTGGTCCCCCGAGAGCAAAAATTGCAACACAAAAAGAGAAAATTGCAGACTTGGTTTTATTGAGTATGTTCATGAGCAGTAATTGAAAGTGCAACACTGCTCACGCCCCCTAGCACCGGCTTAAGCGGTATTCAATTTTCAGAACAAGAAGTACTGAAATTCATGATCTCGAAGGATCAGAAGGTATAACAACACTGAGAATGAAGTACAGGGCGACGTTTTACGGCCGCCACACAAGCACTTGACACCTGCTGTTGTGAAGATTATAAATTCTGAAGGGAGGTGATCCCCCGAGAGCAAACTTGCAACACAAAAAGAGAAAATAGCAGACTTGGTTTTATTGAGTCTGTTCATGAACAGTAATTGAAAGTGTAACACTGCTCACGCCCCCTAGCACCGGCTTAAGCGGTATTCAATACTAAGTTTAAATTCTTGAGTCAATTATCTTAATATTAACTTAAGTCAGACACTGAGTAAATCATTTTACTTTTTTTGTGATACCGTAATCATTTTTATGAATATAAAAGTAGCATATTTTAAAGTTTCATATCACACTTGGAAATATAAACCCTATTTGTACTTTAACTGTTCATTTGTTTTCATACCAGACAGGTGTACAAGCATGCCCGTATAAAGAAAATAACGGATACAGACACCATCGTGTGATATAAAATCATAATTAAATCATAATTAGATTAATTTTAAAGCGGTCGAAATATTTCGGTATACTTTGACAAAACCGGATGGTTTAAAAATTCTTTCTACCGTTTTTAAATAATGTCCCTACTTTTTATTTGATTTAAGCATTAATATTCATGAATATGCTAATGAACTGATTAAAAACATGATATTCTAAATCAAAGACCATTGTATTTCCTATTTCTTATAATTATATTTGGTAACATGTTGATAATGTTAGCTCCCAGCTGCCCAAGGCCCTGTGATATAACGTTTTTACCTTCTATATGCGTTGACGCTGTCCGGACGTACATTTGCTATGGAAACTCTACACATTAATCAAATGCAGATGACCTATAGAGACACGTTTTTACATAGTATCTGCTAGATTACGCTCAATGAGATGGTTTTATATATAAGAACATATCTCTATGCATTTTGGAGCATCACAAGTGATTTCAGATCTAGTTTTCACAATTTCCCTGTCTTTTTCTCTAATTTAGTGGGGGGGTGTTTCTCATTAATATCCATGAATATGCTAATGAACTTATTAACAACAATACATTCTAAATCAAAGACCAGTGTATTTATTATATGTTTGGTAATAATTTGATACTGTTAGCTACCAGCTCCCGAAGGTCTTGAGATATAATGATATCTCCTATATGCGCTGACACTGGACGTACCTCTGCTATGGATACTCAAAAACGCAATACAAAGGTAAATAAGGCATAGTGACACGATTTTGTTTTATATAATACTCTCCCTGATGATGTTTTATGTATAAAACATATTTGGGTGCATTTTGAGCAACACAGGTGATTTCAGATCTAGTTTTCGCCATCTTCTAGTCATTTGTTTTCTTCATTTTCGGCGTTGTCATTAATATTCATGATAATGCAAATGAGGTAATTAACAAAACCATATTCTTAATTAAAGACCAATGTCTTACCTTTAGTTTGGCACCATTTTCAAACTCGTAGTGCCCCGAATAGCATAGATATACTACATTATAGCCTTTACCCACCGCCGTTGTCAAGACCACTGGCTGCCATGGAAACGGTACATAAAACCATAGCAGGAATGCGTTTTTCATGGGTACAATTTTGATTTCCATTCAGCAGACCCTACCAAACACCCTGGTACCCATAAAAAAGTCAGACGTGGGTACACGGTAACCTTTTCTGGCCCCCGGGGTATAACTGTTTCCTTGTGTTGCTGTTCGGGCGACTGTTTGTTCTGTATGTGGTGTTTCCTGCCTGACTCATTTTTGTACTTTTTGTATAAGTGAGGCAGTATGTATTAGCGGATATGTACGCATATAATTGTTATCAGCCTATTCGTCTATGGACCTAATCCAAGAAAAAGGCAAAGACGATACACAATATAGCTTAGAACATTTGCCAGCTTATTTTAAGAATGGTATCTAAATCATGAATAGACATACTACGACGTATTTTACGTTTAATATTACGATTTCTACGTATACCATGTGATCTAGGTTTTACGTTTTCGAATAGAATATATCAAACAAAATTCAAAAGTTCAACTGTGGTTTAAATTATCACAAATTCTAGCATGCGGCAATTGTGCTTAACTTTGAACGACAAATTCTACCGTAAGTTCTAAAACACGACATATGCTAAACTTGCGATATCTTCCGTCATACGATCTTCCGTAAAATGTCCCTCAGGTGATTTCATCGGATACGCCCGTTGTGCTAAATCGGAAAAAGCAGGTTATCAGGATTAGTTTAATGGATTATAAACCCAACGTAAACATATTGTATGCTCAAATTTGGACTTGTTTAATGTGGACTAGTTCTGATTCGAATAGGTCAATGGGACACTTTGGCCTAGTGTCAAACAACTTCGATCTTGATGAGACATCGATTGACGTGGCGTCTCATTGTTATTTATTTTTTTCCCTATTGATTTGCCTGATATTGGTCTTATTTCGCTGTTGGCTAAGGTACTTAGTAAATACTGCATGCTTTCTGCTTCAGATTTTAAAGCAGTCATCATTTCCGTGATGGGCATTTATTATGTAAAGAGGTAATAGTAGAGACGTTTCATAAAGACCGGATAATCGTAACGTCTATGTTCTCAAAAACACCACCCGTTCCAAATTGCAAGTATCGTCTAATTTTTACAATACATATCCGTTTTGGACATTCAATAGTTTGTTTAGTCAGTGTCTGTGTTTCTATGGAAGTAGGTTAATAGGGTTGAGAATGTTCGACTGAAGTACAGTATTGTTATACCAAATTGTAAACTGTTGGGTCTGCAAAAATCCGTTTGGTAACAATCTTTGCCATTTGTTCGCGCACAGTTGGGTAGATACATGAGTAAGCAATCCTGAAATAGATACAATAAATATCACGTTGTTGACTACAACAAACAATATGTCAAACTAACATGAATAGCCTATATCATATACTATTTCACCTAACACTAGTGTCTGGCCTTTTGGGTATCAGTAGTCACATGATGACGCCCAATATTAACTTCGATAACCCTTTCTTTGATGCTCGGATTCCTACAATGTATCCTAAAGAACTCAAATTGAATAAAGCTAACCCGTCCGACAATTATGCAGCTTTTCTTGATCTAGACCTTAAAATTGCTAATGGGACTTTTTCTTCTAAAATATATGACAAAAGAGATGATGTTGATTTTAATATTGTAAATTTCCCTCATCTTGACGGAGATGTTCCCCATATTACGGGGTTTATATATACTTATTCGTTTTGCTAGAGCTTGTTCATCTATTGACGATTTTAACAGTCGAACTCTGAATTTAACTGAAATACTGCTTAAGCAAGGATATCTATACCATAAACTATGAAAAACGTAAATTTTACTATCGGAAAGTACCAATGTAATCTCAAGGCACTTCTGCGACTCAGTATTTCACATCCTGAATTTTATGGTGATGTGATTTACAAACTTCGTAAAATTATTGGACATACCCATTTTCTCACTTTGTTCATCAAATGTGTTAAAACATTCATTAAAAAGGGATATGATCATATAGTACTACAACTGTTTGGTTGTCAATATGGAAAAATAGTCAAACAGGGAGAGTCATATACGAACTGACACCGCACCAAACACCATCAAACAAGAAACGGTATAACCACAAGACAAAACATAACAGGACGCATATCAAGACGAAAAACATTAAACATTAAGCATTTTAAACAACAAAGTTTATCATAGGCTGAAAGCAGGAGTACCGCCTTGGAACGGTCAGTAACCAAAATCAGCTACTGGGGGACTTAAACCTGGTTTACTGGAACCCAATCTCGTCCTAATACCACTTTCACCATATTCAAAATGTAAATAAAAATCCCCCTCCGGACAACTTCACAACATGAATAACGATGTCTGCCAAAATGAAATGATTTAAAATAAACGTTAGAGTTAAACAAGCGACGTCATCATTTAAATGACGTCATAATTTAAAAGTACGGGAAAAATATATGAAACACTTCTACACCGACATTTTATAAAAAATAAATCGCAAGAAAATATAAATACTAGTGGATCCTAAATAAGTACAACTGTTTTATTTGAAAAAGAATAAACTTGACATCGTAGACATGTACTCGATGACTATTCAGAGGTTAGAGCAGCTGTGGAGAAGTCATTTGGGGTACGACAGAACTGGCAAAATAAAAATATCTAATTTCCTCCCTCCGTAAACGGGTTTAAGAGGGAATCTTCATTGAGTATTAAGTCTTTTCCGTCGTCGCACAAGCAAAGAGAAAAGCATAATGACCAACTGTAAATGGGTCGACATGTAGTGTGCTGCAATATAGAGGGGTCATATCCTTTTTAGTGAATTGTTTTATACGTTTGACAAACAAAGTATCAAAATATGTGTGTTCAATAATTTTTCGAAGTTTGTAAATGACATCACCGTGAAACTCCGGATGTGAAATTCCTAACTTTAGAAAAGTACGTAAAATACAATTGTATTTGCTGATGAGTAGAACATTACGATGTTAAAATTTGAAAACGTTTTACGACGTTTGTCATGTCTGTAGCCCTGTTTTAGTAGTTTTTCAGTGATAATAAGGTTACGATTGTTCACATCATCAACAGAAGAACACGCTCTAGCAAACGAATAAGCTGAGAAATGTATACACCGTAACATGTAGCACGGGGAACATCCTCATCCAAATGAGGATAGTTAATTATTTTCAAATTAAAGTCATCCCTTTTGTCATAAATTCCAGAAGAAATTGTTCCATTGTTTATAGATAAATTTTAATCTAAAAAGGCTGCAGATATGTCAGAACTATTTACTTTATTAAGCTCTCTATGGTAAATTGAGGTTATCATAGAATCAAAATATGGGTTATCAATATTAAATATGTCGTCTAAATAACATGCTGTATTGCTAAAAGCATTGATGACATCCGCCTGTGAATCGGTTTTAAGGTTAAGCATACAATCCCGTTCATAACAATACAAAAACAAGTCTGCAATTGGGAATACCAATGACCTGGCGATATACAGAATTATCAAAACGAACAAATATATTGTCTAACAGATTGTCTAACAGAAACGTAATTGCATCACAAAGATCTAAACATGTCCACGAGACATATTTATTTGTAATGGCATTGGTAAAGAACGCCTGTCTAGAATTACAGGCAATAAATGATACTTTTTCTCTAGCAAATATTTTATTTATAAGATTTGTAAGTTTGATCTTTATTAGATCGTGTGGTAATGTGGAATAAAGTGTAGAAAAATCATATGTGCTTATAGTGTTAGCTTGGTGTTGCTTGATTTTTAATTTAGTAAAAAAAAACATTTGAGTTTTTTTATAGACCAAAACAGATTAATTCCTGAATTCTCACAAGCTTTATCACAGTAACGCTTGACATGTTCTTTGACCGCTGTTAGACACGAACCCTTTTACAATTGGCAATCACGCTGGCCTCTTTGCATGTATGCTGACTAGAAAGGTTTAGTACTCTATGAAGGCGACCTCTTAAATCCAGAAACGGAAGGAGGACGTCCGATATATGGACTATTTCGTTTGCGTCGTACCCTTTATTACTTTTCTACAGTTACTCTGTTTGCAGCTCAATCATTGAGTACACTAGCGATAGGTGGATACATATTGTTCACTTAAATATTTTCGTTATGCATGCACTTTACCACTGTATTTGCCATCGCGGTTGTTGTAGATAAGTCGGAGAGGGGATACATTTATTTACACTGTTTGTTTTTTAGGGTGGGGATGGAATAAGTGTGAGGTTGGGCGTCCATAAACCGGTTTAAACCCCCAGTAACTTTTGTCACTGACCGTTCCAATGCGGTACTTCTATCCTCCTCTATTGTATGTTTGTTTTGTCTTTGTGCATCTCTTCATGTTTTTAGCTCACCAGAGCACAAAGTGCTCAAGGTGAGCTTTTGTGATACCCCTGTGTCCGGCGTCCGTCGTCCGTCTGTCCGTCTGTCTGTCTGTCCGTCTGTCCGTCTGTCCGTCTGTCCGTCAACAATTTCAAACGACTTCTTCTTTGAAACCAACTGCCCAATTGTAACCAAACTTGGTCAGATACATACTGTTGGTGGGTGCTTCATAAGTTGTTAAAAGATAGTGGGTGGGGCCATCGGTCTTGTTGCCATGGCAACCGTACACAATATCTAGAAAAATCTTCTTCTCCAGAATGACTTGTCCGATTTGAATATAGTTTTCACCAAAATGTTTCTCAGTTGATAGACTTCAAAAAACATGGCCGCCAGAGGGCGTGGTCATTTTTTCCGTATATGGTAATATGGAATTTTCATAGGAAAATATTTAAAAATCTTCTACTCTGAAACTATAAAGCCTAGACCTTTGATATTTGGTATGTAGCATGATCTTATGGTCCTCTACAAATATTGTTCAAATTATGACCCCCGGGCCAAAAATGGCCCCGCCCAAGGGCTTGTCAGTTTTTCATAGGAAAATCTTTAAAAATCTTCTTCTCTGAAACTGTAAGGCCTAGACCTTTGATATTTGGTATATAGCATGATCTTATGGTCCTCTACAAATGTTGTTCAAATTATGACCCCCGGGCCAAAAATGGCCCCGCCCAAGGGCTAATCAGTTTTTCATAGGAAAATCTTTAAAAACCTTCTGTTCTCAAAATGTAAGGCCTACACCTTTGTTATTTGGTATGTAGCATGATCTTATAGTCCTCAACAAAAGTGGTTCAAATTATGACCCCCGGGCCTCAAATGGCCCCGCCCAAGTGCTTATCAGTTTTTCATAGGAACATCTTTAAAAATCTTCTGTTCTCAAACTGTAAAGCCTAGACCTTTGATATTTGGCATGTAGCATGATCTTATGATCCTCTATAAATATTGTTCAAATTATGACCCCAGGGCCAAAAATGGCCCCGCCCAAGGGCTTATCAGTTTTTCATAGGAAAATCTTTAAAAATCTTCTTCTCTGAAGCTGTAAGGCCTAGACCTTTGATATTTAATATGTAGCATGATCTTATGGTCCTCTACAATTGTTTTTCAAATTATGACCCCCGGGCCAAAAATGGCCCCGCCCAAGGGCTTATCAGTTTTTCATAGGAAAATCTTTAAAAATCTTCTTCTCTGAAGCTGTAAGGCCTAGACCTTTGATATTTAATATGTAGCATGATCTTATGGTCCTCTACAATTGTTTTTCAAATTATGACCCCCGGGCCAAAAAATGGCCCGCCCAAAGGCTTATCAGTTTTCTATAGGAAAATCTTTAAAAATCTTCTGAAACTGTAAGGCCTAGACCTTTGATATTTGGTATATGTAGCATGATCTTATGGTCCTCTACAAGTATTGTTCAAATTATGACCCCCGGGCCAAAAATGCCCCGCCCAAGGGCTTATCAATTTTTCATTGGAAAATCAATTTTTCATTGAATACCATTGATATTTGGTATGACTAACATGATCTAATGGTCCTCTATAAATAAGTAGCTGTGGCTTGTGGTCCTCTGCCAAGAATGTTTAACTTACGACCCTGACCACTGGACGAAACTTGGCCCTGCCTCAGGGCTTATCAGTTTTTTATTGGAAAAATATGAAATATTATTTTTCTCTGAAACCATAAGGCATAGACCATTAATGACCCCCCCTGGAGTTATCTCAGGTGAGCGCTTCAGGGCCTCATGGCCCTCTTGTTATAGTTATGTACATTTACTGTTTCCTTGTGTTGCTGTTCGGGCGGCTTTTTGTTCTATATGTGGTGTTTACTGCATGACTGATTTTTGTACTTTTTTCTATAGAGGATCAATAGCTGGCCCACTATTGGCTCCCTCAATTAGAATTGCTGTCATTCAAAACAGTTCGTCTTTATCATTATTTTGATCCACGACATTACCCATTTTAACAAATATTCACTAAATATAACGCATTGGTGCATATTAAACAACATTTTGGTTACGTAAAATCTGCAAATTGTGACGCACAAATGTGTATATTATTAAAATTGACGTCATTTTAACGTCAACGTCATTTGATTAATGATAACCATGTCATCATCTTGGTCAAAATAAATTACGGAAAGTGGTCGATGAAATAAATCAGTTATTTGGGTTTTCACTGACTCACTAAGGAAATAAAGGAAATATTCAGCCTACATACCCCCTATGGTGACGTAGTGGGTCAGTGACAAAACCAATAACTATGGAAACATAGGGACTCTGTTGTAGGACGAATAGTGGGACTCGGCAATAGCCTCGGCAATATTCATCCTACAGACCCTCGATGGTTCCGTAGTGGTTCAGTGACAACCCAATATCTATTAATATGGTCCATAACAATGACTATACCTGACCTTTTGTCAAACCGTAGCTTAGGTACCCGATATCTTATCAGTACTCTAGGTCAACCCAAACACAAGATGTGTTTGTGAAACACTATGCCGCCAGTATGACCTTTGACATTGATGTTTGACATTGGCTTAAATAAGTAATTCCTAAAAATGTTCACTCTAAAAGTTACACATGCATGCCAAGTTTGAACTATGTATGTGAAATACCTACAGAACTATTCCCAACGTTAAAGTTGGAGACAAACCAACCAACCAACAAACCAACAGACAGAGCATGTTAATATGCCCTCATAAAATCATGGGAATACTAAACGGATTATGGGCGGACGGAAGGACAGGAGTATGGATAATATGGAAAAGTAGTAAAGTCGAGCAGGCAAAGCCACATACAAGACGCAACCACCACCAAAACACCGATAGACAGCATGACACACATACACACACACACACACACACACACACACAACCACACACCCAAACGCACACTCACACACGAGATGAACACAGAAAACACCAAAAGACACAATAACCAGAGACAAACGTTCCACACATGAACAAAATCACAAGCACAAAGACGCAAGGCAAACAAAAGGAAGGGTGACAAAGAGAGTACCGCCTTGGCACGGTCAGTAGCAAAAACGCCACTGGGGGTTTAAGCCGGTTTACGGACGTCCTAACCTCACACTTCTCTCAAAGTCACGATTTCACTAACTACATTCTAAAGTTGCGACACATAAATCCAATGTGAAATTAACACGAATGTTTAAGCAGTGACACAAATAGGGTATATATCCATGTCGTTTTATTCTTACTGCAAACAAAAAGACGCAGCACATGATCGCGTGTTAGACTGCGTCAATCTTACAAACAATTGCAATGCAATATATCTGGCAGGGATACCTTTATTTAAACTTTTTGTTAAGCTAGAGTGACTATGAGATAAGTGTGATGTTAAGACGTCCGTGAACCGGTTTAACCCCAGTGGTAATTTTGCCACTGATCGTTCCAAGTACTCAGGGAGCCAATCCGTTCTATATGAGCAGACCATGGTAGACAACTCCTACCTTAGATATCTGATACGGGTCTACTCTGCACCTATTGATGCCTCTGTAGAAGTCACTTTGTGAAACCGTTGCAATACATAGAGCAATGGTTTCGAAATTAAACAATTCTAAAATGTCCCTTTCTCTTGTAAACCTTTATTCCATGTAGACTTATTCAAATACTCCGGGGGCCAATGGAGTCTACCATGCACCCTAAACATTTTTATCACGGGTACCAAAATGTTCAGAACAGTGTCCTGATTCAAAATCGCGAATGTACTCAAATTTAAATTATTTTAGGCTATGTGTATCTTAACCGTTTTCATGGTAACCCCTAGTTTTCGTAATAATGACCCATACCTGCTACTTCGCCCATATCACAGCCAGGTTTTTCTTTAAACATATAATTCTGGAAAAATACTCAAACAGGGAGAGCCACACACGAACTGACACCGCACCAAACACCATCAAACAAGAAACGGTATAACCACAAGACAAAACATAACAGGACGCATATCAAGACGAAAAACATTAAACATTAAGCATATTAAATAACAAAATTGACCATAGGCTGAAGGCATGAGTACCGCCTTGGAACGGTCAGTAACTAAAATAAGCTACTGGGGGACTTAAACCTGGTTTACGGGTACCCAACCTCGTCCTTATCTCACTTTCACCAAAGTCAAAATGTAAATAAAATTCCCCCTCCAGACAACTTCACAACATGAATAACGATGTACTTCACAACATGAATAACGATGTCTGCCAAAACGAAATGAGTTTTAAAATAAACGTTAGAGGTAAACAAGCGACGTCATCATTTAAATGACGTGATAATTTAAAAGTACGGGAAAACTATGTGAAACACTTCTACACCGACATTTTATAAAAAATAAATCGCAAGAAGATAAAATTACTAGTGGATATTAAGTATGTACAACTGTTTTGTTTGAAATAGAATAAACTTGACATCGTAGGCATGTACTCGATGACTATTCAAAAGTCAGAGCAGCTTTGAAGAAGTCATTTGGGGTACGACAGAACTGGCAAAATACAAATATCTAATTTCCGCCCTCCGTAAACGGGTTTAAGAGGGAATTTTCATAGAGTATTAAGTCTTCTGTCGTCGCACAAGCAAATAAAAGGTAAGACATTGTGCTTTTATTTCTAACTTGTTTTTGTTACCTTATTTGCATACTCATGAAGAATAATGAGAACTTTAAAAATAGTACAAAAAGTATAGAAATAACGTAAAACGTAAAATGTGGTCTGCATACTGTCAAACATGTTATTTTCAATATTGTTTCTTTTTGTTTTCTTATCACTTATTAATATTCATGAGGATGCAAATGAGGTAAATTGAATACAGACGATTCATACATTGACTATATATTTATATAATTTATAATTATCGCCAAAGTAGGCCGCGTTGTCTTTATATGTTGCAGGTATTTAAACACTCTGTAATATGAAGAATGAGGTTCGAATGGTTGCATAGAAAACAGATACATCACCATCACTGTTATATAGTCTGTCCCAAATTTATATATCTAACAATCTTTGTGATATTCAGTTATCATTTTAAACTTTAAGCATTTTGAACAGACTCAATAAAACCGAGTCTGCAATTTTCTCTTTTTGTGTTGCAATTTTTGCTCTCGGGGGATCACCACCCTTCAGAATTTATAATCTTCACAACAGCAGGTGTTAAGTGTTTGTGTGGCGGCCGTAAAACGTCGCCCCGTACTTCATTCTCAGTGTTGTTACACCTCCTGATCCTTCGAGATCATGAATTTCAGTACTTCTTGTTCTGAAAATTGAATACCGCTTAAGCCGGTGCTAGGGGGCGTGAGCAGTGTTGCACTTTCAATTACTGCTCATGAACAGACTCAATAAAACCGAGTCATCTCTAACACTAAAATATTCACGTTTGGGAATACCACATTTCAAAAAGGGTTTAAAAGACTCAATAAACCGAGTCTGCAATTTTCTCTTTTTATGTTGCAATCTTTGCTTTCGGGGGATCACCACCCTTCAGAATTTTAGCTAACCATTTTGCATGTTTGTTTGCTTTATAAGAGTATAAGAGAAAGACTGGTGTGTTTCGAAAATTTCAACATCTTTTACTGTTCTCATGAATATTCATACATCTGCAAATAAGTTCATATCAGAAAAGTAATATTTACTTTCAAAGCAATGCCTCATATCTATGTTTGTTACAACTGATTTCATGTGTCATCAAAATTGACTGAGATCTAGCGGAGTATTACAGGTTACCATGGAAACAGTTTCCATGTAGTTATAATATTGTTATAGTTATAATGCTGCAATAACGGTGGCATGTTTGCATATACGCCGACTAGAAAGGTTTAGTACTCTATGAATTATGAAGATGACCTCTTAAATCCAGAAACGGAAGGAGAACGTCGGATATCTATACTATGTCATTTTTGTCGTATCCTTTATTACCGTTCTACAGTTCCTCTGTTTGCAGCTCAATCAGTGAATAAACTAGCGATAGGTGGAAACATTTTGTCCACTTAAATGTTTTCGTTATACGAACATGCACTTTACCACTGTATTTGCCATCGCGGTTGTTGTAGTTTGGTCGGAGAGGGGATACGTTTATTTACACTGTTTGTCTTTTAGAGTGGGTATGGAATACGTGTGAGGTTGGGCGCCCAAAAACCGGTTTAACCCCCCAGTGACTGTTGTCCCTGACCGTTCCAAGGCGGTACTTCCATCCCCCTATTGTATGTTTGTTTTGTCTTTGTGCGACTCTTGATGTTTTTTATAGCTATGTATATTTGCTATTTCCCTATGTTGCTTTTCGGGCGGCTGTTTGTTCTGTATGTTTGTTTTGTTTGTTTCTTGCATGACTCATTCTTGTACAGTTCAGTGTTTGGTTATCAATTCAGATGCTTTGCTTTCTGAATATTTTGTCATCAATTCAAACTACATTTGAAGTTGTTTTCTGATATTGGTAGGATAAATTTTTAGAGGTTTACGTTATTTCTGTATTATTTTTTTTACATTAATATTTATGTGTATGCAAAAAAGTTAATACCTACGTATAGTATAGTCTTTACACAAAGGCACAATGTCTTAGCCTTCATTTGGTACCAGTTTTATATATGTGATATGGAAGATATTTGCAGGTAAATGTCGACTAACAAAATATGTGTGAACAGAGTGAAATAAATGGCTACTATGTAAACAGTTAAAACGTTAATTAGGAGTTAATTTTTGGTCTTTAATAGTTTGCTTTCTGAGGATTTTGTCATTCTGTTAAACTGCATGTGTAGTTGTTTTCTGATATTTTATGATAAAAAGTGAATAGCTTACATTATTTACGTTATTTCTATATTGGTTTTACTAATTTTAACGTTCTCATTAATATTCATGATTATGCAAATAAGGTAATTTAAGAAATAAAAGCACTATGTCTTATCTCCAATTTGGTACCAGTTTTATAGGTTTAGGAAATAACTGGATGTGATATGGACGCTTTTGCAGGCAATGATCATCATTACGAAAACTGGGGTGTTACTATGGAAACGGTTGAAACGGTATTTAGAATTAAAGCTTTGGTCCTCAAATTGGATATTATGTTTTCTGTTTTTTTATCATGTTTAAATGCATTTGAAGTTATTTTCTAAAATTTGTATGATAAAAAATGCAAGTTTTACATTATTTTTAAACTTTTTGTTCTATTTTTAATGTTCTCATTAATATTCATGAGTATGCAAATAAAGTAATTAAAAACAACAAGTCGGACATAAAAGCACAATGTCCTATCTCAATTTGGTACCAGTTGTAAAGGTTTAAAACAAAAACGGGCTTTGATATGGGCGAAATTGCAGGCATGGGTCATCATTACAAAAAAGATTGGTCATCATTACAAAAACTGAGGGTTGTCATGGAAACGGTTAAAATACACATAGCCTAAAATAATTTAAACTTGAGTACATTCGCGATTCTGATTCAAGAGACTTTTCTGAACATGTTGGTACCCATGAAAATAGTCATGGGGGTTCATGGTAGACTCCATTTGATTCCTGAGTAAAGGCGGTACCCTCTTTGTAACTCTTGCTGTTATATTTGTTGGATGTCTTTGTGCCTTTGTGCTTATGTTTGTGTGTGATGCTTTCGTCTCATGCCTTTGTGTGTGCCCGAGCATACGTGTACGTGGATGTATAGTTTGCTTTCTGTTGGTGTTGTGGTGTTGTTTGCGTTTTGTGTGTGTCTTTTCCTGCCTGACTAAGTACGGCTAAGTAGTAAATGTTTATTGGATGAAATGATCATTTTGTGTACTGTCTGGGTCATATTAATAAATACCTTTGTGATAGAAAAGTTCTTAAAGTAGGATAGCTTTCGTAATTAAAAGCAAAACGCTATGATTTCATTAGCAATTATTAAAAGTGCAACACTACTAACACCCCTAGCACCGGCGTAAATGGTATTAATTTTTTCAAACCTAATACCATCGAAACTAATGATCCCGAATGACCAGAAAATATAACTATACTGAGAATGAAGTACGGGGCGACAAAGTCCATTGTCAAATAAAATTACAACATTTAACTAATTCCTAATGTAAAGTACAGTACATCATAACGTTAAAGTACAATTATGAGTCCGGCAGGAAACATTACATACAAAGAGCCGCACGAACAGCACCACAACAAGAAAACAAAGCAAATGTACATAACTATCAAACTATCGAAACCTCGCAATATTTCACCCCACCCTAAAAGATAAACTGTGTAAATTAACGTATCCCCTAATCTACTACAACCGCGATACAGTGGTTAATTGCAGGTAACGAAAACATACTTAAGTGAAACAAATGGTAGTCACCTATCGCTAATGTACGTAATGATTGAACTCTAAACAGAGTAACAGTAGAAAAGTAATAAAGGGTACGACAACTGACGTTCTCCTTCCGTTTCCAGATTTAAGAGGTCGTCTACATATAGTACTAAACATTTCTTATCGGCTTGCATGTAAAGAGGGCAGCGTCATTGCCAGCTGTATAGGTTTGACAATCAGACAGGCTGTACTATACGACCATATTCCATTTTGATATATTTTTTTATATATTTGATGAACAAATTGAGAATTTGGTATGTCCAATAATAGAATTTTGTAAATAACATCACAATAAAATTCAGGGTTTGAAATACCGTTTCCCATGAGCGCCTAAATATTACACTTATACTTGTCAATAAGCAAGAGATTTCGAAAATGAATTTTAAAGAATGTGTTTCCAGGTTTAGGATATCTATATCATTGCGTAAACAACGTTTCAGTTAAAACTAGAAATATGTCCATAGGACATTGATGCCCCCACTTCAGACTTTTTACCACAGACAGTATGGGTCTGGACAAGATATTTTTAAAGTCATTTTTGCAAATGAAGGTCCACAACTCCTGAACGACTGAAGCAAGTTACATGGATAAAGGACCGCAACTTACATGGCTATTAAACCTGACCAAGCTATAATAGCTACACACATGTGTATACATTTTTATGTGTATAATGTGTATATATGCTCCTGGCATAAACACTGCTTGAGTCTGAGATTCGACTCGCCGCCTCATCCAGTAATAACTTTACCACTACTCCTGATTTGACCCTAATGTGTGTTTGCGTCCAGCATATTTCATATTTTTTTCATTTTCATTGTGTATGTGGGTGCATGTATGTGCGCGCGCAATCGTGCACACGTGTATGTATGCATGTGTCTGCGTGTGAGAGAGAGTGTGTGTACGTGTATTCTATTGCAATGTGCAAGCACGCATTCCGTTTGTGTTTCTGATCTTGCCTTGCACTGTCGTGTCTCATTTTCAATTCCTTGTCTGAACTTTTTTCTAATGTTACTCTATTGCCAACAGTAACCACACCAACCTTAAAATACCGTTAGATGTAGCACAAAATTTTATAACATGCCATTAATGAACCCATGAATTGTTAAATAAAGCGACAAACCTTCACCTAATGAGTTTTATGTTAGAACTGATGTGATCATGAATATTATTTAAATGTATGTTTATAATGGTATATAGTCCGAGGTGTAAAAAGGTCGCTTATTTTTCGAGGTCCATGGCATTTTTAGTAGAAATGTTTGAATACCATAAGTATGTTGCCAGATACTAAATGTGTGTGGTTCTTGCCCATGCCACTGTTATAACCTTCTTTGAAAGTCGGAAACTATGTCAAAGGTCACATGAGTGCAAATATAATCTATATGTAGTATATAATAACCGTCATTTTGACAATTTCAATATTATTGGCATTAAATTTCATAGCAAGGTCTTTCCATTAAGTATAGAAATATGTATTGAACATTCCATGAATATTCGAGTGACATGTGATGATTGCAAGGTCGGAAAACATCGTTTTAAACATATTTACCGAACATTATCATACAGTATAATTATAACTAAATTAAACAGACAAGATTAGTCTCTTATTGCCATAGCCTTTGTATCATTTTCGTATGTTTAAATGCACACTATGTCTAATATTAGCTCTCTGTATCATTTGCGATAAAAACATCATAGCTCTTGGTGAGTATGACGATGTGCTTGTCATTTTTAATGAACTCACTCTTAATCAACAATGAACACACATACATGTTCAGTGCCGCTGGATATGCATAACCTTCCCTATCCCCGATGACAACACTAATAGAATCAAGCATGGGTTTTGTTAAAGACGGGGGTTTCTATACCCGAGGTTGGTCTGTTCCAGCCGGAAACGAGCTTTAGCCAGTTTCCGATAGGAACAGACCAACCGAGGGTATAGAACCCCCCGGCTTTAACCAAATCCCATGCTTGATTATTTTTCTCGCTGAAATACGCCCTAAAACCAAGAAAATTAACGAATTTTGTGAAGTACTACTTTACATTGCGTAATACGACTTCCATATCTAATAGCAACAGACCGCAGCATAACTTTAGGCGTGACACCAAATTCTTGCATAAAACGTGCTGTTGTAGTCCCGCTAGACCATGTATTAACAAGGCGATTCTCGTGCTCACGCGCTGTTGTTGACCGGTTTTAATTATACCTATTACGGGCCTAAGGTAAACAATGGACGCGAATGCTACAGCGTTTTGGCCTAAGCTAGGTGAACGCCGGGGTGTGAGTATTTCCAGGAGCACCGACAATGAACTGTTTTTAGTGATAGACATATTGAATGAAATTCCGTGTAAACGGTATTTGATACAATCATGAATTGACGTCGAAAAGCAAACAGTGGCCCGGAAACAGCACAAATCGACGACGTGTCAAAGAAGTGTATAGTTTTCCTGCCGTTGTTTTGCTTGTATTTTGAAGAATTAAATTGATACAGGAGAGCAGAAAATTGGTTTTATGCAAGAATAGCGTTAATACACGTTTTTTTTCGGGCAATAACATCTGCAGTGTCCCTCGGGAATGTTGTTGCCTTCGCCCTTCGGGCTCGGGCCAACAACAGTCCCTCGGGACACTGCAGATGTTATTGCCCGAAAAAACGTGTATTAACCCTCTAATAACGTCATTTGTTATGACAACCACAAACGTTACATTTTGGCGTAAATATAAATGACTGAGTGACTACAAAACAACGTCTTCGGTTAATTAAATAGGCTTTTAAAGTGTTTTTATGATAAAAAGAATTTCATATTCGTGCTAATTACTTATATTAATTTAAATTCATAAGGTTGTTGCCTATAGAAATGTTGGTATAATTCTGTAAGAAGTCCTTCCCTTGTATTGATTTTACCCAATCGCGCGTATGAATACACTAGTCACGGGGTGTTCCAGATAAGGATTTCTAGTACGGCTATTTTTAGTAACTCAGCTTATCTAGCACGACTGAGAAGCGAGAATATATAATTATGTTATTAACACTACCTAGCGATCACTAGTTAACCTCAATGCCAGGAATAAGTGAGAATGTCATAGTAGTGATTGACATACGCATCTTGTCTTCACGAAGGCAGCCTATCCCATAAAAGGCTAACACATATTCGGTGACCATCAAATAGACTGAGAGTACAGTACGAGTAGTGGCAAATAAGCCCTTTTACCAATCTGTACTATATGGGATATTATTCAGACAGGTGTGCACTTTCATCATCAAACTCATGGTTCATTTTAAGTTGACATCCATCAGGTTCAGGCAGACATGGTGCTACTCCACAATCCACCGTTTCTCAAAAAGAAGAACGATGCCTACAAAACAGTACAGAGGACTAAGGTACAGAAGGACTTGGACATATACAAGTAGCTACAGACAACGTACAAAGAAGAAGTGCAAGGAAGCTAAATATCGATATATGAGTAACCTAGTTACAGCAGATGTAAAAAGGAGTTCTATACTTTTGTTAGAAGCACGACATCTGACAGCTCGGGAGTAGTCCTACTGAAGAGTGATGCCGTAAGCAATGTTGCATACACAAATCAAAGTTACAATACTGAAACACTAGTTCTTCTCTGTCTTTACACATGAGGACCTATCTTCCCTTCCCGACCTTGGAGAGTATCCTTATTCGGATGTCCTTCGTATTCATATCACGACCCGGGTGTTTGGGTGACTGTTACGTCAATCCTATTTACAAGAAAGGGGACAAGAGTAAACCCATTCTAACAATTGGTCAGTGTTCCTTAGTCACCTATAATATTCTGGAATTCATCATATGCAGTAGTCTGGTGAGTTTTGCGAACCATGACATCATAAGCCCATACCAGATTGGCCTCATAAGGTAGCGCTTCTGAGAGACACTACTAATCAACACTGCCAATGCCATTGTGCCAGACCTGGACCAGTCCCACCAAATTGATGTAAGCTTGTTAGACTTTTCAAAAACGTTTGACAATGTGTCTTACAGATACACCCCTGCTTCTTAAGCACCCCAGTATGGTTTGCAAATGAACATGCTTAAATGTATCTAGGTCACGCTGGAAGGCGTTTCCTCTGAGTTAGTACCGATAACATCAGGGTTTTTCATTTTACCGTTCTCACTCCACTCTTTATCATCGCTTGCAATAATGACCTCACGGAATTCTTATGCTTTTCCTATCGATTCTTTACTGACGACTCACTTTATGCCGAGTCAATAGCAGCTGCAGACTTCTTCCAAAATTACATCGACAAACTGCAAGAATTGAGAATGAGAAAATACTAGGTCCTGCGTATCGCCAAAAAAGAGGACACACATAAAGAACAATGATACTGGCCATAACAAGAGATGGAAGACAGCAAAGAATGCAAATACCTTAGAACACTACTGTCTTCCAAGATGGCTTGGAAAAGCCCATCCCGATATGATCACAAAGAAGGCAATTTTATCCACAGCCTATCTAAACAGGAACATTGGATGCTACCAAAGGTCAAACAAGGAAGCATGTTACAAACCATTGGAACCAATGGTCAGTCTGCAGGTATGTATCCTTTGTTTCGGACCCACACAAAGGCCATTAAAAAGCGTGAGGAGATGGAACAGCCTAAAACAGAGGCAGACACAAGTAAAGGTGGCAATGCTCTATAGGTTCGTGAATTATCTTGTTTCAGTAGACGCAACAATCTCATACCATAATGGAGCACCTTCAAGCGGCCATTCCTCAAGACTCATTCAATGGTTCTGCAGGATCGAATTCCTGGGGGAATAGTTCTTTCACTTTGCATTCAAAATCATCTGAAATAAGCTACCATAACAGCAGGCGATAGCTCCCAATTTTCCAGGCTTGGATCTCAGCTGTCAGGTAATCTTCTTCTGGTTGTACTTTTTTAAAACCTGCATTGTTAATTTAACCTATCTACATATCACAATTTTGCAAGTATGCCTGCATTAAAACGGCCAAACTCGACGAACGAAGAAGAAGCGGATCAATAAGAAAAATAAGAAAAAAGAGGAAGAAGAAGCCATAAACACAGAGTTGATGTAGTATAGTGGTATTGCAGTATTCAACTGTTACATTGGAATATCATCTTTAAGACAAGTACAGACGTAAAGTGTCCCATCTAGCATCAGATGACGACGACGTGGATACACAGATCATCTTGCATGCTTTGGATGTTGCTAGAAAGGGTCATGGTCGTGTAGTTGTCAAATGCCAATATCTGATTTACTGCTTTTACTGATATACCATCTTGGACCTTTAAGCATTGATGTCTGGATGATGGCCAGGACATCCAGGAAAACAAAATTGTATCTCCCGCAAGTTATCTCAAGATATATGTCGGAACATTGTTGTGTTTCATGCAATAACTGGTTGCGACACAGTCATTGCTTTCACTGGAACGGTAAAGACACATGAGAAGAGATTGTTACATGCCCGATATGCTTTTAGATATTTGAAGAGGTGTACGGTCAGACAAGGGATATTACGTCTGTACGTTTGATGTATGATGTCAATAGACTCCGTTGACGATTAAAGAATTTCACAATATGTTAAGGTTAGAAAACACTTGAACTGCTTTGACAAACACAATATTTCCAGAGCCAACTCCAAAGTTATTGGTGCAAACCCAAATGCAAATCTATTCGCTGTAAGTGCTTCAATGCAGCTTTAAAAAGCACACAAGAATGAGTTTGAGGT
Organism: Azorinus chamasolen; assembly: GCA_963576725.1. Lineage (NCBI taxonomy): Eukaryota > Metazoa > Mollusca > Bivalvia > Cardiida > Solecurtidae > Azorinus > Azorinus chamasolen. Next base: position 7,382,391 of record OY755253.1, on the reverse strand, counting down.
GGTTTTAATTGTGCCAACCCAGGTAATATCCTCATACATATAGAGAATTTATTAGTCACTTTCAATTGAATTGAACGTTTTGTTTAGGGGTTAATTTAACCCACCACTTTACTATAAGAAGTGATTGTGCATAATAATTGGTTGGTATGTCTGCATACAGTTATTTTTCCAGTAGCATTCTGTCTTACCTTTATTTTTATCTAATTTATATTTGTTAAATAGCAACAATGACGTAAACATGACATTACGTATCATAGTTACATGTTGTTTTTTTATGATTTTTCACTGTTTTTCGATGTTCTCATTAATATTCATGAATATTCCAATACATGTAATATATTTTACACCAAGTATGTGCAAATTAATAGCCAATGTTTAACCTTCATTTGTGTACTATATTTCATATTTAACACCTAAACCTGATAAAGATATGATTTCTCAAAAATAGTATATAAAATGTGCACTTAGTTGACCTTTGGCCTACAGTAAAGCATCTCTATAACGACCACATAAATGTGTTAATTAGTTGGTGTTTAGGGCAGGTGGTGGCTTAGAGCAAGGTGAAAGTAAAACAGAACAGTCCATTAGGAGCGTTCTGTTTTACTTTCACCCTGCTTTAAGCAGGCACCTGCCTTCGACACAAAATGCTTGATGTGATATAGTTGCCGTTATAGAGAAGTCTATTAAGACACAAAAGGGTAATATTTCAAGTGGCATGGGGCAGTTTCTGAATACTCAGATTTTCTACCAAATTCTACTATTTAATGCAATGACTCGACATGTTTTGCTCAGATGGATGCCCAATTATAATGACGACATGTTATGCTGGTGTGGTAGAAACTGTAGAATCAGATACATGTACATGTATATACTATTATTATTGTATTAGCACAATGGGAATACCCTTATCCGACGGCCCCTGTACGAGACGTTTGATGTTGGCCTATTCTGTTTATAAATGCATTTAAATGTCTCTATATTTGTCAAAGCGTTTATGTGTCAGAACAGAATACAGGTAGATCCGCTAGGATAATTCATACTCAATAGATAAAGACAAATAGCATACATGTACTTACATGATCATTACAAGGCCAATACAGTAGTGTAGTCGTCTTTTCTGTGACACTAGGCGACAGATTCCGCATACTGGAAACCCTGTATTCAACAGAACCTCAATGAGAACCAAATGTATCGATAAGAAATTTAACTACACTGTTACATTCATTCAGGTCTGTTTAGTCAATCTCTTTACAATTAAACACGTTCCAAGAAGTAGTGTGTTAAAATGATAAATTCTGATAAGATGAGGAGTTGTTGATTTATGCAGGGCAAAGGTAATGTACAAAGCTCCTGTAGGAACTTTCTACATTACGTTTGACCTCATTTACAGTCCCGTAATTAGATGTTTAATGTTTAAGACAGCTTCTGTTGTATAATGATAGCATATAAGAGTTAGGCAGAATGACAGTGGCAAATAACTAAATGATGTGTGATGTGATTACAAGAATCCATGAACAAATGGGATATCAGACAGAAAACAAATCGTTGCCCGAATCTTATACCGCTCAATCTCCAAATTTTTCAAAAATGAGATCTTTATATCATTGGATTTGTATTAACATGCTCTACAATAATGTCAAAGAAAAATGTGAATTATGACGTCACAGAAAAGTTTTCCAGTAGCATTCTGCTTTATCTCCCAACATGTATTCAAAATTAATAATTACATTGCTCTAACTCGTGGACTTAGAGCACTTCTGTAGTTAAAATATTTGTAACCAATGAAATTCCTTAACTGATGACATGTGATCGGTCCGTGTGTGAAAGATAAAATGATCTATGTCCAAATTGTTTACTGGAGTAGTGTTTCAACTCCATTGAAACCAATAACATGTTTATAAATGATCATGTGATCACAACAAATGTTGTTGCCTGGGCAGAATATTTATGCCATTTCCATAGTAAAAAAATAAGAGACATGGATTGATTTGCGGCGTTTCGATATTCATTATTTAATACAATATGTTTAAGATGATTGTTTACCAGATTTATTTCATAAGGACTGATGCTTTGGGGAAAAGATGTGATTGTATCCCAATATTTCGGACAGTTCAGAAACCGGATTTTTTAAGTATTAGAAAGTTGAAAACATTTACTTTACTCAGACAACAAAATAAACGTGCAGACAGACAACATGACATAGTTTAGAAGATGTTTGATTAAAAAGCATTATGTTTGATGCCTTTGGTCAAAGGCTTGGTTTGCATATACACAGGATTACCAGAACTCAAATGTTCCACATGTTTTATAACAGGTCAAGTCTTTGCAACACAAAGGAAGTTTTCCAGAAGAAATAGTAAAAGACTGACAATCAAAGAAAAAATCATTTCTCTCTTCAAACTTCATGTATAAGAAATAAGATGATGACATGAATATTTATTAGCAGATGTTTTATGATGTAAACTTTTTCAGAGCATCTTTTCTTCTAACAATAAATGTAAAATCAGATCAATAACATGTCAAAAGCAAACATAGCATTCGGCGCCCATAGGAACCATATGGTTCACTTGGTCTACCCTGTTTGCAAATACATGCACTGTTTTAACTTGAAGGAAGGGAATAAATGCATATATTCTGAAAATGGGTGATCCCTCGAAAGCAAAAGAAGAAATGCAAAAAGAGAAAATTGCATACTCGGTTTTATTGAGTCTGTTCATGAGTAGTAATTAAAAGTGCAACACTACCCACGCCCCCTAGCACCGGCTTAAGCAGTATTCAGTTTTCAAAACTAATAACATTAAAACTTATGATCCCGAAGGACCAGAAAATATAACAACACTGAGAATGAAGTACGGGGCGACTTTTTACGGCCGCCACACAAGCACGTAACACCTGCTGTTGTGAAGTACATATATTCTGATTTATCATGCAACGTCACGAAATACAGTCACTTCCTACTAGCATAATATTTTCCACGTCGACGCTGTATTTTGTGAGGTATAGTGCATGTGTACTGACCCCACTTGGATGCAAGTTTGTTTCAGCCAATAGGAGGAAAACAGAAGGACAAAAAATGCATTGTTAAACATAAACATCAAATTAACACATTTTCTCACCTTTGTCTCAACTATATGTCCATATAAAAGGATTAAATCAAGCTTGTTTATGTTGTAAAAGTCGATGACGTCACTGCATGCCAACATGACGTCACGTAATTCGTACTTGCATGCATTTTCATTCAGGGGACGACAGCGCTTTAGCAGTCTTTCTTTTTCTTCATTTTCTCCATTTTTCTTGGAGTTGCATGATAAAAGAATTACTATGCTAGTAGTTTGGAAGTTCAGCTGTATTTTGGCTCGTCGGAAAAGTAGTTAAATGCTCGCCAAGGCTCGCAGTGAAATTATCAAAGGAATACTTTGGTCATTGAAAAAACATCATAATCTAAACCATTAGCAGACAGAGCAAGCCTTTAAGTTCAGACGGTTCCTCCGGTCTGATCTAGATGTGCTCTGTTTGCAAAGGCGTAGAAAGTCGTGTTTATGGCGAAAGCAGTTATGTCTTTCCCTACACTCATAGTAATGCCTTCTAACCCCTTTGCTAATAGAGTAGACTCAGATCAGATGGTTCCTTTAGGAGTCGTCTGATCAAGGTCTGATTTGTTTGCTCATGACATTTATAATAGATGTAATTCTACAATTCTTCAAATAGCAAATATATCTTTGTACATATACCATCATAGAAATCCAGCTAATACATATTCTTGATGAAATTTCTTACAAAAACTGGTAATGGTTGCGTCTTGTGTGTGGCATTTTCCTGCTTGACTTTACCATTTTTCTTGAATACTCAACATGAAAACGATTAAGCCTTTGTATGCTAGTTTCAGATTTTGTCATCCTTGATTTCCTACAGTGTATGCATACAGTTTTAGTTGCGACCAAACCCCATAAGATAGTAGGCCTCATCAGAAGTCTAATATACTAGTCAATCAGACTTGACGATTTTAACAGTCGAAATCTCATTTTAACTGAAAAACTGCTTAAACAAGGATATAGATACCATAAACTAAGAAAAACTTTCTCTAAATTTTACTATCGAAATCTCTCGCTTATTGGCAAGTACAAATGTAATCTCAAGGTACTTTTGCGACACGGTATTTCACATCCTGAATTTTATGGTGATGTGATTTACAAACTTCGTAGAATTATTGGACATACCCATTTTCTCACTTTGTTCATCAAATATATAAAACAATTCATTAAAAAGGGATATGATCCTGTATTATTACAACATACTGCATGTTTGGTTGTGAACCCTTTTACAGTTGGCAATCACGCTGGCCTCTTTGCATGTACGCCGACAAGAAAGGTTTAGTACTCTATGAAGGCGACCTCTTAAATCCAGAAATGGAAGGAGAACGTCGGATATCTGTACTATTTCATTTTTGTCGTACCCTTTATTACTTTTCTACAGTTACTCTGTTTGCAGCTCAATCATTGAGTACACTAGCGATAGGTGGATACAGTATGTTCAATTAAATGTTTTTTTGTTATACATGCACTTTACCACTGTATTTGCTGTCGCGGTTGTTGTAGATTAGTCGGAGAGGGGATACGTTTATTTACACTGTTTGTCTTTTAGGATGGGGATGGAATAAGGGTGAGGTTGGGCGCCCATAAACCGGTTTAAACCCCCGGTGACTTTTGTCACTGACCGTTCCAAGGCGGTACTTCCATCTTCCTCCTATTGTATGTTTGTTTTGTCTTTGTGCGTCTCTTGTTGTTTTTTCTACCCATGTATATTTGCTGTTTCCTTGTGTTGCTGTTCGGGCGAGTGTTTGTTCTGTATGTGGTATTTCCTGCATGACTCATTTTTGTACTTTTACGTCTACAATATTTATTATTTAGGTAAAGAATTATTAAATATTCAGCTGACATTTGTGATTCAATATTAATTAGCATACATACATTGGACAAAATAATTGAGTGATTGATTCTCGTCTTCAGTTAGCAGATTTTGTTTTTCAAGTGTTAATGATTACATGTTATCTAGATTGTGTTCCTTCTGTCTAGTGTATTTGCAGCAGGTACATAATTGAATAGTTCGTCGTCTGATGTACTCATTTTAATATTCATTATTTTAATATCGTTGAAATTGTTAAATAGAGAACATTTGAAAGCAGACACCTCTATCTATCTAACCTTTAGTCTTGTTTACCTGTGGAAGCTAAGTACAGCATGAAAAAATGCAGAAACTCGTAGGAGCTTTCTGCATTACTTATAATTTGTCTTAAGCAATTCATTACCTGACAAATTATCTCCTAAATTGACCTGAATCTGAATCTCGAATCTGATCATATGATAAAATAATATTACACTGGTTGTGGTGTGAGTGTATCAAGAAAAGCTGTACAATTCGCCAAGGCTAACTGTATACTGTCTTCAAGAAGAACTCGCTTTATATAATATATGATTTCACAATTCATGCACGATCCTCTATACCACCCAATTTGAAAGAATCTGAATCTCGATGAAATGCAAGACTGTGTAGCAAACCATATAGCGCCAACAGTTACTATTCATTAATATGCGTTTCTTAATAAACCTCTGCACTTCTAGAATATTTAATTATGCCAATAATGTACTTCATTAAATCAGTTATCTAATCTACCTGAAGACGTATGCGTATAAGAATATGAACAATATGACAATAGTTATCTGAGACTGGTACGGGTAACGTATCTGCATGTTTCTGAGTTACAATTTTGTTTTAGATGTTAAAATTATTATGAACAACAAATCATTTTCGATACGTTTGTCCTTACTTTAAGATGTCTTCTAATACAAGTCTATTGGTGATATCGTATAAGATAAAGCAGCATTTGAAATCTATTTCACCTCTGAAGATTGTCCTCTGCATGAACATCATGTACTTGTAATTTATACAACAAATGTTGACGTAATGATTTGTATCCTAAAAAATTATTATATTGTTTAATTCACAAGCTAAGACGAATCAGCTTTAAAATGTGTTTCATCAAAGTTATTTATAAGGAACTCAGTTAGTGTTAGGTTGCCCTATCTCCAAATTTGTCACAACTTTTTGCTCTATCTCCCAATAGAGCAGCACACTTTTAAAGAAGTTTCAACTTTTTTCTCCAAAATGCCCTATCTCCAAAGTAAAAACTGCAAATAACTAAAACGTCTTTAATATAATATATTTACTTTTTAAATTTCCATATGCTGCTTTTCAGGTCAAACATGCCGATATAATTTCTATGTATCAACAATGAGAAATGATAAAGATATGGTCCCTTAAACCTTTGAGATGCGCTTTCTCCAAAAGTGGAATATGGTAGATAGATCATCGTTATATTCAGGCGACGAAATCTACATACTATATCTGCAACAAGTAAGGTTTTGTTTATGTAAGAGACACGTGCAATAATGTATCAGAGTGTAGAATTTAACAATAAAAAGTTATTTCAATTAGTGTTGCACAACGCATATTGTACCTTTAGAATTACAAATGCAGTGTTATATGGTCCCAGGAGGGGTACACACATTAGGAAGAACTAATCGGAATACAGACATATTTCATTTCCGTAGGATGCAGTTAATTAAACAGACATTACGAACATACATCCGCGAAAGGGTTGGATGGAAGGTTAAGTAAACAAGTGTGTCTGGTCGCCTTTGTTTAGGACTAGAGCCTAAACATCAAGGTCAGTTACTGGCCTTGTAATGCGGAAATTAGAAAAAATGTCTATTGTGTCTAATGTCAGCGGTTTGTGAGGGTCGGGGAGGACCACCGCCCGTGATACCTCGCCATAATGAACAGACACAAAGACTCAATTAAACTGAGTTGCTTTTGCTTTCGAAGGATCCCATACAGAAAGTGTGGTCCAACAGGGCATTTTGTATGTTTGTTCGTTTGTGTTGATTAACATCCGTTTGTGCTCACTATAGGCTAATTGGACGCCCCAGAGAGAGAGAGCAGAGGAACAGAGAAAACCGGGCGCGATACCCTACTCTTATTATCGACTGAGTTTATCTGGTTCTTTTAGATGCTGAGTGTAAAGCACTGATACATCGGACCTCGGTGTATAGTCTCGTCCGAAGGACTTCTTCCGGCGGGGGACCGAACCGGTGACCCCTGGTATTGCAGTCGAGCTTGGCATTTTATTTTATCATACTGACTTTCTAGAGCTTGCGCCTTTGAGCGGACGCCGTTTTAGCTATTCAAACTTCTGTAATTCGTCAAGTATTAGATGGTACTCAATGTCGGATATATCTCCGTCTGCGAGGGTCTTGTTGATAATGTCGCGGATGGTGTTAAGCTTCGCCAAAGCTATTACCTTAGTCTGAAGGTGTTAGTTCTTAGTTGCGAGTCGTCCACTGATAAACTTCCCAAAAGCAGCAATGAAGCGATAAAGCTTGCGGGGGATCCAACGTCTAGACCTATCAGAACTATAGTCGTTGAGATGTTAACACCGCCGACTCCAAGACCGGCGCCTACAATTGCAATACCTATGTCGGTGCCGCCTATAATATTAACGCCGCGTTTATATATTATAAAACTATCCCGTACTTCGACCTCATTTCGTATCTCCGACCCTATGCGGGTGATCTCCTGACGATGGTAGGTATGCCAATCACTTGGAAGTATAAGATACAGCGGTGGAGCCGTCGCGTCTTTAACAATTCATTACGTTTACATATCTAGTGCAATTAGGATATCAACCAAACTATTACATCTCGGGCAGAGTCGCACGGTAGAAAGGTGATCACACTACCACGTTCTACGTCTAGCGGAGGCTGAACCACTTTATCAGTCACATACAGGACTATATGGTTGATGGTATCGTGGCCCTGCGTAAACTTACCATTCAGACTCAGACCTACAGTTACTTTATCATCAGAAAGCCCGCCCCATGATGTTAATAGGATCCGCTTGCTACAATATGGCGTAACCTATTTAACCACTAGATCGTCCCTCAGAGATTTATCCACATGATCACTCGTACTCAGCCCTCAACGAAGGGGTGTCCGCTCCTCAGCCCATACGGTTATTATAGGCTTTAAGTGCTTGTGTGGCGGCCGTAAAACGTCGCCCCGTACTTCATTCTCAGTGTTGTTATACCTTCTGATCCTTCGAGATCATGAATTTCAGTACTTCTTGTTCTGAAAATTGAATACCGTTTAAGCCGGTGCTAGGGGGCGTGAGCAGTGTTGCACTTTCAATTACTGTTCATGAACAGACTCAATAAAATCGAGTCTGCAATTTTATCTTTTTGTGTTGTAATTATTGCTCTCGGGGATCACCCCCTTTCGGAATTTACTCTTAGTCTGCTGAATACGCTAGTCAACGTAACAACGGTTCGCCACACACGTATCCAGGGTAGGGATACACAAGAATTGGATTCTATGGTCACCTAGATCGAGATGTTCCCCGATGTTTGGGATCGTGAAACCGCCTAGATCGAAATCGAATTTCATGGCATTTTATCCTTCTATAAGAACTGCGTTTGTCTTAACCCTTTCACCGCTCATGTCGCAAAAATGCACTACGACAAATAATGCGCTGCAATATCAGACGCCGCCTTTTCAAGACTTTTTGTCTCAATCTCTATTTCTAGATATGTGGTTTATTCCTGTGAATTCTGTATTCATTTATCTCATTACCTTATTGTACCGAATTATTTAATAAATTGGATTGCAGATGACAACTACAAATGTGTCGTTGAAAGAGTTAATGTGATCGAATTCCTGTTTGGCTTCCGCTGCAGAAATGACGTCGTCGAGTTATTTATGACCCCCCAAGTTTGTAAGTTTATAATACGCTCCCCGCCCATATCGAGGTCTTTTACCGGTTTAGCGTACTCGGAAAGCGGCCACCACCTTAGAATCAAAATAATAAGATTTGGCGTATTCTGAGAGGTTGGTATTGGGGTTCCATCCCCTTACAACATCGCGCCCACTGATTTACTCATTGAAATTCGTGCAACCCGTGGTTGTTCATAACGTACCATTGCTCATCTCTATTTTTGTATTTAACAATAGTTCAGGCATACATCGACGTCACACTAACTTGCAGGTGGAGGAAAACCTTGGCAATCTTCCGTGCATAGAACAAATTGCATTGTAATTCCCGGTTAGAACCACGGATCTACCATAAGCGAGGTTTGAAATGGCGTTTATATGAATGAAATGTGTCATTAGTTGTACAATGTTAACAGTAGGTAGCGAAATGAAGAGTTTAGTAGTTAAATATCGATATTGCGACCGCATAATTGATTAATATAGGAACCTCTCAAAGCAGGTGGTTGATTAAAACAGGGAAAATGTAATACAGAAAGCTGCTATGGGAACTTTCGGCATATTTGCCCTGCATTGAGCTAGCACCTGTATAAAAACTTATAATTTTTTTGAGTTGTCATATAAGTGAGATCTTACTGCATTTGAATACAATTTTGAATTTATAGCTCTGTTATAGCTTACCTCGTAAGATAATAATAAATAAACCCATAATGTTTGCGTAACAGAAAGTCAAACGACCTTACGAACTAACCACAGTACACTAATCCAGCCACTTAACTGAAATGTCATTTAACTACTCATAAGTGTTCATCAATACTAATGGTTGACTATTGCGCTGTACAAGGGGCATTTCAGAAGTGATGCAACTGATCACTGGGTGCCTTACTGTGCACGGGAATCACGTAAAACGTGCACTAGTTGAACGAGACATCCATTCTCTATACGGACATTACACTATAGTAAAATGGTCGGCACGAAAGGTGTAAAGGCAGCTGAAATTAGAGGCTACATGATGCAAAAATGGCGTATCTGCCAAGGAGACTTTTTATAAATGTTGTTATATTCGAAGGCAGAATAAAGTTTCGTATACCACAGTCATAAGATAGGTTAAGACGTTTAAAATATGCTGTGATTCTTTTAATGATGCACAAAAATCGGGACATTATTGTAGTGCCACTGTTAGTAGAATGGTTGAAACAGTGTGCAATGTGATCAAGTCTGATGCAAGGCTAACTGTTCCTACCTTCTAAAATGTTCTTGCTATCCGATTGATTAAATGACGTCACGTGAAAACCGTGTATTTCCAACCCACTGCCTTCAGCAATCCAATATACGCCGTTTGTCAGTAACCATAACATCGTTAATGGTAAACATGACGTCACACAATGATGTTCAGATAATGATGACGTCAGTTTACCATCTCCATTGATAGCGGTCGACATAAATCTATTTCGTCAAAAATGACGACGTTCGTCCATCGCTTAGCGAAGATGACAATGACTTCAAGTCTTTTGTGTGTCCGTCAAAAATAAAAGGTAGGCGGTAAGATAAAAATGTTACACAGTGTTCAGATTACCTAATATGGAATTTAAACTGATCTCGTCACATATATAATTTACTGACAGTGTATATGTCATAATAGATAACCTGGACACTTATCGGTGATATGTTTATTTACACTGATTGTCTTTCAGGATGGGGAAGGAACAACACCAGTGCTCTACCCACTGAGCTATCCCAACCGCTTACTGTTTTTCACCCAGTACCTGTACCCGGCCTGTCACACATACATGTAGTTTTGTATTACAAAGCGAAATATGAAAATGCGACACATTACAGATAGATATTAGCATGTAGGAGTGACCTGTCGTTTTTATTTTTATATTTGTTTTTTCCCATACTATTTCATTCTATACAAAAGTGTTTTGCTTAAATTGACGAGCGAATTCCTCGTGAAGCTCGTGCAGTTAGTTAGACTAGTTAGTCTGAATGCCTATACATTGTAGTGAATAAATTAAATAGTATAAGTTGAAACAGTCGGTAAAATGCTCAGCTAACCTAATACAATAGTTGTATTATCCCAATCGACGGATCATCTATAAATAAAAGCATATCGGATCGAACGGCTAATATATTCCCTCACTTATTGTCGGACAAAAACTGCTCAAAATGTTTCCAAAATATCACAGACAGCAGTATGCTGACATAAGACATGGGAACACGTTTTGAGTCAAACAGACAAATTAACAAAATATGGTCTACCAAACTCTGTCACCGCCCTTCAATTGCCAAAAGATTTATAAGTGTCAAGAAAGCAACGTTTGTTATTTTCTTTGATATCCATGGCCCTGTTATGAAACTTGCTATACCAACTAAAATGTCTGTGTCTTGGTTATTTTTTTAACCCTTCGCTTGCTATACGCGTCAATATACCTACCTGTAAATAGTGAAGGCCCAGATGAGACAGCCCCTGCAGGAGCTGTCTCATCAGGGTCTGCACTATTTACAAGTTGATTGTGCAACCAGTGCACTCCACAGCAGTGATTGCACAGCGAAATACGTTTACACAGTGAAGGTATATGTAATTATACAACAGGACATGGGTAAAGAAGGAGAAATGTGTTTTAAAATTCAGCAAGCGAAGGGTTAAAGAGCAAGTGTTGGAAAAACGTAAACAGTGTATTAAACGGCGTTAACACAACGTGTTGAAACACTTATCCCTTCTGCATGACAGTGCCTCTGCGCATAAATCAGTTGTTGCCTCGTTGTTAAAGAAGGAAAGGGTTCGAGGTCTTCCACATGCACCCTAATAACCCAGCCTAGCCCTATGTGACTATCTCCTAGACTGAAAAAAAAATAGCTGGTAGACATTATATGTGATCAGCTGTTTATCAGTGTATGCTGAGTATACCTGAAACTGATTATGCAAATGCGTTTAAGAATTAGTTTAAACGTGTGAATATTTGTACACGTGGCAAGGGCGATTGCTTTAAAGGTTTGACACGCAACGAAAGTAAAACCTAACAAATGCGCACTTTATATAACCCCAGTTGCTTCTGAAATGGCCCACGTATATACAATATCGACTTTTGTGGTCGATAGACACGAACATGTATGCATTCAAACTTCTCAGCGACAATCTCAGCTAGCCGATAATTACGTAAATGGTAGACAATGGGCGGAAGAGTGGTGTGTTATTAAGGTTTTATCATTCACTTGTTCGTGGTTGTAAATGTTTTTGAGGTAATATTTCCTGCCATTTCATAAGGCATTTCATACGATCGAAATAGTCACCCTGTATCGTTCACAATGGGAGAAATAAAAGTTGAACGAATACCTTTGTTCTCCTCTATTTTTATCCATTAATGTTTAACAATCGAGTTATGACCTGATCAGTGAATCCCACTTATGAAAACAGAAAAATAGTTTTCCCCTATAATGATTAATCACAGTTGTCTTAACAACTGCATTTTACCATTTTTCTGTGTTCTTCAAAATGGGCTGTACGCTTCACATACGCAGAACCAAGGGGATGATGACAGGTCGTTCGGCCCCTGTTTATAACCAGACCAAAATGGCGAGATTTGTACATAGCAATGAAACACTTATGGTAGATATACCAAATTTGGAGTTTTTAGAATAATAAGATGCATTTTCAGTTTATTGCAAAGACATCAAAACAATTGAGTTTTGTTACAGGCGTTTTTTGTTATTAATTTACGACATTCTAAAACTGTTTTATATGTCACGTCCGAACAAATGTCACTTCTACTCGTATTTTAATATCAATTGCTACAGAACGCATATGGGACTCGGATCTCTCGAAGTACCCGTAATTCGAACCAAAATCATGGTCTCCACAGTATTCGCGAGATCCGTGTTCACTGCATAATTATGTGTCATATGTCTTTTCCTAGTTTCGCGATGCAAAGTTGTCATAAATGATAATTTGTCCTATTAATTGTATATAGCAAAATTAAACGACGCACAGTTAATATTATCAGTACATATGTTACAATGGCTGACTGTTTGTATCGCATTTTACGACGCTTTATCTATGTTACTGTTATATCGCGATGTCAAAATGCTGTGTGGGGAAAATGGGGATAGTATCATACATGACATATTATGTTGGATTGATTAGCCATATAAAACACACTGGCAATGAAAGCTTATATTGACTAACTACGTACATCATGGACATTCATGTAACATGAGCTTTGAATATGAATACCTTTAGGTTTATAACATAAACTATGGTAACAATATAAGATTTGGTCATTGCAAAAACAGATAAAGATCTTAATTAGTCAATAAACATACAGAGCATTATACTTACGGACCCTGCATTGCATTAAAAGGCATTTCTATAAGTTCATTGACAATGACTCTTCGTTTGTAGCATAGTTTTGTCTAAATTCGAATACGACGTTTGTACATAAAGCTTCGATGAGCAGACACAGTGACCGCTCTCAAAAAAAGGGTAGTAAAGTCTAGCAAGAAGAGCTTAACACGAGACGCATTCACCACCAACTATGCATACAAACAGTGTAAAGGCAGGTATCCCCCTGACTTCCCCACATCATAGAAGATGGTAGACAATAGGCAAAATGTAAAACATTGCATAACAACAACAGTGAAAGTCCGTCAATTCTGTACTAAATGACTTTGCTGAGGTCAGAGCAACTGCCACGACAGTGGAAATGTTATACATGAGTATGGTCAGCTCATCCCGTTTCTGAGTTTAAGAGTATACCATCATAGAGTACTACCCTTGGTATGTCGTCGCGCAAGCAAAGAGGGAAGCGTAGCAACCGACTGTGAAGGGGTCAATAACCAAACATGTAGTGCGTTGAAATATAATTGGGTCATAACCTTTCTTCTTAACAGTTTAATGCGTTTAATAAACACAGCATATAAATGGATATGTCCGCCATTTTTTCTAAGTTTGTAGATAACATCACAATAAAGTTCTGGGTGAGAAATATATTACTGCAGAAACGCACGTAGATTTCAATTATATTTACTAATGAGAGGTAAATTTCGATAATAAAATTTAGAAAATGGTTTCAAAATTTTGAAAGCAAAAATAGGAATAAAAATTGCAACACTACTCACGCCACCTAGCACCGGCTTAAGCAGTATTCAATAATTAAAACTAATAACATCAAAACTAATAATCCCGAATGACCGGGAATTATAAGAAAACTGAGAATGAAGTACGTGGCGACCTTTTACGACTGCCGCACACGTATTCAACATCTGCAGTTGTGAAGTACATATATTCTGAAAGTGGGAGATCCTTCAAAGGCAAAAGTAGCAATGCAAATAGAGAAAATTGCAGACTCGGTTTAATTGCGTAACTATGTCCAAGACTAGTAAAAGAAAATGCAACACTATTCACGCACCCTATCACCGGCTTAAGCAGTATTCATTTTTCAAAACTAATAGCATCGAAACGAATGATCCCTGGAACCAGAAAATATAACAACACTGAGAGGCCATACTCTCAGATCGATTCGTTTTGTTTAAAGAGAGTTCTTTGTGGTAAATTGAAGAAACCATGGTTTGAAAATAAGGATTATTCAACTTTAAGATATCGACTAAATACCTAGAAGTTTTATTAACAGCATTAACAGTATCAGCTTGTGCTTCAGGTTTTAAGTTCAGCATTAAACCCCCCTTTCATAGCAATACAAGAACACATCTGCAATATAAGGGGCACACATTGTACTTATGGGCAAACTAACAACGATATACCGTATCACTATGACACACACATATATAATATCTAAAATAAAAGTAAAAGTTCTGCAAACATCTAGGCATGTCCACATTGTGTAATATTTATTGTCTGAATTAGAAAAGTGTTTATTCGTATATAGTTTTGTTTTGTTACATATTGTGTTCAACAAAAACAACAACGACTGGTAACAGACAGCATTGAACCAGTTGGCGGCAGAATAGATGTATGGACAATATATAACTTTGAACCAATCTTCACCAGTAAGTTATAGGGAGTAAATGTCAATATTGTACAACTCTTTTCTTCTTAGAGCGGGATACACAGCCGCGAGTGAATTGAAACAGCTAAACATAAACAAAAATATAGCATTGTCATTGTTACCAACTTTACACAAACTTTTTCGATCTGTTTACACTAAAAAATAAACTGTAACGGTTTTGCCATCAAGATATTGCCAAATACACATTCCCAAAACAGAATAATGAATGTAAATTATATACTCGAAATCGGTAAAATAAGTAGTGTAACATTATATATATAACATTTCTCAATACTATTGAAGCTTTTTTAATCTGTAAAGGGACAACGAAATGTAAAGGTCAGCTTATTTTTACTGCAAAGTTTTTCAATCAGGTTAACACATATGTTTAAACGTTTGCATGCAATAAGGGTGTCTACTGCGACGTTGAAAGATTGCAAATAGTTTTCTGAAAGTCGACAACGTCTAATAAGCAAAACAAGAACAAGAAGTCGTTTAAAAAAGCTAATCATTGCAATATCATCAAACTGAATTTGTTCACTGTTTTGTGTTTGGTAGGGTTTAGGGACGGATGTGCAGACGGTGCTATTGCGGATGGGCGGCGATATGTTTCTGGTAGGAAATAACCATATGTTATCTTACAAAATGTCAGTACTGATTTTAACCCCAAGCATTCTGTTAACATTCAATCACCCTTGTAAATGATCGTCTGGGGACTAGCAGCCCTTTTTTGCAGAAGCAGTCTCTTTAAATCAGCCAGTTTAATCCACTCATGTGATTCTGTTAGTACGAATAAAATCGTCAACAAGCGTCATTCGATGAAAGCGAGCATCATCATCCTAGAGTAATGGACAACTGACCTAAGAACGGTAGCAAGGGAGGTCGCACAATATCATTACGATATCGTTGAACATTCAAGTGAACTGATTGAATTGATAGAAAAAATATTTACCAGAGAAAATAAAATGTTCCTTGCTTGTAATGTTCAACGTTCATTCTGTTCGAGTTCTGAAGTTGAAACTTACACAATGTGGACTTGCCTTGATGTTTATAGATCCTTAACATTTCTTTTCGATAACATATTTGTGCGCTATGGAGAAATCATATATCATGAAGTTGTTGGTATACCTATGGAAACAAAGTGTGCCACTCTTGTTGCAGATTTGTATTTATATTGCTATGAGAGGGATTCCGTGCTAAGCTTAAAACCTGGTACACAATCTGACATTGTTAGTGCTTTTAATAAAACGTCTAAGTATTTAGACGATATCTTGAATTTGAATAGTCCTTATTTTGAAAATATGGTTTCTTCTTTTTACCCAAAGGAACTTGCTTTAAACAAAGCGAATCGATCCGAAATTCAGGCTTCCTTTTTAGATATGAATCTTTCCATCACTAATGATAAAGTTAGATAAAAAGGTTTCTATTTCAACGTTGCTAATTAACCTTCTATAGATAGAGATGGTCCCCGGTCTACATCTTATGGAGTTTACATTTCGCAACTTATTCGATTTGCCCGAGCCTGTTCTTTGCTAGAAGATTTAAATAGTCGTAATTTAGTTATAACTGATAAACTTCTTAAGCTAGGCTAAATATATCATAAAATTCGGAAGGCTTTTTCAAAATTTCATTATCGAGATTTACCCCAAATTAGTAAATATAACTGCAATTTACGTAAGTTACTGCAACAAGGTAGTTCTCACCCAGATTTCTATAGTGAAGTTATCTACAAAAATTCGGGGTCATATCCATTTCACGAATTGTTTATTAAACGCATTACAATTTATAGGGAGAAAGGTTATGACCCTATTATATTGCAACACACTGCATGTTTGGTTATCGATTCCTTTACAGTCGGTCGCTACGCTTTGTTCTTTGCTTGTAACGATGACAAACCGAGGGCAGTACTGTATGATGATATACTCTTAAACCCAGAAATGTGATGAGCTTACCAGAGTCATGTATTACCGTTTCCATGTCGTGCCCTTAACGGCTTGCCTGCAGTTGCTCTGTCTTCAGCAAAGTCATATCAGTACGTTGTTGACGGACTTTCACAGTTGTTATGCTATGTTTTAAATTGTGTACGGTGATTACTGTCTTCTATGTTGTGGGGAAGTCCGGTGCGGATACATTTGTTTACAATGTGTGTTTAGCTAGGGTGACTTTGAGATAAGTGTGAGGTAAGAACGTCCGTAAACCGGTTTAAACCCGCAGCGGTGATTTTGCTACTGACCGTGTCAAGGCGGTACTTTCTTTGTCACCCTTACTTTTTTTTGTCTTGTGTATTTGTGCGTTTGTTGGCGTTTTCTGTGTTCTTCTCGTGTGTGTGCGTGTGTATGATTGTTTGCGTGTGTGTGTGACATGCTGTCTATCGATGTGCAGGTGGTGGTTTCGTTTTGTATGTGGCTTTCTCCTGTACGAGGGCTGTCCTGGAAGTTCGCGGAATTTTGCTATAACTTGATACGAATGATGCAAATATAAACTCAAACCACATCATGAAATACTTGGAAGTTTTAGCTCTAAAATAGTTAAGTATGAAAAACGTACAGTAAATATTAATAGCATACGTGAAACAACAAAGTATCACTGACTGTCACACGGAGCACGTCGTCGTTTTTTACTCCTTCATACATTAGTAAAGTCAAGACTACGATTAACCTTCTCGATGTAGTCCCCAAGTGTTGAAATGCATTTACGGTGTCTGTAAATTTCATGAAAATGTCATTATACAATCTGTTATCAAGTCCTGCAACAACTTTCTGTGCACATAACTGAAGTTCATTTGCTGATTCAAAGTGTTGCCAGCGCAACATTTTCTTCATATCGGGACAAACAGCAAAATCCATAGCTGCCAGGTCAGGACTGTAGGATGGATGGTCTAACCCTAGTAAATCAATATCAAGCAGTGTAGATCTCGCTCTATGTGCCGGCACATTGTCTTGGTGCAATATGACTTGATCAGAGTCTATGTTCCATCAGTAGTAGTGATTATTGTAAGAAAGTGTCTCCCTCCATATCATAATGCCGTAGGAACGTCGTAGAGCATTCAGCTCGGCGCTGCTTCTCTTCTTCCTTAAGCAGGCGAGGTACCCAATATACGCTAACTTTGGACATTTCGAAGTTTGTAGTTAATATTTGATGAGCAGCATCACGTGAAATGTAAAGTATTTCAGTTAGTTCTCTTACTGTTATTCGTCTATCCGTGTATATCAGCTCTTTCACCCTACCTAGTAAACAACAGTTGATGAGCGACCCGATCTTTCATCATCATTAGCTGATTTACTTCCGTTTCTAAAACGTTCATGTCATTTATAAACAAATGTCTTGCTACACTGTGGCAATGTATTAGATCGTATAATCATTCTGAATGTCTTCAACGGTGATTTTCCAAATCCGACCCTTCACAACACTCCGTAATTCAACGTCGTCTGTTAACATCATCATTTTAAGACTTTTTATGAACCACTCTACAGTTTGTGATATGAAAAATAAACGAGTACGCACAGAAACGTTAAATTTAAAGGAGATGACGTCATTATTACGCAATAACGTTGTGCTGTTTGGCGGTGATTTTGCTGTAGCAGAAACTATGTAACGGTTCAAAATTTGAGACCAATTTTTACAAACATTTGCATATTTTTAACGTGCGCCGCTTATACGACTGGCTGTTACTACGGCAACAGCTATCTATAAAAAGCAATGATATATTACAAATTTTATGTTGTAAGTTTAGTAAGATTATCGGTGACTTTCTTTGTTTACATTTATAGCTCGAATGTCCGACAAACAGTCATGCTATAAATAAATTCCGCGAACTTTCAGGACAGCCCTCGTATGTGTGTGGTTGTAGATGTGTATTAATTGCTATATACTTTGTATGTCCAAACTGTCTTCCATTTTCCCACTATTCATGTAGGCATCATTAGCATACCGTGCAACTACGTCCTGTTGTCTGGCGGACTGAGACAGATCCAGTGTGACTGTGTGTTTTTTATCATGATTCATTAAGGAGTTTTTGGCATTTAAAAGTTTAACGAAGCCCATCTCTCTCCAAGCGTGTTACCACAATCGAAATCCTTGTATACTTATGGTCCACCTCGGTTCTGAACGCGTGGCCGTTGGATTCCTTAACATATCATCCGCCCTAGAAGTTGACTTCTTCCGAGATGACATCCGCCCAATAGTGTCGTTTTAACATTACACATATTTGACCCAAATGTATGGGAATCCTGTGGGGACTGGAACATTTTATGAGTTCCCGTACAGGTTTGGCCTGTTCACTGCCCATATAGGAGGAGGACATGAGTAATTACATATCCTATTCCCCGGTAACTTGTGGGGATGTCGTAAAGGTCGCCCCGTTTTTCATTCTCAGTGTTGTCATACATTCTGATCCATCAGGATCATTAGTTTCGATGTCATTAGTTTTGAAAATTGAATACCGATTTAGAACACAGAAAATGTTTATAGCTAGCAAAAACATAAATAAACGCAAAAAGACAAAACAAACAGCCAGTAGGGGGAAGATGGAAGTACCGCATTTTAACGGTTAGTGACAAATGTCATTTGGGGTTTAAACTGGTTTAGGGGCGCCCAACCTCACAATTATTCTATTACCACACTGAAAGACAAACTGTTAACAAGAGATGTTTGTAAAACATGTATACCCCCAGACCCCCTGACTTTTGATCTAGTGACCTCAAATATAGAGGTCATCTTGTTGACTAATCAACACAGCAATTTTTAAGATC
Organism: Azorinus chamasolen; assembly: GCA_963576725.1. Lineage (NCBI taxonomy): Eukaryota > Metazoa > Mollusca > Bivalvia > Cardiida > Solecurtidae > Azorinus > Azorinus chamasolen. Next base: position 7,362,816 of record OY755253.1, on the reverse strand, counting down.
CTAAGCCAAACCACTGATCAGTTATTGATCTGAAAACATTAGAGGTCCTTTGATCTAGTGACCTCAACTATAGAGGTCATATAGTGGTCAAGACCAACTACCACAGCAAGTTTGAAGATCCCGAACCAAACCACTGAGCAGTTATTAATCGGAAACCATTTCATCAGTTAAGGTCATGATGACCTTGATCTTTGACCCAGTGACCTAAAAACATTAGGGGTGCTCTAGTGGTCATGACCAACTACCGCAGCAAGTATGAAGATTCTAAGTCAAACCATTGAGCAGTTATTGATCGGAAACCATTTAACCATTTAAGGTCATGGTGACATTGATCTTTGACCTAGTGACCTCAAAAACAATAGGGATCATCTAGTTGTCATGATCAACCACCTCAGTAAGTTTGAAGATCCTAAACCAAACCTTTGATCAGTTATTGATCGGAAACTATTTAACCAGTTAAGGTCATAGTGACCTAGACCTTTGACCTAGTGACCTTTGACCTAGTGACCTGAAAACAAAAGGGCTGATCTAGTTGTCATGATCAACCACCTAAGCAAATTGGAAGATCCTAAGCCAAACCCTTGAGCAGTTATTGATCAGAAACAATTTTACCGGTTCAGGTCATGGTGACCTTGACCTTTGACCTAGTGACCTCAAAACAATAGGGTTCATCCAGTGGTCATGACCAACTACCACAGCAAGTTTGAAGATTCTAAGCCAAACGATTGAGCAATTATTGATCGGAAATCATTTAACCAGTTAAGATCATGGTGACCTTGACCTTGGACATAGTGACCTGAAAAACAACAGGCGTCATTTAGTGGACATGACCAACCACCACAGCATGTTTGAAGATCCCAAGGCAAACCCTTGAGCAGTTATTGATCTGAAATTATTTCACCATTTTAGGTCATTGTGACACTGACCTTTGACCTAGTGACCTAAAACAATAGGGTCCATCTACTTGTCATTACCAACCACCACAGCAAGTTTGAAGATTCTATGCCAAGTCATTTATTAGTTATCGTTCGGAAATCATCGATCTACCGACGGACTGACCAACCGACAGATTGACCGACATGTGCAAATCAATATACAACCATTTTTTCAAAAGGGGGTATAATAAACGTATCACCTCTATGACTATTCTACAATAACCTCGATTGCAAATGCAGTGGTAAAGTGCATGTAAAACTGTAACAACCTATCGTTAGTGTTATCAATGACTCAGCTGCAAAGAGAGTAACTGTAGATAAGCAGATGCTAGGAGAATGAGTAATTTTGCACATCAAATAACTGCTCATGAACAAATTCAATTAAACAGTCTGCAAAATTCTCTTTTTTTGCATTGCTGCTTTTGCTTTGGAAGGATCTCCTATTTTCAGAAGTTATGCCCTTAACAACACCAGATGTGTGGCGGTCCGTAATTCTTTCCAGATGGTTTTTTTTTGGTCCTTAGGAATCATTAACTTTGATTGTATTAGTTTTGAAGGTTGAATACCACTTAAGCTGGTGCTAGGGGAATGCGTAGTGTTGTACTTTAAATAACTGCTCAGTAACATACTCAATGAAACTGCGTGTTTATATGTTTGCATTGGTGGTTTTACTTTAAAAAAGATCTATTTTGAGAACGTATGTACTTCACAACAACAGGTGCTTGTTTGGCGGCCATAATATGTTGAACCGTGCTTAAATCCCTATGTTGTTATATGTTCTGATCATTCGGAACCATAAGTGTCGATGATGTTAGTTTTGAAAATTGAATACTGCTTAAGCCGATGCTACGGCAGTGAGTAGTATTGCACTTTAAATAATTGCTCATGACCATACTCACTGAAACCGAGTCTGCAAATTTCTATTTTTTGCTTTGCTGCTTTGCTTTCGAAGGATATCTTACTTTCAGATCTTATGTACTTTACAACAGTCGGTGTTAAGTGCTTGTGTGGCGGCCGTAAATAGTCCTATACTTCATTCTCAGTGTTAAATTTTCTGGTCCTTCGGGATGATTATTTGTTTTGCAATTGAATACTGCTTAAGCCGGTGCTATGGCGTGAGTAGTTTTTCACTTTAAATAACTAATTATGAACATATTCAATAAAGCCAAGTATTTGAAGGATTTCCTACTTTCAGAACTGAACATGATTCCCTGGCGCTACTTGAAGCATAGTAGCAATACGTACAAGATAGCAACTGGACTGGACAACCTTGCTGATACAACATCCGCACAACATTCCTATAAACCCCTAGATTATGGATATCTTTACCAAAATAAGCATAAGCATTATACATTTTCTTTATTTTACTTTAGGAGAGTTGGAGAGAGAGATAGAACGTATGACATGGACAACCGTCAATCGACATTCGCGCTTATATCGGGAAACAAAATGTATAGCTAGAATGTTTAGCTTGACACTAAACATTCGATTCTACATGGTGAAACTTGCTGTCGGGCTGGGAAACTATGTAATTATGGAATAGTTAAAGTATAATAATCTAGGTATCATTTGTAATAAATTTAATGATTTGTATTAGAATATTCATATCTCATGTAATAAACTGATTGTCACATATATAATATACTTAACCCTTTCGGTGCCAAACTATGTCGCCTGCTAACTTTGTCGTCTGCTACACATTTTTATTCTTTTGATTTTCTTCATTTTTTAGTTTCAAAAACATAGTAACAGTGACGAACAGTTTTGATCCTGATGAGATGCCGAGTTAGTTACTCGGCGTCTCATCTGGATCATAACTGTTTGCATAGGTAATCACATATCCGGCATTGGCAGCGAAAGGGTTAAAAGTGGATTAAGCTCTATTAATCCTAATCCTCTTATACTTGTTAAAATGTATCAGTCGGCCGTTACCCCGAAAGCGTTATGCCCGCCTGAACCCATATAGTCTGACGTTCTGTTTCAGTGCTATGTACATACAGTTGAATTTCGATATTTCGAACTTCAAGTGACCATGTAAATGTGTTAGAGATAAGAGAGGTTCGACTCATCCGATTCATAATCTGACAATTTGACAATATATCAAGTTCACAGCTTAATGCAGGTCTAAAGTAATGCTGAAAGCTCATGCAGGAGCTTTCAGCATTACTTTAGACCTATATTAAGCTGTGCGTTTCTAGATATGTGAAGTGATATATTTAGAACTTATCCTGTATTGTAAATTTCGGAAGGACTGAACTTTTAGTTCGAGTTATCCCGAAGTTCGAGTTATCCGAGTTCGAGATATCAAAGTTCATTTGTATTTTAGAAACTCGTGCCGACATAAATTCCCCGAATGTTTCAGTCCACGCTCTACCCATTTTAAGAAGGTTGTTATACACAAAACGTTTCAACATGCGGCGAATGAACAGCCGTGTTTCGTCTCTATATGAAATTTATAGGACTCATTGGTATAGATAAGTGTGTTCTATACATCTTGCAAACGTCTGGATTCCAGCGTTTGAAACTCTTGCTGCAGTTTTCTGTCAAACAACAAAACGGCCTCTGGTTGTCTAATGCTATTACATGCAATGTTATTGCGATAAGGTTGATTTTCCTTATCTTTTTGTGAAACAGTCTATTTATTATCAAAAGTACATGCATGAGTTATGCACCGCATACAAAACACACAACCGCCCAAACAGCACCACAAGAAAACACAGCAAATTTATATAACTAGTGAATATATAAAGCGATGCACAAAGACAAAACAAACAAACAATAGGGGAAGACGAAAGTACCGCTTTGGAACGGTCAGTGACAACAGTCACTGGGAGGTTAAAAATTCTGAAGGGAGGTGATCCCCCGAAAGCAAAAATTGCAACACAAAAAGAGAAAATTGCAGACTCGGTTTTATTGAGTCTGATCATGAGCAGTAATTGAAAGTGCAACACTGCTCACGCTCCCTAGCACCGGCTTAAGCGGTAATCAATTTTCAGAAAACAAGAAGTACTGAAATTCATGATCTCGAAGGATCAGAAGGTATAACAACACTCAGAATGAAGCACGGGGCGACGTTTTACGGCCGCCACACAAGCATTTAACACCTGCTGTTGTGAAGATTATAAATTCTGAAGGGAGGTGATCCCCCGAAAGCAAAAACTGCAACACAAAAAGAGAAAATTGCAGATACCGATTTAGGTGCATCCAACCGCACATGTATTCAATCTCTACAATACGAACAGTATAAATAAACGTATACCCTCGCCGACTGATGGCAAATACAGTGGTAAAGTGCATGTAAAACGAAAACATATATTTAAGTGAAACAACTGTATCCACCTATCGCTAGTGTACTCATTGATTGAGCTGCAAACAGAGTAACTGAATAAAAGGTAATAAAAGGTACGACAAAAACGAGATACACATATTCGACGTCCTCCTTCCGTTTCCGGATTTAAGAGGTCGCCTTCATAGAGTATTAAATCTTTATTATTGGCGTACATGTAAAGTGGCTAACGTTATTGGGTTGACAACTAGACATGCACTATGTTGTAGTACCATAGGATCACACCCCGTTTTAAGGATTTTTTAAATGTATTTAGTGAACAAAGTCAGAAAATGGTTATGTCCAATAATTATACGAGGTTTGTAAATCACAACACCATAAAATTCAGTATGTGAAATACCGTGTCACAGGGGCGCCTTAAGGTTACATTTGCCGATAAGTGAAAGATTTCGATGATAAAATTTAGAGAATGTTTTTCTTTCTTTACCCTTAATATGAAATCAATGAGTCTTGTATTTCGTTTCGGCAAGAAACTGTGACTGTCTTATACATATTTACCTGTGTTTACCTCTTCTATTTTGTGTGGAAGTCTGGCGGGGATACCTTTATTTGTGTTAAACTAGAGTGATTTTGATATAAGCGTTAGGTTAGGACGTCCGTGAACCGGTTTAAGCCCCCAGTGGTGGTTTTGCCACTGACCGTTCCAAGGCGGTACTCCCTTTTTTACCCTTGTTTTTTATGTTTGTTGGATGTATTTGTGCCTTTGTGTTTGTGCTTTTGTTTGTGTTTGATGTTTGCGTCCCGTGTGTTTGTGTATGCGTGTGTGTGTATGTGTGTTGATGTGTTGCTTGCTTTCTGTTGGTGTTGTGGTGTTGGTTGCGTTTTGTGTGTGTCTTTTCCTGATTGCCTGTACTACCTTTTCATTTATTTATTCCCCAACGAATATCTATGTAATATTGATGTTTCTGACATTTCATACAGTAAAATTGTCATTATGATACCATAGCCTTCATTAACAGCAGTATTAATTGTACTGGTATGGATGGTGATAGTAATGCTAATGATAATAATAGTGATGATGATAATGATAATATTAACATTATTTGTATAGTTATTGCTGTCATAAGTGCCATTGGTTTCAACTTTTAATGCCAGGCTTATCTCATCGTATACTTACTATGCTGATATAAATGTGTTACATGTAACTGCGTATTGATCTGCCATGAACATGTCTTTCGTTTTGTACATGCAAATTGTAAAGTTTTTTCAGTCATCCTGTATAGTATGAAAAGTCAAGCAGGCAAATGCCATGTTTCGTTCAATTCTGTGTTTGTCCGTATGTATGTGATTTTTTCTTATATGTGTATTATGTACGTGAATGAAGGTAATAAAAATCCACTACTAGCTCGACCATTAACATTCGCGCTTATATAAAGAAACAGAATGTAGAGCTCACGCATCGTCATTCGTCGTGATATTAGGAAATTCAATGCCTAGCTGGAATGCCTAGCCCAACCATCAGCATATGTGCTTATATATGAATTAAACTCAATGTCTAGGTGGAATGTTGTGCTCGGCAATAGACATGTGTTTTAAATAAGGAAATAATATGTCTAACTGGACAATCTAGCTCGGTCATTGCCGTTGGCTATTATAAAAGAAAATTGAATATTGAGCTGGAATGCTTAGCTCCGCCATCGACATTTGTTTTAAGGGACTCAAATGTCTAGCTCGGAAATCGACGTTTGCGCTTATATAGAGAACCTGAATGTAGAGCTGTAATGTTTAGCTCGCCCATCGACATTCCATGTCTAGCTCGTCTATAGTCATTCGCGCTTATATTAGGAAAGTGAATGTCTGGCTGGAATTTTTATCTCGCCAATCAATATTTGTTTTATGTAAGATAACGGACTGTCTAGCTAGGATGTTTCGGTTGATCATAAACATTCGCGCTTACATAGAGAAACCGAATATTGAGCTGGAATGTTCAGCTCGAAAATCGACATCTGTTTTTTTAACTGGGGATAACTGACATGTTTAGTTCACTCATTGACATGCTTTTTATATAAGGAAATTGAAGACCTAGCTTACCTTAATGTGGATCTAGAATGTCAAGCTCGTCAATCGACATTCATTATGTTTTAGTAAGGAACCTCAAGGCCTGGTTTGAATATCATGCTCGTCCATCGAACCTCTCCCTTATATAAGGGAACTGAGCTGGATCGTCAATCATCATTGATTTTATATAAAACACTGAATGTCTACATGGAATGCCCACCTCACTCGTGGACATTCGCGCTTATATAGATAACCCTGTGTCAAGCTGGGGTGATAGTCCGACACTCGGCCTTCGTTTTTAAAAGCATGACACCGAATGTTTAGGTCGTGTTTCGGCATTGATCTTTATAGTAGGAAATGTCATGTCAAGCTGGAATATCTAGGACACAACCATCTACAGCATTTGTTCGTATATGGAGAAAACTAATGTGTAGCTGGAATGCTAAGCTTGAAAGCCTTATCAAAACGATCAGTGTCTAAAAGAGTCTAAAATCAAATCGATATATAATCATAGTCTGCAGAAACAATTGTCAGTTAGGCCTATAGATCATTTTCAACACAATGGAATATTGAAACTTAATAGTTCATTTTCATGTTTGATTTTCACCTGTAGAAAGAGTATTCGGAATGATGTTGTCGAATGTAAATGTTGAACATATCACTATTTAATTGCCTTCATGCACATCGTATACGGATGCTTGGGTCGTAATAGTATAATTATGCAATACAGTCACAAATGTTTCCAACATGAAACCATATGTCATAGAAAGGACACAAATGAAGCTCTTTGGGAAAGTGTCCCGAACAATCGGGGAGTATAGTAGCATTAACTACCCATTAAACTGCTGACACTTCTTTGATACATATAACAAGTCCTTCGGACGAGACTATAAACCGAGGTCCGATGTGTCAGTGCTTTACATTGGGCATCTAAAAGAACCAGAGAAACGCAGTCGATAATAAGAGTAGGGCATCGCGCCCGGGTTTCTCTGTATCCTCTCCCCTCTCTCTGGGGCGTCCAATTAGCCCATAGTGAGCAGAAACGGACGTAAATCAACACAACACAACACATATAACAAACAAAGCGTTGCAGGCGCTTTAGTATTCTTTCCAGGGAATCAATGTGTTGAAAATAAAATTTCTTATATCGAATAAGTGCGCTTTGGCCTGAAATGACGTATATATAAGGGAATGGATTAACCCTTCGCTTGCTATTCACGTCAATATACATACCTGTAAATAGGGAATACCCAGATGAGACAGCTCCTGCAGGAGCTGTCTCATCAGTGTCTGCACTATTTACAAGTTGATTGTGCAACCAGTGCGCTCCACAGCAGTGATTGCACAGCGAAATTCTTGTACACAGTGAAGATATATGAAATTATACAACAGGGCATAGGTAAAGAAGGAGAAATGTATTTTAAAATTCAGCAAGCGAAGGGTTAATACTCTTTCAGTTGGTAATTAAGTTGCCGCTGACACTTATACAACACCGCTATACATATTATCAAACTGAACACTCGCAGTTTATGGTCGTGATTACCTAATCGCTTGCATAAGGTCATCAGATGCGCACTTCCTTATTAATTGAGTAAAGTTCTGCATCTGGGAGAATGCTTTCATTCATATCATAGTCTCGCGATTTCGTCATGTGCCTGATATTTGTATATTCGTGCGCCCTTCTTACACATTGCTATATTTTGTTGATTGTTGTTGTATATACTAAATCTAAGCTAATATTACGAAGCATTTTTATGTCAGAAATAGTATACAATGATGTTTCCGGATGCCATGTTATTAAACGCGTTTTGCATCCATCGAATGCTGGTCCATAACTTGCACTAGACTTCTATACGGAATGGCAGTTGCCAGGCAGGCAGTTTAACCATTGGTTAGAAGGTGGGACGCCATCTGTGTATTCATTGCTTACGCAAAGAAAACAAAAATGGCTGCGTTGATGGTGGCGATAATGATGAAAGTTGTGGTGGTGGTTGCTTTGGTGGTAGCAAAGTGTTTTGTGGTAGGTGGATTGGGTATTTGTACTATGTCTAACCTTTCCCGGTTTCATTTGTGCCCTATTGTGTTATGTATGTGTATTTAGTCAATTGATGTCTACAGGTCAACTCTGTAGACCCAGACCCCCTCTCCCCGTGTCATTTTCAATTTCAAGCTCGTCAATATGTTATGTCATTCATGTTGGTCCCGTAAAAATTGGGATTAAAGTCTTAATCGACGTCTTATCTGAAAACAAAACGTTTGTCACGCTTTTCGTGTTTTGTTATGGCAAACGAAGGATATAGTCTATAGATATGCCAACTGAACTAATTGTTGGAATAGACAGGACTATTGACGTCGATTTCATTTTGTCAATAAAGTAATATTATAACCACCCGTTTCATCTGGATCCCAACTGTTTGCTACTTGTAACAAACAACAGGGAGAAAATATAACATAAGAATTTGTAGCAAACGAATGTTTCCCTCTGTGTGTGTGTGTGTGTGCGTGCGTGCGTGCGTGCGTGCGTGCGTGCGTGCGTGCGTGCGTGTGAGTGTGTGTGTGTGTGTGTGTGTGGTGTGTGTGTGTGCGCGTGTGCGCGCGTGTGCGCGTGTGCGCGTGTGCGTGAGTGCGTGTGTGCGTGTGTGTGTGTGTGTGTGTGTGTGTGTGTGTGTGTGTATGTGTGCTCATGCAACAACTTGACAATGAGGACAGTCGTCAGGATGAACAGCAACGAGTGTGGACATCTTGGACAATTGGGGACGTCCTCATTTTGCAAAATTATAATTATACTTCAAAATCTCTATTTTCTATCAAAACAAGTAATAAACTTGTAAACTCGAAGGGTCCCATTGTCCATCCGATTCCTAGTATTTTTTTCGAGTGTGTATAGCTCATTTTAAAAATGCGCAAGTCAGGTAGTTTTGCCCGGTTGAGAAATTCAAAATGGCCACCATTTTTAGCAATGCGCCTTTTTAAAACTGGCACAAAATTTACCAAAAGAGAAGAACGTGAGTACAATACGTAAAAGTTTTATGTCTTTTAGTTAATCTATAGGAATCTTTATCTGGCCGCCATGCATTTACTCCATCTATATAAGTTTATTAGGAAAGCGTGTCGGTGAAAATTGGATTTGGGGCGTTGAAGCAGCGATCGTTTAACAGAACCTCGTTGGAATGTTACTGGACAGTATTTTACATAACCAGTTGAGAATCTAGTGATCAGTTGTCCCTTTCCGTTACTTTCATTGCCTATTTTCACTTGCCGTTGTGTCTATTTTTGCTACTCTTCAGTTTTCACGTGATTTTAACCCCGTGTCGATTGTGTAGTGAAACCGAGATCTGTTAGTGGTCCGGTAAATAGGAAGACCGACGAGACCGGGGGTCACGTGACCACAACTTGACTTCGGCCCAGCAGATTATTCCTAGAACTGAGACGCACAAGACGTACAAATATTGAGCTCTGTTAGTTTACTATTTTGACCATGTGCCAGGCCGCTGGGAGCGACTTTGGACTCTGGTGAGTTGTAATTTCACTATTTTGGCGCTGCGAGCTCCAATTGAACTGTATTTTGTGCTAGAATTTGAGCAATTACCAGTAAAAACTTCACTCGACCTGCCATTGAGAAAATGAAACCTCGTGGTTCGACGATGTAAATTTCGTCTTTTGGCTTAAAAATCTGCACATTATCGACCTCTAAGGTATCAGTGGGACTGATAGTTAGGGTCTATACATGTTTTAAGATTCTGGTGGGACCGAATCTGTATTTGTATTTTGCACGTGGTATCGGTGGGACCGTTACACGTGTTTTTGTTTACTTTCGGTTTTGGGTTGGACCCAAATCGGAGTTTTTGTGTATGTTGCACAATATCCAGAATAAGCTGATATTGCACAGTCTTTGGGTTATCCAAGATTGAGAGATACAGTAAATTCTAATTCAATTAAAACAATAAATAAAAAAAATCATATTTACATTGAAATTCAGTGTCAAACATGTACACTGGTTGTTTTATGTTGAATTCATTTCACTTTTTAGGAACTGAGGTTTACTAAAAATAAAAATAAATTACATACCTTGGTTTTTTTGGATCTTTGTCTGTGAATTTGAAATTGGAGTGCATGTTATTGACATAACCGCTCTATTTCAGGAATGTGTACGTATACTTCTATTTTATTTATTACAATTTTGGCAGTAACAATAACTCTTTATTTCCTTTAGAACACATATATTAGTTTTCTAATTAGAAATAGTGGACTAGTGTTCTATCATTAAAGGTGAACACGTCTGTCTATAGTGAATTAATTACATTTAATTAATGAACACATTGAATGTGTACATATCTTTCTTGTGATAAATTTGAAATCTGAATATTGTTCTGGAACATATCCGAACAATTATTTAAGTTCATTTTTTGGAATTTCTTGAGAAATATAGCTGATTTTGATATCTTATTGTTCTGGTAGACCGAACAAATATAGGTATAAATTTTGCATTTGCATGATATCAGTAGTGTTATTTTGTGATACAAAATAAAGGTTACCTTGCACTATGTCTCGAGTAAAAATTAATTACTGTGGGTGCCATGAATTAAAGACATTACCTGGTGTTGGACGTAAACTGGCTGAGCAGATCATAGACCTAAGGGATCTTGTAGGCAACCTCAATGAGAATCATATTCTGAACATGCCATATTTACGAGGTGCAGAAATGCTTGTTCCTTTGCTCGACTTTTCTGTTTTTGTACCGGGGGGAAAGCATGATAGGTCTTATGCAACCATGCAACCACATCAACCAACCAGTGCAGATCCAGGTGGAGCTATGGCAACAGCATACATGTCTGGCCCATCATCAATGGCGTCGCCACATATGTCCGGCCAACCGTCAATGGTATCGCCGCATATGTCATGCCCACCATTAATGACGTCCACACACTTGTCTGGTCCACCACCGATGGCATCGCCACATATGTCTGGCCCACCGTCAATGGCATTACCAAGTATGCCTGGTCCGACAGCAATGACATCACCACCGGTATCTTTTCCACCAACATTTTCAAGATACCCGCCGCCGCCAAATCCGTATGCACCCCAATCGTCACACTACGGTTATGGAACCAAACCTTTGTATAAATTCTGAAGGGAGGTGATCCCCCGAGAGCAAAAATTGCAACACAAAAAGAGAAAATTGCAGACTCGGTTTTATTGAGTCTGTTCATGAACAGTAATTGAAAGTGCAACACTGCTCACGCCCCCTAGCACCGGCTTAAACGGTATTCAATTTTCAGAACAAGAAATACTGAAATTCATGATCTCGAAGGATCAGAAGGTATAACAACACTGAGAATGAAGTACGGGGCGACATTTTACTGCCGCCACACAAGCACTTAAAACCTGCTGTTGTGAAGATATAAATTCTGAAGGGAGGTGATCCCCCAGGCATAGGTTATGATTATACACAAACTATGAATTGTGCTAGACAACCTGCACAAATGACATCCCAAATGGCAGCACGACAATATCCTGGAAGAACGAAACCGGATAAAGTTGTGAATATGCCGAGAACCATAGCTTTTGATGGTAGTACCAAATGGAAACCCTTCTTTGCTAAATTCACCACTTATACTGATGAACAAGGGTGGAATGCCAAATTAAGAAAGAATTATCTTTGCTGGAGTTTGGAGGGAAACGCCAGTGATTATTACAGCACACTGACAGAAAAAGAACCTGATATAGAGTTTTTTGACCTGGTTAAGAAAATGGAAAACCGGTTTGGACTGCCGGAATTGCCTGAAACTACCCAGATGCAATTCCAATTCACAAAGCAGAGGGTAGAAGAAAAAGTAGTTGAATGGGCTGATCGAGTAGTAACCCTGGCGACTACTGCTTTCAAAAACTTGCCGGAAGACTACATTCAGAAGCAGGCAGTGTTTAAATTCTGTCAAGGCCTAAGTGACAAAGAAGCCGGACTGTACGCCATTAACTCGAAACCGAGAACAGTGGAACAAGCCCTGAATATTATAAAATGGCATCAGCATAATAATAAGATAATCTATGGCAGGAATATTCCTGATGCACGAAGGAGTATTCAGTTTGCAGATTCTGATTATGATGACAGGTGGCAGCAGGATTATGAGGTTCTGGCTATGTCAACTGGAAATAGAAACCGAGCCTCATCGCCTCCACCCAAGGTTAGGTTCACCGACACCAAGTATGAGTTGGAGAAAAGGACTAAGACTTTGGAAGATGGATTTGCTGGTTTAGAGCTGAAGATGGGCAGTTTAGACCAGAAGGTGGATAGTTTAGATCAGAAAGTCGGCAGGATAGAAGAACTGTTGACAAGAGTTTTGAAGTCTCGTTCCCGTTCACCACCACCATCAAGGGGAAGGACGACGCAAAATAGCACCTGCTTTGAATGCGGTGAAGTTGGCCATTTCAAGAGGGAATGTCCCAAGTTAAAAGTAAATCTGTTTCCAGACTGGGAACACTGTCGAAACGCCAGTTGATGCTCTAAACATGTCAGCTGGATGTTTACTGAACCCTAAAGTTGCAGTTACAGGTGAGGTTGTTGTCTATTGCGACCCAGAAGAGTTTGCCGAGGTCAAATTGCCCGAAAACCCGAACTGGAGAGTAGCCGTTGGGGTACACCCTAAGAAAGCAGGGCAAACGGACGCGCCATATTTGCCTGTTCACTCCGATCAGGTGATCAATACCCCTGTTTTCATCGGTGACGTTGCCGCGAAGGTGGCATACATAAGGATAATGTCAGTGGATCCAGTATTGAGTGCCACCGAACAGAACGACCGTCGATTATACGGATGTCACACCGTATAGATGAGATCTGTGGGTTCTCTAGAGACAGCTGAGAACAGATATTATAAAAGCAAGATCTGAAAGGGGTAGATTATAGTTTCTCTAGAAACAGCTGAGAACAAATATTATAAAAACTAGATCTGAAAGGGGTAGATTAGAGTTTCTCTAGAAACAGCTGAGAACAAGTATTATAAAAGCTGGATCTGAGAGGGGTAGATTATAGTTTCTCTAGTAAAAGCTGAGAACTACTATCCTCAGGATATTTAATATTCTCTAGTTTAAGCTGGGAATTATGTTGGATTTCTAGAATAACCTGAAATCCGTGCAGATGCATAGTTGTCGTCTTGGATGTAAGAAACCTTCCTATAAAACGGGGAGGAATGTAGTATAACCGAGATCTGTTAGTGGCCCGGTAAATAGGATGACCGACGAGACCGGGGGTCACGTGACCACAACTTGACTTCGGCCCAGCAGATTATTCCTAGAACTGAGAGGCACAAGACGTACACATATTGAGCTCTGTTAGTTTACTATTTTGACCATGTGCCAGGCCGCTGGGAGCGACTTTGGACTCTGGTGAGTTGTAATTTCACTATAATTGGCATAATTGAACACTTCTAAGTCACTTTCGAACAGGCAATCTCGTTATTGTTCAATGTCAAACGAAGTTGGAGCTATTGTCGAACTTATATACCATTTTGGAGTGGTATGTATCAATTAGTTCTCTCTGTATTGTCTCTCGTTTTAATTAAGCTCGCTGTTTCAATTTATGTAATGTGTTTTCGCGAAAACGAGACTGAAGCTTCAATTCTTCATTTATAACCGTCGATTTGTACTTTTCACCACATCATACTTTGATTGATCACATCTAATTCTTACAGCATTTCATATAACAGCAGCACTGTGGGAGTGGACTGGATGAGAGCATGCTATAACATTTAAAGAATTAAATATGATGCCACTTTGAAATAGTAAGACTGCTGTAGTTTGAACCACTGTGTAAGGCTGAATTAATTTTAAGTCCTGAAATTCTTTCAATTTTTTTGTTGTTGTTTACCATTTCCATACGTATTTACCACTTCTCTGAACAGACTTTGTGACCACTATTGACATTTGACTTTATTCTTTCTCAAATGAAAGTTGTGTAGTTAGACACAGATCATAGATTGCATTTTTGGTACCATTAGTGTTGCATATATGTAGCTGGTGTAGATTTAGTATTGGAATTATTTGAACAAATTCCTTAATTAATCAGGTAGAGAAAGAGACTCTAAATAATTGTTTTTACTTAGTCTACTGTGAAGACCCAGGAATAGTCTACTGTGAAGACCCAGAAATGGGAAGTCGTTTGTTCAAAATACATTTTGTCTACACTTGGAAATACGTTGACCGTCAAGACATTGCAGTGCCATATTATTAAGTTACTTAGTATAAGGGTGTCAATGTAGACACTCTTATAAAATAATCTGGTGTGTATAAACCGATACCGTTTTATATTTGTGCATGCCGAGAGATCGCTTATATTACTGGTAATGGCTTATATTATGCATTGGTATACTTTTCGGCATCGCTAATTAGTCATTACCGCCTTTACTGTCTTCACCGAACAGCCCCTTATCAATTGGCTTCTACAGGAGCAAATCAAATTCACTTTATTTATTTCTCTCAGTTCACATTACATGAATAAATGAGGATAGATGAATATTGATACAAGAAGAGGCTCTGTTTAATTGAGAGGAACAGGACAGTAATAAATCAATACAGAAAAAGAGAAAATGGATAATTTCCGAGGTTATCATGGAAAAGCCACGTCAAATATAAATAAATAAATAAGTTTTCTTTTATGAATGATTCTGATCCGACATCCCATTACGCAATGTTTGTTCTGGATGTTAACTGTTTGCGAACATCAATGCCGTCGTACCTGGCACCAAAGGGGTTAATCTGTCCGTTATTATTGTTTATGAGGAGAACAGTTATAGCATATGCTACAAAATCCTGTACAAAAGCATAGCACAAAGCTCTTTATAGGTCAGATAGAGTTACGAACATATTCCAAAGAGCCATATATGTTATATAATTAACCGTTCCACTTTCAAACCAGACCAACTTATGACAAACAGTTTGGATTCTGATCGGACACCGTGTTAAACGGTGTCTGATCTGGATCATAACTGTTTGCGAATGTCAGTTCTGACGAACTTTGTAGTGGAGGGTTAATTAGTTGGCTGATACTGTTTCTCGGAGGAATCTACCTCTTTTCGCCGCTCCCTATCGAAACGAAACATAAGGAGCAGCTGAGGTAATAATGTTGGAGTGTTGCAATCAAATTACAGGTTTACTTTTTACTATCTATAACAGGTAGCAACACATGTTTGATGTTGGCTGATAGGTGGCCGGGACTGTTGGTAAAAAGTTGTGAAATTCCAATCATGCTATAGCCGTTGACTGGATTAAACATCTACTTAATTCGTTAAGGACTATCACCGGTGAGAAAATTCAATCCTACTGATCAGGGTCTACTCTGTATGCTTTTGAGTTTGTTAATTAGTCCCCCACCGGTTACCGGTTGGGGGTCTATAGGTTTGCTCGATTCCGTCTGTCTGTCTGTCCGTCTGTCCGTCCGTCCGTCCGTCTGTCACGCTTCGTGTCCGGGCCATATCTCCTACAAAGTTATGCCAAATTCATTATAACTTCACACGTTGAAGAAGCATGATAAGGGCTAGTGTCATGCACAAGGGTCATAACTCTAGCATCAATATTTTTTTAGTTATTCCCCTTTTACATATTTTTTTGTCCGGACAATAACTCTTTATCTACTGATTCAATTGATTTGAAACTTCACATATGGAACAATCATGATTAGTGGTAGTGTCATATACAAGGGCCATAACTCTAGCATCAATATTGTTGGAGTTATTCCCCTTTTTCATATTTTCTTGTCAGTCCGTCTGTCACACTTCGTGTCCGGGCAATATCTCCTACAAAGTTAGGCCAAATTCATTATAACTTCACACATTGAAGAAGCATGATCAAGAGTAGTGTCATGCACAAGGGCCATAATTCTAGCATCAATATTTATGGAGTTATTCCCCTTTTTCATATTTTTTGTCCGGACAATAACTCTTTCTCTACTGGTCAATTGATTTGAAACTTCACATATGGAACACACATGATAGGGGTAGTGTCATGCACAAGGGCCATAACTCTAGCATCTATATTGTTGGAGTTATTCCCCTTTTCATATTTTCTTGTCCAGTTAATAACTCTTTATGTTCTGGTTCAATTGATTTGAAACTTCTCATATGGAACAAGCTTGGTGAGATGTAGTGTCATGCACAAGGGCAATAACTCTAGCATCAATATTTTTGGAGTTACTACCCTTTTTTATATTTTCTTGTCGGGACAATAACTTTATATTTACTGATTCAATGTATGAAAGTAGGTACTAATACCATTCAGGTGGTCATGTATATAGCATGGTCAACCACACCATGGGTGGGTGGGTGGGGAGAGTGGAGTTTTTTTTCAGTCCGGTGGGGGACTCATGTCTTGCATAGCAATACAACATGCCCTTATTATACTTGACATTTTCTGCAATGACAACACTTTACGTGATGATTGAAATCTAATTAACGTTGACATCATTAATTCTGAAGATTAACATATTCGATTCAGATCATATGGCTCCTGTAGGATCCGACTGATCAGGGTCTGCTCTGTTTGCTTCTGAGTTTGTAAATTACGCTTTACCTTGTCAGCAATGACTAACAATTTATGTGATGAATAAAATCTAACTATAGTGACGTTATTTATTTCAATAACATAGTAGAACCAGATCAGACGGTTTATCTAGGAGCCGACTGTTCTGCTCTGTTTGCTTCCGAGTTTGTGAAATATATTCTTATTAAAGAGCATGACTCTTATTTGTGATAACGTCATTATTTATCACACTAGCATAGTAGATCCAGATGAGATGGTTCATGTAGGAATCGACTGATCAGGGTCTGCCCTGTTTGCTTCAAAAGCCTTAACTGCACCAATAGCTTCTTTATAAAAAGAAATTACCTTGTAATATGACTTGAAAATAACTATAATAATTATATTGTATATAGTGGGGGAAACAACCAGATGGGCGAATCGACCAAGGGGGCGAAACGACCAGGTACAGAACATCCTGGGAATTCCCGAACATTTACCAACATTGTGAGGAACCTTGTAATTGTTATGTTATTAAATATGAAAAAATAGGATTTTCGATAGACTATTTACCGGGTTTTCCACGGAAAACTCCGGTTATTGAAATGGTGATGTACGGCGGGCGGGCGGGTGGGCGGCTGCCAGTTTTGTCCGGACGATAACTCCTATATGGCTCATGCCATTGGATTGTGTTGCGTTGTTTTTGCAGCTGAAAACGGTACAACTTCAAATACCACTCTGAAGTTGTTTCAGAGTTTACTTGGCAGAAGAGTTAAAATTGTAAGCAAGAGATGGGTGAAGAATTCTATCTTGCACGGAAGAGTTCAAGACGTGGTAAGCAGTATTTGCTTTTTAGCTCGTCTGTTTTTCGAAGAAAACACAAACTATTGTTGTAACTCCAGTGTACACATTGTCGTCGTCTTCTGAAATCTTAACATTGGCCATGACTTCAATTTTTATGCTCCCACTCCCAGATCAAATCTGGGGGCATATTGTTTGTTCGTCTGTTTCGAAGAAAGCAACAAGCCATTGTAACTCCAGCGTACGCGTTGTCGTCATCGTCTGAACTCTTAACATTGATCATAACTTCAATGTTTCATTTACAACCTTCTTTTTTTGGTATGCATGTTCATCTTGACAATGACGACAGATGAGCGTTGGCACCTGCTTGCGATGCTCTTGTTTTTGCCCTGTCTGTTTGTCACCAACTTTAACATTGGTAATAACTTTTGAGCCAGTACAGATAGAGACTTGATATTTGGCATGCATATGTATCTTATACAGCGACATATTTTGAGGGGTGACATGTCAAGGTCATCATTGTTTTTACCTTGACACAGTTTGGATTCTGAATTTATTGTCAAGGATGCCACTTGTGGCATTAATATGTATTGAACACAGTTAGTATTTCTAAAAACGAGGAAAATGGGTACTATATATTATTATGTAAAATGCATCATATTATACCAGTTTGCTGCCAATTGTGTGCATATTTTTCGAAACAAAAATCATTCACTTCCCCAATCTTTACAATATTTCAGACAAAGTATCTTGTGAAGGGTGCAATCCACTATGGGGAATGGTCCAACGAGGAACATTACCGGCCTTTTGAGTTTCAAATTGCAGGCAATGATTGGACTGGTATTACTGAAGGTAAGAATAAGAATTTCATGACCAATTACAATAACATGAATGTACAGTATTTACAAATATATACACATTACCAGTTGGTTGTGCGATAGAGGGCGATGTATTCAGCGTGAGGCGTTCTTTGGAATATATATTCTCTCAAAAAATGCCTTTTGCATTTTCCGCTCCGCCGAACAAGATGGCCACCAGAGCACAAAATAGAATTTTGTTTTTAGCTCACCAAAGCACAAACTGTTCAGAGTGAGCTTTTGTGATCGCTCGATGTCCGTCGGCGTGCGTCGTCTGTCGTCAACAATTTGAACCTTTAAAAATCTTCTGAGTCTACAGGGTGCTCAGCTTTCATCTTTGGCACATAGCTTCACCTATAGGTCCTCTACAAAAGTTATACAAAGTATGTCCCTGGAGTCAAAATTGGCCCCGCTCTGGGGGTGTCAAGTTTTCAATAGAAGCATGTAGTGAAAACTTAAAAACTTCTCCTCTGAAACTGGAATTTTCTCAGTTTTCATATTTGGCACATAGCATCATATTCAGGTCCTCTACAAAAGTTTTATAAATAATGCCCCTGGGGTTGAAAATGGCCCCGCCCCAGGGCTGGCAAGTTTTCAGTAGCTGACTGCGGTTCAAAATGCCCTTCGGGTCACTAGTATCTTTTTGTCCAAAACCACATGTCCCAGAGCTTAGATATTTGGTGTATGGATTTACTTAGTTTACCATAATGAATTTTGTTAATATCATAGTTCTGAGGTTAAAATTGGCCCTGTCCTCTGGGTTATACTTTAAAATAGGCATTTTCACAGCAGTTAAAGGTTTCCCCTTCTTAATAACAACCCAGTGCACTGAGACTAAGCTAGCCAGTTCCTGTGTTTATGTAATTTTTACCCTTAGTCTGATCAGTAAAGTAGAAATTGTATTTAGCCAAATAAACACCACACACTCATTTTAGATTGAGAAAACTACGTGGATAATTCTCAAAATGCTTTTTGCATATATATGTCCTGCATTAAGCTCTCAGATATCAATATTACCTGAATACAAGTCAAGTGTTCTATGCTCTAGCATTCTTTTTCAGTAGTTATGGCGTTGTCTGCTTCAGAATTATTGTTTGCTTATGTAAGATTGTTGACATTGTTTTTTAATACATGTCAATCTTAGAATTAACTCTCTTGTACAAACAACATATGAAGTAAAATATTGGATTCTGATCTGACGCATATGTGACTTGAAGTTACATATGCGTCAGATCAGAATCCAAACTGTGTCCTAGGTTATCTCCTTTTGCACTTTTTTTATTACAACTGGATTGTCTCCCTTTTGGGTAGACCACGGTAAGTATAGATTCAAAATTATGACGTCATCTTGCGTCGTTAGAGGTTATGGCGCTGTCATGACGTCGGAGACTCCTGTAAACAACCGAGTGGCCACGGAAGGGTTTTTCATGTTTTCCAGAAAAATCTTATATTTGTCTGTTTTGCATATATAATTGCTTCAAATATACAATGTTTGTTAGAATTCAGGTATTTGGCCATAAAATGAATACAGAATTTGTTCTCGTGCGAAGTATGGAGTTATATTTTCACTCGGATTAACCTTTCCCTCAAATAAACGTGTTTTCACGCATTTGCAAACAGAGTAGACCAAGATCAGACGGCTCCTAGAGGAGCCGTCTGATGAGGGTCTGCTCTGTTTGCTAACAGAATTTGATAGATCTGTTTCTTTGCTTTCTAAAATGCCTACAATGCTCCACCTTCAACATTTCTAACTATTTTGCTAATGAATATTCAGTAGGTATTGAAATCTGGGCTAGATTTAGAACAGGGAAGGGGTTAAGGAGACAACTGATCTCACTTCACTCCCCTAGCAGCTCGTGAAATATGAGTTGTCTCCGTAATCCTAGTGAACATATAACTATATTTCACTCGAGAGAACAAATATCCTCTGTGTATTCAAATACATTTGATATTTGAAGCAGAACCAGATACATGTATCATTATGCCACAAATAATAACGCGGAACTTGTACATGTATATATACATGTACTCAACGTCACGCTTATCGAAATCGAAGTTGCAGACACTTACTGTACAAATTCACGTGGAAAAACTTGATATCATAAGAAAATTAAATGTTTTATTGCTCTGATTATGATACAGAGCTCTTGATTGACCTCTACCATATTAAAAAACACTGAGTAAGTGTCAGTCTTTGTTTTTTGTGTCATGGTACATATTACTTGCTTTGAACACCATTTATAAGGCCGTAATATTCTAGTAAATTTTGAATGGATCTTTAGCTATTTAACTCGGGCATAAGTAACTTTTTAAATCATTACCTACTTTCTATTTTGAACATCTGGTAATAAATACATACATGATACTGAACAACACTTTAAACACATTTGAAAACAGAGTAGATAGAGTCAGTAGACCCAGATCAGATGGCTCCTATAGGAGTCTTCTGATCAGGGTCTACCCTGTTTGCTTATGAAATTTCAATATATCTGACTACAGATTCTTCATGTGAAACATACATACTATTTTACCCATTCCCTTTCTTTCATATTAATGCCTTTTCAAACAGAATAGAGCCAGATCAGGCAGCTCCTACAGGAGCTGTCTGATCAGGGTCTGCTCTATTTGCTTATGAAATTATAATTGATAATGATGATCTGACTCTACAGTTTCTGCAATATAAAAGGTCCTGTGTATATACCATAATAAAAAAAAATCAGCAAATTAATATTCATCGTGATGATGATGTCATTATTTTTTTTTAAATTGAATACTTAACTGGGAAAGGGTTTACAACAAAGACAGGTGGCGGACTCCAACCGGGACCCCCTCACTTACAGGGCAAATGCATTACCAACTGAGCTACCCAGGCTGCCATACAAGCTCCAAACACCACAACCAATACTGAGTGATATCGCTCTTTTGATGTGATATTGCTCTTTTGATTTTTAACTTGTCCTCACTTGTTGCTGTTCATCCTGACGACTGTCCTCATTGTTAAGTGGTTGCATGAGCGCGCACACACACACACACACGCACCCGCACACGAACACGCGCACGCGCACACACACCCAAACGCACACTCACACACGAGATGAACACAGAAAACACCAAAAGACACACAAGAACCAGAGACAAACATTCCACACATGAACAAAATCACAAGCACAAAGACGCACGCCAAACAAAAGGAAGGGTGACGAAGAGAGTACCGCCTTGACACGGTCAGTAGCAAAAACACCACTGGGGGTTTAAACCGGTTTACGGACGTCCTAACCTCACACTTCTCTCAAAGTCACCCTAGCTTTACAAAAAGTGTAAATAAAGGTATCCCCGCTGAACTTACCCACAACATAGACGACGGTGAACACAGGACAACATGTAAAGCATAGCATAATAACTGTGACAATCCGTCAAATATGTACTCAATGACTTTGCTAAATTCAGTGCACCTGCAGGTAAGCCGTTGAGGGCACGACAGGGAAAAACTCCCGAGACGGAAGGACCAAATACCCATTCAAGGCGGTACTCGTGTCTTCAATTTATTTGCCCAATTTCATCAAACATATTTGTAGTACAAGAAAGGGTGTTTAATATTTTCCCAAAACCAACACAATAGTACTTGTAATTTTTTTGACTGAACAAACGGACCAGAATGCCATTTTTAAGGTTGCATAATACAGTTGAACTTGGCCATCTCGAACTAGGTTAACATACTCTTTAGGATATTTCGTTCCTTCCAAAGTGTACGATGTATAATTGTTCTAAAATGTATAACTAGGCAGGTCGAACGTAGATTTGAATCAGATGATCTGAACGTCTGTTATCTCGAAGTAATTTGTATGGTCCCTTAAAGTTCGAGATATTGAAGTTCAGTTGTATTATCTTATTTGACTGTCTAAATCTTAACAAATAATGTTCTTGTTTCACTTTATACTATAGAACCTGTCTAAACTATAAATCGACCATATAGTGAATAAACACAGTAAAACATCTCTCTTACGGCCACTAAATCACATCAAGTATTTTGTGTTGAAAGCAGGCGGCTGCTTAGAGCAAGGTGATAGTAAAACAGAACGCTCTTATAAGAGCGTTCTGTTTTACTTTCTACTTGTTGTACGCAGCCACCTGCCCTAAATACCAACTAATTAACTTAGTTTAGTGACCGTTATAGAGAGGTTTTACCGTATATGGTTTTGAATTAGCATGTGGTTGCTTAGTACAGGACGAAATTTAGTCCTGTATTAAGCTACCGCTTGCGTTTTATTAAACAAAACTTAATTGGACTCATTTTAAACAGTGTTTACTGTACAAATGTAGTAAAGCAGGTTTCAAATCATGTCGTCAATGCCGAACAACACCTTGATCAACTGGTTCACATCTTTCCTTGCAGATTCTATTTTTGCAAGCAAGGGTTCATCATACAGGGTTAATGTATTAATGTTATTAGATGATGTCCTATGAAAACTGCCCTCCTGGTTTTTGTATGCACACCACAGAGTTTTGTAGGTCACGGATACATTCAGAAAACGGCTGACTCTGAACAATTCATTAAAGAAATCTTGTTGAAGATTCTTGTAGGAGAGGACCATCTTTCGCCCTTTGAAATCTTGTAGCCACTTGTAGTGGAACCTTTTCCAGACTCCACATTTCGCCTGAACGAATTCGTTCCAATCTATAAAGAAATTTGTATTTTAAATTAGTGAACCCAATGGTCGTGGTCAGGATCCTAGGTTACAGTCTGAGTTTGAGTCAATTATCAAGTAACTGATTGGTCTGACATCAGAGAAGCTCAATTCCGGAACAATCAGATGCTTGATAATGATCTTAGATTCAAGCAAATCATTTTATAACCTCACGGCGTGGGGTTTGTCGATCACGTGAAGTTTGCACAATGGCGTACTCCACTTAAAATACAGTTTAATTTTACATTTTAATATACCGAGCAAACATATCTTCTGTAATTCAGATTTCGAAGCCGACTTTCTTTCGTTTCTTTGCAAAAGCGTCATATATTAAGTGTAAAATACTTTGTATTCTGATTTTTTCATCCAATCTGTTTAAAAAGTACATTTTACCCGTAGCATGTGAGATTTAATTATGCATAAACGCCTTTCTTGGCAGACATGCATATTTTATTTATATATATTCATTTGATTCGTCTAGAATACATTCGCTCTGCAACTTTACAGTTAATCTTACAGGTAGTTTGGTTCATCAACAGAGCGCAATTGTGGTTGGTCGTTTGGTTTCCCGGAGAACGTGTGCATTTCCTCTCACTAACACCAGCTTGGAGTTTTTCTGTTAGCTACTGCTGTACACATGGAATTATGACTTACCGGAATTGCTAAATACGTTAGCCGTTACGACATCCGTATGGCTATGTGCAC
The DNA here is from genome assembly GCA_963576725.1 of Azorinus chamasolen. NCBI lineage: Eukaryota > Metazoa > Mollusca > Bivalvia > Cardiida > Solecurtidae > Azorinus > Azorinus chamasolen. The sequence goes on along the minus strand of OY755253.1, from coordinate 7,338,986 downwards.
GTTGGAAGTTGTAAAAAGATAAGATACAGTCCGCTGGGTGCCGTGTAAGAACTACTGCATTGTCGAAATTGATAGGGGAACCGTGTGTTTTTATTACCAGGACATCATCCCATTTACTTTCACCCTTTAATGTCTTCTTCAAAATGCTGTCGTTGTAGACTGATCCAGTTAAAGTTCCTAGAAACAAAATATATGAACTAGAATTGTGTGGCAAAAATGCCATCTTATGATATTGTCTCTAAATAAAACACGTTTAGTTGAAAGTTTACTTTCAAGCTCACCTTAGAATTAATGATTCTTAACAAACTACCACAACTCTAATTAATCAAAGCGCTGTAAACGTTGAAAGACTGGCAGAAAAGTAGCCCCGCCGCTGGCAGTGAGGTTTTCTGATATATCAGCATCATTTTAGAAATGTTGGTACAAGTTTATCAGAGGGCTACTTAGGTCATGTATCATTCAAATATGACTCTTGGGTTTGGAAAAGATTTCTTAAGATTTTCATTTTATTGCCATCGCAACCAGAGTTTTTCATGGATCCGGATTCTTTTAAAATTTCTGCTAGAGCTTCATACCAAGATCATTTAAGTGAAGTTTGGTTACAATCTACTATATGGTTTCAGAGGAGATGTCGTTTAAAGCAATTGCCGACGAACGGGCGTGTAGTGTCACACATTTGATTAGTAGTGCAGGATTCTTTTTGGTATCTATTTAGGAAAACACTTGCATAAACAACACGAACTAGTATTTTACACTTTACTATGATTTACTATCACAAAGTTCCTAAATATATATAGCCATGACATTTACGTGAGTCAACACTACATGTACACCTTGTATTATTAATAAACAGTCAGCTTCAGGCATACGAGCATCACACTGTCAAAACCTTTAAAGTTTATCTGTATATCTAAATGCCTACTTATAAAATAAATTCCACAAAGGATATATTAATAAATGCGATCGTCATTAATATATGGTCATTCCACACAGGAATATCTGCACTACTTATATCTGTGCAACATTACTTGTTTGTTTGCGTGCGTGTGTGTGTGTGCGTCTGTCTGTGTCTATATGTTTGTCTATATATCTATCTGTGTGTATGTGTGTTTGTTCCGCTTGACTTTACTCGTATTGTGCCTTTTTGCCCTTGCACATGTGTGGTTGTGGGTATTTCAACTTGTCATCTCGCGCATGCGTTCGTGTTATTTTTTGTCTGTATATGCCTGTGTATGTATCGGTGTGTCTATGAACGTGTGTGCTTCAGTGTCTGTGCCAGAGGGCCTGTGTGTGTTTCCTGCTTGACTTTACTCAAATGACGTTATTGTAGGTTTTACGTCGTTTAATTAGAGACCATATACTTGTACCTGAAACATACTCCAGTAAGTGTCTAGTCCACGTGTTTCCTGATCCTGGATAACTTGCCAATGCAGTCTGAAGTAATAAAACAGATCACTTAGAACACACATTTCAAACAGGTGTTACAGAGTGGTGAACATATTAGTAGATATGGTTTTATATTATTTCAAAGCTGCATCCATGTAACAGTTCAATGCTAATGTTATGATCAATTCAGTATAAATATACTAAGACAGTAAAGACATGTTAACAATGTGTGTTTGCCAGGATTAACCTTTACAACGCTTGCTTTTCAGATGAACTATTCCAAAATGCAAACAGGTCAACATTACGGTAAATATTAAGGAAGTGTTTTAATGAAAAGTATAACATGTCAAACAGTGCAGACCTTAGTGAGAGGGCGCCTGTAAGGGTAAAATCTACCGAGAGTATATATTCCTGAAACTCATATTACAGTGCTAGTCACGTTGAGAACGTATAGGAAATGTTTTGTTGCTTCCTTATATATTTTGCTTTACAATCAAGGAATAGTCGGTATACCAAAAGTGCATTCCACGTTATCATGATCGTTTTTCACGACCATTTGTTGAATTGCATTACACGTTATCATGATCGTTTTTCACGACCATTTGTTGAAGGCAAAGCTCAATTTATATCACGATAAATTGTCACATGCTGTTGTGAAATCAAACTTTCAATTTGGTTTCAGTTATCATTCCGAGGCCAAATGACTTTGAAACAATGGTACTTAGTGTTAAGAACATTAATAATGCAGTTGAACTTCGATTACTCGAACTCGGATAACTCGAACTTCGGGATAACGCGAACAAAAAGTTTGGTCCTTCCAAAACTAACACTACAGAATTGCTCTAAAATGTATCGCTACATATATCTAGAAACACATGTGGCAGCTTAATAAAGCTCTAAAGTAATGCTGAAATGAGCTTTTAGCATAACTTTAGACCTGTATTAAGCTGTGGTCTTGAGAAATCGATCAGATTAGAAATCAGATTAATCGAACACATGTTATCTCGAACTAATTTGCACGGTCCATTGAAGTTCGGTTTATCGAAGTTCAACTATAGTTTGGTCTCCCCATTTAAAAGCAGAAAAATGTTGCTTTTATCCGTACCTTTAAACCCTTCGTGAAATGTGACAATCCCCAATGTGATTATGTATGTTTAAATGATGGTGGATATCACTTTGAAGGCATTAGACATTTGAAAGAATATTTTATTAACACATGTTATGTTTCAACGTTCAATTGGTCTCTTGGATTCATATGTGAACTTTTCTTTGTTTTTTATGCTTTTACCTTCGTCTAAGACGCATTGTTTCTTAGAGAAGGTTTTAAAACTTGCAAATTTGCAACGGCCAGTGTGAGGTTTATACTGCTACAGTAAAATATCGATTATTAGAACATTGGAATACGCATCATTATCGATGTTTAAGACAGGTAGCAGCTTAATGCATGGTGAAAATAATGCAGAAAGCTCCTCTAGGTGCTTCCTTCATGATTATCACCATACATTAAGTAGACACCTGTCTAAACGGGTCTCATTTCTTTTATACTAAACATACAAATAATCGATATTTTACTGTATTTAGATTAGATGTGCATCTTTTAGTAGCTGGTACCTTTTGTCCACATCTTATGTGTTTGCGTATGCTTTCTGTATAGCCTTTTCTGATGGCACACTGTTCCATAAGAATTGATTCTTATTTGCAATTTGTCGATGGCCAGTTTGAAGTTAATACTACTAAGGAGATAAGAGGTGTGCTTTATTTCTTCTTTGTTGGCGCTCGCTCCGAAGAGCGGGTGTCTATATGGAACGCTGTTGATAAAAATTCACTGGTAGGAGGGCTGATTTATTAAGAACTGTGAAAACATGATTGAACTGTATTTTGAACTGTATTTATTGGTTTATTACTGTAAAAATGGCTATAAATCTATGAATAAAATGTTAGGTACTTGGAAAAGCTAATAATTGTTTGTTTGGATGTGAAATTAATGTATTATGGAAATGGAAATGTTTGGGATAACTACTTATCTGAAGGTCTGGACAAATAATGTGCTAATACCGCGGCCCATGGTATGACGAGGATACATTATGCGGCCAAAAGATAACTAAAAGTAATGTGCACTACAGTAATATAACAGAACAGAACAGATATTTTATTGGCATAAACATGACATGTCCATTGCCATCGTACATATAAACATGAATATAAATGGCGGAAATAAAAGTTATTGAGAAAAGTATGAAAATCATTTAAATAACTAGGAGATGGTAATAACAAGGTCTACAGTTTATTTTTAGCTCGCTTGGCACAGAGTGCCAGGTGAGGTATTGTGAGGGGGCAGTGTCCGGCGTCCGGCGTCGTGCGGCGTGCGATGTGCGTTGTGCGTATGTGTGTCGTGCGTCGTCAACAATTTTCTTAAACATCTTCTTCTCTGAAACCATAAGGCCTAGATCTTTGATATTTGATATGTAGCTTCATCTAATGGTCCTCTACAAATTACGACCCCGTACCAAAAATGGCCCCGCCCCGGCGCTTACCAGTTTTTCATAGGGAAATCTTTAAAAATCTTCTTCTCCGAGACCGTAAGGCATAGACCTTTGATGTTTGGTATGTAGCATCATCTAATGGTCCTATAAAATAATTGTTCAAATTATGATCCCTGGATTAAAAGTGGCCCCGCCCGGGGGCTTATCAGTTTTTCATAGGAAATCTTTTAAAATTCTTCTTCTCTGAAACCATAAGGCCTAGATCTTTTATATTCGGTATGTAGAATAACCTAATGGTCCTCTACAAAGAATGTTCAATTTATAACCCCGGACCAAATATGGCCCGCCCTAGGGCTTATCAGTTTTTCATAGGAAAATCTTTAAAAATCTTCTTCTCTGAAACCTTAAGGCCTAGACTTTTGATATTTGGTATGTAGCATCATCTAATGGCCCTCTACAAAGAATGTTCAGATCATGACCCCTGGATTAAAAATGGCTCCGCCCCGGGGTGTATCAGTTTTGCATAGGAAAATCTTTAAAAGCAGTCTTCTCCAAAATGTTAAGGCCTAGACCTTTGATATTTAATATGTAGTATCATCTAATGGTCCTCTACAAAGGTTGTTCAAATTATGTCCCCTGGACCAAAAATGGCCCAGCCCCGGGGCTTATCAGTTTTTCATAGGAAAATCTTTAAAATTCTTTTCCTCCAAAACTGTAAGGCCTAGACCTTTGATATTTGGTATGTAGCATCATCTAATGATTTTCTAACAAGATTGTTCAAATTGTTACCCCCAGGGCCAAAAGTGGTCCCGCCCCATGGTTTATCAGTTTTTTTATAGGTAAATCTTTAAAAAATCTTCTTTCCCGAAACTGTAAGGCCTAGACCTTTGAAATTTGGTATGTAGTATCATCTAATAGTTTTCTACCAAAATTGTACAAAATATGACCCCAGGACCAAAATTGCTCCGCCCCTGGCATCATCTAATGTTCTTTAATTAGGATTTTCAAATGTTAACCTCCATGCCTAAAATTATGGCCCTTTGTTTCATATTGGCCCAAATCTAACGCGGACTTATTTGTACATAGAAATACAGTGTATGTATAAGTCTATAGTAACCAGGTGAGCGTTTTAGGGCCAATCATGGCCCTGTTTTTTTTTAAACATACGGTTCACTCAATCTGGTTGGTGTTGCTGACGAGCATTGGATTTACGTTCAACATACGGAGAGACTAATCAGAATAGGGATAAAACCACTTGAGCAGAGTTTAATTCATATCCATTCAAAATGGTATTCACTCTGGGCGGACAGTGAGTGCACGTCCAGTGTGCAGATCAGTTTGGATATAAATCAGTATATTCTTTACTGCACAAACGTATCAGTTTTATGTAATTATAGGTTAAAATACTTCATCCGTTGCCAGATCAACATTTAAGTAGGTATAGACTTATCCTGTTTACATGGTGTCTATTTTTGATATAGGTATGTTTGGTGAATATTGTTTTTACTTCCGGTTTATTTACGCTTTTGAAATCATGTTACTGAATAATCTACCTTGCATCCTGAAGAGAAGTCGTGTAACTCGACCTCGCATCTGGATTAAAGTTGTCTGTAGATGCAAGTCGTTCAATCTTATCAGAATAAGGACTTACGTTTATTTACATATTGCATTTGACTGTTTATCAAGATAACAAATATGAACTGTACAGCAATCACATTAATCACAGGTAGATTTCTTTACACATTTCTGCATGTAAAATTGGGAGTTCTATGAATATCCTTAACACAAAAATGTAGTTTGAGCGACGAAAGGCGGGCACCATAGTTTTAAAATCTGTATTTTCAACTTGACGATGATGAATTTATATAAGGTAATTATGGGAAAAACTATACACATACATATAACTATACATGACTATATACATAAATATCAAAGTCTAGTTATTTAATCCTTGTGTGATGATATTTTCTCTTATACATGTGGCTTGGTAAAGGAATGCTGCTATTCTTTTAATCAAACTAGTACTTGATGACTGCATCAACTTCTTAAATTTGTTTATATTTGGTCAAGAACAGTAGTATTTTGGCAATATTTGCTTTCTAAGTTCTCTATAGCAAAGGCAAGCAAGTAAAAAGTGAAACTCATTATCAACCACATCCATGTTACAAAAAATACATTTACGATGATTTCTTTCCTATATTACGAAATCTACCCACTTTGACTGCAAGCTTATGTGCGGAACATCTAAATAATTATACTTTGATATTTGTTTGCTTCAAATGTTTGTTTAAATAATCGATATGTTTCTAATTTGTTGGACGCATTTATATCTGCATGGCATCGTTGTATATAACCATCATGCACTCTTCAGATAACTTCATTCAGTTGCGATGTTGAGATTTCTCTGTAATTCCACAAATAAGCTAACCCAAGTGTATCTAAGAGGTGTTTAACATTATTAGACCATGCTATGAGAAAGTTATCATTTTCATCCTTTAAATTTAGGAATAAGTGCATCAATGACTCTGGCTTCTGTAATATCTTAAACCAATATTTAAGAATGCGTACTTATCTAACAATATAATATGGGTATCTAGCCAGTTCACCATAGATGGCATTAGGTGTTTGTTGCCTCACTGCTAATACTTGCTTTAAACATTTTGTATGATCTCGTTCAATGTCTGGAGCTTTGTGAAAACCCCAAACCTCTGACCCGTAATCATAATTGGACCTACCATAGAATCAAATAATTTCTGTTATATCTATAGATACATTTTCAAACCATTTATTTAATGAAAACATTGCTTTTAGTGACTGATCGGCCAAACATTTTTGTGATTGGAAAACCTCCCAGTAGTTGACAGGGTTACTCCTAATTAAGTAAACGTGGTTACCACATTCAATTTATTTGTATCATAAAAGATGTCCACATTTTCTTGCATATTTTCAGCTTTAAAAACCATTCTTACTGTTTTATCTGTGTTGACGTTTATTCCCCATTCAGTGCAATAATTATGTAGTTGATTGATTAAAATATGTAAGCCGTCTATTGTATATGAGATTAAAACGGTGTCATCAGCAAATAAATATAAAAAGCGTTTCAAGTCACTAACAGTTAACATATCTACTGTTTCGTCATAGATATAACTGTACATATAATTGATGAAAAATATGAATAATAGGGGCGACACAGGTTCACCCTGCTTGGCGCCCGCATGACGGTCAAAGTAATCGGTGCATGCACCATTTACTTTAACACATGACCTTACACTGTCGTATATTGCTTGGAGCATTTTTACCATTTTGCAGGAGGTACCGTATCTTATAAGCTTATACCATATTCCGTCCCTATACACGGTACCAAAGCCTTACGAAAATCTACTAAAGCACAGTACAGTTTACGACGCTCACGATTAATCACCTTATCTATCACTGAATTTAAAAGAAATATACAATCAACTGTGCTGCAACCTTTTCGAAACCCAAACTGGAATTTCAATAAGTTATTTTCATCAGCCCAATTACGTAACCTGCTGTCTAGAAGTTATCTCCCTTGATGAGCAAGCCGTGGATTTTATCTCGGAAACTTAAATTAAGAATTTAGCTTAAAACAACGCAACTCTTGAAAATATTTTTGTTTGAAAATATCGTAAATGTTATTTCTTCATGCCGCCTAAAGAAAAAGGTCAGAAGAATACGGCTGGAGGCAAACAGAAGCGGAAAACCATCACTCCATTGTTTTCGGAAGGCAGTACACAAAGCAACAATACAACAAACACTGGTTTGGGCAGTGCGTGTGAACCTGGTCAGGCAACTGTGAGTAACCAAAACAAACGTTTTCATCCGTCATCTCCAGAGTATTTTGTGTATGAGAATCATAATATGAACTATAACCAGCAACAACATTACAACGGACAAATAAAACAGTCACCCCAAGGTCAATATGCTTCACAATTCATGCAGCCAACGCTCACCTCTTAAACCACCCCACCCCCCTGGGCCGTCAGTTTAATCGAGGACGTGGGGAACATTAAGCTAAAGGTAGACAGGATCGAAAGCGTCGAGATGACTGTGAATATGATCAGTGTAAAGTTAAATGATCTTGAAACAAAATTAGTTGGGATAGAAAGAAGAGTATCGGAAGTAGAGAACACGTGTTCGTTTGTCAGTGAGAAGTACGAGTCCCAGAAAGAGCAGTTGAGTTCTACGAGACAAGATTTGGAAGAAATGCAGAAATCAAACCAGTCACTACAGACACATTTGGAAAACCTTAAGAAGGAAAAATATCGTTTACATGACAAAATTATGGAGGGTGAATTCCGATCAATGAGGGACAATCTGATATTTTATGGTATTCCCGAGGCAGACAAAGACGTCAAATACGTAGGAGACAAGCTCTACATCGACGGGAAGCAGTACCAGCTGCCGAAACCAGACAGCGATGCTGACTAAAGGTGTCACGCGGAGCACATAGACATCATTACATGGAACGTGATTGGGTTAGTTAGAAAACTAAGTGATACTGACTTTTTGGACTTTATAAAATAATCATGATGTAACAATTCTGACAGAACCTTGGCTTTAGCCACAGTCACAGACATACAGACATTAAGGGTTACGAGTCCGAGCACTTATATGGAAATACATCGGTGGGTACCAGAAAGGATCGCTGTAGCGGCGGACTGTCTACATATTTTAAATCAAATTTGATTGGAAAAAATCATATTGTTGAAAGAAACCAGAGTGGAATTATTTGGATAAAATTATATAGAACACTTTTTCATTTTAACAATGATGTATATTTATGCTGTTGTTATATTCCACCTAGCAATTCTAGAGTATTCAGTTCCACTGAGACCGACACATTCGAACAGATCGAATCTGGCATAGAAAAATACAAACCACTGGGAAAAGTATTTGTCAACGGGGATTTTAATAGTCGGACATCTACTGGAAATGATTTTTTTTAGATTTTGATAGATTCCTAGATACAAATGTTGGACTGCAAATTCATAATTGTATGGGCGAAAGAGTTAATAAAGATCATGTATTCGGTGCATACGGCAAACGCCTTATACAACTTTGCAAATCTACCAATTTACTAATTGCAAATGGTCGCATAGGAACAGACTTAGATGTTGGAAAATTTACATTTATTAACAAAATTGGCGAAAGCGTAGTAGAATATTTATTACTAAATGATAATGACTTCAGTTTCATTGATAGATTTGAAATCCTTTCACTGAATGAATTTTCAGATCACTGCGCACTAAACTTTTGTATTGAGCGAATCAGATCGCAGAATCCCCGCCAGAGAGCAATTCATTGACTGGGATGTCGCACGTGCAGACACATTCCGACAGGTTCTAGAACAGAATAGTAGTACACTGCTAGAAATAACCGACACCATCAATGATAAAAATATTGACCAAACTTTTGAAGTATTTACATCTTTCATGCAGGAACATGCACTTAATGTGTTTGGAAAAGAAAAATCAAACAGAAAACAATCAACGAAAGTCAATAGAAAAAACAGGAGGTTTAACAAAGAATGTCATGGCTCTAGAAAGACATTTAAAAATCTAGAAATTCCAATTTCCATTTTTGAATAAATACACACCAAGATATTTGAAGGATTCAACATGTTCTAATCGTGAATGATATAAATAAAAATCGTAGCTGGTATGCCGTCCATTTTCAAAAATCATAATTATTGTTTTGTTGACATTTATTTTAGGTTCCATGTGTTTGAATAATTCTCCATATCGTTAGGGCTATTGGACTGAACTGGGTGTTATTTCAACCATTTCCTTCATATAAATCCTTTCTCGTGCCTTGCAAATGGAGTATACACTGATCAGACGGCAGATGAGGGACTACTGTCTGCTTATTACATTTTAATACACCCGACTGATTTGTTTCTATTGAAACTGTAGAGTCAGATCTATTATATAATTTCTAACAAACGGTCATGGGCATTGGTGTGTTATTTTAACAGGAATATTTTGATTTTGAAATATGTTACGTATTAATTCATGAAAAAAGAGCAGTTTATGCCATTACAGTGGTGACCGTAATCTTACTATGTTGAACGCGAGTATTGTGACTACCGTTAAAAAGGGGAACTAATTCATAATTAATTAATTAATTTGGATTTTGATTTAATAACAGACAGACCAATAGCTCTAACAAAAACAATATGTAAAGGGAAATAACTCAAACTGTTATGGACTTTATGCTTAGCTTAAATGGAAAAGTAGTAAAGTCAAGCAGGCAAAGCCACATGCAAGACGCAACCACCATCAAAACACCGACAGACAGCATGACATACACACACACAACCACACACCCAAACGCACACACACACACACACACACGAAATGAACACAGAAAACACCAAGACACAAAAAAACAGAGACAAACGCTCCACACATGAACAAATCACAAGCACAAAGACGCAAGGCAAATAAAAGGAAGGGTGACAAAGAGAGTACCGCCTTGGCACGGTCAGTAGCAAAAACACCACTGGGGGTTTAAACCGGTTTACGGACGTCCTAACCTCACACTTCTCTCAAAGTCACCCTAGCTTTACAAATATTGTAAATAAAGGTATCCCCGCTGGACTTACCCACAACATAGACGACGGTGAACACAGGACAACATGTAAAACATAGCATAATAACTGTGACAATCCGTCAAATATGTACTCAATGACTTTGCTGAAGTCAGAGCACCTGCAGGTAAGCCGTTAAGGGCACGACAGGGAAAAAGTAATACATGAGTCTGGTAAGCTCATCCTGTATCCAAGTTTAAGAGTATACCATCATAGAGTACTACCCTCGGCCTGTCATCGCGCAAGCAAAGAGGGAAGCGTAGCTACCGACTGTAAAAGGGTCGATAACCAAACATGCAGTGCGTTGCAATATAATAGGATCATAACCTTTCTTTTTAAATGTTCTAATGCGTTTTATAAACAAATCATGAAAATGGATATGACCCCGAATTTTCCTAAGTTTGTAGGTAACATCCCCATAAAATTCTGGTTGAGAAATGCCTTGTCACAGTAACGTCCGTAGATTGCAATTATATTTACTAATGAGAGGTAAATTTCGATAATACTATTTAGAAAACGTTTTCCGAAGTTTGTGATATCTGTAACCTTGCTTAAGAAGTTTATCAGTTATAACTATCAATTATTTGAACAAAAGACATAGGGTGTATCCAATAATTACTACGTGCAATAGTAAGAGGTGTATGTGTTGCAATTTCATTTCTACTAGATCAACAATTAAATCTCTTGTTAATGGTAGAGTGTTTAGTGTGAAGATTAATTCTGATTTAGACTGTAACTCATCTAATATTATATATGTTCTTACATGAAATGCGCCACGTTGTGGGATTCAATATGTAGGTCAGACAGGACGTTCTTTAAAAACTAGGTTTCGTGAACACAGTTACCATTGCCGGATCATAAAAGTGCGCAATTTTCTTTACCAGCATTTTCGTCATACAAGACATTCTTTCAAATATGTTTCGGTTCAACCAGTAGAACAAATTTATTATGATTCTAAAAATACTGGTAGTTTAAAATCTAAAGCTCGTTTTATCACAGAGCTAGACTGGATAAAGAAATTACAAACACTTTTTCCTTTAGGCCTTAATGATAACATTTTCCAAAGCGGCAACATTTCTAAAGATCCAAGTATCGATATTTTCTCTATATTTTCTATTCGAAAACGTAAAAGTAGTTCACATGGCAGACGTAGAAATGGTAATATTAAGCGAAAAATTCCGTCGTAATATGTCTATTCATGATTTACATACCATTCTAAAACAAACTGGTAAACATTCTATGTTATCTTGTTTATCGTCTTTAACCTTTTCCTGTCTTAAGTCCATAGACGAAGAGGCTGATAAAATCTATATGCGTACATATCCGTTAATTAATACTGCCTCACTTATACAAAGTTACACACAGCATGTTCTTCGTCCACGTAAGCAAGGTTACAGATATCACAAACTTCGGAAAACCTTTTCTAAATTTTATTATCGAAATTTACCAGACTCATGTATTACTTTTTCCCTGTCGATCCCTTAACGGCTTACCTGCAGTTGCTCTGACTTCAGCAAAGTCATTGAGTACATATTTGACGGATTGTCACAGTTATTATGCTATGTTTTACATGTTGTCCTGTGTTCACCGTCGTCTATGTTGTGGGTAAGTCCAGCGGGGATACCTTTATTTACAATATTTGTAAAGCTAGGGTGACTTTGAGAGAAATGTGAGGTTAGGACGTCCGTAAACCGGTTTAAACCCCCAGTGGTGTTTTTGCTACTGACCGTGCCAAGGCGGTACTCTCTTTGTCACCCTTCCTTTTATTTGCCTTGCGTCTTTGTGCTTGTGATTTGTTCATGTGTGGAACGTTTGTCTCTGGTTCTTGTGTGTCTTTTGGTGTTTTCTGTGTTCATTTCGTGTGTGTGTGTGCGTTTGGGTGTGTGGTTGTGTGTGTGTGTGTGTGTGTGTGTCATGCTGTCTATTGTTGTTTTGGTGGTGGCTGCGTCTTGCATGTGGCTTTGCCTGCTTGACTTTACTACTTTTCCATTGAAGAATGATATTTCCTTTCATCATACTCTTTCCATAAATGACATGTCATTCCAGTAGCATCAGTAGAACAGGAGTTATTGATCGGACAAAAATGAAACAAAGGGCAATAAATCCAAAAGTATTGAAGTCATAGTTATTGCTCCTGTGCATGACACTTTCCCTCATCATGCTCTTTCCATGTATGAAGTTTCAATCCAATGGCATGCGCCAAATGTACAATGGGCAATAACTTTCAATTTATTGAAGCCAGAGTTATGGACCTTGTCAATGACACTTTCTTCTATCATGATCTGTCTAGGTATGAAGTTTCAATCCAATGGGATAAGCCATATAGGAGTTATCGTCCAGACAAAAAAGTGTAAGAAAATTACAAAGGACAATAACTCATATATAAGTTAAGCCAGAGGTATGGACCTTATGCATGACATTTCCTCATAATGCTGTATCCATATATGAAATTACAATCAACTGGCATCAGGCATATTGAATTTATCGTCCGGACAAGAAAGTGTGACGGACAGACGGACAGACAAACAGACAACTCCCACGAAAACAGTATATCCCCCGATGTAAATATGGGGGATACACAGTCAGACGACACGATATGATCCATACTTTTTGTTTTGATAAGCAATTAGATCGGCAATAGAGGGATTATGACCCTATAGACCAGCATGTTTCGTCGATAGGGACACGTTGAAATTAACAGCTAAGCTGTCAAAAGCAACAGAAACTTTATCTTGATGAAAACTGCACTGTTTCTTTTATTTTTTGCAGGTACCGAAAACTAGAAATAAACTTTCAAACTTTGAAAGGTTTAAAGCTAGAAATGCTAGTTGATACTTTCGGACGAAAACTGGGCCCTATTCCTATATTTTAACAATACATGTATAAAAAAAATCCTGCGTACATATGCCATGAAAAAATCAGCTAATAAATATTCATGATGCCAAACATGACATAGAATAGTCAACGGGGAAAAGGTTATGGAGCCCAGTGAGAGACTGAAAGGACTGTTGTGTTACTAGGGCCATCTGACTGAAATATTATTATATTTTACGTATGCGATTATTATTTACATATAAGCACCCTTTGATGTTTTGCATCAATGCTTTTCTGCTTTCTTAATTTGTTTTGGTTTATGGTAAGGCTTCATGATGAATATTATGTAATGATTATTTATAATGCAAGTGAACATTCTGCTATTTCTTTATTAGTCCCCCACCGGTTACCGGTTGGAGGACTATAGGTTTGCTCGATTCCGTCCGTCTGTCTGTCCGTCCATCCGTCCGCCCGTCTGTCCGTCCGTCCGTCCGTCTGTCACGCTTCGTGTCCGGGCCATATCTCCTACAAAGTTATGCCAAATTCATTATAACTTCATACATTGAAGAAGCATGATGAGGGCTAGTGTCATGCACAAGGGCCATAACTCTAGTATCAATATTTTTGGAGTTATTCCCCTTTTTCATATTTTCGTGTCAGTCCGTCTATCACGCTTCGTGTCCGGGCCATATCTCCTACAAATTTATGTCAAATTCATTATAACTTCACACATTGAAGAAGCATGATGAGGGCTAGTGTCATGCACAAGGGCCATAACTGTAGCATCAATATTTTTGGAGTTATTCCCCTTTTACATATTTTTGTCCGGACAATAACTCTTTATCTACTGGTTCAATTGATTTGAAACTTCACATATGGAACAATCATGGTGAGGGGTAGTGTCATACACAAGGGTCATAACTCTAGCATTGATATTTTTTGACTTCTTCCCCTTTTCCATATTTTCTTGTCAGTCCGTCTGTCACGCTTCGTGTCCGGGCAATATCTCCTACAAAGTTAGGCCAAATTCATTATAACTTCACACATTGAAGAAGCATGATCAGAAGTAGTGTCATGCACAAGGGCCATAATTCTAGCATCAATATTTTTGGAGTTATTCCCCTTTTTCATATTTTTGTCCGGACAATAACTCTTTATCTAATGGTTCAGTTGATTTGAAACTTCACATTTGGAACAAGCATGCTGAGGGGTAGTGTCATGCACAAGGACCATAACTCTAGCATCTATAATTTTGGAGTTATTCCCCTTTTCATATTTTCTTGTCCAGTTAAGAACTCTTTATGTACTGGTTCAATTGATTTGAAACTTCTCATGTGGAACAATCATGATGAGGTGTAGTGTCATGCACAAGGGCAATAACTCTAGCATCAATAATTTTGGAGTGACTCTCCTTTTTCATATTTTCTTGTCGGGACAATAACTTTTTATTTACTGATTCAATGTATGAAAGTAGGTACTAATACCATTCAGGTGGTCATGTATATACCATGGTCAACCACACCATGGGTGGGTGTCTACAGAGCTGTTCTTGATAAGACGGCTGCTATAGGAGCTCTTCAGAGCCTATGTCATTTGTGGATGTCTTGCCGACTCAAAATAATACTTATCTTGACTTATTTGTTATGACACCATGCATATATTAGTTATAAATATTATTGTTATATTAGCACAATGCCACAGGGATGTTTGGTCATGACAGAAATTATATAATTATATCAATATAATATCAAAAGCAAACCGATTCCGTCTGAACTGGGTCTGCTCTGTTTGCAAAGGTGTATAAAGGTGTATTCATGAAAGGGTTTTAAATTTTTAAGCTTAAACAGGAAATGATATTTAGAATTTATCACATAATCTACTATGCGTGAGTGCAGTAAAAGAGTGCCGTATTTCGCAGAATTGCACTAGTGCATTGTTTAATACAAATTAGCATGTTAGCCAATCGTAGCGCTTATTTAAAAAGCGTTAGCCAATCATAGCACTCCATGCGCGTCGTCCGTCGTATTACTACGCTGGTTGTAAAGCAATGGCAGAAACCGCCGCCAGCTAGTCTGGTTTATTTTCTATGGCATTTTAAGGATTATGTGATTATGCTAAAACTCGTGTCATGTTATTATAGTAAACTCGTTTCATACAAACAATGTGTAATGAACACTCATGTAAGATCCTCTATTTATGCATACATTGTAAAAAGATACCGAGAGTTATCACTTCTCTGTTGAAAATATGCGTTTTTCATATCGAATATAAGCCTAACATTTAAGTAAGGAAGTAAAATTGGATCTTGTTTTAAAATGCAAATTTTTATAGACATATTATTTACCCAATACAATATAAACCAAATAGAAAATTAATTTTTTAAATACATGAGAAATTATATGTATTTTTATTGTATTTGAAACTTTGATTAAACCATTTGTGACAATTCTGTGAGATCTGATACATGTAATTTCATACCGATGGTTTATTTAAATCACATTTATATATGGAATCGAAGCTGTGTCCTTTCTAGATTATGATTCAATTTACATGTAAATTAGAAATACAAAGAAGGTGTTCATTTGTAACTTTTAGCCAGAAAATAGAATATATAAAATGTGTTTTTGAATGATGTTGACAATGAAATCCATGTCCTATTAAATGGAATTAGAAGTCCCACCTTGTCCCTAAAATACAATTAACATAAAATATATAAAACCCTTACTCCATGAATAGCCATCTAAGAAATATGGACATCATGATATTAAATTAATTGTTTAACAGCACATAGACATAGGAAGCTGCCAGATCTTGTGTTTGCTCAGGAGTAGAAAGCAGCATTTACGAAGTAAAGGGTTAATCCTTCAACATTAAACATTGTTTTCGACAAATATGCCGTTCTACACACTTGCACATAGATAAGTTCCAGATCAGACAGCACCTGCGGGGTTTGCTCTACTTGCTTTAAAAATATAGATATGATTCTGCAGTTTCTTTGCTAGCCAACCTGGGGACTGGCCCGACTGGGACACTTTCCCTGTTGAATAGTGATTATTCATGAGCGAAATAATAATGACATTATTAATATTTATTAACTTAATTTTAAACAATGGCAGTTGTACACATGGATATTGATGCACATTACAAGTAATTAAAGTTATACCTGTGCTTTAAATTTAATTTCAGTTGAGGGAAGTCTTGGGGAAGAAGGAGAGGAACACGGTAAATATTGTTTTGATTGTTTGGGTTGAGCAGTACATTGCAGTTACAGCATTTCCTCTTCTAACAACACCTCACTTGAGCGGTTCCCTCCTTGCAGATATACAGGTAAAAAATATTTGTCACAGGTAAGAATCAAACTCAAGACCGCCACATGCACGTCCAGATACATATCCATTGCACCAAGACAACTATGTTGAAAAAATTGCTGCTTGCTAAGGCTTTTAAAAAAAGAAGCGCTGTAGTCGCTTCGTTTTGTTTACATTAGAGTAGGTCATGTTTGATTCAAAATTAAGTTGTACACATTTGTTATTTATTAAGTATTTGAGAACAACGCGTGCCAAATATATTGTCCTGTTTTATTAACCTGTCAAATTATACGCTTGCTGGACACGCCGTATATAGTTTCGGTTGATATCGATTGTTTCCTCTAATAAAATCTTTCCTACTTGGCTTATTCAAGTACCTGTATATTTATTGTGAATCTCGTGAAAAACGTTTCAAACACAGGTTTACCCAAGCTAAATATATCCTTTCAGTGACGTAGGAATATTCAAATTTGACAGGTTAATAAAACAGGACAATACTTTTGTCTGAGAACAAAGTATACCATAATATCCATGTGCTATTAAACAAATTAATCTAATTAACATTCCTGACGTCATTATTTCTTACATTAATAATCATGGAGGAAAGGGTTAAGAACAAGATCCGTTCACTATCTGGGGTTGTTGTAGACTTTCTTGTGGCAGCTCCTGTCTGGCTTCTGTTCTATTTTTTTCTATTCTATTTTATGTCGTTAAACCCAACTCACTCACTCAGTCACTCACTCTACCATAGTTTGTTCTATACTGTTGCATGAGTGCCATGTCTGCCAAATATATACTAGGCTGAGAGTCATGTCTCAAATAAGCAATAATTCAAGTAAGATGTCTGTCACGTATACTGTAGTGTGAGAACATTCTTCGTTAAATATTCTGTAGTTTGAACGCAATTACTGTCATTTATACTGTAGTTTGAATACAATGTTTGTTGAATCAATTCAGCTTGGAAACAACGTCTGTAATACATACTGTAATTAAATTTTACTCTTTCGCTGCCAAATTGTGTCGACTGCAAACTATTTCTTCAGCTACAATTGTCATTTCTTTTTATGTTTATTCATCGTTGTTTCAAACATAGTCACAGTTATAAACAGTTATAAACAGTTCGGATCCTGATGAAACACCGAGCTACTCGGCATCTCATCTGGATTCAAACTATTTGCAAAGGTATTCACAGATGCGACATTGGCAGCGAAATAGTTGTAGTCTGTTGCATGAGAGCAATAACTGTCAAATACACTGTAACTTAACACACTGTAAAATGTATTGCCTTTTCTATGTCATGCCCTTAACGGCTCCCCTGCAGTTGTTCTTCAGCAAAGTTATTGAGTACATATTTGTTTATAATACAATGAATTGTTCATATTTCAAAACCTGAATTGCATATAAATGTCAAAATTCCCTTGTTTGATAAATTGTTTAATTCAGGTCAGTGTTTCTGATTTTAGCATAGGTTAGCCAATAGCCATGCATACCAATTACCATTAGTAAATGTTTTATTTCATAAACCTGATTCATCCCTCCATGTGTAATTGTATTTCATAGAGGAGTTGATTTTGCATTTGTATTTTAAGACTGAATTATTTGTGTGCAAATTCTTTAGCCATTACAGTAAAACCTCCCCATTAAATTGTGTCAATTAGTTGGTATTTAGGGCAGGTGACTGCTTAAAGCTCCTATTGGAGCGTTCTGTTTTACTTTCACCTTGCTTTCAGCAGTCACCTGCCTTTAACACAAACTATTTTATGTAATTTAGTGGCCGTTATAGAGAGGTTTTACTGTATTTCACCTTCTAACCCAGGTCAGATTCTCTACATTTGGGGAATGAGGCCGAGGCCTAATGAGAGGGGAACTGAAAATGGGAATTTTATTCATTTGCTTAAAAATTATTTTAACTATGTAAATAGCATTTTTATCAGTGATAAAATGAATGGTTATATAAAAACTCAAAAGTCATAATGCAGAAAGACTGTCCAGACTGTCTCAGATGACTTCGATTTGAATATCATGCGGGTACTAATTTTGACGTGCACACATAATGACGCACCTAGGTCTATTTTGAAATGTCGATTAATCATAAACAATGAAAGCTGCAATGGCATCATTTTGGTTGTAAATATAAATAAAACTGCGTCACGTCATTCACATCTAGAAATGTTGAAATATATATTTTGACTGCATGATCTTCCACAAATTTTGACACAGACATTAACCGAATGTCAAAAATATTGGATTCAGATGAGATGCAGAGTTACTCAGTGTCTCATCTGGATCCAAGCCGTTTGCATATACTACTACTCTGAGGTAAAGGAGTAAATTGGTTAACTAAAACTATCCAATGGTTTTGGAATAATTTGGGCATAAAATTCACCTATGTCCGTTATATTTTCACTAACTTGATCAGAACGTCTGGGGAATTTTGAAATATGATTTTTTACCATTTCTTATTTTGTATTTCCATTTGGTTAATAAAAGAAGGAAATTCAGTACTTTTTTACCCATTTGGATCTAGTAAAAAGTATATTTACCCTAAAACATTTATCTAACATTCCCTGGCATAAACAAATCTTTTAAAAATGATTATCAAAACTTCCCTTCAGAATTTATAATATTCACAACAGCAGGTGTTAAGTGCTTGTGTGGCGGCAGTAAAACGTCGCCCCGTACTTCATTCTCAGTGTTGTTGTACCTTCTGATCTTTCGAGATCATGAATTTCAGTACACCTTGTTCTGAAAATTGAATACCGCTGAAGTCGGTGCTAGGGGCGTGAGCAGTGTTGTACTTTCAATTACTGCTCATGAACAGACTCAATAAAACCGAGTCTGCAATTTTCTCTTTTTGTGTTGCAATTTTTGCTTTCGGGGATCACCTCCCTTCAGAATTTATTTACATCTTAGCTATATTCTGCGAAACAGGTATTTCATCAACTTGCGGAAACCAATGCGCAGTTCAAATGAGGAAACTCCACTTAACACTTTCCTCCATAGATACAGGACAGACCTAAATCAGACAGCTCTGTTTACATATGAAATTCAAAAGATCCTTATATACAGATAGACCAACTTATTTTGGAACAAAACATGACCTACTCTAATGTAAACAAAATGAACCCACCACGACGCTTCTTTATTTTTAAATAACTTAGTAAGCCACAACTCTTCAGCATAGTTATCTTGGTGGAATGGATATGTATCTGGACTTGCACCCTGTGGGTATCGAGTTCGATTTTGACCAGTGGCCATTATTGTTTTACTAAAATACTATCCATACAACAAAAAATAAATATAACATATAACAAGCAAGGTTTTACGCAAGCGAAAAATGGCTGCTTAACATGTATTTAAGCAGGATAGAAGAAAAATAGGGAGCAATATTATTTAGTACTTTTAATTAACAGATACATTGGGAAAACATGATTGTTATGTATGAATTAATACATGTAGCAGAAACGGGGGAATGTTTTAATGAGCCATGATGCATAATACATGTGTTTGACACCAATAATACACATTACGTCACATATCAATGTTATTCATTTGCTGAAACACACTGACGTAGAAACAATTATCACATTAAGTGATGTTCACAAGGCATACGAACTCCCATACTTACAGTCTACATGAAATTATTCCAATAGGTCGACTCAATGTCCATTAACCTTTTCATTTATATTGTCCCTAAATTAAGAACTAGTCAGTATAGGATAATTATACATTTACATTGAAGCAAATTCATGCACAATGGTGAAATATGCAACACAGTCAACAAACCACGAGTAAAAGGTCTCAGCTTAATAACTTTAACAAAGCCAAAATGCAAACAAAGGACTTATATTTTTATATACAAAATGGTTTTAAACCAAAAGTACGTATACTAAGGGTGCTAAGAAAAAAAATAATTCAGCTTCCACCTAGGATCGAACCCACGACGTCACGTTTCCTAGTCCATCGTTATAACCCTTAGACCACGCTGACAGCTAGGATTGGAAATGTGATTTTAATCAGTTATACCTAATTCACTAGCATTTTCACTGAAACTGGATCATGACAGAAAAGAAGAAATAACCCCGACAAAAATATGCTGAGAAAAAAATATGAATGAAAATAAATAAAATAAATTAACATATATTAATAAAAACTTTTCTCACAGTAAACCATAGTTATTAAAAAAGATTGGCTTTTATAGAAACACAGGACCGCAGAAACGCATGGTCAAAATTCAAAGTCGTATGAAATATAAACAAAAATATGTGCAACCGCTGAAAAAATATGTTACAATGCAGTACATAGCAGCCAAACAAATATAAACTCTACTTGGAATTTTCTATTAAACATTTGAATAAAAACTAATCCCGCAGAAACGCATACGGACTTTTTAGACCTATAAAAGATTGGCTGCGGCCAATAATTAATAACAAAATATTAACATATAATTGAAAAATAATAAAATTATGAAGATGATTACAAATAGCAAACCCGTTTTTTGTTAAAAACGAAAACTGCATAGCTTGTGATTCGAACCCACAAACCACATATCCATTAGACCAAAGCCCAGTACATAATATGTGGTGACTTACTAAAACTATATTTCCTGGACCTGTATGTGTGTGCTGTTATGTAAACAACAAAATAACAACAATTCTCAATATAGCGTGGTTTACCTGTAGCTGTGCATTATCGCGCATTAGATCACAGTTAGGAATTGAGATGTGGAGTCATTGGATCACAATTGGATCACAATATTTTTAGGCCGAGTGATTTAATTGCACATATCTCACATATCTCAACTACTAACTGTGATCTAATGCGCGATAATGCACAACTGCATATTTGTTATTTCGATTCTAACACGATTGTGGTCATAAAACATACTTGGGCCAAGTCTCAAAAGAAAACAACAATTTCATGTAAAAATTGCTTCATCGTTCACATTGAAGCGAACATCTGTGCCATTTACATTATGTCTGCTAGAGCCATCGTGTTTACAGATTTAAAATGTGAAATTACATTTAACTGTGTTTAACTGTGTGATGTTTGAATGTGAAACAGAATAGAGTTACTCGCGGAACAGCCGATAGAAACGCAGTGCGTGCAGTTCATTATCACGGATTAAATCACGTCTCTCGGTAGGTTTAGAATCGTGTTAGAATACAGCGTATATCACAGGCTTTGTCCCCAACCTGCAGTGATTTAACGGACATCGTATTCAACCTACAGTATAAATGGTATTCACGGCGATCAAACAATAGAAAACGTAACAAGCATCGCTCTTAAACTATAGTATTCTTGACCGACAGAACATGTGCTTATAAATAACTATACAACGAACTATTGTACATTGTACATGTGAAGTGTACAGTGTTCTCAATCTATTATATATTTTGTCAGACCTATCACTCTTACATTATGGACAAAATAGAATAGAAACCAGTCAGGAGATGCCACACGTCATGAATATTATTAAGATTATTTTTTACAATGGTATATGAACACAGGAAACTCTCAGGCAGAAGCTGTGGAACTGATCTATATTACACCATAAGCAAACAGAGCAGACCCTGATTAAATTACTCCCATAGGAGCCGTCGGATTTGGGTTTACTTTGTTTGCAGATGCGTAAAAATGCGCTTACATAAAGTAAAGGGTTAATTGATATTATTCTCAAAATACCGTATATTAACAGCCAGTATTTTCAAACTACAGGTCATGTGACATATATTATTCTCAAAATGTAGTATATATGACTGACCCTGTTCTAAAACTACAATAGATAACGCAGACACTATTCTAAAACGACAGTATATTTGACATACAGTGTTCTCAAATTACAGTTTTATGACATACCTGTTTCTCAAACTACAGTTTACAGAAAGACACTGTTCGAAACCTACAATGTATATGACATACACTGTTCTACAACAATAATGTATATGACAGGCAGTGTTCTAAAACAATAGCATATATGACAGACAGTGTGCTCAAATTAAATTATGTATGCCATACACTGTTTTAAAACAATAGTGTATATGCCATACGCTGTTCTAAAACAATAGTGTATATGACATACAGTGTTCTAAAACAACAGTATATATGACAGACAGTGTTCTCCAACAATAGTATATACTGTTCTAAACCTGAGGTACATTTGACAAACCTTGCACTCAATCTACAATATATTTGCTATACATAGCACTCCAACCACAGAATATCTGACAGACACTGCAATCATTCTACATCATAATCAGTTACAGAAAACCCCCTCTAAATCGGAATAGTAGACAAGAAGAATTTAGACACGCTAGGTAGGTGGTTGCTAAATGCATGACTTTCAACCTGCCACCTCCTGTGTCCAAGACCGATATTTATACTAAATTGAACGTTCTGATTCGAGGGGGTTTGACTGAATTGCGCTCAAACTACACTTTGTGTAACAGGGCGTGAGATAATATTATGATATTATCGAAAGCGCTGAAATTGTTGAAAGACTGGCGGAAGAGTAGCCCCGTCCCTTTTTTGAGATATCAGCATAATTTAAGAAATGTTGGCAGTTGTTTATCAGAGGACTATTTCTTTCAAGTATCATTCAAATCTGACCCCTGGTTTTGGAGAAGCTTTCGTAGGAATTTTGTTTCTTTTTGTTGCCAATGCAACCAGAGTTCTTCATTGATCCGAATTCCTTTAGCATTTCTGATTGAGCTTAATACCAAGATTATTTGTATGAAGTTTGGTAACACTCTACGATGCGGTTTCAGAAAAGATGTCGTTTAAAGCAATTGTCGACGGGCGGGCTGACCCCCTTGGAAATATGGGGGACAATTGAGATGATAATAAGAAAAACAAATTGTGTTCTATTTAAATGTAAATAACAACATCTGCATGACAACTGCACTGTATTTCATGCCACAATTTCCAGTTAAATTGCACAGATAAAAAAGTATGCAGTGTAACGACAAAGTTAAGTACTGACCCTTACAGTAGAACCAGTCTTAAGCGACCATTACTTTATTGAACATAGGAGTCTTAAAAAGCAGGTTGATGCTTAATGCATGGCAAAAGAAATGCAGAAAGCTCCTATATGCGTGATCTGCATTAGTTTTGACCTGCATTAAGCTATTACCTCCCTAATAGGTCCATAGCTACACCTCTTTTTGAGGGTCGCTTAAGATAGGTTCTACTGTACTTATATTTATCTGGAAATATCTGCAACCGATAGAAAGATTTCAAAAACAATATCGCTTTATATGAAAACTGATTTCAGAGTTACACAGACAATACACGTCTGTAAAAATTGTATAAATATAACAAAATACTTCCGTCATTTTGGATGAAAGGTCTGTCAATTCAAGCGCGTGTGGGACGTTCTACAAACGTTTTGATCATGTCGGTCATGTGACCGCTTCAATGCTATAATTTGCTCCTTTTTGTAATCGTTTGGATGAAAGGTCTGTCACTTCAAGCGAATGTGGGACGTTCTACAAACCTTTTGATCATGTCATTCATGTGGCCGTTTCAATGCTATAATTTGCTCCTTTTTTCTCTTCCCGTTTTTGTAATCGTTTGGATGAAAGGTCTATCACTTCAAGCACATGTGGGACGTTCTACAAACCTAATTATCATGTAATTTATGCGGCCGTTTCAATGCTACAATTTGCTCCTTTTCTCTTCCCGTGTTGGTAATCGTTTTAAAATATCTTAGTTTACTTTTCTTGTCTAAAATATAAAGGAATGCTCTGGATCACTGTCATAATAATAAGACTGAAATTTAAAAGGGCGCTATTTTAGCCGCTTAACTCCTCATAAGCATTTGACCTGGAATTGCAGACAGCTCTGGTTCAAATTAGTTAAGTGGTATTATGCTGTATTGAAAATATTACATGTAGGTATATAGATCCGCCTACGGTGCATTAATACACAAACGCAGAAACGCAGCGCGTGCAGTTCATTATCACGGATTAAATCACGTTTCTCGATAGGTTTAGAATCGTGTTAGAATACAGCGTATATCACAGGCTTTGTTCTCAACCTGCAGTGATTTAACGGACATCGTATTCAACCTACAGTATAAATGGCATTCACGGCGATCAAACAATAGAAAACTTAACAAGCATCGCTCTTAAACTATAGTATACTTGACCGACAGAACATGTGCTTATAAATAACTATACAACGAACTATTGTACATTGTACATGTGAAGTGTACAGTGTTCTCAATCTATTATATACTTTGTCAGACCTATCACTCTTACATTATGGACAAAATAGAATAGAAACCAGTCAGGAGATGCCACACGTCATGAATATTATTAAGATTATTTTTTACAATGGTATATGAACACAGGAAACTCTCAGGCAGAAGCTGTAGAAACTGATCTATATTACACCATAAACAAACAGAGCAGACTCTGATTAAATGACTCCCATAGGAGCCGTCGGATTTGGGTCTACTTTGTTTGCAGATGCGTAAAATGCGCTTACATAAAGTAAAGGGTTAATGGATATTGTTCTCAAAATACCGTATATTAACAGCCAGTATTTTCAAACTACAGGTCATGTGACATATATTATTCTCAAAATGTAGTATATATGACTGACCCTGTTCTAAAACTACAATAGATAACGCAGACACTATTCTAAAACGACAGTATATTTGACATACAGTGTTCTCAAATTACAGTTTTATGACATACCTGTTTCTCAAACTACAGTTTACAGAAAGACACTGTTCGAAACCTACAATGTATATGACATACACTGTTCTAAACCAACAATGTATATGACAGGCAGTGTTCTAAAACAATAGCATATATGACAGACAGCGTGCTCAAATTAAATTATGTATGCCATACACTGTTCTAAAACAATAGTGTATATGCCATACGCTGTTCTAAAACAATAGTATATATGACAGACAGTGTTCGCAAACAATAATATATACTGTTCTAAACCTGAGGTACATTTGACAAACCTTGCACTCAATCTACATTATATTTGCTATACATAGCACTCCAACCACAGAATATCTGACAGACACTGCAATCATTCACTTAAGCTATTACCTCCCTAATAGGTCCATAGCTACACCTCTTTTTGAGGGTCGCTTAAGATAGGTTCTACTGTACTTATATTTATCTGGAAATATCTGCAACCGATAGAAAGATTTCAAAAACAGATTTCAAGCGCGTGTGGGACGTTCTACAAACGTTTTGATCATGTCGGTCATGTGACCGCTTCAATGCTATAATTTGCTCCTTTTTGTAATCGTTTGGAAGAAAGGTCTGTCACTTCAAGCGAATGTGGGACGTTCTACAAACCTTTTGATCATGCCATTCATGTGGCCGTTT
Organism: Azorinus chamasolen; assembly: GCA_963576725.1. NCBI lineage: Eukaryota > Metazoa > Mollusca > Bivalvia > Cardiida > Solecurtidae > Azorinus > Azorinus chamasolen. The sequence goes on along the minus strand of OY755253.1, from coordinate 7,313,026 downwards.
CAATGCTATAATTTGCTCCTTTTTTATCTTCCCGTTTTTGTAATCGTTTGGATGAAAGGTCTATCACTTCAAGCACATGTGGGACGTTCTACAAACCTAATTATCATGTAATTTATGCGGCCGTTTCAATGCTACAATTTGCTCCTTTTCTCTTCCCGTGTTGGTAATCGTTTTAAAATATCTTAGTTTACTTTTCTTGTCTAAAATATAAAGGAATGCTCTGGATCACTGTCATAATAATAAGACTGAAATTTAAAAGGGCGCTATTTTAACCGCTTAACTCCTCATAAACATTTGACCTGGAATTGCAGACAGCTCTGGTTCAAATTAGTTAAGTGGTATTATGCTGTATTGAAAATATTACATGTAGGTATATAGATCCGCCTACGGTGCATTAATACACAAACATGTTAAATCGGATGTGGCATTGGAACGATTGCTGAATCCGATAAACGGTACTAGCCAGCCTAAAAAAAGTTGAGCATAACGCATTAAATGCTTACCAGCGATTCTCAAGACACTGAAGAGGATCATAGATGAACAGAAAGAAACTAGAATTGTTTTGATAGAAAGACTTATGTCTTCTCAACGCGTGGGCATAATTTTCCAAAGTCCTTTAACTCAGAAATCATCGGACCGGAAAAGGAAAACACTTATGCACAACTAGGCATGGTGCAGGTCAATCCTATGACGTTTCATAAAAATCAAATTAAAGATGTTTGGGGAACCTCACGGACAAAATTGTCCATGTAAAAAGTCCCATAACTCTGCAGAAAATGGGAGGCAATAACTCCAATATTATTTAAGCAAGATTTATGATACTTATGCATAACACTTCCTTCAATCATGCTATTTCCATACATGAAATGTTATTCCAATAGCATTTATAGAGCAGGAGTTATTGATCGGACAAGAAAATGTAACACAGGGCAATAACTTCAAAGGTATTGAAGCCAGAGTTATGGCCCTTATACCTGACACTTCCTCTCTTCAAGCGCTGTCAATGTATGACGTTTCAATCAAATGGCATTAGCCATGTAGGAGTTATCGCCCGGACAAGAAAGTGTGAATAATTGACCCTGAATTGTGACCATGACCTCAAATTGAGACCTTGACCTTTGATGAATGTGCCTGAATCTTGCTGTCTGCACATCGCGTTTTTGCCACATTTTTGCAACATCATTTTGAAATCCTTCCAACGGTTTAAGAGCTATGGGGCGGACACGAAGGGTGTGGCTTAAAACGTGTGACCTTGAATTGTTACATTGACCCACGTGCGTGAATCGATCGGTCTGCACATCGTCTTGTTGAGTCGAACATTTGTGCCAAAGCATTTTGAAATCCTACCACATTTGTAAGATATATGGAGCGGACACGAGTGTGACAGACTGACGGACAGACGGACGGGCGTTCTAACGGATTGAGAGTATGTGGCTATTTTTTTGTCCGAAATAGCCACATAAACTGAAAATAAGCCACATAAAACCGATGATAATAAAATATATTTTGGTCTCATATAACTATTTAGTCACATAAACAGGAATTGTTAGCGCGGACAGACGGACAGATAAATAACTCGACCAAAAACAATATGTCTCCCCATTATAAATGGGGGAGACATAATAATAGATATAAACGGTATAAGAACGTACTTACACGGTGTACAATGCTTGTATCAAACGATGCATTCTTAGAAACACATGTTGCCCCCTCAAAATTTCGATCATTCATTACTTGCGCAAGTCCTTTTTTCATTTTATCTACGTGCAAACATCCGGAAGCATTTATAAAGACGTATCTTTGAGTTGGCTTATTATTAAAGCCTGATACACTTTTATTCCCACTTCTCACGGGCATCTGCGATAATATGTCAATTTCAATTGAGTGGTACGATTCGGAGGAGGTATCATGAATACTTGCTGTTATGTTACTGTTCCACCAATGATTGAGATATACGTTGTCACAGGTACCTTCACTTTTGGAAAAGTACCTTCGAAACATGCCATACTGCGTCGTAATTTGGAAGAAACATATAAGTCCTATTAGAAAAGTTATGGTGATGATGGCGATATATGTTCGAAATGAAAGCAGCATCCCTTTTCTGAAACTCAAATACATGGTCCAAACTTGTTCTTGTCAATCTGTGTGAAAATAGTTTAGGACACTTAGCTCTTAACGCTTAGATGCCTCTACTCGTATCTGTAAACCGTTGGCGATTGTTGTCGCTGTATTAAATAAGCATATACTCCCTGAGTATATTAACTATACGAAATAGCCGTAATGTGATTGGCTGACGTTGGAGAATATTAGTAATCAATATATGTATATCATGGTTTCACAATCTTTCAGCATTACTTTCATCTAACATCAAGCAACAGCTTCCTTTTCAAATACTTATTTATATTCATTAAAGAGGAGGTCCCTACAATTATCGCATATTTTCAATAATATCATAAAACTTGGTATTTGTTATGCTCTATCATTATTATGAAGGTTCCCGATTTGAACGTATATCGAAAAATGCCCATGTGATACAAATAAACCGATTTCATCAATAACTAATAATTTTTGTTCTACAACACAATATTATCGGCCTTTTCCGTAAATTCTTCCGCGTTTTGCCGATGATCACCCGATCCCTCCATTGTTTATGAGATAGTGACTCAGAACAGGCAATATTAATTCAGCACTCTGTATAAAAAAGACGGTGCTGAATAAATTAAACCTTTGACGTGAACATTTAGTCTTTAGAAGATAACACCTCAATATTAGACTTAAAAATAACTTTAAAAATCACACTGATGTTTTATAAGATGTTAACGCTTTACAATATAGAGTTATAAAACTCATATCTTGAAAAAAAAGACATATATTTACTTTGTATTACTAATTGTTAATAACTTATGAACATGCTAACCAGTCATTTACATGTATGTTGAGTTCAAAAAACATTTTATCAGCAATATTACAATTGACTAGTCCAAATGGTCCATTTGAGAATCATCTTAAGATATACCATTAAAATGGCATTTATGCATTTCATATATGCAACAGTTTAGCTAGTTCCAGCTTTATAATAACTATCTGGGTGCTAGTGGTAAATCAGAATTATGATAACAGATTGGATCCAGATAAGACGCCAAGTTACTCGACGTTTTATAAGGATCCGAATGCGTGTCCTTGAAGAAGGTCTACAAATTGAAGCAGACAACAATTTTTAATTATACAGACGCAACATTACTTAGCGAACAATATAGTAGTCCCCATTTTCAGGGTGCAAATTGTGAATAATAAAAACACAGACGACTACAGTACTGAGTAATGAGAGGGGCGTACGTATATTGCTAAATTACGCAAAAGATCTTAATTTGAATACACATGTCAAATATGAAGTCTCTATCATATGCAGTTAGGTTAAGGTTGTGGACAAAGCGACACTCAGACAAACATATAAACAGACAGACAGACCAACAACAATGTGCCCCATCGCTTTCGTAGGGGTATAATATGGTTTTTATCAAATCGATTGTATTGTTTAGAAAGAGAAGCAATAGAATGATAATTAGTGTATCATGTCCTCAAAAACGGTGTGTGAAGTCCTCATTTTCAGGGTGCAAAGTGTCCTCAATTGGTCGGGTGTCTTCAGAGATGGATGTGTCCCCAGTGCGAAGTGTACCTAGCAAATGTACCCATATTCAGGTTAAAAGTCAAGTTCTTACCCTTACGTTTTAGATAAAAAATAAATAGCTATATGAGTTAAGAAACCCATAGAGTTTGTATGTGAAATTTGGAGGTCACACGTGGTGTGCATAGTGGTGTCCTCAGTCGTGTGTGAAAATCAGGTGTCCTCAGTGTACACCGCTTGCACGTGCGTGCGTGCGTGTGTGTGTTGGGGGGGGGGTCCCGTATCCCTATAGCCACGATTTGTACATTACATTTGGATTCAGCTACACTCCTCAGGTAATTTAACCATAAACATATTTGTATGACTGATTATTCAAAGATGATGCGTTTTATGTCATTAATTGTGATTGCGTTTAAGTCTGGTATTACTGTGATAGCATGGTATAGACACATAAAATGATAACACAATCATTATAAACTGATAACGGGCCGATTTGTCATGTTCGTGTTTTCGCTTTATTATACTGACCTTGAGCAATGGAGCTGCTGTGCCCATTGTTAATAATTTTGGTATGTCGTGGTCAGAGTTTGAACCCGCGATCTCCCGATCGCTACTGACCTAATATGGCCGGTGAAATAGCGCGGTTATGTTCTCTTTTTAATTCGAAATGACATCAATGCCATCAAAGAGAAGCACCAGATTAGGACCCCGATGTTTAACCCTTACACTGCCAATGTCGCAAAAATAGCGCAGTCCCAGATCAGACGCCGCCTTTTCAAGGCGGCGTCTGATCAAGGAATTCACATTTTGTCTCAAATATTCTACTTCTATATCGGTGCTTTATTCCTTTGAAATGCGTATTTATTTGTCTCATTTCCTTATTTTATCGAATGGTTAAACAAAATTGGATTGCAGACGACAATTAGAAAATTGACGCCGAAAGGGTTAAATTTCTGAATGTGAGTCCGCGTTCATTTGCAATTATCTGATTGGTCAGATTTTGAATATGCTCATAAGCTGGCCAATAAGATGTTTATATTGAAAACAGGCTCAAACAGGATATTTTATGACCTCGAGCTCAGCATTCTGAGTCTCAGATGCAGGCGGTAGGTAAAGCAGAGAGCTCCTGCAGAGGTTTAGATAAAATGCGCAAATTTAAACATGTTTAAGAGTAGCTCCTTTATTTCTCCACCAAATTCCATACTGTGGCCTCACTTTGGACTCGTCTCGGAGAGACTAGGGTTTGGTTGAGAAATGCCGATTTTGATATCTGCATATGCATCTTTATCTATAGGTCTGGTTCCTGTAATAGGTTTGTCATTCATTTCTGTCTGTATTAAACTGCTGTTTGCTTTTAAACCATTCCCTCATACTGACGCCTTTTAGCGTATCTATAATAGTTGCTTTTTGAAACCGTTGTGATAAATAGAGCATATGCTCCATATGAGCAAATGCTCTATTTATCACAATGGTTTCAACACTACACAATTATAATACATTCTTTCCTCTAGTTAATGCTGCTTTTCGGTAGATATATTCAACGAGGTAGGATCTAAAAATAGCATTTGATGGAATGGGTTAAAGATACCCAGGTGCCACTGTAAGCCAGCACTTTATTATTTTATATTATATTACGCATAATTGTTCCGTATCTGTCCTGAAGGGCTAATGGACGTTACGTCACGGGGGATTCTAACAGAGAGGGACCTGTTTGTAATCACGGGGGATTCTAACAGAGAGGGACCTGTTTGTGGTCCTTGTTTCGTTAACCCTTTACCTCATAAATATCAAGTTCAAAATAATTTGATGCGTGAATTTCCGTGTACGTATTATATATAATTACACATTCACAAGGACATATTTGATGGACAGAAACTTCAGAATCATATTTATATTTTGTCATAAGCAACAGAGCAAACTCTGATCGGACACAACTTAACTGGGTCTACTGTGACCAGACACACCTTACCTGGGTCTACTGTGATCAGACACAACTTACCTGGGTCTACTGTGATCAGACACAACTTATCTGAGTATACTGTGATCAGACACAACTTATCAAAATGGCTTAGACTTACTTGAAGAGTATCGTGACAAAAAGTAAACATCTAAAAAAACAATTATGATCTTTAGAATAGGTGTGAGTTTAAGAAATAATATCAAATTTACGTATACGTCATTTTAGATATCTGGGGGTTATAGGGAATCGACCGGGCGCCGAAGGCGCCGTCGATTCGCTCTACGGTAGATGGTTAAGCCCAAAAAAATTGCGTGTCAAAAGTGAATTAGGCTATTTCGGGAGTTTTCATTGGAAAGCATTGACCAGCGCCGAAAATCCGAATTTGACATGTAATTTTCTGAGAAATTCAGATGATTCGGCGACGCCGTAAATCGGGTAATAAATCGTGGTACAGTCATTTTTTTAGAAAATTCTTATCGCTACATTTCGGACATTCTTCAATTTTCTTCTGACAGTTGCCGCCATCTTGAAATTGACTCGATTCGACGAATACTTTAATTAAAACATGACTTCATCAAACAAACATTACAGATAATGCCTATAAATACACTTGAGAGGGTGCAACAGATAAGTTGTAGTGTAAAAAGGTGAACTTTTATAATGAAATAACGAGCAAGCCGCTTCGCGGCTTGCGAGAAATAAAGTGTATTTTAACATGATTCGGACTTTATGCCGCCGATAAATTACAATGATTGAGGTTCCAGTATGTTGGCACCCGACAGGTAGGACTATGTTATATTATAATAAACATTTCTTTTTATGACGAGCAAGCCGCGAAGCGGCTTGCGAGGAACATATTACTTATTTTACGCACAACTGTCTATCTATCTATCTCTGGATACTGGCAACCCCGCTCACGAGTGTTACAGCCAGGAAAATGTGCACGTCAGAACTGTTAGTGAAGTGAAAGATAAAAAGAAACCCACTTTCATGATGCTCAGCTATTCCACTTTTGCGTACGACTCTATCGAACTACTTTCGGGTTTAACGATATCCCGGCAGACGGCAACCATCACAAAAATAGAATGATGTCTTAGAGTTCATTGATGAGACTAGTTACTCAGCTATAACCATGTTAGGATGTGTCTGGTTGGACTTCGTTAACATTTACTCAAGTACACTTTTGCAGAGTATACCCAAATCATACAGCTCATACAGGCACCCAACAGGCACCAGTCGTTTCGCCCCTGGTTGTTTCACTCCCAATAGGGATCCTGGTTGTTTCGCCCCCATACCCTGTTTGTATGGCCCCCCTACAAAAATAATACTTACGAAATGCAATTTTCCAATACTTTAAATCTCAGAAAAGTCCCATTTTGTAGAGTTTCAGAATTGTCTGATCTGGGTCTACTCTGTTTGCAAATGTGTGAAAACACGTTCATATCAGGGAAAGGGTTAAGAACAGGCAAAGGGTTACTAAGAGTCTACTGGTATCAGTATAAGTGTAACTCCAGTATATATACTCCTTACATTAATTAAGAGTTACACGTGTGACATGGTTTGTTAATAACCTGAGATAATTACAAGCTGTCAACATACATACTCTTTACATTAATTAACCCTTTCCCTGAGTAGACCCAGATCAGACAGCTCCTATAGGATCGGGGTCGGCTCTGTTTGCTAGTAGAATTTGATAGCTCTGATTATTTGCTTTCTAAAATGTCTACAATGTCCCATCTTCCATATTTCTTTATAACTATTTTGCTCATGAAAATTCAGTAGGTATTAAAATTTGGAATAAACACAGAACAGAGAAAGGGTTAAGAGTTACACGTTTCACATAGGTTTTTTTTAACATCCTGAGATAATTACAAGCTATCAGCATTTTTGTTAACAGCCTAAGACAATCCCACGCTGGCAACATGTAAAAGCTACATGTATGTTCATATCTTAACAAACATGCCTGTCAGGGACAGGGCTAGATTTCCTTATGAATATAAGATTATAACTATATTATATAAGAAAATATAAGATTATAACTATAAATCTTCTACTCCAGAGACTGCAGTTGAATTTGAATAGCATTTGGTAGGAATAGTGGGCCGCCTTGCAAGGAATATGTATACTGCTTTCCATTCAGCACAGATTATGTTACAGTTAGGATATGTAGGTAGAACTACATGTTAACACCTTACTCTGAACTCAGTATGCATTTGCAAACAGAGTATACTATAATTTCTGCCATGGCCAAAATCTCCTCAGTTTATAATACATTACATGATGTAGTTGTACCGTTATAAGAATTCAGCTAATTTATATTCATACAGTGCTTTATTTCCTGCATAAATATTTATGAGGTAAAGGGTTAAAAGAGAACAAACCTTTTGCCAGTAAGCATTCAACAGCTGCATTATCCATCCTGATGTGTGATGTCACATTGAGTATACCAGCACTTATAATGTGGCTATTTAGTAGGTTATGCATGATTGTATGTTTCAAATACTAAAGGTTTGGAGAATCAGATTTCATGTTGTTTATTTTTTGCAAATTTTAAACACAAATTTACAACTATGCAATCTATGTATATTTAAACTTTTTAAAGTAACAAGTTAATCGAGAAGCATAGAGGATGTACTTCAACAATAAATCTAAAAGTGGCTGTTCTGATATAGTCAAACGTTTTGGGGGAGTGGGATGTGGTAGGGAATCTGTCAGACATGACATGCTCATAAATTCCTGTCTAAAAACCTCAGATCTCTTTAAACATACTGAAAAATAGGTATGAATATCAAGGTCTAAGTTAGCTTCTGCTCCAAATTGCCATTTTCCATAAATGCTATCAGTGTAGTTTAATGGAAGAACACCTTCTTGGCTTAGCCATAGAGGGAAGTCTAGGTTCAAATCCTAGCACTGTCTATTGGAAAGGCTTTTTGGAGTCAGTTATTTGATATAGACAACCTTTAACCCTTTCCCTGTTCTATGTTTATTCCAAATTTGAATACCTACTGAATATTCAGGGACAAAATAGATTAATGAAATATGGAAGATGGAACATTATAGCCATTTAAAAACTACAGAAACAGTTCTATCAAATTCTATTAGCAAACAGAACCTATAGGAGCCTTCTGATCAGGGTCTACTGTGTTTGCAGTTACATAAAAGTTGTTTGTACATGTATGAGCGAAAGGGTTAAACAAAAATAATAATGTCCCGAACAATTTTTATGATACATGTACAGTACAATGTCCACTTTTTGTGTCCATTGCTTTGGCAGGGTGACAGGGTTTATTTTTTGCATGGCATCTTTTATTTGGTCACATTTCTGCTGGCAGGTGGCACATGTTCCTTTGAACACTTTTGTTCTAATTCCTGTCATATTTCTCACTTTCTTGTCCATGTGTATCTTAAAATAGATATAATAATTATACCCCCACAACGAAGTTGGGGGGGGGGGGTATACCTGAATCAGGTTGTCCGTCTGTCCATCCGTCTGTCCATCTGTCTGTCCGTGGACACAATTTCGTCCGGCCTTCTTCTTCTAGTTTTGCTTCAATTTTGCTGAAAGTTCATATATAGCCATATGACCATATAAACCTGTGCACCGCATATTTCCATTATGATCGGACCACTACTTTAGGAGTTATCTCCCCTTTTTAGTTCCCTGCCAATGTTTTCCGGTTTTCTGGACTTTTTGTGGAAGTGACTCGAGGTATCAACTCTATATTTAGTACAAAGCTAAATCTAGATAAGTTACAGCTTATGTTACAATCTCAGCCAGGTTGAATAATTATTTCCAGAGTTATTGCCCTTGAACTTTAAATTTTTTCTTCAAATTTGGGATTTTCCAGACTTTTTTTGGAAGTGGTTGCAGATATTAACTTTATATTTGGCATAAAGCTAACTCTAGATGAATTACAGCTTATTTCCCAATCTCAGTCTGGTTGAATAATTTTTGACAGATTAGTTATGTTTTACTTCATTGCATGTAAAATGTATGTAAAATGTCGATGGTCGATTCCCGGTAGAGGCAGTGCCTTAGTTCATATTATTTACAGTATGGGTGCTTTAACCCTTTCCCTCATATTGACGACTTTTGACGACTCTGTAAAAGTCACTTTGCGAAAACATTGTGATAAATAGAGCTCTATTTATCACAATGGTTTCAAACTACAAAAATCTAAAAAAATCCTTTTCTCTAGTTAATGCTCCTTTTCGGTAGATTTATTCAAAGAGGATGTATCTAAAAATAGCCTATGAGGGAATGGGTTAAATGCTACAGCTCAAGCATTGTTTGGTCAGGCATTGAAAGCTGTTTTTAGATTTAGATCCGATCTAGTAAAATTTCCAAAAGTCAAAAATTAGACCTGTTTGACATCACATTATATACATATTTTATATAGTTTCTATCTGCACCCACTGTGATAACAAAGCTATCACTTAGCCGAGTGTTATGTTTTACCTTACATATAGTTTTGAAATTTACATACATTGATTTAACAATATTTAATATATTCCCACGTACCCCTAATTTTATAAGTTTATACCAGATAGTGTCTCTGACAACAAAAAAGGTTTTGTATAAGCTATAGATACTGCATTTTTTATTTATACGAAACTGTATGACTCCTTAGTATGGCCAGTGATAAGTTATGGAGCCGCAATTTGGGGAACTAAAACATTTTCATGTATTTATGTAATTCATAATCGGGGAATGAGATTATTTCTTTGAATAGGCAAGTATACCCTCAATGCAGCGGTCATAGGGAATATTAGATGGGACCCAACCTATATCAAAACAGTAAACTTCTACGAAGTGTGTCTATATTCTGGGTAAGATGTGTAAATATGGATTTTACCAGAGCAAATAAACATGTATTTTTATATTGTATTAATCAGTCTAGTTATGTGTATAAAAACTAGACTTTCAGAATAAAAAAGTATACTTGATAAGTTTGGCTGTAATCAGTTCGCCAATGATGGTAGTCCTATATCTATATCTGAAATTATTTGTACGTTTACAAATGCTTATATGGATAGTTACAAAGAAGAATGGAAACTCAACACCGATAGAGAAATTTCGTTAACTGGATCTGGAAAGAATAAACTAAGAACATAAAAGACATTTAAAAAATTGACACGGAACGCTACGTTAGAATCATCGTTCCGTTAAAACACAGATCCGAGTTTGTCAAGTTCAGATGTGGGGTTGCCCCTCAAATAATACAAACAGGAATATATGAAAAGGCTACAACTAGAATGTAGAACATGTGTCCAGATGGTGAAAATGCTATTGAAAATAAAAAGCAGGTTATAACAGAATAACCATTATACAGAGATCTACGAGTTGAACAGTGTTGTTATATTTTCTGGTCCTTCGGAATCATAAGTTTTGATGTTATTAGTTTTGAAAATTGAATACTGCGTAAGCCGGTGCTAGGGGGCGTGAGTAGTGTTGCACTTTTAATTACTACTCATGAACAGACTCAATAAAACAGAGTCTGCAATTTTCTCTTTTTGCATTTCTTCTTTTGCTCTCGAGGGATCACCCATTTTCAGAATATATTTATAATAAGGCAGCCGGTATTAGCAATGGTTTAATTTTTATGAATGACTGTGATAAGTTTAAATTGTTATTTTCTAGTCCGCGAACGAATCATCTGTATAATACGTAATATGTGCAATAACTGATTTGACTATCTTTTACCCATGTAAATAGCGAAAACTGTTATATTTCATGTTTGTTATAAGTGTTTAAATCCCATACTTTATATTATTTCGTCCATGTAAATTCTGCTAGATCTGATCAATTGTAATGATGGGTATTGTATGAATATTTCATAATAGGGCACATGTTAGCAGTTTTGACATTCAGTTTTTAACTATAACTTCTATGGCATGTTTTAGTAACAAGATCAGCACTATTCGCATGGTTTTAGTTTTATTTTTGGTTTAGTTTCTCGAAATATGAGTGTATAGAAACAGTGTTATGATAAATATACTTATTAGTTTCTTATAATTCTCTCTTGAGTGACATGGTTAAATATGGTTTATTAACGGCTTACCTGCAGGTGCTCTGACTTCAGCAAAGTCATTGAGTACATATTTGACGGATTGTCACAGTTATTATGCGATGTTTTACATGTTCTGTGTTCACCGTCGTCTATGCTGTGGGTTAGTCCAGCGGGGATACCTTTATTTACAATATTTGTAAAGCTAGGGTGACTTTGAGAGAAGTGTGAGGTTAGGACGTCCGTAAACCGGTTTAAACCCCCAGTGGTGTTTTTGCTACTGACCGTGCCAAGGCGGTACTCTCTTTGTCACCCTTCCTTTTGTTTTCCTTGCGTCTTTGTGCTTGTGATTTGTTCATGTGTGGAACGTTTGTCTCTGGTTCCTGTGTCTTTTGGTGTTTTCTGTGTTCATTTCGTGTGTGTGTGTGTGTGCGTTAGGGTGTGTGGTTGTGTGTGTGTGTCATGCTGTCTATCGGTGTTTTGGTGGTGGTTGCGTCTTGCATGTGGCTTTGCCTGCTTGACTTTACTTCTTTTCCATTCATGATTTCATGTGTATGTATATAATGTGTACCACGATGAGACTAAAATAAAGAATATATATTTTAGTATCAATTTGGGTTGCGTTTTAAACAGTTTCATAACTGTTCGAAATAAGATCTTATATTTTAAGAGATTTTACGGAGTTGATTATATTTTACTTTGAATATGTCTGCATCTCACAGATCCGCGCTTGCAAAGTTTAGGTGTGGAGTAGCTCCACTTAAAATTGAGACAGGAAGAAACCTAAATCAGCCAATAGAAGACAGGGTAGTCCTTTTTTGTGAGGACACTGTAGAGGATGAAAGACATGTGCTCCTCCATTGTCTGAAGTATTTTACTCTAAGGGCCCTACTCACGGGGGGGGGGGCATTTCGTGGGTCTAGATGGTCTAAAAAGTAGAAAGAAATGATTGGGTCGATTTAGAGTTATATTATAAACAGTATAACACTAAATCGACCCAATCATTTGTTTTTACTTTTTAGACCATCTAGACCCACGAAAAAGTCCCCTGTTGCCCCACTGTTATGTAAAATTGCGGGACTCTGTCCCAATTTTGTTAATTTTTCAGACGATGACAAGCTGGTGTTTTTATTATCCACTGATTCATTGGTACGTTTAGTTGCCAAGACCTGTGACTTAATTTTAAAGTACAGATACTCTAATTTATATCGTTAGTAGATATTCCTAAAAGGTTTTGGTAATGTATTGCTTAAAGATGCCAGATGTTTGAAATAATAGCTTTTTATGCACTTCATGTGATATTATATGCTCCAGGTTTAACCCTTTACCAGCTCTATATTTATTCTAGGGTTCAATGTCTTCTGGTATAGTCAGGAGCAACATGTTAAAATGAAATATAGTGGGCGGAACACTGTATCAATTTTAGACAGTAGATTTACAAATGTTTCGGGCCCCACTATCATACAGAGCAGACCCTGATCAGACGGCTCATGTAGGAGCCATCTATTCTGGGTCTACCGGTACCATGTTTGCAAATGTGTTTAGACACGTTTGTATGAAGGAAATAATCTATTCTTTGAACCGCATCTTGAGAAAAAAACACTCGTTTGATTGCGGTCTGCCCTATTTGCAGCAGTAGTGGACACAATGTTAATCTTGACGTCATTTCTATAAATACATGCGAACTTCTTTTATAGAATAGAATAGAATATATTGACATAAAGTGATGCAGTTTCTAGTCATATATATATATATATATATATATATATATACATACTATATAAACAAGTACCACGTGACCATATTTTGATGTTAAACATGCACACCTGAGACAAACTAATAAATATGAACATTAATTATTAGGAGTCGGACTTGTTAACATGAGTAAATCACCTTTTCATATTTGAGTGCTCTGTGCAGTTCATCAGTTCAGTAAATTTAAATACACTCGGACGTCTATAGTAATACAAACTTATATACGTTTTACGTATTTCTCTATAAACTTGACAGACGTGTAAAAGGGTGCAAAGCCGCATGTTTCGATTTTCTCTATTTTGAGTATATCCACGAGTAACTATTCTCAAACTATTTACTGAGAGTCTGAACCTAGCAAACGTGGCTCTTATCTTTTTAGGCAAAATATTCAGATATTTTTCCAAACCAAATTACAGTTTATAATGCTTATATATACGAAGAGAGCTACTGTTTTCTATCTCGTTTTTCCATTGTTGGATAAACACGTCTATAACTCTTGATTTAAAAACTTTATGAAAGCAGTTTAAGTCAACATCGAATGGTTTATACCACACATATGCCAATCCATAAACTTCAAGCAAATATTTGATATTACTAGCCCAGTTTAAAATACCATTTTCACAATCATTTAAAAAGCAAAGTATGCAATGGGTTGATCAATATATTTTCTGAGCTGACAATTTTACACCAATATTTAACAATTCTTACTAAGCTTGATACATATACGGGGTATCTTTCCAAGTTCTCCATATACCCCATTGGTGGAAGCAGACTTGCGAAGCCTCACCTGGAGAAATGTCACCTCGTTTTCTAAACACCATTATTTTCGTCTTGTTAGTATTGACCTCTAATTACCATTTATCGCAAAAAGTTGACAGTAAATTTAAGATGTTCTGCAGATCTTCGGGGCTGTTATCTCATCTTCAAATAAAAGAGAAAACATTATCGGTGAAATCATCCCCCCTTGTTTCGAGCCAACCGCGCATTCGAAAAAGTCAGATTAAGAGTTACATTCTCTAATTTAAGTTTTGACATTATTATATATGCTCCTAATAATCCTCAGCATTTTACCATTAATATCCAATTTATGTAATTTAACCACAAATCATTTAAATAAACAAAATCAAATGCTTTTTAAGATATACAAATGCACAGTAAAGTCTTCTTTTATCCTTTACAATCTTTTGAATAACCGCACTTAAAACAAAAATTGCATCTATAGTTGATCTACTCTTTTGGAATCCAAACTGAGCATCGCTAAATGCGTTATTTTCTTCAATCCAAGAAGCTAATATTTTGTTCAGAACTGAGGCGAACAGTTTAGATAAACAACTGACCAACGTTATACTTCGATAATTTTTACATGCTAACATTTACCAATACTCTGTTAAATGAGGTCTAACAATAAATGTCTCAAAAACAAAGGTTATAATATTCGAAACACATAGAAGTAATCATAATATTGAGTTTAACATAAATGGAGTACAAGTAGAAATAGTAAACAAATTTACATATTTAGGCATCTCATTTAATCACGTTGGCACTTTCACGAATGCTGTAAAGTGTTTGCATGATCAGGCTCTAAAGCCTTTTCAAGTCTTTTATATCTTTTTGACAAAATTCATTTTGATGTCAAGACAAAACTTGCTCTGTTCGATAGTTTGGTTGTTCCAATTTTATTATACGGGGCTGATGTTTGGGGTGTTTATAATTTGAAATAAGTTGATAAGTTGCACCTAAAATTCTGTAAATATGTACTTGGTGTTAAAAAACAAACACCTAACCGAGCCGTGTATGGTGAATTAGGAAGGTTCCAATTGACGCTTTTATGCAAAGAACGGGCACTTAAGTGCTGGTGTAAGATAAGAAGTAAAATTGGTTCACCGATGTACGAAGTTTTTATTGATCAGTGAAATAATGTAAACAGTACTTGCTGGGTCAAGATAATTAATTCTATTATTGATCATCTTGGACTTACTAATGTTCAGTTAAATTTTGATGATGATACTTATTATATTATGTACCATTAATAAAGATGCGTCTAAGAGACCAGTTTATTCAAGATTGGAATGATTCAATTAGTTTGTATTGATCAGTTTATCCCAAACCTAATTTGAGGTAATACATGTAAATACTTTTGGGAACATTTCTTAAGGGGGTGTGGGGCGCTTTCGCCGATTTTTAAAGCAATTTTTTCCAGGTGCAATACTGTACTTATAATATGTTTATACATATATATGCAGGGTGTTTGTAGATGAAGGATTAATAGAGATGGTATATATTTTATATGTGCTAAAATATCAAGGGAAATATATTATGTGTACATCCTGAATATATTTGAATGGCATGGTTCACTGTCATTTATGTAGATGTAAAGTACATTTGTACGTATGTGTATATTTGCTGTTACCATGATGATACATTAATAAAGATAATAATGATTTCTGTAACAGTAAACAACTCTAATATTTGTGTTATTTTGTAATTACAATCAGGATAAAGTGATTTCTAGTCAGTCATTTTATAACTTCTAACGGTTTTATGATAAGTATCAGCCAATTAGACACTTAATTGTTTCAAATTTCAAATTCACGTTATTTCTCTTAGTTCACATTACATGCGGATATATAAATATTAATACAACAAGAGACTCTGTCTAATTGAATAGAGCAGGACAGTAATAAATCAATACAGAAAAAGAGGAAACGTATAATTTCCGAGTTTATCATGGAAAAGTCACGTCGAATATAAATAAGCGAGTTTTCTTTTGCGAATGACAAACAGTTTGGATTCTGATCCGACGTCTGTTCAATCATTACTTGATATCAAATTATCGTTGGACTAATTATGTACATGTATCAGATTATGAGTTGTGTAAACAAAATTCATTTATGATGGTCATTCTTTTTATCAAATTAAGTTCTGCGTTGCATTTACATATCTTTTACTTCATTTTTCCGGACTTTAAGAAACACAATTTTAAACTCCCAGTAAATTTATAGTATTTTTCATCCTCAGTATACTCGCTGATTATGCATTTATATGTTTTTGTTTATATCTGTTATATTTAGATATACATGTACGTTGCTCTGTACGTGCATGTAGTTACGATAAATGTAGGCATTACAGTAAAATCCCTCTATTGCGAGGACTTTGTGAGTGAAAATAGATGTTTTTGAAAGCAGGTGGTTGCTTAATGCAGGAGCTTTCTGCATAACATTCGTCATGCATTAAACTACCACCTGCATTTAAGACCCGGACGTATACCTCCATTTGATGGTCGCATTGGAGGGTGTTTACGGTATATGTAAACAAGACGACGTACTTTTGTATTTATAAGTCTTCAATAAAGATATGTTCTGTTCTGTTAATTTTTCCTGCATTATAGAAAATACAGGTAACTTTGACACGTGAACAAGAAAATTCGGATATTAGGCTTCATTTGCAGAGGTATTAAATCAAAAGTTTGGCAAAGTGGGAACAAAGTATCGACGAAATCGGTTGTTGTTGTTTTTATATCATAATGAAGAAAATATTCAAAAATAGGGAATTAATATAATACATAAATACTTGAACTGCTCTGATCTAATATTTCGACCACTAAGGGCCTTTTTTTTAAAGATTATCATGTCAAAATACACGTCACAATTTTGTTACATGCATTTAGCCATAAAATCAAAGAGAATTGACATGATAATCTTTGAAAAAGGCCCCTAGTGGTCGAAATATTAGATCAGAGCAGTTCAAGTATTTATGTTTTTGTATCAATGGGGCATTTTTTTTATATAAAATCACATTGACAATATCAAAACAAATAACGGAGAATAACCAACACCGTTGTTTGTGATTCATTGCACATTTGCATTCACTGTACACTTTATCACGTTAACCATTTCCTTTTCATTCGTTTGCAAACAGCATAGACCCAGGGTCTGCTCTGTTTGCTAATGGAACATGATATATATGTGTCTTTAGTTTATCTAATGGCAACAATGTTCTACCTTCCGTGTTTCATTATAACAGTTTGTACATGATTATACGGTAAGTACTGAATTTTGGAGTAGATATAGAACATGGAAAGGGTTAATTGCAAACTTGCATTCATCGTATAGACTGTCATTTTAATAGTCATTTAATTCATTATTAGCTGTAACAGTTGTGCATCTGTAATATCTGTGTATCTTTATTGAGCATCGTCATTATTGTCACTTGATAAAGCGGAGTTTATAGCTGAAATTATCTGCCAGACGTTTTATACGACATAACGAGGGACAGATTCGAACGATTTCTCAGCATTTATTTACAGTCCTAGTAATTCTAAAGTTCAGCCTCCCCATACTATACATCTTTTACGTCGTTGCTAACAGAGTAGACCGAGACCAGACGGCTGACGTGCTCTGCTTGTTTATGGATTATGTAGATCGAATTCCACAGTTCTGCCATTGCAATACTTTCCTGTATGCATGTATCACTACAATTAGTAATTTTATTAATATTTATGGGACGTTTTACGACGTAATTGTTTCTTACACGCATATTTATTAAGTACGGTGCTAACCCATTTTCTCATATTGACGACTTTCACAGTGGTTTCAAACTAAACAAATCTAAAAATATTCTTTTTCTCTAGTTAATGCTCCTTTTAGGTAGACTTATTCAAAGAGGTATCTAAAATAGCCTATGAGGTAGTGGGTTAACTAGAAAAATATGCATATTATACGATACCATTCATTTTAGCAAGCAAAGCAAGATAAAACATCAATAAAAACAGGACGAAAAGAGAAAAGGGAAAGCCGGTAGATGATGTTTCTGTATAACCTTTAGATTGCATTAACCCTTTACATGTACGTCAAAGACACGCCATTGAACGTCCTTGCAACCAGAGTAGACCCAGATCAGATTGAGCATAGTGATAATCCGTGTTCATATGCTATTATAATCACCTGATTCATATTGATAATTTCATCATTTGTTACATAAATAACCATTTCCCTGTTCTATATTTATTACAACTTTAAATACCTACTGAATATTTATGGACAAAATAGTTATAATGAAAATTTTGGAAGGTGGAACATTGTAACCGTTTTAGAACTAAAGAAACAGATCTATATTCCATTGGCAAACAGAGCAGACCCTGATCAGATGGCTCCTCTAGGAGCCGACTGATCTGGATCGTCTGTTTGCAAATACGTGAAAACACGTTTATATGAATGAAAGGGTTAATCATCCGGTAAAAAGGTTCATCCACACAATCTTAACTCTTACGCTGCCAAATTATGTCGTCTGAAAATTTTGTCGTCTGCTACAATTTTTAGTTTTTATTATGTTTTCATTTTTGTTTAAAAACAACAGTAACTGTAACAAACAGTTTAGAACCTGACGAGACGCCGATTTACAAGGCATGAAAAAGGCATGTAAGTAGCACATGACACACAAAACATAGCTTTTGCTTAATCCTGTCCCTGTTCTATGTTTATTCCAAAATTCAATACCTATGAGTATTCAAGGGCAAAATAGTTATGTTGAAATATTGAAGGTGGGACGTGGTAGCCATTTTAGAAAGTAAAGAAACAGATCTCTTGAATTACATAAATAGCAAACAGAGCAGACCCTGATCAGACGGCTCCTATAGGAGCCGTCTAGTCTGGGTCTACTCCGCTTGCAAATGAGTGAAAGCACATGTATTTGAGGGACAGGGTTAAATTGTAAAATAAAAATATAAAAAATATTTTCTCCAAAGACCTCCAATATTCAATACCGAGCATGACATGCAATTTGAGACATCCACTTTCGTTTCAGTACTAAAATAAACAAAACGGTTTGATTTCACAAGACGTAGTGTCACACATGTAATTGTTGTCAACTTGGTTCTAAAACAAATCAACGAATTTTAGGCATGTAAAAGAAGTTCTAAATATAGACAAAGAGACCAGAATTCTACCAGCCACAAACCTTTTAAAACTATTTTTGTTTCGATTGTTCGGCGGCATACAAAAAGCGATAAAACCCTATTTCGATCACAAAAGCTTGCGTATGTTTGTTGGGACCAATTTTAATAGGATATCATGTTACCTATTTTGCAAGTACAGTACAGACCCGATATTACGAACACTCAAATACGTACCGTTATTGATCAGTATCAGTCTTTGCTTGCACGATGACAGACCGAGGGTAGTACTCTATGATGGTATACTCTTAAACCCAGAAACAGGATGAGCTTACCAGACTTCACCAAGTCATTGAGTACATATTTGACGGACTTGTTGTTATGCTATGTTATACATTTTGTCCTGTGTTTCCCGTTTCCTATGTTGTGGGGAAGTCTGACGGGGATACCTTTATTTACACTATTTTTTAAGCTAGAGTGACTTTGAGATAAATGTGAGGTTAGGACGTCCGTGAACCGGTTTAAACCCCAATCGTGGTTTTGCAACTGACCGTTCCAAGGAGCAACTCTCTTTGTCAGTGCAACCAGTGTAATCCACAGTAGTGATTGCAAAGCGAAATACTTGCACACAGTGAAGATATATGTAATTATACAACAGGATATGGGTAAAGAAGGAAAGATGTATTTTAAAATTCAGCATGCGAAGGGTTAAAACAAAGTGAACAGATCTTACATTCAGGCTTCCTTTTTAGATTTGAATATTTCCATCACTAATGATCAAGTTTCGTCTAAAATTTACGATAAAAGGCAAGATTTGGATTTCAAAATGGTTAATTATCCTTCTCTAGATGGAGATGCTTCCCGGTCTTCATCTTATGGGGTTTACATTTCTCAACTTGTTCGCTTTGACAAACCTGTTCTTTGCCAGTAGATTCTAATAGTCGTAATTTAGTTATAACTCATAAACTTTTTAAGCAAGGCTACGGATATAATAAAATTCGGAAAGCTTTTTCAAAATTCTACTACTGCAACAATGTATTTCTCATCCAGATTTCTATGGTGATCTACAAACTTATGAAAAGTCGGCGTCATATCCATTTTCGAGATTTGTTTATTAAACGCATACAAACTTTTAGGAAGAAAGGTTATGATCCTATTATATTGCAACACACTGCGTGTTTGGTTATCGACCCCTTTACTGTCGGTCTCTACGCTTTCCTCTTTGCTTGCACGATGACAGGCCGAGGGTAGTACTCTATGATGGTTTACTCTTAAACCCAGAAATGGGATGAGCTTACCAGATTCATGTATTACCTTTTCTCTGTCGTGTCCTTAACAGCTTCACTGCAACTGTATTTAAACTTTTAATTTTCGTTTCATTTTCATAAGATCTACCTAGATCTAGATCTGTATTGAAATATAGATCTACAGTATCATGGCGGTCATCTATGTACTGTTAGAAAGTTAAGGAATTAGAAAATGGAAAAAAATGTATTTAAGTTAATTGTGGTATATATACCATATGTGCTTATGTTACATTATCCATATATATTGAATCTATATTAACTGTCACAAGCAAACATTGTTGAGCCAGATCATTATTATTATTATTATTATACCACATTTATATAGCGCTCTTTTCATACAGGATATGTGCGTTCAAAAGCGCTTCACAAAGATACATTTTCTGTACAATAATGCGTAAATTATAGAACATTTAAAATAAAATATATTTAATACTTATATATAGATAAGAATAATAATAAAATAGAATTTATTTAGCGTATTATGTTCTATTATAGTGTGTCAACGCACTAAGATTATAAAAAAAACAAACTTGAATGCAACATTCTATGCGCAGTGCCAGTACGTCCCATAATTTTGACCCAGACTCAACGGACTTGGGTACATTCGTTTAGCATACAACACTGCACATAAAATATTGCCGGAAAATTGGGTAACAGAACAGATCAATTTGAAGTTCATGCATATAAACTAAGCAATACAAATACACAACTGTTATATACGCGCACTATGCAACCCCTCCAGTCAAACACTATTCGACCCGCTATGGCAACGAGGGAGTACACAGCGTATCATATATTAATAGAGTTGTAATTGGGTATATCCAAAGTTTAATTACAGAATAAAATGTCTTATTATGGGAACCCAAAAAGCCCAGCCAAAGTAGAGCTAAAGAAGGTATCCCGTATACTGTTCCAGCAACATATCCCACCGGCTGCAATGGCAAAGGAATCACATCGGACAAATCGAGACTGATTGAGACACGCGATGCTGCATTAGACCGTACAGGCTTAATCTGCCCGCTGCCCATATATTACACGACCCAGTTCACTGGTAAGCAAAAATACGGAAACTGGGTTAGCTTAACAGGAATCCCTGGCACTGGTTAAGGGCAGGGTAGCAAGTCATGCCAGCAAGACTCCCAATGTACCAGCGCGGAATTATACCGTAGAGGGATGCCCTGTTCCACTACGGTGCTCCCTCCGGCATTGGAACTGGAGTTCCCAGAGGTACCAAGCATATAGGGATGCCCCGTTTGACAACAGCACTCCCTCGGCCACCACCACATCTGGACAGCGGAATCCCGCTGACACAACACCCGCACGTTCAACAGCAAGGGTATTCCCTAGAAGTCCATAAAAATATGGATGAGGTTTTTGTTATTCATTTATCTATTTTTCTACATTTGTGGAGCATTATATTTGAAATAAGGGGTTTAAAAGTCCACAGTCATAAGGAAGTGGCAGGATCAACACTCTGTGGCCAATGCAGCAGTTATGATAACCGACGATTAGCAGCTACGTTTTCTAAACTGCCCTAATAATATATGTTGAAGAAATGCGTTTTCAGAGATTTTTTGAAACATGCCAGTGAGCTTGCATCTCTAATGCCTGATGGAAGAGCATTCCAGAGTTTGGGAGCTGCATGCATGAAACTTCTCTCACCGTATTTTACCTTACGACTTTTTGGTACAACCAACGACAAAGAACTACTTGCTGATCTTAATTCTCTGCGGGGCCTGTACACGTCAAGCATGTCTACAATGTACTTGGCGGATTCATTGTGCATGGCCTTATACGTAAGTATCAGAATTTTGAATTCAATCCGATGCTGAACTGGAAGCCAGTGAAGTTCCTTCAAAACCGGCGTGATATGATTATATCGAGAAGTCCTTGTTATGATGCGGGCTGCTGTGTTTTGCACTCTTTGAAGCTTCCGCAGTGTTTTGTTTGGAATTCCATGCAGCAATGAGTTGCAGTAGTCTATCTTTGATGTAACCAGGGAGTTCACCAAAGTCCTGGTAGCAGCAGGCTAGAGATACTTTCTTATATGACCTATTCGTCGGAGCTGCGCATAACTAGACCTACACACGGAATTGATGTGTAATGTCATATCCATTTGTGAATCGAGCCATGCGCCGAGATTCTTTATACACAGAGATGGCTTGATTTTAGAGGGTCCTACTTGCACAGGAATCTCTCCAGGTACTTCTGTGTTTTTAGTATGAAACAGTATGACCTCGGTTTTGTCAGTATTGAGCTTCAGCATGATCTGGTGCATCCAAGACACTAGCTCCTTGAGACAGTTCTCAACTCGTGATAAAGCTTCCTGTTGACAGGAAATGTCCTTGGGCTTAAATGATAGGTATAATTGTGAGTCATCGGCATAAAAATGGTGGTTGAGCCCATGGGTTCTGCAGATTGAGCCGACAGGTTTTGTGTACATGATGTAGTGCTTCGGTCCTAGGACCGATCCCTGTGGCATGCTATATCTCATGTTAACTGGAGTGGACAATTCCCCATCTATTGACACTTTTTGATAGCGGTCATTTAGATAGGAGGTCATCCACTCAAGAGGTTTCCCAATGATTCCGAAGTCTCTTTCCAGGCTTTTCAGCAACGTTTCGTGATCGATAGTATCAAATGCAGCCGATAAGTCAAGCATCACCAGAATTGTAATTTCGTTTCTATCTAGGGATTGAAGGATATCGTTTTGAACTTTCAGAAGAGCAGTCTCTGTTGAATGATGCTTTCGGTATGCTGACTGATGCTGCTCGTGTAGATTGTTTGAGGTCAGATGGGACTCAATGCGTTTGTTAACAACTTTTTCTAATACTTTGGAGACAAATGGCAGATTTGATACAGGCCTATAATTTTTAAGTTCATTTGAATCGAGATCAGGTTTCTTTAAAAGGGGTCTGACATGTGACGTCTTGAAACTTTTTGGAACGCATGCAGTGTCTAAAGAGGAGTTAATAATGTTTGTCAAAATCGGTAGGAGTTCATCAAGGCATGCCTTTAGCAGCCATGTAGGTATTGGATCCAGTTCGCAAGACTTACAGGGGGATGCCTTAATGATCTGTTCTACTTCTTCCACTGTAGCCGCATCAAACTTTTCTAAAAAGTTTGTTGAATGCTGCATCTCAGTGGTATTCGGCACACTGGATACAGTGCCTGATGAAATATCTGCCCGTATTTTGTCCACCTTTTCAACGAAAAAGTCACTGAAGTCTTGTGCAAGTTGTTTCGAGGATGAATTCTTAGGCAATGCGATATCATTAGTTGAACCTAGCAGATGCTTAGTGAAAGACTTTTTGAGTCTGCCTGGCATGTTTCAATTTTCTCTGAGTAGAAATCGATTCTCTACTTTATCAGCAGCTTGTTGACTTTGGCACACTGTTCTCTGTATAGCTGATGGTCTATTGTGAGCCTGGACTTTTTCCAGCTCCGTTCCAATTTGCGCTTTACATGTTTAGCATATAGCTTTAGATTTAATTTGAGTCTACCCTGTTTAAAATAAATATAGGGAATTTACTCCTTGTGATCTACAATGTTTACTTTTATAAGGAGTGTGCTATTTACCTTACTTAATGAATCTTTATAAACTTGTCATTGAACAAACAGGGTAGATCCAGATCAGATAGCTCAGAATTTTGTTTTTGGTCTATCTGTTTGAAAGTTAAGAAAGTTAAGGAATAAGGCAATGGAAAACGTTTGTGTTTTAGTTGTGAGGGACCTGTACTGCGGCTGTATGATTGCGCCATATGTTAGCAGTGCTCAAAATGGCCAATGACTCGATGACCAGGGGAGTAAATGTACTGTCGGCTGAGCGGTCATTTGGACTGAAAGTAGACTATGACTAAGTACCTTTTTTTTTAGCTAATTGTGGTAATATTATAATAATGTATGTACAACATGTGCTAATATTACATTATCCATAGCTATTGAATCTATATCAACTGTCACAAAGCAAACATGGTTGAGCCAGATCATACGTACAGTGCCGTAGCAGATATAGTAGAAGTATTTTAGAATAGATCTAGATCATATCAATCTAAACTATCTTTAAAACTAGAACATTTCATAATAATCTAGGTTTTAGTTTGTCTAAAACTTTGTGCTGAGCCATAGATCTATAATTAGTCAAAACATAGTTTTCTTCTTTTTTTGAGAAGCTAACAAATCATAATTGTAGATAATTGGGCACATTATTTGGTATTTCTGTCTTACTCAGAAGTACACATGTAATAACTTTTCTAACAACTTCTGAAATTAGAATGCGACTGCGACCTAGATTTTTAGTAAATAATGAAGGTTAAGATCAGAGGGACCATCTGAGTCCCACCCAGGAGTTTGATCTGATTTGGTTCAAACAACTTTTAGACAATATTCCAAGACTGACAACCTGAAGTTATCAAGATCTACCGTTTCCTCATTTTCCCAAGGAAATACAAACTTCGGTGAATATGTCCACCTTTAATCGATGTTCTGAAAGTATTGCATCATTTTGGCATTGAAAATATTAAAGTAAAATAAATAAATAAATTTGTTATCTAATTTGTCTGTATTTTGGTGGAAATTCTTTTTTCTAAAGTGTATACAGTTATACATTGTAACAAGAGCGTCCAATTTCATCTGAACCCACTTTGCCTAAATATAAAATTCCCATTTCATCTAGAGTTTTCCGATTTTGTCTAAAAGTTGTTTGGACCCAACTCATGGCGGGACTCAAATGGCCTCCTTCATATGAACCTACACTATTTGCTTATAATCTGGGTTCAACTCACAGTCATACTACTTATACTTCAGGTAGATCTAAAGTAAGTTTTTCAAGATATATGAATCTTATAGAATTAATAATTAAATGTTAAATATCAAGTATCAATGATCATATTGTATTTCACACCTAATATAAACATCGCACCCAATAAATAGTTTTCCCTACTCGATTTCTATGGCTAATCCATGGACATTATGTCTGGACAAGTGTGAAGATAGTTATTGTATTTGTAGAAATTGTGGAGTCGGAGTTGTAATGTTGTTTATTATAAGCAAACAGAAAAAACATAAACAGACGGTTCCTGTAGGCTCTGATTTGGATCTACTTCGTTAGTAGAGGCGTTAATATAAAGGAAAAGGTTAAGCTTATATATAAATTCCTCCTGATCAATGGAATCTCTGACTGGCGAACATGACATGTGACGTCACGAACAAAGGGAGATTATCGATTACCCGAATGTCCAAAGGTACGGTACGCAGTACGATACAAACTCCTATTAAATCAAAATTAGATAAAAACGGTAAGATTTTTTTAAAATTAGTGTTAATTAACTGTATACTATCAGAATATGACGAAACACAAACCTGTTCACTTGATCTTTAAGTACTGTTTTAACGTGTACCATCGGCTATCCCTGGCGGCCATCCATCCAGCCAGCAGTCGCGCAGTCTGAAGCTGAACCTCGCTTCATGTCGAAACACTTAAGCCACGTTGTGAGAGAGCCAGATTCCTGAAAACGTAAATTTATAGTGTTTATATATCTAACAGCCTTATACAATACTATTAGGATCAACCGCGACAGTTAGCCAGACAAAATAAAGAACATGTTTACACATGTTTTCATCCCTTTTTGAGAATGACTGGTTATTATAGGAAATGTTGTCAAACCTTTTTTAAGTATCACATAACCTTTAACAAATGTGTTAAAGAAAGGAGCATAGGTTATTTGAAATGATAAACGTCAACATGCATTTGACACAGTGAATGCCATGCTCATGAGCATACCAGTTATCTTGGCACCAGATTACGAAAAACAAATTAATCTACTATTTAAAAGGAATGCCTTCTACTCATATGTGCTATTCAGCACTTTGAAGTTTCTTTAACTTCTTTAGTAAAACCCATTGTTGTCTTCAGTGAGTGATCACAACCCCTCTTTTTCTTACATAAAAAATCAAAGATTGTTCAGGTGGAGTTTGTTGTTACAAGAATATGACATTGATATCAAACACGTAAAGGGTAAATATATATTACTCAGGCATTAAGTATTGTTAATGGGTGATGGCAGATAACTTTCACTATATAGCGCTGTTCCATTAGCATGATTCGTCCCTTGATCCTGCAGAATGCGGAGCGTCGACGTATCACATTTCATCATGTTTAGTGAGCAACGGTTGTCTGTTTGAATGGTCCTCAGGTAACAGCCTCACGCCTCGCATCATGTTTAGGTAGACGCAATGTTTGGAGTGGTTGTAGTGTTCTGTCCATGGACCGTCTCGTGGTTTCCATCCGTACAGCATTACGCCGCAGGCAAAACAAGTCGCACTATTACTCACGTTACTGTAAAACAGTCCCGCCTGGGCGAGATTCGTCTTCATTTGAGCCAACTTAGGCGGCCACATAGCATAGCTTTCCAACCGTTTTGAACTGGAGATAGTTGGGATAGACAAATTCAGTCGAGTCCATGTTGACACTAGAATGCCACTCTGGTGCATCAAAAGGTTATCAGAGCGTTGGGTCTGATATAAAGTACTTGTTCAATCCTAGCTGCTTTAAGACGACGTTTCCAACTCGGGGTTTTCATCGTAACCCACCAGGCCGTGCAATTCAATTACAAGTCGTACAGGTCGAGATACTCCGGAGAAACATCCTCTAAGGTAGCCACGGCCTCTTTCAACTTGAGTACCATGTCCCGTTTGTCCAGCACATCAAGAATGTATTCGAAGCAGAGAGATAACTCTTGACTTGTCAGTAGGTGACACGTATGATATGTGTGCGATAAAGGGTCTACTAGGCAAACTTTGCACTTTTGTCTTAACACTTCCGGTGGACGGTTTAACTCTTCGTTAACATGGCAGAACTCTAGGTAGGAATCCAACAACATTACCATGGTTGTTGGAGGGTTACTTTTGAGCGATCGTTTCCTCGCAAATGGATGGCCAAGTTGATAAGTATTCTCTCATACCAAAGCTACACTCGGGGTGGTCCGCACATTCCTTCACGTTGGCGTAAAAACAACCGTCATTGACATCGGCATGTTCGTGTTCCTTGTGACCGAGACAAGCCACTTCTATAATAAATAGAGCTCATCTGCACGTGATTTGGCTATGTTCCAAATGAATAGCGCTAAATTTCTCAAACGCATTTTGACTACTCGCTATGTTTATCTGCCTTTGAACCATGTTAGGGTCGTCGACACTTTTACCAGACTGATTTGTGGATGGTACTGTTGAAATGCCACGTATACACATTGTGAATGCGGACCAATAGAAATACGCGAAACATCATCCAACGGATCTTCACGTACTCATGCCGAAAATCTGAAGTTTATATTTAACATTAGATTTCATGTATTGAAAATTTCTGCCCTTGAATCGACTTAAAGATTCTTTTGCAATTAAATTTCAAAACGTGAAGCAATATTAAATTATACCCCGCTGAGTTTTTATACACACTTCTTTTGTTTACTCATATCCTATGATGTTCCGGTGATACTTCTAAATTCAAAACGTGATGACACCCGTTGGATGACAAGGTATTGAATAATACCCCTCTGAGTCTTCATACTTCGTTTACTCATCTGTTATGAGTTCCAGCTTGAATTTCGATCGGCAACCCGTCGCGTTTTAAATACCTTTCTTTTGTTCACCCGAATTCTCAATAAGATATTATTCACCTGCTCATTGAAAACTAATAGACCCCTTCCCTTCCCCTATGGACGCCCCGTCGTCTCTTCAATTTACTATGAAAGGAATTTAATTCCAATGATAATGCTGTCTAATGAATGACGTCACATCATGCTAATGAACCAGGTGTCTAATTCAGATGGGGATGGGGACGAGGACAAGTAATACTTTTTAACTAGCTTAATATATCACTACTGTTTTCTCCTGTGGCGTACATAATGTAACAGACCGGAACCATTTATTTTCATATTTAGGAACTCCTATCAATTTCGTTTAACCGCAGTCACTTTTATATTGTCGAAACTGAATAGACTCTATATTTAACCACGTATATGTCTCATTTACTACTTGTCATGCGCATGTTGCTATAGTTTTAACAGCTTACTCCAAATATACGCTTTCGTACGCCCTTTCAACAGCATAGAAGGAGCCATCTGATCTGGGTTTTCTCTATTAAATTTTGCTGATGAACTATATAACATAGACATGATTGAAAGTTTTCCCCTAGTTAAACCTACCCATGTACATGTGCTATTATAACAATTTAATTAATATATATGGTTCCATTATTTCTTGCATGATTTTATTATGGAGAAAAGTAGCAATAATTTGCACTATGCGCGACCATGTGAGAAATAAAGACACATTGAATATTACCAGATCAGTTTGTATAATGGTAATTTAACACAGATTTATTTCATCGAGACAGAAAGTGTAGAAATAAATGTATATACATATATACCATTTCAGAACATTTCCTGATACGGTGCCTCCACTAGACCCGAACTATCTCTTTTAAAAAGTATATTACACCTTACTTCATAAATATTAATGTAAGAAATAACCACATTCAATGTACATATGTATTTGATGAGTATTTTAATGCTTTATAACTTCTGAAGGGTGGTGATCCCCCGAAAGCAAATTTGCAACACAAAAAAGAAAATTGCAGACTCGGTTTTATTGAGTCTGTTCATGAGCAGTAATTGAAAGTGTAACACTGCTCACGCCCCCTTGCACCGGCTTAAGCAGTATTCAATTTTCAGAACAAGAAGTACTGAAATTCATGATCTCGAAGGATCAGAAAGTATAACAACACTGAGAATGAAGTACGGGGCAGAAATAAGAATAAGGCATGGCAGAAACTAGAATCAGAGCAGACTTTGACTCAACGGCTCATATTTAAGCAGTTTGACCTGGGTCAACTCTGTTTGAATAGGCGTTAAAGTCGCATCTATTAACTCTTTTGCTGCCAAAGTCTGTCGTCTGCTAACTTTGTCGTCTGCTACAATGTTTTATTGTTTTTTCATGTTTGTTTCAAAAACATGGTAACAGTAACAAACAGAGTTACTTGGCGTCTCATCTGGATCAAAACTGTTTACATAGGTAATCACAGATCCGGGACTGGTAGCGAAAGGGTTAAGGGAAGGGTTAAACAAAGTACGGACCCTTAACTCCATGAATAATCATGAAAAAATGGCATCATGAATATTAATTAGATTATATTTAGTATCATGGCACATGGGACAGAGTGAGTGTGCACAAAAACAGAACAATACCTACATGCTATATCACAAACAAACAGAGCAAACCCTGATAAGAAAGCTCCGTCTGATGTGGGTCTACCCTGTTTGCAAAGGTGCATATAGGCGTAGTTATGGAATAAACGGTTAAATATTTGAGCCACTCGGAACAACTCAGCTGTTGTCTGCGAAACCCATATTTGTTATACCTTTCTTAATATTTTATTTTAAAGTGAACTTATCTTAACTTATGACTGACATTTGTTTATATGGCCACAATGAAGGAGTGCTATGCCTATTTTTCTCCTATGACAGTTATTGCAATCTGATATCATTATCATTTTTATTATCAAATAAAACCGTATTAGTTTCTTTGTCATCATTATATATAATTGTTGATTTTATTATTATTATCATAAGTATTATTAATAGTATTAACAATGCATTATTATTAATTGAAATATATAATTATCACTATTATGAGTTCTATTTTTATTATAACTTTCATTTATTATCATTAATATTATAATTATAATTTTATTAACATCATTATTATTATATCATTATTGAAGATCTAAACCATTATTATTTTTAATTATTATTATTATTATTAATTATTACTAGAGTTTGTTTTTGAGAAAAACACATGTCTCCCCCCGGTTACCCGCCCCCGCACCTATAAGAGGAACCAAGAGATACATAGATACATATAGATTGGTTGTGTATCACATACAGATTAGTTATCTATAAACTTTTGTAGACATCTATAAACACTAGTTTTCCCTATAAATTTCATAATTGAAAAAAATCCAAACTTCTGTCAAAATTGTTGCAGCCCATATTCCAATCCACATGACCATCCTCACGTATAGCTGGTTCATATGTAAAAGTTTGAATGAAAACTCTTACATAGTATAGGAGGAGTTAGCTGCACAATACTTTTTCGCTATTACTCCATATAAGGAAAAACTCCAAAGGGTCATAACTTCTGTCAAAATTGTTGCAGCCAAAATTCCAAACCACATGACCAACATCACATATAGCTTGTTCATATGTAAAAGTTTGAAGTAAATCCCTCAAATACACATATAGCTGGTTCATATGTAAAAGTTTGAAGTAAATCCGTCACATAGTGTAGGAGTTAGCTGCACAAGATTTGTTCGCTATATATTCTATAGCAGGAAAATCAAGTTGGCGCACAAGATTTTTTCGCTATAAGGAAAAACTACAAAGGGCCATAACTTCTGTCAAAAGTGTTGCAACCAAAATTCCAACCACATGACCATCCTCACATATAGCTGGTTCATATGTAGAAGTTTGAAGTAAATCCCTCAAATAGTGTAGGAGGAGTTAGCTGCACAATAGTTTTTCGCTATATATTCTATATAAGGAAAAAACAAAGGGCCATAACTTCTGTCAAAATTGCTGCAGCCATAATTCCAAACCACATGACCATCCTCACATATAGCTGGTTCATATGTAAACGTTTGAAGCAAATCCCTCAAATGGTGTAGGAGCAGTTACACAGCTACACAGACAGATTGACAGACGGACAGACAGACTTTCTGCACAACATTAATATGTCTCCCTCCCCTAAAGGGGGATACATAATTATCATTATCATATAATTATCATTATATTATTCGATAATTTGTTACTCAACCAAATTTATTTCTACAGTGGCCGTTCTATGTTTTTGAATTGGAATACCCGTAAAATGGCCGCAGATAGTAAACCCACTTGTTCTACACATTAAAATGACGTCATAACTCTTCTTTCCTAAGGTGTAACCCAAGTACACAGGCCATTTTTTCGTCTGATTGTTGACCTGTTGTGAACATTGGCTAATTCATCAACCCCAAACATGTCGGATTTATCTAAAAGTTTTAGCAAATCTCTGCAAATGGGGTCGGAGGAGGATTTTCAATATGTCTGTGATTTGTATCTCACATAGGAAAGAGAATGGAGGCCATTTTCCACTGTGTGGACTGTGGAGAGGATTTGTGTCTCGAGTGCAGAAATTACCATAAAAGTCATCAGCCTTAAAACACCATATTTTACAGGACGTGGCGACACTGTCAAAGTCACAAAAAGGCCGAAAACAACCTCAAGGGACTGCCGACCCACTGACGGACAGATGCCAGAAACATCCGGACGAGTCTATTAAGTTTTTTTTGCAGCTCGCACCAACAACTTGGGTGTATGTCTGTGTTCCTCTACAACACAGAACCTGTGGAGACAACGTGTCTTACATACGCGATATTTCCACCGAAATAACGGACAGCACAGAATTTTAAGAAGTTTGCTCTGATTTGCAGAAGCTTGTCGATGGATTAAAGTTCGGTAAAAGTCGGTCAGAACATTGCCGACACGAATTGGTAAATAGCTACGACCAGGCGGTGGCCGAGGTGAAAACCTTAAGACAAGAAATCAACCAGCTGCTCGATAAATTGGAAAAAAGTTTACTGCAAGATGCTAAAAGACAACGAGGTGAATATTTGGAATCTGTTAAACGTCACGAACAGAGATTCGATGACATGATTAAAGAAGTTAATGAAATGAACTTAGATATGGGCAGAAAATGTGAACTGAAGGAGTATAGCAAACTCTTCATCGCGATGAAATATTCAAAGGAGAAAACATCAGGTTTGAAGAAAGAGGCCGCTCGTATCAGTCAAACAATCAAAGCACAACTGTTTGTTTTCATCCGTGATGACCAGATTGAAACTATTACATCATTGTTATCTCGTCTCGGAATTCTGTCACTGGTTAGCCAGCCAGATGATGCCAAGTATCTCCACGACATAAACGTTAAATCTGGTAAAGATTACAACTGTTGGATTCGTGGCGCTGTCGTACTGACTAATGGACATCTGGCAGTTACTGATCACCTCAACAAATGTGTCAAGATTATCAACACGGAAAATAGAAAAATATCTCAGCAAGTTTCATTTACGTCAAAGCATAACGGCATCACAATGATTGGAGAGAATCAGCTGGCAGTAACGTATGTGACAACCGTATCCAGTTGATATCTCTTTCACCAAAAGTGTCAGCGGGCCTTTACCAAGGCATCCCTCACAATGGAGGAAAGCTCTTCCTGACATGTTTGGACACTGTTCCTTCTGTTCATGTTTTAAATTTAAATGGTAACTTGTTACAGCAAATTGACTCAGATAACACAGGAAACAATTTATTTAGAAATCCTTACGGAATAACAACGAGTCCAGATGGACGTCTCATCTATGTCAGTGATAATGACAGCAACAAAATTGTGTGTTTGAGTAGAGTTGGTCGTGTGCTATCGACGTATACAAATGACAAGTTACAGGGGCCACGGGGAATACAGGTAGATGAATTGGGACAGGTGTATGTATGTAGTCGGAGGACACATTGTATTTTCCAACTGTCTTCCAGTGGACAGTCGGGAAAAACCTGTGGCCCGAAGCCTTAATATATGACACTGGCAAATTGTATATAAGTAGTTTGAGAGGTTGGAGGGATAACAACAACAATATTTCTGTGTACAAACTCGAGTAAAGACATGGAGTTAAGTAAAAACTTTTTATCGTTAAACTTTTGAATGCTGAGTTTTCAAACTTGAATGGTCATCATTGTCGGATGGCGGAGTCCACTCAGACTCAGTGACTCTGTATGAAAATGAATACTTTGTGAGAGGATTTTGAATAACAAACTGTGCAGAACCTGATCAGAGAACTTCTCTAGGAGCCGTCTGATCTGAGTCTATACTGTTTACATACTGTTTACTGTCATAGCAGACCTATTTACATGTCCCACATATAGAGTTGTTCTCCTCCACACATGCTGTCTGCTTCAATTGAAAGTTACTTTTACTTGTATAAATTATGTGACAATAACATTATTATAGTGACAAATTCTTTAGATTCTGATGAAATGCTTAGATATTCAATGAAAAGTAGTAAAGTCAAGCAGGAAAAGCCACACACAAAACACAGCCATCACCAAAGCAGCGACCGAAAGCAATTTATACAGTAATGTATACACATACCCAAACACGCACATACAGGAGAAAGTCACAACAAGACAAAACCACTACCAACACATCGATAGACAGCATGTCACATACACACACAATCACGCACACAGTCAAACACACGCACACACACGAGAAGAACACATAAAAGACCAACAAACACACACACACAAGCACAGAGACATAAGACAATCAATAGTAACAGAGTACCGCCTTTGCACGGTCAATAGCAAAATCACCACTGGGGGTTTAAACCGGTTTACGGACGTCCTAACATTACACTTATCTCAAAGTCTGATCTGTTCATGAGTAATAATTAAAAGTGCAACACTACTCACGCCCCTAACACCGGCTTTTCAAAACGTTAACCTATTTTGTTCAAGATGGACTTATAAGAAAGTAAAGGGTAAATGTTTACAAATTTTAACTTGACTTATTATTCCATAAATGTATTCCATAGACACGCCATTCTGTATCAAAATAAATGTATCAATTGATATGCATATTTAGTACATGTAATTCAACAATCAATCTAAAAGTACGCCTTTGTAAACACCGTAGACCCAGATCAAGCAGAACCTGTAGGGGCTGTCTGATCAGAGTCTGTTCTGTTAGATTATGAAATAATATAGATATGATTTTCACAGTTTCTGTCATTGTCAAAATTCCTTTCCTTAAGGAGTTAAACTAATTAATATTCATGATGTCCTGATTTCTTACAAATGTATATAAATAGTTGTGGAGAAAATGGTTGAAAGGAATGGCTTTTAAGTTTTTAACTCACCTGAGCATAGCGTCCATACCGTTTGGCTCTCACTCCTGAATATAACTTATGATTATTAACGATTTCATTAATATTCAGTAACTTAATGAACAGACTCAATAAAACCGAGTCTCTGCAATTTTCTCTTTTTTGTGTTGCAATATTTGCTTTCGGGGGATCACCACCCTTCAGAATTTTAATGAATCGGGGGAATTTTAGTTATTTCAGAAACGTTGAAATCAGACATATATTAATCCATAAACTAACAGCAGACCCTAATCAGACGACTCCTACAGGATCCCGTTCTACTGTCCGATGATCTATGTCTACTCTGTTTGCAAATGGCTGCAAAAGCAAGAAGTAAAGAATTGAACAGCAATTCTATTAAAATACCTTAAACATACTGGCCAATTGTTTTGTTGTTTAGCTCATCTATGCACATCATCTGCTGTCAATAAATTACTTCACTCTTTCCCTCATGACTATTTATGTGTGAATAATAACAGGGCTTATACATATTTATTAATTGGCACTTTTTTATGGTACATGTTATGATGCATATGATATCGACTCTGGGGTTTTATCAGATCCTATAACATTATGACTTAAATGGAAAAGTAGTAAAGTCAAGCAGACAAAGCCACATACAAGATGCAACTACCACCAAAACACAGATAGACAGCATGGCACACACACATACACACACACAACCACACACCAAACGCACACTCATACACGAGATGAACACAGAAAACACCAACAGACAAACAAGAACCAGAGACAAACACTTCGCACATGAACAAAATCACAAGCACAAAGACGCAAGGCAAACAATAGGAAGGGTGACAAAGCGAGTACCGTCTTGGCACGGTCAGTAGAAAAAACACCACTAGGGGTTTAAATCGGTTTAAGGACGTCCTAACCTCACACGTATCTCAAAGGCATCCTAGCTATACAAATAGTGTAAATAAATGTATTCCCGCCGGACTTACCCACAACATGTAAAACATAGCATAATAACTGTGACAATCCGTCAAATATGTACTCAATGACTTTGCTGAAGTCAGAGCACTTGCAGCTAATAAAGTTATATCAATATATTCAGTATGCAATTTTAGCTGCATAGTTGAAGCCATTGTCATTATATGGCGCATGTTGTCACATTAACACTTTATTCTATTAAGCAGATATCATATTTGATCAATGATTATTGATAAGGAGTAAATCTATCACTCCATGAATATTCATGTCAGAAACAATGACATCATTAACCTTTTATTAATTAGGTGAGTTGTTTAATAAAGACACGTAGCAAATGAACACAGGTAATACTCGTATTAGCCATAGCAGGATTGAGGAACTGTATAAGACCTGTGAAATTCCATAAGCTAGAAAAAGTAGTCCCTGTCCAGACGGTCCCTACAGGAGTAATCTGAACTGGGTCTGCTCTGTTTGCAGATGCGTGAAAAGACGTTTATAAGAAGGAAAGGGTTACGTCTGTCACGAACAATTTATAAATGTTCTTAACCCTTTACGTCATTAATACTCTGGCAAGAAATGTAGACATCATGAATATATGAACTAACATTTTATAATGGCAGTGTGAACCAAATATTTGTTTGTTATTGTGACAGAAACTGTACAGTCAGAAGATCTACAATTTATCTTAAGCAAACAGAGCAAACCTTGGTCAGACAAGTTATATAGGAGCAGTCTAATTAGGGTCTATTATTTTTATAAAGGTGTATTTATAGAGAAAAGGGTTTATGAATAATTTTACAAGAATTAGTGACATAATGACTATTTATCAACTGAATTAACACAGGAATATTCGGCCATTTCAGAAAGAAAATAATTAAATATATATTGTGACGTCGCATATGAACAAACAGCAGACACTGATCAGATGGCTCCTGCAGGATATACTCTGTATCTTACATCAGTCCCTGATCAGTCGGTCCTGCAGGATAGATCTGATCTGTGTCTAACATCAGACCCTGATCAGACGGCTCCTGCAGTATATACTCTGGTCTAACTGCAGACTCTGATCAGTCGGTCCTGCACAATCTATTCCGGGCGTAACAGCAGATGCTAATCAGGAAATATCTGATCTGTGTCTAACACCAGACCCTAATCAGACGGATCCTGCAGAATCTACTCTGTGTCTAACAGCAGACCCTGATCGGTCGTTTCCGCATGATCTACTTTGTGTACAAGGAATAATTTAGCAGTCACAGAATGATAAGAATAACATCTATATAAGTCCACCAGCAAACAGCAGAAACTTATCTGAAAGCTTCTAGAATTACTGCTTTGTCCGAGTCTACACTGTTTGTAAAGGCGTCGATATGATCATATGGAATGGGTTAATAACTAGGGATAGAGAATCGGACCAACACCATAATCGATTATCGAATTGAATCAAACATATATTAGCGTATAATCGAAAATAAATCGAAAATATCGTCAGAGATTATGTGCATGTAAAGCTTGATGTAACAAGCTAATACCTATGTACGAGTTGGGCATACAAATGAAACATTTGCTTTTAAAACAAATAGCATTTTATTTGATACTTTGCTTTGTTGATGTAATATTAATCAGAAATCTACTTATGGTTGTATCACTGTTTAAGTATATCCTTAGTTACCGGAAGACTAAACTTAAACCGACCCTAAACCGGTTTAAAGCCCCTGTTACTTTTGTCACTGACCGTTCCAATACGGTACTTCCATCTCCCCCAATTGTATGTTTGTTTTGTCTATGTACGTCTCTTTATGTTTATGATAGTTATGTACGAGTACATGTGCAGTGTTTTCTTGTGTTGCTTTTCGGGCGGCTGTTTGTTCTGTATAGTGTGGTGTTTCCTGCATGACCCATACTTGTACTTAGTTTAAACGTACAGTTACAGCTAAGTTAAAGTAACTTATGGCTATCTTAACCCATTCCCTGTTATTGACGAATTTCGACGACTTTGTAAAAGTCACTTTGTGAAACGGCTGTGATAAATAGAGCATACATGCATTTTGAGTAACACCTGAGTATAGTACTGATGATAGTGAGTAGTGACTATAAAATAGTAAAATGTCAATGAGTATATAAAGGCAGGAAAATACATAACAACAACCACTAGCGACATTGATCTCCCGGAATGAGAATCGATAATTGCCGATTTTCGGATCAAACAGCGATTAATCTCTTTCTTGTCAGAGTATACACTGTTTGCAAAAATGTCAATATGATCATATGGAACGGATTAATAACAAAACATGTTCATGATAGTGTTGCCACAATACAGGAATACCATTAAACAATGTACTATATTGCTGATACAATACATTAATCTTATTTACATATATTTTATTTCTTGATAGTTTCTGTGCATTGTTAGGAGCAATAGGATCTTAGTCTACTTTGTTTGCAAATGTATCAAAGAGTGTTTGTTTCAGATAAACGTGAATCTATCATTATTAAATAGCTAAGCTATAGAGTTATCAAATCTTCTGCATCTTTATATATTCTATAATTTTTACATGAGAAGATGAATACTTCGCACAAAATTACTTTAAACAAATTTCGTAATATCTCTAGAAGCATTTGCAATTATCCTTCAACCCTTTCCGTGTTCAATATACTATTTTAAGAAATAATAATGAATATTCAAAAGCAGAATTTTATACTGTATATTTTCAAGTGAATTGTTAGCTTTGTCCAAAAATGTAAAAACATATCTATATAACATCAAAAGCAAACAGAGCAGACCCTGGTGAGACAGCTTCTATCTGTAGGAGCCGTCTGAGCTAGGTCTTTTCTGTTTGGAAATGTTTATATGAAGTAAAGGGTTAATTCTAAAAATACTCATAACTTATTCTTCCATTGTTTTCTATAACAGTGTCAAATAGTTTGGATCCTGATGTGACACTGAGTGACTCAAGTACTCATCTGGATCGAAACTATTTGCAAAGGTCATCGCTGATTTGGCACTTAGATTGTTGTGACAATAAATGTGTGCTAAGCCCAAAATGGTACTTGAAGGTTGCACTATGTACTGTGTCTGTTTGCTTATGATATGTTTATCTTAAGTTGATTATGTAATCTACAATAGGGGTATTGACATTTTAATTTTAGCTGAGTTTACGTGTTTGATGGTAATTGAGTGCGGTTACGAATATATATCACCGATATGGTAATTTCATCAAAACAAATTGAAACTATGCTGATACAGAATACACAGTTGACCTTTGTATTACAGTAATACCTATTTAAAGCTAACTGCAAATAGGATACAATCTATAATCTGCATCTCTAAGACCAGGCGTCCACTAGGACGCCGAATGGTTCCCGAAGGGTTCCCGAATGTGGATATCGCAGATTCTGGATGATTCGGCATGCCTTCGGGATGTTCAGAAACCATTCCGCGTCATTTCTGAACCCTTCGGGAACCCTTCTAGGTGATTCGGGGACAGATCAGGATCGAAAAAGATTCTGCATCCAAGTTTTAAAACAAAATAAAATTTGAACGCCGAATCGTTTATTCGGGAAGGCTTCGGGACCTTCTGGAACCCTTCTGGAACACTTCCGGACGTTCAGGAACCCTTCACGTTGGCTTCGGGGTAGATTCGGGATCATTCTGCAAGGCTTCTGGATCTCCTATCCATCCCGAGCGGTTCCAGAATGATGCGAAATTGCTTCCCGAAGGCTTCCCGAATGCTTCCAAAAGACGCGGAAGGGTTCCCCAATTCATGCGGAAGACATGCCGAATGCATTATGAACGATTCATATACTTAATATCAGACTTAACTTATTAGGGGAATTACACTTACATTTAGAGAAGATATGTGAAATAATTTTATCTAAGCAAAATCCTTACTGATATTCTGTTATATTTGAAACAGAAAATAACAGTTTGTGCATGAAATATCTAATAAACCCAAAATGAATTTGGTAACATTCTAAAGTCTATTGTTTTTATTTAGATCACCCTCGGTTATTGTCAAATACAATATGCATTCTTAAAATGAAAATTAAGCAAACGTCTTACAATTTGATTTTACAACATAAACACTATTTTATGAAAAGTTATGCTCTGGTATAATTTTTAAATAACAGGCTTAGCTAAGTTGTTACTTAAGAATGTTCGTGAAACTGGGTTCCAAATAGTCTCAGAAGACGCTGATGTCAGCAAAACTTATATACATTTATTTCTGATAAAGAAAGGTCGTCAGATTGCCGAAAGGATTTCGAGATATAAAAATACAATCTACAAGAAATTATACTTAAATTTGGATGTTACAAAACATCTTATTTAACAAAAGCTATTATTTACCGACTAGAACAATAGCTTCTTAACAAAATACATTCCATTACTAACTACCTATGAAATAATGCATGTCTAATGATTAGGAATAGCTATAAAATATAACACATCTCAGTTTTGCTACCTACTATAAATAGCTTAAAATATCATGTATATAATCAAACCCTTGTACTCGTAATTGGATTTATTTTTAAAGAAACGAAATAAAACACATGAAAGGGAAGCATTTATATGTAGATGTATGTGTGTGCGTATGTGCGTGTGTGATTTTCCCAAGTACTTGCGAAGAGTGTATTTAAGCGTACGTGTGTGTGTGTGCCCTTCCCAAGTACTTGCTAAGAGTGTATTTAAGCCCCACCAAAACAGGGTCTACAGAGTTTGTTTTAATAGTACAGTGCTCCCTCTCTACAACGACACCCTTTGGGATACGACGATTGTATGTGTTGTTCAGAGGGAGTTGTATAGGGAGGGAAAATCAAACATAATTAGCTTGTTTGCAGATCCCCAGATAAGGTGTATTTCTAGAACTAAAACCGTTATGCCTCGATCAAACCCTATGTTGTGACCACTCTTTAGAATCGTCACAAAGTGGCGAGTCTAAAGAGTGGTCACAACATAGGGTTTGATGGAGATATAAAGAAAATACGATCGAAAAAGGTTGTTTCTGAGCCTTATTGTTTCAGAAACAGTGACATGTTTTGTTGTAAGGAGGGAATCGTTATTGAGAGGGTCGTTGTAGGGAGGGAGCACTGTAATATATAGATGTGTGTATTCTTTACAAGTAGTATACTTGCAAAGAGTCTACTTGTCTTTTGCAAACAGTGGAGATTCTGAAAAAGGGGTTTGTGTTTGACCCACCCAAATAGGGTCCATGGAGTTTGTCATTTTGCAACACATCTATAGCTATAATAGATAAACAGTAAAACCCTTCTAATGCGACCACCAAAAGGGGGCATAATTCTGTCTCGCAGAAACAGGTGGGAGCTTAATGCAGGATGAAAGTTATGCAGAAAGATACTATGGGAGCTTTCTGTATTACCTTCGTCCTGCATTATACAATCACTTGCTTATAAAGACAGCTATGGTTATTCTTTAAGTCTTTGCATTGGGGGGGGGGGGTTCTACTGTATGTCAATATTTATTTACATTAATCTCATGTACACACGTACTAATTTTGTAGTATAAGGCTGAGTGCATATAGAATGGATATGTGATATATTATACAACAGGACATGGGTAAAGAAGGAGAATGCATTTCAAAATTCAGCAAGAGAAGGGTTAAATATCCAATCTTTACAAACTGGTGGAGATGGGAGATTGGGTGTCTGAATGCTGAGGTAATTAGGTTAGACTTGTTTTTTTTGACAATTTCTAATATCTAATATTCAATGCAGAATGTTATGTGTGCTAAAGTTATTTAATAGTTTGTACACAGACAGTAAAACCCCTCTAAACCGGACATCTAAATAAGAAACAGTAAAGCCCACCGAGAGCCTTATTGAATTATAGTATACCTTATCCGAATACGCTCCTTCTTTACTTATGTATAATGTAGCGGTCACTAAATTGCGATAGTGCCCGCTCGGAAACAATAGTGCCCGCTAGGCTCGGTAATTTCCGGTAGTTTCCGCGTGCACGGAAACGCTCTAAATGAATTACGTCATTCTAAGTTAATTAGTAATAAATCTTAAAAGAAAACAGCTTATTTTTGAAAGTTAATAAAGATTGTACAACATCAATTGAAATTACTTATTTTTATTATTAATAATAAATATGTACGTAATTAGTACATACTTAGAAAGATACTGTAACTAGTTATGTTAAGACATGTTCTACTATATATACTTGGTTATGCACATTTCAATCCAAGAAATTTATTTTAAAAAAGGTTTTTTCCATTTTTTTTCCTAAGTAAAATAATACTTATTATTAAGCTTGATAAAACTTGATACAACTTTTATTTTAGAAAGTTTAGTAAATGCAATATTGTTTTTCGATTTAATACGACTGAAAAAAGCGAAATAGAATTATTAAAAGGTATGTGTGTGTTAGTGTCAGGGGGGAGGGTAATCACCGAGTGACACAGAACTGCTAAAATACTTTCTAGAACAAAGAAATGCGGTATACTATTAGAAATAGTACAGCCCACTTCGGGCCTAATTGCATTATAGTGACCTACCAGTTAGCCCGAAAAGATTTTAAGGCCCCAGCCTTCGGCTTCGGGCCTTAAACTATTTTCGGGCTGACTGGTAGGTCACTATAATGCAATAAGGCCCTCAGTGGGCTGTACTCGTTCTTATATAAATCTGTCTTGGTGACATGGTCAGCTTAATGCAGGGTTAAAGTCATGCAGAAAACTCCTCTTGGAACTTTCTGCATGACTTTCGCCCTGCAATTAGCAGCCACATGCCTACATATATTTTAATTCTTCCCTACAAAAATTCAGATTTAGAGGGGTTTTACTGTGTATGTAAAATTTTCCCAGATTAAGTTTCATTTTAAAATTACGATTCTGCCTTCCTCCTGTTGTATGTTTGTTTTGTCTTTGTGCGTCTCTTGTTGTTTTTTCTACTTATGTACATTTGCTGTTTCCTTGTGTTGCTGTTCGGGCGAGTGTTTGTTCTGTATGTGGTGTTTCCTGCATGACTCATTTTTGTACTTTTATAGCTCACCTGGCACACAGAGCCAAGTTGAACTGTTAGATCGTTCTGTGTCATCTTTTGTCAACAATTTCCTCAAACGATATCTCCTAAACCACTGACAGGAATTTCGCAGAAATAATCAGCAGATCACTCTGTATCATATTTGTATAAATGGAAAAGTAGTAAAGTCAAGCAGGCAAAGCCACATACAAGACGCAACCACCACCAAAACACCGATATACAGCATGACACACACACACACACACACACACACACACACACACACACACACACACACACACACACACACACACACACACACACACACACACACACGCACACACACACACACACACACACACACACACACACACACACACACACACACACACACACACACACACAACCACACACCCAAACGCACACACATACTAAACACTTAGATCACAAGATTTAACAATATACTTCAATGAAATACTCCTTACCAAATTGAAGCGAAATTATCTGTAGATGACCCGTTATCAGTTTTTGATAAATTGTTTCAATCTGCTGCATACATCGTGTTGATTTGTTGCATAATTATGCCACTCAAGTTAAAACTATTTTTAATGAACAACTTTTTTAAACGAAAACTGCTCCTAAACTGTCGGATGGAATTTGTTTTAACTTTATAGGAATGCTCCTTAGGTGGTCTTCTCTGAACATTTGGTAGATTGCGTAATAATGCTTTTCCTTCATTTAAACATCTTTATATGCGTTTGCAAACAGAATACACCAAGATCAGATTGATCCATAGGAACCCATCTGATCAGGGTCTGCTTTGGTTGCCAATGGAATTTGATAGACCTGTTTCTTTACCTTTTATAATGGTTACAATATTCAACTCGCCATATTTCATTATAACTATCTTGTCTGAATATCAAGTAGTGTCTGAAATTTGAAATAAACATAGAACACGGAAAGGATTAAAGACCAGTTGACCTTTTACCAAGGTGAGCGATACAGGGTCATCATTGCCCTCTTGCTAAACGTCAGATTTTGAAGCTGTATATTTATATAAGTATGTGTATGTTATCGTTGTCTGTCTGTCTGTTCATTGTAATTGTTTTTGTCCTATTCCTAAGTAGTTGATCTAGAGTCATACACAATGGTTAGCTGGTCATTGCAACTGAGGTTTTGGTATGGTCTGCATTGAGTAACATAACTTATAGCCATACCTTCGACATGTGGTTGTAGATGAATTGGAACATTTCATAGTCAACCCTTTTAACTAATTAACCCTTTGCTTGCTATTCACGTCAATATACCTACCTGTAAACAGTGAAGACTCAGATGAGACAGCTCCTGCAGGAGCTGTCTCATTAGGGTCTGCACTATTTACAAGTTGATTGTGCAACCAGTGCACTCCACAGCAGTGATTGCACAGCGAAATATTTTTACACAGTGAATATGTATGTAATTATACAACAAGGCAATGGTAAAGAAAGAAACATTTATTTTAAAATTCAGCAAGAGAAGGGTTAATGTGGAACAGAAAAGTATATACATACATGTTTAGTGGTATGTGACGCCTATTAACATCTTGTTAACAGAAATGCGATATACTATAAGATATAGTACAGCCCACTTCGGGCCTAATTGCATTATAGTGACCTACCAGTCAGCCCGAGAAGAGTTTAAGGCCCTCAGTCTTCAGCTTCAGGTCGTAAACTGCTTGCGGCCTGACTGGTAGGTCACTATAATGCAATAAGGCCCTCAGTGGTCTGTACTCTTTCTTATATAAATCTGTCTTGGAGACATGGTCAGCTTAATGCAGGATTAAAGTCATGCAGAAAACTCCTCTTGGAACCTTCTGCGTGACTTTTGCCCTGCATTTAG
The DNA here is from genome assembly GCA_963576725.1 of Azorinus chamasolen. Lineage (NCBI taxonomy): Eukaryota > Metazoa > Mollusca > Bivalvia > Cardiida > Solecurtidae > Azorinus > Azorinus chamasolen. Next base: position 7,268,660 of record OY755253.1, on the reverse strand, counting down.
CAGTCACATGCCTACATATATTTTAATTCTTCACTACAAGAATTCAGATTTAGAGCGGGTTTACTGTGTATGTAAAACTGTCCCAGATTAAGTTTCCTATTAATATAACGATTCTGCCTTATAGCTCACCTGGCACACAGAGCCAAGTCGAACTGTTAGATCGTCCTGTGTCATCTTTTGTCAACAATTTCTTCAAACGATATCTCATAAACCATTGACTGGATTTTCGCAGAAATAATCAGCAGATCACTCTGTATCAGATGTGTATAAGTCCAGCATACTGAAAATTAGATCACAAGATTTAACAATATATTTCAATGATCAGTTTCTTCAAACAAAATTCTCACCAAATTGAATAGAAATGTAGGTGACCCGCTATCAGATTTTGATAAATTGTTTCAATCTGCTGCATACATCTTGTTTATTTTTTGCATAATAATGCCACTCAAGTTAAAAATAAATTTAATGAACAACTTCTTTTAACGACAACTACGCCTAAACTGTCGGATGGAATTTGTTTTAACATTATAGGAATGCTCCTTAGGTGGTCTTCTCTAAACATTTGGTAGATTGCGTAATAATGCTTTTCCTTCATTTAAACATATTTACATGCTTTTGCAAACAGAATAGATCAAGATCAGATGGATTCATACGAACTCATCTGATCAGGGTCTGTTCTGGTTGCCAGTGTAATTTGATAGATCTGTTTCTTTACCTTTTAGAATGGTTACAGTATTCAACTCGCCATATTTCATTATAACTATTTTGTCTGAATATCCAGTAGTGTCTGAAATTTGAAATAAACATAGAACAATGACAGGATTCAAGACTAGTTGGCCTTTTATCCAAGTGAGCGATACATGATCATCATTGCTCTCTTGCTAAACGTCAGATGTTGAAGCTGTATATTTATATAATTATGTGCATGTTATCATTGTCTGTCTGTTCATTTTAATTTTTTGTACTATTCCTAAGTAGTTGATCTAGAGTCATACACAGAGGATGGTTGATCATTGCACCTTAGGTTTGGGTATGGTTTGCATTGAGTAACATAAGTTATAGCCATACATTAGACATGTAGCTGTAGGTGAATTGGAACATTTCAAAGCCAACCCTTTACCTAATTGATATTGAACAGGAATGTATATACATTTAAGTGGTATGTGACGTCTTTTAACCCTTCTCTTGCTGAATTTTAAAATACATGTCTCTATCTTTACCCATGTCCTGTTGTATAATTACATATATATTCACTGTGTACACGTATTTACTGTTTAATCACTGCTGTGGAGTGCACTGGTTGCACAATCAACTTGTAAATAGTGCAGACCCTGATGAGACAGCTCCTCCAGGAGTTGTCTCATCTGGGTCTTTACTGTTTGCATGTAGGTATATTGACGCGAATAGCAAGGCTGAAGCGAATGGTTAACATCTTGTAAACAGAGTAGGAGTCACCTGATTATGATCTGTTTGCATATTGGATAACATAGATCTGAAGCCACTGTTACTATCATGACCAAACATCCGTTTGGTTAAGGTGTATTAATGAATATCAGGTAATTGGTATTAGTTATTTTATATCAATATAGAACAGGTATAAGAGGAATTTATATACATTCAGGTGGTATATGTTATAGTATATAAACATGATGGTGGTGTATGTAATAGATGAGTGTATACACATGTTAGTGGTGTATGTAATACAGGGATGTATATACAGCCAGGCGGTATATTTATGTAATGTAGAATTTATAAGCATGTGGCCGGTGTATGTAAGACGGAAATGGATATACATACAGGTGGTGCATGTGATAGAGGAATATATGCAAAAGCTGCATAAAGTGATAGGTGATTTTTATAAAAAAAATACATTCTTGTATACATGCCACTAAACAGGCGCCTTTGTAATGTATTATGAGTAACCCATTTGCTTCCAAGATCCAATATATTGGACGTAGACAAACAGTGTAGACTCTTATCAGACACCGCATAACGCGGCATCTGATCAGAGTCTACATTGTTTGCTGATAGGAAATTCAAAATCAAATAAAACAAAAATGAAAATTTAGACCAGACATCCCTTAGATAAACAATAGACTAATCCAATATATAAGCACGGAAGAATCCACTGGGAGAAAATAGGTTAACTAATCTCCTGCTATACGCGTCTTGCCTGTTATTTGCAAACAGCTTGGATATGGATGAGATGTCGAGTCATTAGGATCAAAGCTATCTGACCATAGGTCAGTAATTTCTCAAACGTTTGTTCCAATAAGTGCAGAGATCAATAAATCAGAGACTGAGCAGACATAACTGTTTCATTATCTATGTAATAAATGAAAAGTAAATAAATGAATGTTTCTAACTTACGGTTTTCTAAGTATACTATAACGTCATGTTATAACATATCTTAATATTCTATGTCAGGTATTCTGTGTCGCCTAAAACATAAATCAGGAATTCGAATAAATAACTTATTCCGAATTACAAACATCTGAAGTACTTTTCGTCTCATACAGACATACCACTTTCTCGTAGTCTTTTTACATACCATTGTGTTTACAAGGTAAAATGTGAACATCTTGTTTTTGTAGGAAACAATGCCTACATTAATCATTGTGTTTCAAAATGTTGCGTTTAACTTGTCGCACGGTGTTAATTTGTTTTGGCATCATGTTCTCCCTTGTAAGAATGCTATTGTTCACCCACCTTCTTTTCTTGCATTTATTGCACTGATTACACATATGGCGTATCTTAAAAAACTTTATCCGTCGGCAAATTGATACACTTTCCAATCCAACTGTCAGAGTTAAGTTTCATTGTAATTGTAACATGGTGAAAATGTTGTGACTCGACTTGGACTCAAACTCAGGGTATCTGGCTTACCATGCAAACACTCTACCGACTGAGCTACCAACCTATCAACTTTATTTCACCACAGTCTCTACCCGGCTACACAAACACCCTCTGCACAAGAACTTTGCACAAGAACTCCCGAATTCTTACTCAAAGAACACGCCACGGGTTTCTTATTATTACAAATTATCTTCATATAATATTCATATTATTCACCCTGTTGGTTACTTACGTTGGGCGCAAAATGTAACATGGTGGAAATTGCTCAACTTTTCCACACCAAAGTATAAATTCTGATAACAATTCTGCTGACTCTGAGGTTAGTGTAAATAGTTTTAACCATTTTGTTGCAAACTCACCTAGGAAGTCTAAGAGAATAAAAAGGCCTACAGAATGGATGTATGTCAGTCAATTTGTTTTGAGATTGCAGGAAAAGAAATAAGCTGTATATATGTTAATTTATAACAAATAAATATGCCCGTGCTATACAAGCGAACCTTACGACTAGCGCTTTCTTTACGTTTCACGAGATTGAACAACGATCTTTACAAAACAAAGATACACAATAATTGTCTATACATGTACTTTATACACGTATACGCACATGTACATATGAAGGTACATGCACCAGAATTAAGTATACAAAGGTATGCAATATGTATGAAGGCGTATCAAAATGTTTGTTGAAAAACATCATGGTAATGCACTCATATATCTTGCATACTACGAAGATGATGATGATGATGATGTAACGGCTCTAGATCCATTCAGTCATTACTCTACCCAATACCTTTACCTGGTCATGCACATCACGTGCTTTTGGTTTGACATATGTTGTAATGGTTCGTTCATGTTTGCAAATAGTGAAGATGCAGATAAGACAACTCCATAAGGAGCTATCCAATCAGGGTCTACACTTATTGCCAGGCATGTGCAGTTTTAACCCATGCATGGAAATTTGCAGTCTCGACACATCGAGGCTATTAGGCTACTTGATCATAGCCTGTTTCGATTTGGAAACGTTAGGGCTTTTATTCAACAATATACATAGAAATGCTGTTTTTGCGTCAGCTCTGTATAGACCCGGGTCATACGACATTAGTGGAAGTCGTATGATCAGGATCTCGCCACATGATCTTTAACTTTTAGCATGTCTGCACTATCTGTACTGTTTGTTCTGTGTGGAAAAAGTTATGCTTGCTTAATATGTTATTCTACACAAAGAACAGTGAATTAACACCGTGTAGACCCAGGTCGCACGGCTGTTGTAGATACCATACAGCCTGGGTCACCTCAGATGTATACAGCAGACATGTGTGTACAGAAAAGGGTTGATATCCCGAATGTTGTATGTGATATTGTATTGACACTTTATTGCCCCCGGTCATGCGGCTTGAGTGGAAGTCGTATGGTCTGGATCTCCTCAGTTGTCAACCAGATGTACATTTTTGCCGTACGTGTGATGCTGTATCAACACTTTATAGACCCTGCTTTTATGACTTTAGTGCAAGTCATATGATCTGGATCTCCAGAGTTGAGCACTGGATATACGCAGAAATATTGTTTTTTAAATAATGTGTTTCATTAAACGTATGGAATTGCTTTGCCATCTGCTCTTTTTCTTAAAAAGGGTTGTGCTGTTTGAATATGAGGTTTATACAGATGACATTGTATTAACACCGTGTAGACCCAGGTCGCATGACCTTTGTCAGTGTCAACCGATCTGGTTCAACACAGGTGTATGCAGCAGTAATATCTTGAATGTTTTGATGTGCATGTGAAATTGATTTGACACTTTATAGACCCGGGTCATACAACTCTAGTGGAAGGCGTATGATCTGGATCTCCTCACATGGTCTAAACACGTGTCATGCCTGCAATTGATATGCGATATTGTATTTTTTTATGTGATATTTTTACACAAATGGCAGTATTAACACCATGTAGACCCAGGGACGGATTTGGTAAATGTCATGCGGTCTGTATCTATTGTGAAAGTAATATTGTTTCTATGACACTTTGTGAACCCGGTACATATGACTCTAATAGAAGTCGTATCACCTGGATCCACATTCTCTTTGATACATAACATGCTCGGAAATGTTTTGCGCAAATGAGTGTATATTATACCATGTAGATCCGGGTCGCACGACTATTTTAAAGGTTATGCTATCTGGATCGTCACAGTATGGTATTCCTTTAAACGTAATCGGTATTATATGTTGTACCGAATATCGGGGGGTCGCTCGTTCTGCATGGATGTCCTCTTTATATATTGTTTATTTATTACGTATATTATTATTTATTATTATTATTTATATTTATTACTTATACCTTACAGCTTATCAAGAGTGACCGTTATGCATAATTGGTTACCCTACCCGCTATTGTTGTTTGTATGGTATTATACCGGTTTATCATTATGGTATTGTCCTGTTTTATTAACCTGTCAAATTTAAATAATTATACGCTTGTTGAACACGCCATATATAGCTTCGGTTTATATCGATTGTTTCCGCCAATGAAAGCTTTCCTACTTGGCTCATGCGAGTACCTGTACATTTATTGTGAATCTCGTGAAAAACGTTTGAAACCCAGGTTTACCCAAGCTAAATATATCTTTCAGTGACGTAGGAATATTCACATTTGACAGGTCAATAAAACAGGACAATATATTCGTTGCGTTTAGCCGTGAATATGAAAACTGTGCATTCGCGGATCAGGTAACTCCGTGTAGACTTGCCCGATCTAGGTCTGAACTGTGTTCTAAACTACACTGTTTTCGCTTTAGCCACTCTAGATATATTTGGACGAGAAAACGGTGTATTCGTGGATCAGACGACTCCTGGGGGAATATCCGGTTCTGGATCTTCACAGTTGATTTACCTATATGTTGACCTTGGTATATAAAAAACGATGCAGTCGCGGATCGAGCGATTCATCTGGGAGTCGCCGGATCAGCGTCTACACTAGTCCTAGCCTGCAGTCTTTCACTTTATGTTCAACTGCATGTATATGCCATTCGTACTACTACATATACTGCATAAGTGCAGTTTGCGGTGATTGTGTGAATCTGTTGTCTATTTTTTGTACGCCTTTTTGTGTTATTATTGGATATAAGAACAGTTCATTCGCGGATCCAGCGACTCCTAAGGGAGTTGCTGGTTCTGAGTCTTCGCTGTTGTACAACTTGTTTAACACTTTGAGCGCAGTTACGTACCGTACCGGTCGTGCTGTTACAGTCTGCTGGTTTTATCTGATCTGGTTGTTGTCGTTTCGTTCTGGATGTGTATCTGCGGAGCAGGCTACTCTAATGGATCTAGGTATAACCTATAGTATGTACGTCGATGTTGATTAAAACTGTGCAAACGCAGATCGGGAGAATCGGGTTCGAACTCCCCCGAACTGGGTCAACACCGTTTTACAACAGACGTGGGTTTGATTTATGCATATTGTATACTTTACAAAATGGCCGTTAGAGAACATGAACATGAACACTTGCGGATCAGATGGATCCAATTAGGTCGATCGTTTTGCAGAGTTGTCAATCTAATATGTTATTATTGTTGTCCATAAAAATGTATCGTATTCGATAAGTCATGACTGAAGACATTTTGCATTTTATATCTCTTAATGCCCAAGGGCTAAGAGAAAAGGATAAAACACTACGTCTTAATTAATGGCTTTTACATCAACATGCTGACATAGCTCTACTGCAGGAAACTCATTTTTCTAATGATCTTATTAAGATTTTAAAAGATGATTTTCCAATCTTGAATCTTTATCATTCTTTTGGGAATTCAAATCGTAAAGGTGTATCTGTTTTAATCAATAGTCGCATATATTGTAAAAATATTGATTCCATACAAGATGATGAAGGCAGGTTTTATTTTATGAATATCGAGCTTGGTAACACTACTTTATCCATTTTAAATATATATGCGCCAAACGATAGAAGCACAAGGACATTATTTTCTAAATAATATGTATTCTTGTCTACTCGAAAATGCAGTTGGGGTTAAAATAGTTGGTGGTGATTTTAATGAAATAAATAGTATAAAGGATAGAGTAAGTTCTTCGAAACAACTGTAACGAAGATGTATTTTGCCGTGTTTTCAAAAGTTATCTCCCTTGTATAAGTTGACTACATTTGTTCTCAATTCCCGAACTTTCTTAATTTGGCTTCAAACGTTCTAAAGATCCCGTTACAAAGTAGATATATGAATTGTTTAGTATTATTATCCTTCAAAAAGATCAGTCAGACCCAGTTTATATGTATAGCACTTGTGTTATTTGTTTATTCATTGATTTTATAGCGATCTAGCTCAGTGATCATGTTTCAGTTATTAGGCGCTCATTCAGTATCGTACACGCACAGACTGCGTGGTTGTCTAGAGTAGATCCCCTTGGTTTTCAGAGATACGTTCGCCAGGCGGCGCCACATGCATACTGGCGTATATAAACCCCTCGCTTCACTCTGTTCAGCCTGACCGAAATTGTCAGCCGACCAGTTAACGTCGCAAGGAATAAATAGAAGAACGACCACAGCAATAGTATATTACATGTACTTGTATATTGATTGGGAGATCGGAGACTTTGGACAAGTGCTGGAAACCTTCAGGCATTAATGCAATGCAGAAGAACCCCAGAACTAGCTCCGGGTCGCCACTTCTGTCTTTATAGTTTGAGACCGACTTCATTGGTTTATTTTATACAGCTATTAGTAGCTGGGTGCATCCATACCTGGACAGGTTTGGAGACGTTTCAGACCGAGTGTCTGAAGGCAATAATCTAGCTCTGGGAGCTAGGTTAAACCGAAGTCATATTTTGTGGTCTGAGGTCATAGTTTTAGGTTTGGAACCATAAACCATAGTTTTAGGTTTGGAACCATAAATTGAGGTTCCAGGTAGCTTACGCATATTCCTTGAGGGTTTTGTATACGCCAGTGGTTATAATCACTAATCACTGTTTGATTCTTTTTAAGGCAAGAAGCCATAAATCATTGTGATTTTAAAGTTAATTCTATTTGAGGCAGACAGCCAGTTCCAATCATTTTGCATAATCATTATACATAATTAGTTGTAGTTCTAAACCCATTTTTAGTGTTTCATTGTTCTTTAATCATAGGCTAGGTAGCCCCAAGAAAAATTATATATTCTTGTCCATTTTTGTATTGATATATTGAATCCGCTCGGTACATAGCTCGGTGCACGTTACAGAAATTTGGTGGCAGCGTGGTGGGATAATTATTATAACCACCACCAGTTATATCTTACCCACAAACACTCAAAATGGACTCCGAGTATATTGATGACAGAATTCTTAGTCTAGAAACTAGACTTAAGGAACTTCAGACTCAAGCTGAAATAACAAAGCTCCAACACGAAATATCTGTTCTGGAGCAGAAATGCAGTTTCACTCAGCAACCATATATGCCAAAACGTGACTCGGGCATTGCTTCGTCAAGTCAGACCCGTGGTTTTGACCTCGAGCAACCTACATACAGCATTCAAGCTAGTTCACATAGCAAGTCACCTATGCTGACTCCTATTTTGAAAAGACGGTATCGAACAGCTGATGGAGCTCAAGAAATGCCTTCTGATGCTGGAGCCAAACCGAAAACCTCGACACCCAAACCAACCTTTGGAGAAAAGTTTCCACTGGAACCCAAGCAAGCTCCTCACAAACAAACTGGTGTCAAGGTGAAACCTGCAACATATGATGGTTCGGGTTCATGGAACGACTACAGGTCGCATTTTGAAGCTTGCTCCAAAATAAATGCCTGGACTAAGGAAGAGAAGGGACTCTACCTTTCAGTCTCACTACGTGGTCAAGCCCAGGGCATCTTGAGTAACTTATCAAAGGATGCAAATGATTTTGAAAAATTGATGACAGCTCTGGAGGAAAGGTTTGCTCCCCCAAACCAAGCAGAGTTGCATAGAGCCCAGCTTCGAGAGAGGCGCCAGAAAGCATCTGAGACACTCTCTGAAATGGCCCAAGACATAAGAAGACTTACGAACCTTGCTTATCCGTCAGCACCTGCTGATGTGAGAGATGTCTTGTCCAAGGAGCAATTTATTGATTCCTTGGTTAGCTCAGACATGAGGCTTAGAGTTAAACAAGCGAGGCCGGCGGACTTAAACGATGCTGTTAGGCACGCCTTGGAGCTTGAAGCATTTAACAGAGCAGAAAAGAAACTTACAGAGGGAAAAGGCTATCTCCAATCTGTGGGTGAGAGCAAAAGCTCAGAGTATAATCAGATCGTTTCTGACATAAAAGAGTTAAAAGAAGCTGTTTCAGAGATGAAACATGGGTTTGAGAGCATGAAAACCCAGAAACATGGTTTCCAGTCTAGACCAGAGGCATATGTCAAAACTTTCCGCCCCAACACAAGAAAGTCTTATGGTCAGAGTGATCAGAGGAAAGCTTGTTTCAAATGTGGTTCCAAGTCACATTTCAAGAGGAACTGCCCACAAAATGATGGTTTGAAGGACACAGCTTCAAAGCCACATAGTATAAAATGTTCCAGTCCTAAAGGATCAGGCTTGTTTGTAAAAGCCAAAGTTAACAATTTTCAGTTGGACTGCCTCGTCGATACAGGTGCGACACTGAGCATCATAACTACTAGAGTTTGGGAAAGGATTGGTGAAACCAAAATTGATAGTTTCAGCCAGAAAATAGTTTCTGCTTCAGGAACTCCATTAGATGTTCTGGGAAGAGCCGAGGTTAACATAGAGATTGAGGGCTCAAAATATCCAGTTCCAGTGATCATTGCAGATGTGGAAGTGGACGGAATATTAGGGTTGGACTTCATGAAGTCACACAAGGTGATTACAGATATTGCAAACAACAGTATGACAATTAATGGGACTCCTTGCTCACTGCAGACGGCTGGGGAAATAGGTTGTTTCAGAGTTGTTGTTTCAGAGCAGGTTTTATTGAAACCTAAATCAGAAACCGTGATTTATGGTAAGGTTTCTGGAGGGGAATGTTTGAGAAGGGACAACTTCTACCTTGTTGAAACCTCTGAAAGACTTCTGAACAGTGGTGAGAGCCTAGTGGCTAGGTCTCTTGTTACAGCCAATCAAACTGTGCCAGTGAGGGTTATGAATCTATCACATGAAGAAAAGGTCTTCAATGTTGGGACAAACATTGCAACTATGAGTCCGGTGACAGAGGTCCAAAACATTGATTCCAAACCCAAGGCTATAAAACGTGTTCCAGAACATTTATTGGACTTGTATCAAAGAAGTGCTGATGGGATGGATGCAGAAAACTGCAAACAAGTTTCTAGCCTTTTGAGAAAGCATAGCAGTGTTTTCTCGTCTTCAGATGATGATATTGGTCGAACAGGGATAGTTCGACATAAAATATCGACAGGCAGTGCACCACCAATTAAACAAAGGCTACGAAGGGTCCCAGCACACCTAACTGATGAGGTTGAAAAACAGACAAAACAGATGTTTGACAAAGATGTCATTCAGCCTTCAAGCAGCCCCTGGGCCAGCGGCATTGTCCTCGTTCAGAAGAAGGACGGAAGTCGTCGTTTTTGCGTGGATTATCGCAAGTTGAATGATATAACAGTGAAAGATGCTTATCCGTTGCCCAGGATAGATGAAAGCCTAGACCAATTAGCTGGTTCCAAGTGGTTTTCTTGCTTGGACCTTAATTCGGGCTATTGGCAGGTTGAAGTAGAGCCTGAAGATCGTGCAAAAACCTCTTTCGTGACAAGAGAAGGTTTGTTTGAGTTCAAAGTGATGCCATTTGGCTTGTGTAATGCGCCAGCCACATTCGAAAGACTTATGGAAACTGTTCTTGCTGGTTTGCATTGGAAGGTATGTTTAATCTACCTCGATGACATCATCGTGACAGGAAAGAGCTTTGAAGAAATGGTTCAGAACCTTGATTCTGTGTTTCAAAGACTTGGTGAAGCTGGTTTAAAACTAAAACCCAAGAAGTGTCACCTGTTTCAGCAAAAAGTAGAATTCCTCGGGCATATTATTTCGGCAGAAGGTGTCACTACAGATCCGAAGAAAACTGAATGTATAAAGTCTTGGCCTACGCCAACCTGTGTCAGAGATGTAAGATCTTTTCTCGGAATATGTAGTTACTACCGCAGGTTTATTGAAAACTTCTCGCAGATTGCCAAACCCTTACACCGTCTTACAGAAAAGAACACAAAGTTCGAATGGTCTGATGCCTGTGAGAATGCATTTATGTGCTTGAAACAAAGGTTGACCGAATCTCCTATTTTAGCACACCCAGACTTCTCTCAAAGCTTTATCTTGGACACAGACGCAAGCAATGATTCAATCGGAGCAGTGCTCTCACAGAAGCTTGACAACCAGGAAGTTGTCATTGCTTATGCAAGCCGAACTTTGAGCAAGTCGGAGCGCAGATATTGTGTTACCAGGAAGGAATTGCTTGCTCTAGTACACTTTGTAAAGTACTTTAGACACTACTTGATCGGAAAACAGTTTCTAGTCAGAACGGACCATGGCTCATTAAGATGGCTGACAAACTTTAAAAACCCTGAGGGCCAGGTTGCACGCTGGTTAGAGACACTCTCTTCATACCAGATGAAGATTGAACACAGACCCGGAAGGCTTCACGGCAATGCCGATGGAGTTAGTAGAATACCATGCCGACAGTGCGGCTTGAGCAGTCATGATGAACATGAGAGACAGCACAAGGTGTCTGCTGTCTATCCAATTCAGCTCCGTGGAGACCCAAGTTCTAGAGATGACTTGATTACCATACCATTGGTAGAGGAACAAAACCATAGCCCAGACATCGTTTCTGTGAAACAATGGTTGGAAGAGGATCGAAAACCTGACTTCAAGAAAATATCTGGAAACAGTTATTACTTGAAATCTCTTTGGAACCAGTGGCAAAGGCTTGAGATTGTTGAAGGTCTGCTTGTAAGGAAATGGGACGTGCTTGGAACGTCGATTATATACTGGCAAGCAGTTGTTCCATTGAGTTTGAGACGTCAAGTCTTGAAATATTGCCATGATGTCAGAGCATCAGGACATTTAGGGGTTACGAAAACCTTAAACCGTGTCAGACAAAGGTTTTACTGGCCTGGCTTACGGAGCGAAACTACATAACAGGTTGCCAGGCTTGTTTAAAACGCAAAGAACCCATACCAGGAAAGAAGGCTCCTATGCAGGTTTGCGCTAGTGGTTACCCGATGGAAAGAGTAGCTCTAGACATTTTAGGAGAACTACCCCAAACAGAAGCAGGAAACAAGTATATATTAGTCATAGCGGACTATTATACGAAGTGGACAGAGAGTTTCCCAATGCCAAACATGGAGGCTCGAACTGTTGCAAGGATACTGGTAGAAGAGGTAATTGCAAGGTTTGGAGTGCCACGTATCATTCACTCAGACCAAGGAAGACAGTTTGAAAGCGAGCTCTTTCAGGAAATGTGCAAGCTGTTGCAAATTGAGAAAACCAGGACTACACCATATCACCCCCAGTCAGATGGTATGGTGGAGCGGTTTAACAAAACACTTGCCTCAATGCTCAGCATGTATGTGGAAGAAAACCAGCGAGACTGGGACAGACAACTGCCGTACGTGATGATGGCCTACAGATCATCTCAGCATGAAACTACAGGTATGACGCCAAACATGCTTATGTTTGGAAGAGAAACATCAACTCCTCTAGACCTCTTGTATGAGATGCCCCCAAGTATCAAAAGGATTCCGCCAAATCAGTGGGTCTGGGAACTCCAAGAGAACCTAGAGTCTGCTCATACCTTAGTTCGACAAAGCACAAAGCAGGCAATGCTGAGGCAGAAAAAGTATCATGATAAGAAGATAGCTAGTGAAATGTTTGAAGAGAATGACGGAGTGTTTGTGTACTTTCCTGTAAAGAAGGTTGGACATTCGTCCAAACTGACTTCATACTGGCGAGGTCCTTTCAGGGTGATAAAGCGACTCTCAGACGTACTTTACACGGTTGACTGTGGTAGGTACGGTTCTGAGCAAGTAATACATGTAGACAGAATAAGAAAGGCACACTCCCAGGTTTTGAGCGATGAAGCAGTTTTCCAAGAGGCCGAATCAGCCTCAGAGAACGAAGGTAGGGACGAAAGTACTATTGAGTTTTCAGGTCCCAATGAAGATGAGTCAGAAAATGCTGCTTCCGAGCCAGAACAAGAGGTTCAGGTAAGCAAGTTCGGTAGAAAAAGACAAAAACCAATTTGGGCAAAAGACTGCTTTTTCTACTTTCAGGCCCAACATGTCGAACACGAAGCAAACACAAAGGAAAGACCCTATCTGCTTCCAATGTAAAGACAGAGTAAAGTCAGAAGATTACTCTGAGCATGTGAAACTATGTTCACAGAAGCCCTTGACTTGTAAAAGCTGCAACAAGCAGTTTAAAGAGGCCATTTATCTCAAGCGTCATGAGAAGAAATTCCATGCAGCTACCCCAGCAGAGAGTGACGACTGGGACATGGACCCACAAATTGAGTTGGGTACCCATCAGGAGGAGGAAGAGACAGATCTTCTCCAGGGAAGAGTGTTCTGTAAGAGAACCATGCCGGAACCAGTAAAAGCTCCTTGGAAAAGGTCAAAGTCAAATGAGGGAGCACAAGCACCAGAGAGTGAAGAAACAGTAGCACTCGCGGAGTATAGTAGCGCACGAGAAGTTGTTATGGAGAAGGAGAGTAAGGAACCAGGTGAACTGAAGGCCTCCTTCAGTGTCAAATGTGACAAGGCTGGAAAAGTTGTGCAGAAGTTTGTAGTGGAGAAGGACGGGGATGCTCTGATGGAAACCTCGTATTCACGCAAGGAAGGTTCCAGGCTTGGGAAAGACTTTGTATGAAAGACTTTGTTCCGGAAGATCAGATAATCAGACCTGAAGACATAGTTATGAAGTGTGAGGACGGATGTCTGATGGTTCAGTTTAAATTCCAGTAACTTTTGACACCCGGGAAAAGGGAACTTCAGTCATAAACTGGGAAGATTTTTCAGTTTCATTTTTATTTTGTTTTCATATACCGTTGTAAGGTAACAACGTGATTAAATCAATGTTTACTTCATAACCTGTACTTGTAATTTTGTTCAGTCGGGACGACTGTTCCCGGAGGCGTGGGTAATGTAACGAAGATGTATTTTGCCGTGTTTTCAAAAGTTATCTCCCTTGTATAAGTTGACTACATTTGTTCTCAATTCCCGAACTTTCTTAATTTGGCTTCAAACGTTCTAAAGATCCCGTTACAAAGTAGATATATGAATTGTTTAGTATTATTATCCTTCAAAAAGATCAGTCAGACCCAGTTTATATGTATAGCACTTGTGTTATTTGTTTATTCATTGATTTTATAGCGATCTAGCTCAGTGATCATGTTTCAGTTATTAGGCGCTCATTCAGTATCGTACACGCACAGACTGCGTGGTTGTCTAGAGTAGATCCCCTTGGTTTTCAGAGATACGTTCGCCAGGCGGCGCCACATGCATACTGGCGTATATAAACCCCTCGCTTCACTCTGTTCAGCCTGACCGAAATTGTCAGCCGACCAGTTAACGTCGCAAGGAATAAATAGAAGAACGACCACAGCAATAGTATATTACATGTACTTGTATATTGATTGGGAGATCGGAGACTTTGGACAAGTGCTGGAAACCTTCAGGCATTAATGCAATGCAGAAGAACCCCAGAACTAGCTCCGGGTCGCCACTTCTGTCTTTATAGTTTGAGACCGACTTCATTGGTTTATTTTATACAGCTATTAGTAGCTGGGTGCATCCATACCTGGACAGGTTTGGAGACGTTTCAGACCGAGTGTCTGAAGGCAATAATCTAGCTCTGGGAGCTAGGTTAAACCGAAGTCATATTTTGTGGTCTGAGGTCATAGTTTTAGGTTTGGAACCATAAACCATAGTTTTAGGTTTGGAACCATAAATTGAGGTTCCAGGTAGCTTACGCATATTCCTTGAGGGTTTTGTATACGCCAGTGGTTATAATCACTAATCACTGTTTGATTCTTTTTAAGGCAAGAAGCCATAAATCATTGTGATTTTAAAGTTAATTCTATTTGAGGCAGACAGCCAGTTCCAATCATTTTGCATAATCATTATACATAATTAGTTGTAGTTCTAAACCCATTTTTAGTGTTTCATTGTTCTTTAATCATAGGCTAGGTAGCCCCAAGAAAAATTATATATTCTTGTCCATTTTTGTATTGATATATTGAATCCGCTCGGTACATAGCTCGGTGCACGTTACACAACAAATGAAAATTAACGAAATTTTAACAAATATGAAAAAGAATAATAGTTTGATTGACATTTGGAGACATCTTAACAGAGATAAAAGTCAATGCACGTGGAGAAGAAATAATGGTATGGAGAAAAGCCGTATAGACTTCTGGCTCATTGATAGTAATATAGTCCCTCTCATAACAACCATTGATATAAGACCTGCGATGATATCTTCAACTGACCATTTAGCCATTCCTCTTAAAGTAAAAAAAACCTTTGAGACGCGGGCCAGGATTTTGGAAATTAAATAATTTGCATATTCAAAATGAAGAATATTGTAACATAATAATTAAAACCATTAATGACGTGAAACAATTAAATGTTAATAACACAGTAAAATGGGAAATTTGTAAATATGAAATCAAACAAGTATCTTTCTATTACTCAAAACGGAAATCAAGACAATTAAGCAATTTACAGTCAGACACAAATGCAACAGAAACAAGTATTATCGAAACTGAAAATGAAATAATATATATATATGAAAAAGCTAATGGAGCACATATTCGAGCTAGAATTCAATACTTAGAAGACGGTGAAAAAAGTAGCAAATACGTTTTAAGTCTTGAAAGATCAAAACAAAATAGGAAACATATTACATCCCTTGTTGTAAATGGAAAGCGCATTACAGCAGTTGAAGATATTTTAAACGCTGAAGTTAAGTTTTATGAAACGCTATTCTCATCCAAATATAATCAAAATAACATACAATACTATTTAGATACTTTAAATCCTGAACATATTCTATCTGATGAAGAAGCAATTGCTTGTGAGGGCCCTATTACAATGCAGGAATGCTGGAATGCCTTAAATGGAATGAAATTAAATAAAAGTCCAGGACTGGATGGTTTAACAGTTGAATTGTACGCTACAGTTTGGACTCATATATCTGATCTGATGTATAACTCGTTTTTTGGAAAGTTTACAAAAACAAGAATTATCTCGTACACAAAAGCAGTGTGTGATTTCTTTATTATATGAAAATTGTGATCCGGAAAACATTGAAAACTGGAGACCTATATCCCTCCTAAATATTGACTATAAGATTTTAGCTAGAGTGCTCGCTCAACGTCTCCAAAAGGTATTACCAAGTATTATAAGTTCAAAATGGATTATAGATCAGCAGGGATACATCAAGAATAGATATATTGGATATAACATTAGACAAATACAAGATATTATTGATTATCCGGAATAACTTGATATAGATGGTGTAATACTATTTCTTGATTTCAAAAAAGCTTTCGACACAGTTGAATGGGAATTTATGTATAAAGTTTTAAATAAATTCGGTTTTAAAGATGATTTTACAAAATGGGTTAAAATATTGTATACACATATTTGTTCATCAGTAATAAATAACGGATGGCAGTCAAACTTTTTCAACATATTTAGAGGAATCAGGCAAGGTTGTCCTCTATCTGCAATTCCATTTATAATCATAGCAGAAATATAAGCAAACAAAATTAGGCAATCCGATGACATTGAAGGTATAAAGGTTAAACACAATAAAACAAATCAGCATATAAAAATTACACAATTGGCCGATGACACGACTCTGTTTTTAAAAAATCAAAATGAAATTCCAGCAGCAATTAAAATAGTGGAAATTTTGGACATATTTCAGGACTTAAATTGAATAAAATGAAAACGGAAGGACTTCTTATAGGGAAACAAAAACAGTCAGATGGAATTACTGTTAATGGTATTAAAAGTGCAAAAATGAGTCATGCAGGAAATACCACATACAGAACAAACACTCGCCCGAACAGCAACACAAGGAAACAGCAAATGTACATGGGTAGAAAAAACAACAAGAGACGCACAAAGACAAAACAAACATTCAATAGGAGGAAGATGGAAGTACCGCCTTGGAACGGTCAGTGACAAAAGTCACCGGGGGGTTAAACCGGTTTATGGGCGCCCAACCTCACCCTTATTCCATCCCCATCCTAAAAGACAAACAGTGTAAATAAACGTATCCCCTCTCCGACTAATCTACAACAACCGCGACAGCAAATACAGTGGTTTCAGCGCGAAAGTAAAATCACTTGGTATATATTTTGGCATAAACAAGCATGAATGTGAAGAGCTTAACTGGTCCGAAAAAATAGAGTCCTGCAAAAAAATAATCAATAGCTGGAAGCAAAGACACCTTACAATGTTTGGAAAATTTAAAATAATAAAATATTTAATCCTACCAAAATTTGCATTCCTAATACAAGCATTGCCGGTTCCAGATAAAGTAATAAAACAGATAAATTCATTAATCTTTACTTTTATATGGGGAAGTAACAGTGAAAAAAATAAAAATAAATACATTTATTGGAAATAAATTTGACGGAGGTTTAGAAATGCCAGATTTAGAAATCTACGAAAAGACCTTAAAACTCAAATGGGTAAAATCACTATGTTCTAACGAAAATGCCAATTGAAAAGTCATTCCAAAATTCTTTTTAAATCAGTACGGCGACAATCTGTTAATATTTAAAATGAACACTGACTCTATAAAATCCCTCCCGTCTGTCCAGTACATAATCCGACCTTTTATAAAGACATTTTAAAACATTACATTGAATTGAATAACTTAAATATAATCTCAAAACCAAACACATTCTATGATGTCAGAACACAAGTTATATGGGGTAACAAATATATAAAATGTAAGGGAAAATGTTTAGTTTTTAATTCCTGGATCAAATCAGGATTACTGTTTATTGATGACATAATAGATGAAAATGGAGAAATAAATGAAACCCTGATTGATAAGCGTACGATTAAAACAAACTGGATATCTGAAATAACAAAAATAAAACAAACTATCCCTCATAACTGGAAACAACTATTGATTTCCAAAGTCTCGAGAACGACGAGGGTAAAAACTGATAGAAACTCAAATTATACTAAACAATGTGATATTCAAAAACTAAATAATAGAGATATAAAACAACGTTTTGTGAAAAAGAAGTTTGAACCTCCTTATATACACGCCTTTTGGGAAACAATTTTAATCGTACAATAAACTGAAATTCGCTGTATTTTATAATAAATAATGTTTTGATAGACAATAGAATTAAACAGCTAAACATTAAACTTATCCATAGAATTGTTTCAACAAACGAAAACCTTTTAAATGGAAGTTAATTGAATCAACCCTCTGTAAATAATGCGGTGAATTAGAAACATTAGAACATTTCTTCCTTCGCTGCTCGTATATCAAAAGTGTTTGGGATAAAATACATAGCCTCCCATTTAAACAGCTTGATATCAACACAAGATTCAATATGCTTAATGTCATTGTTGGTTACAGAACCCAATGCAAAGGATATCAAGACATCAATATAATCTTATGTCAAATAATATATTCAATCTATAAAAGTTATATGAAGAGCGAACGAAGAGAGAAATACACAAACATACATAGAATACTTTAAAACGATTTATTAACAGTTATGAGATATTTTGAGAACAAAACTCAACAACATATTATTATATCCAAATTTACCAAAGTGTTGCGAGACATTATCTAAATGTACCAACTGATTTGTTTTAAATATACTGTCTAAAATGCACAATGTCTACAGTACCTTTGGAAGCTCTTGGTTTCGTTTCGCAAGTGTCTCCTGAGTGGGTACATTAGGTTAAAAACCCTGTTACTGTATATTTTTATATGTTTATTTATAAACAGCTTTCTTTCTTCTTATTATTTAATACAATTATACACTTGAAAGCAAACTGTGCGGTCCTCTTCAGAAAGATACAACCTTTCTGAAACGAAGTAGCCGCTGTTCGCTTGTCGTTGTTTTGTTCGCGTGTCGTTGTTTCCAATGGGAAACTTAACTGAAACCAGAAATAGGTTTAAACCGCTTGCCATATAGATATTCATGTAAGTTGTATTGCATTATGTAATCTGTTTTCATAAATTTATTATTTGATCTATAGCTTTTTAAAACTATGCAGATCAAACCCTTGTGAAACAATTCCACACGGATGCGTCTTATCTAGGTTTACTTTGTAAACAACTTAACTCTGAGCTAACGTACACTTATTACACTATATAGCAGAGAACCAACGACTATAAATGTCGCAATGATATGTGACAATATTGGTTGCCGTCATATTATGTTGACTGTATTTATGTACATATGTAAATAATAAGCTATATTGAATAAAATAAGCCTAAGCTTCACCAAAAAGAATAAAATAAATTGTGATCAGATATGTGTCATTATGCTATAACCTAAATACCCCAATGTTTGTGCTTATGACAGTTCTTTAAGCACATTTGAATAGAAATAATATTATTGTTTATGTTTGTGTGCATCAGCTGTATTTCTTATTTCAGTTTATCTATTCTTTGAGTGACGAGGTCGTAATTTCAGGGCATCTACCATGCCACAAGTAAAGCCTATCAACTTACTTCACCATAACCTCTACCCGGCTACATAATGTATGGTGTCAAGTCCACTATCGTAGAATTAACGTATATTATCCCCTTTCCCAAGAACTACAGGAATGCAGGTTGGTGGATTGACCCAATGCGTTGCTTTGCAACGAATTATATTAGCCGAAATCATCTTCTTGAACTCATCCCTCATCATCATGTCATCTCATCATCCATCGGCGCTATATGACATAGTCTGTGTTGCAGTGCCGTAAAACCCATCTCACTCACTAACTCACTCACTCATTCACTCACTCTTATATAACATCGCGGAAATAGCTGGTTTTCTGTATATAGTTATAGTTGATCGTTGAGAACATTGTTGACAGTAGTTGCAGATCTGATTACAATTTCCTTTTCAAGATAAAACCTGTTATACCATGAATTTCCTCTGGTGGTCCAGTTCCCAACTTTTTGTGTAGTTTAGTTGTATTGCAGTTAGGTTTCGGTGACTTTTACATTTTCATTTAGGACGATGATACAAGGTGAACGATATAGTGCCACCATCTTCTTGTTCTCCATGGCATTGTGTTTAATTCATAGATGAATAATTTATTTTGTAAATAACAGAAGCTACAGGACCCGTATTTTGACTCCAGCTGTGATTGAAAGGGGGAGTTGAAATGAAGAAAGATGTTTTGTACACGATATTTGCATTTAAAACTTTCTCAAACAGATAAGCCTTTGCAAACAGAGTAGGTCCAGATGAGGCAACTCCTATAAGAGATGCTTGATAAAGGTCTATTCTGTTTACTTATGGAAATAATATAGACCAGAGCCTACCCTATATTTATGCATCGTGTGCAAATTCCCATTTCCCACAATATTTAAAAACACAGTTGTTGGAGATTGAACGTTGACTTGCTATGAACCCTTTCGCACAATAATTTTGAAATTCATCTGCTAGAGGGGCGACAAAAGGCGCGTCTGCATGTTACCATTTTTTCTGCAACATCAAAAAAGAAGAGGAATAGTTAACCTTTCAGTCATTAGTTTCATGTGCAACGTAAAACAGAAAATCAACAAAAAGCAAGAAAACACGATGCTCCAAAAGCGGGTATGCGTTGATTTCAACACGTGGATTTAATAAATATAAAACAGCGGCCTTTGGCCCGGTCAGGAATGAAAAACACCCTCAATAAATAGAGGATCTTACATAAGTGCTCCTGTATTATCACTTTTGATCAACTAGTCGGCTAAATTATATGATTCGAGCCTCAGCACTAAAAGAGCACTTATGTTAAATAAGTATTACACACACTGAAAATGTTGCATCTGCACAGGGTCTTAAAGGATTAGTCACTGATAAGTGTCAAATAATGTAGCTGACAAGAACAATATATAAGAGAGAAACCATTTTGATCTTGAATAATTACAGAAACATTTTAGAAAAAGCAGCATTAGCGCTTTCGAGACAATGTTCCATAATGTATTTAAAATTCAGATATACCAAATGCGACGAAATGCGTATGTACTGAGTACAAGGTTAATCAGGTTTTACAAATCCAGTTCTCATGAAAAAAGTCTTTGTTCAGATGTTGAATTTGCAATATCATTCTTTGTCTTGAAACCCAAGAAATTCACAGAATTGTAAAGTACTTTAGAACGGTGTCTCATGTTAAATAAAAAGTAGTAAAGTGACGCAGGCAAAGCTACATGCAAGACACAACCACGTACACGAGATGAACACAGAAAACATTAACAAACACACATGAGATATCCATTCCTTACATGAACAAAAGCACAAGTACAAATACACAAGACAAATAAAAGTAAAGGTGACAATGAAAGTACCGCCTTGGAACGGTCAGTAGCAAATTCACCACTTATTGATAATTTTCTAATTGTTTGTTTGGTACATATCCCGTTATGGCGTCAAACAATAAACCTTAAAATCATTCTTTATACATGTTTTGCTCTGAAGGAGGATTTTAGAGACTATTCATGGTTTTCAATTCTTGGTTTGTATATTGAACTAGGCATCATTTGCCCCCCCCCCCCCCCTTTGCATTGATCACATGGGGAAAGTTGGATCTATTAGAACTATATTTTATTAATTTTATGGTATGCTGATAAAAGCATACCTATTGAAAGTGCAAAATATAAGATCAAAATTACCGTGTTTTATCCAGAACTTTATTTTAATTATTCACTGGATTTAACTAGAACTTCATAGAAATGTGAAGTACCATGGAATGATGTGTCATGTTAAACACCCATTGGTCGGTCGAAGTTTTTATTGACAGGTCCTTGACTCAAAGGTTAAGGTTTAATTTCAAATTGACATGTGTCTCAGCCACAACTTCTTTAGAATTGATCATATTTCACTTACCCCTTGCAGTATTATGAAGTACCATTGGGAGATATGCCGCATCAAATACTCTTAAGGGCACTGTGACCTTGATATTGAACCTTAGTTATAGCCAAAATGCTTATCTGGACCATATCGTCTGTACAACATCAGCTAAGAATACCCTATTTTGTTGTGTGTGTACATCTTCCTTGTGTTGCTGTTCGGGCGAGTGTTTGTTCTGTATGTGGTGTTTCCTGCATGACTCATTTTTGTACTTTTAGGATAATTGAGTACGATGTTGTATATTTAGATCTCCGTGACCTTGGCTTTTTGGCTCGTCCGGAGCATATCACCTGTACCACATTCAGCTAGGAGTACCAATTTGTGTGTGTTCATCTTGAGATAGCACTGAGTTGCATCCTATTTTCAGGTCACTGTGAGCATAATCGCTCTACAGCTAGGAATGCTAAATTTGATGTGTGAGAACATATTGGAATAGCAGAGTATCACATACAGTGTGACCTGACTTTGACCTTTGGCTTCAATTTTAGAAAAGGTTTGCGTGTATTTGCCAATGTTGGCGTGTGAGCGTTAGTACATCTTGGGATGACAGTGTATCACGTGGCATTTTGGGTCACTATAACATTGACCTTTGATAGAGAAAGCATGTTTTGAAATGTATTTTAAAATATTTAGGCACAAATAGTAACCCCCACAATATGATATGTCACATGTAATACTCAAGTCAACAGCATGTAAAGATTAATGCCACTTTTTGAATATTTTGTCTGTTTATGATGTATAAAGGGATTCAGCAGGCACTAACAGGCAATGCGTCATGGGATAGACCCATATCTATATGTGAAAAGTCAAGGTCACAAAATGTTCAATATGGAAAAATAGTCAAATAGGGAGAGCCGCACACGAAATGACACCGCACCAAACACCATCAAACAAGAAACGGTAAAGCCACAAGACAAAACATAACAGGACGCATATCAAGACGAAAAACATTAAACATTAAGCATACTAAACAACAAAATTGACCATAGGCTGAAAGCAGGAGTACCGCCTTGGAACGGCCAGTAACCAAAATAAGTTACTGGGGACTTAAACCTGGTTAACGGGTACCCAACCTCGCCCTTATCCCACTTTCACCAAACGCAAAATGTAAATAAAATTCCCCCTCCAGACAACTCCACAATATCCACTTTAGGAGCATGTATATGTCACTGTGACAGCTCATTTTCGTATATGATTTGTTTGATTGTTTATGATACTAGTCAATACTCATTGTTTTTTCGGCAATAATGGGTTCTTTGTCGAAGAACCGAACCATGTAGTATTTTTTACTGCGACATTTATTTTCGTAATACGCGACAGACATGTACAGGTTGTGCTCTTCCATTACGTGTTTTCTTTGTTGTTTAATATTTACTGGACAATCAAGCGCGGTGTCGGTCAATAATATACTGCGTCCATCCGGTGCTTGTGTAGATTACCTGTATTGCTATAGTAAGCGTATTGCTATAGTAAGCATCTAGTTTCTGGATTAGACAGTGAGAAAGTGCATGACCATTTTCTAGAGGTTCATATACTTGTATCGATTTTTTTCCAGTTTCAGATATTGAACTCTGTATGTTCATACAAAGTGTCCAGTGTGACGTTTGTACACGAGTTTTGTAATGTGCGTTAATATGTTAGGATCTATTATGTAAAAGTGTTTAATTATTAAACCTGAATTCACAGCATTGCAGCGTTTCATGTTACTACTACAATAATGGAGTGTCTTGTTTGTTTCTTGTCAACTCTTTTCTTGAAGATGTTTTATGTATATATAGAATAAATGATATAACTGCATAACAACAAAATGGTGTTTGCCATTGTTGACCCAACAGAATCAGATTTATCATATTCAATGTAGAAGCAAACAGAGTAGACTCTCTTAGAGGAACTGTGTGGGTCCACTCTGTTTGCAAAGGCATGAAAAGGTGTTTGTGTCAAGTAAAGGGTAAATGATCTTGTAACATTTCCTGGTATACATAACATGTTGGATGTATAATCTGAAACAGATACTGTTATGCATTTGGTGACGAAAGGTTTTATATTACGAACTCCAATAAGTAAAGCAAATGTAAGTTACTAGGGTATTAATAAATGCAACTATCTAATGTAATTCGTGCTTTGTATTCTCCAATGGTAGTTTATGCAGACAGAATAGAATAGTAGAGTAGGGTCTGCAAAACAGATAAACAGAATGTTAAGTTCAGAGAAACGAATGCAGTAATTTAAATGCAACGTTGTCTAATATATATAAATACAATATTCATGCGACTACAATGGAAACATAATATATATAAATACAATATTCATGCGACCACAATGGAAATAAGAGTAATCATTTCATCTTGTTTGTGTTATTTCTGGTATTGGTGTGCATTGCATGGCTATCTTACATCGAGTTAATATATATTTAAATTTTATTTATGTAATAATATTATTTTTTAGACTGATGAATTTCATAGTTATTATTGTATTGGATTTTTATGCATCATTTTGTTTTAAATTGCCATGTTATGTATACTAGCCAAATAAAAATTATTATTATTATTATTACTAGTTGAGCTAGTATATAAATCAAGTAAACTCACCAGCTGAACAGAAAGTGCAGCCTGGTTAATAAAGTTACGAAGTATAGATAGGCGAAATACGCTGCTCGATAGAAGATGTAGAGCAAGAATGAGAGCGGTAAATAAGAGAGGTGGTACACGTTAGTTAGTGTCACGTGACTAAAGTAGCCACGTTACCCTCGCACGCATATTTTAGTTTCTCGAAAACCGGTTCTCTCTTTCTTTCCTACCATGGATATATACAGGTAAATAAGATAAAACGCTGGAAACAGTTCAGGGAAACTAAACCTGGGTTACTTGTACAAAGTCAGGGTGAAGAGTCAACATGACTATTTTGTACAGTCGACTGAGCGGTCATTCGGACTGAAAGTAGAATATAATTAGGTACTTTACTTTACTATTTTGCCGTCTCACTTGAGCGAAACCTCATGATGCGATTATTTGAACGGTTTCTGTTAATACTGCATACATGTAGCCCTTTATAAATATATAACAAAGACAAGGGCCATTCCGACGCCCCCGCAGGAGCCGTCTGGTCTGTGTTTACTACGTTTGCAAATGCGTAGAAAGGCATAGTTATAGAGGTAAGGGTTAATATGCATTGATGTATCATAAAATATGAGATGCGCGTACTACTGATAACCAATTCAAACCATATTGAGAGAAGATAGAAAATAAAAGAGTTCAATTAGCAACGCCATTGGAAGATTATAACAGATATCGGCAGTAAATTTATTTCAGTGAGGTAGTAAAGTATACTGGTTACATTTTTATATTACTACCTTATGCCAGTAACTGTTAACCAGTTGTGTTAATCACGCGATGTCGGTGTAGGATGCGTCAGGTGTAGGCTTGCAGATAAAGTTTTTAAACTTGAAACATGTGTTCACCATCAGAAGCTTCATCTTCATCTCAAGCATTTAGACACAGTTATGGCACTTTTTAATTTAGAATGTTTGTAGCAAACAAGTGTTCCAAGTTAAAAAGCTTTATCTCAAAGGGTTATGTAAATAAATTGACTTTAACAAAGCCTTAAAGAATTCTAAGTTAAACAGTGGCATAAATCGGTCAAAATGCTTGACAGAGTTAGTTTATCTTGCCTACAGGTGAAGGTTGTGACGGTGAACAAGTGTTCCAAGTTTAAAAGCTTTATCTGAAAGGGCTATGTAAATAAATGGACTTTAATGAAGCCTTAATCAAAAATTATTATTTAAATAGGGGCATAATTCAGTCAAAATGCTTGACAAAGTTATTTACCCTTGCCTACAGGTGAAGGTTGTGACGGTGAACAAGTTTCAAAGCTTTATCACAAAGTGTTATGTAGAAATAAGTGGACTTGTTCCACATAAATTGAGATTAACATGTTTGCTTAACGCAAATGCTAAACGCAAATTCTAAGTCCAATTAAGCGACATTGACCTTAGATAAACGAGCCGGGACTTGGCAGGCTGCTGTAGCATGTCTAGATAAACATTCTGGTAAAATGTGGGAAGGCTCCACCAAGCGGAACTTGAGTTAGAGATGTTATAGACAGACAGACCGGTTAACATTTTTGCTAAACGCAAATTCAAAGTCCAATTGTGTGACCTTGACCCTGGATAAACAAATCGGGACTTGGCAGGCTACTGTAGCATGTATAGATAAACATTGTGGTTAAATTTGGGAAGGATCCACCAAGCGGAACTTGAGTTAGAGATGTACTGACGGACAGACAGCTAGACGGACAGACGGACAGACAGCGCCATTCCATAATACGTCCCGTTTTTTTCAAACGGGCCTATTAAAAGATTCAATGTTAATCCACTAATATCACTAAAACATACTGTTCTGAAACATTGCTGCATAAAACCAAGATCAGTCAAAAACAAAACTCTTGCTCTATGCGACAATAATCCCACACATAATTTCGACTGTGTTGCTGAGACTTGGCTTGGTTCATCTTTTGATAAAGCCCGCATCACGGAACATGACGCCAGTGGTTATCTGATCAACCACGTCCCTCGTTCTGGTGTCTCACAAATCTACAAATCTAGTATTTACATTCACATCGTATCGTAACTTCTCGCGATTATCAGTAATCTAAAGACCTGCACCAACACGCGAAAACGGTCTTAAGACAGGTGTCTTCCTGGAGCGGGAATGGCCTATATTTCTTGCTAAATACGCAACAAAAGACAAAAACGTTATCATTGTGGGCTATTTGAACATCCATCTTGGTATCCCAACCGACATCTAGTACATTAGACTCACGTGGTATGCGACAATTAGTCAGTGAGCTGGTGGACATACACATTACGTTGTTATTACAGTGGACGCAGCAAGTATAGTTTACTGACTTTAGGTTATCTGATAACATGGGTAAAGAAGCGTGAGACAATGTTAAAATATGTTTCATGGCTCAGTCTGCAAAATCTGCACCTGTAAGGTAAAGCATATCTTTCAGAAAATTCAGACATAAGTCAACAGGAAGCAAATTAAGCAACACTCGTGAACACGTAATATGCAGATTTACACTCAGGGTGACTTTGAGAGAAGTGTGAGGTTAGGACGTCCGTAAACCGGTTTAAACCCCCAGTTGTGTTTTTGCTGCTGACCGTGCCAAGGCGGTACTCTCTTTGTCACCCTTCCTTTTGTTTGCATTGCGTCTTTGTGCTTGTGGTTTGTTCATGTTGTGGAACGTTTGTCCCTGGTTCTTGTGTGTCTTTTGGTGTTTTCTGTGTTCATTTCGTGTGTGTGTGTGTGCGTGTGCGTTTGGGTGTGTGGTTGTGTGTGTGTGTCATGCTGTCTATCGGTGTTTTGGTGGTGGTTGCGTCTTGCATGTGGCTTTGCCTGCTTGACTTTACTACTTTTCCATTGTTGATAACAATGCACACATTCGGACGAATACCGTTGTTCTGAGGCCTTCTTGTGGGTGGAACACTGAGCAACTACACAAGGAAAAACGCTTAAACGAAGGTTGGAACGCAAGTAGCAAAAGACTAAGCTAGCTCTTGACCATGATATATACATACATCAGTATGCCATTGTGAATACCTTATTTAATATGCTAGAATTGACTACTGTTGAGACAAAGTACAAATATGGGTCATGCAGGAAAAAACAAATACAAAACAAACAGTTGCCCGAATAGCACCACAATAAGAAAACAGCAAATGTACATAACTATCAAAACACAAAGAGACGCACAAAAACACAACAAATAAACATTAGGGGTAGTTGAGTCATGTGGTCAAGATCAGAAGAACCTGTTCAGAATTACTAAAAGCGGTTAGCCAGTACTTCCTACAGGCAAGTCCTCGAAAAACGTGCTCAAGAGTAATTCAGTGATTCCTTCATCAAAAAAAATGAAGACATACTATCTGAAATAATTACACAGACGCAACCAGTTTGTCATTCATTGTGTACTGAGCCAGATTTACCTTCAACAGTTAACTGTGTGGACCATTTCATTCCTGTTACACAAAATGAAGTTAAACGGATCATACAGCGATCTCCTAATATATCATGTGAACTCGATCCAATACCGAATTTGTTCAAAGCGTTTTTTCTTCTAAATGTCACTTCCCCAGTTATCATTACCTTCGATTGCTTCAGCAAAACGTGCACATCCAGATTTGTCTATACACTGTGTTTCGATGTCCCATTCGTAGGATCACGGGGTTAACACTAAAGTGAGCAGCGTTACGAAAGGTATTTCTCAGGACAGTGTATACACCGAACTGCAGTGTTACAAATGAGCGTCTAAATAGGGGTTATTCTTATGTAGACATCAGCATCAGAATCATAAACAGTTTACAATTTTCGTTCAACACGATTGACTAATGTTGATGGTTTGTGCAGATGAGAATAGATGCCTTGTAAAAACTCAGCGTCCCTAAACATTCCAGACTGTTTGATACTTCGATAAAAGTATTTGAAAATACAGTAAACTTCCTGCTTGGATATTGTCCTCTTTTGTTATCTACAAATGTATACTGATTTGGAATGTATGCAAACATTTCGTTACGTGGATGCTTAAAACAGGTGAGAATCCGTTCCAAGTCCATACATTCGACACGTTTCAAAAAATGCCTAAAATATACAAAACTCATTTGTTGATATGCTGAAAAGAAAAGAAGTATATCGCAAGAAAACCAGTCGAATAAACACCGAAGAAGACACAACTTCCATAAGTTTGATATGTTATTCGGCAATGTATTAGTATTTATTCGGCTCACGTTTTAGTTTCGTTAACTGTTCGACCAAGGTCGAAAATATTTTGTTAGATTCAGGGTAACTCTGTGTCTGATCTGTATCCAATTATTGATCCAGATTAGATGTTGAGTATTCCGGTGCCTGATCTGGATCTGAAGCGTTGAGCCCGTCCTCCAGGTTTGGACCTGGTTCCAAAACGTATGCCACCACCTGAACAAATAAACGGAAAACAAATTTTATGTGCATGCTCACTGAACAAAATGAATCAAACTGCTTCACTATCATGAGCTTCTGACACATATATGCTATTTATGGTTCTTCGAAACATTTTCAGCTTTATAATGCATTTAGGTCGGGCTCCATGAAAATGGAGGATGATTTGCATTTCAATCAGTGTAGGTTCAGATCAGCTGCATCTCACTCGCAGCATCTGCTTCACACTGTTTGAAAATCACCAGAATCGGATTTATTTATTCCTGTGGCCTATCAAACGGTGTGTATAGATCCTGATCAAACTCCGCGTGGGAAAAGCGGCTGCTAAATTGGAACTACACTGTTAACAATATCCCAACCCGCTTATCCAGATATCTGTCTCCGTTGCAGTTATTATGCATAAAGCAATATTTAATAGTTACTGATCTGAGTCTACACAAATTCAGTTTTTTTAATTATGCTATCATTTTGATATAGATGCGACGCCACGTAGCTTGCCATTTCCCCCAGATCTAAACTGAATGACGCTTATGAGCGAATTAAGCTTTTAACTCCTTTGGCGCCAAATTAAAAAGTGTCGTCTGCAATAATCATTTCATATTGAATTTAATTCTTAACTTAAGAATAAAGATATATTTGTAAAACAAAATTCAAAGAAACCTGTATGCTTGGGCTAAAATAATACAGAAAACAGTGTATTCCCAGGTCAGATGCCACCTCTTCAAGGCGGCATCTGACCTGGGACTGCGCTGTTTTCAATGGTTCCAACAGGCGACATTGGCGTCGAAAGAGTTAATCCAAGATAGCAAGCCTATAGTAGTCCAACATTGGCCAAACAATATTCACTTGTTGAGCCAATATTTCAAAATGATGTTGGCCCAATGTAGATGTGCTCGTTGCGGATAATTGGGAAAACTATTGGCACACCATTGGACCAACATCACCCAAATATTACGTATCGTCAGAACAATGGTTGACCAACATTGGCAAAGGTGTATTATTGTCGAGCCAATGTATGGTCAACGGTGTGCCAACTATATTGCCAACTGTTGGCACACCAGTGGTCCAACAGTACCCACATATTCATTTATTATTGGATCAATGATGGACCAACATCTGCAAATGTTTATGATCATCGAGCCAATGTTGAACCAAGAGTGCATCAACAATTGCCCAGCTATTACATTTGTCATCAGTCTCCAATAAGGTTCGAAAACCGGTAGGAGTGAGGACATGGTGGCATTTAGCTGGGGTGCAGAAGGTTGGCGGATTATTTAACAGCCACATAAAACACTAGTAGAAATAAAACAGTTTTTATTATTTTATTATCATGATTTAATAAGTCATTTGAAAACTTTCTGAAAAAAAGTCAGGCGTTTTGTGCGGAAACCAGCTTTTCCACTTCCTAAGGTCATTCTTAGGGTAGATCTATCTGAAAAAAAAATGCAAGTTCAAAAGATTCCTTCATATTCAGTTGTTAGCAAACTGCTGTGCATGTGCATGATCCTATGTCCCAAGACATGCAGAATGGTTTGAAATACAAATCAGTATTTTGCATTCACAAGAACCTCCTATTTCGAAATATCTTCTTGAAAACAATACATTAACAGTCTATGACTAGATCTATTATCCTTAAAAAGGCTCATTACCGACACTTCTTATGGATTAGATGAACTATCGGATATTATAACAGCACATTGTGAATACATCTGGTATGTGATATATGTTTAGATATGTTTCGGAACATATCGGCATTTCATAAGGACCGGTATTAATGCAGGGCCACTGACAATACATAATGTTGATTTTAAAAACTGTCTTTTATGAATTTACCTCTGTTGAATTATGGTGTTTGCGTTTCCTTTAAAAATCTACATATCATGCAGATAAAATCAATATATAGAATTTATTCACCTTTTTGTTGACCCTTGCGTGGTCTGCTCTAGAACTGGATATGTATAAATTCACGGCTGAAGAGTATCGTTTCCCCTCGCACAAGAGATCTACTAATTTTTTTTTGAAAATCTAAAAATAACATACATGTTTTAATACGCAATTGAAGTACTTTATATGTTTTTAACTGGGAACACACGTATTTAAATTTACAGTTTAAAAAAAGTAAATATCAAGGTTAAATCAGGGTGTCTAGCATTTATATATTACTCGTAACGCACAACAAATTCGGTATTTAAACTTTAAGTGCAACATTAATTGACATTTTATGGGTTTCCTTTTAAAAATAACATTTTGTTAAATACAATTTTAAAACTTCTTTCCATCACTAATAATAAAAGTACAAAAATGAGTCATACAGGAAACACCACATACAGAACAAACACTCGCCCGAACAGCAACACAAGGAAACAGCAAATGTACATAAGTAGAAAAAACAACAAGAGACGCACAAAGACAAAACAAACATACAATAGGAGGGAGATGGAAGTACCGCCTTGGAACGGTCAGTGACAAAAGTCACCGGGGTGTTAAACCGGTTTATGGGCGCCCAACCTCACACTTATTCCATCCCCATCCTAAAAGACAAACAGTGTAAATAAACGTATCCCCTCTCCGACTAATCTACAAGTTTCGTCTAAAATATACGATAAAAGGGATGATTTGGATTTCAAAATTGTAATTATCCTTCTCTAGATGGAGATGTTCCCCGGTCTACATCTTATGGGGTTTACATTTCTCAACTCATTCGGTTTGCCTGAGCCTGTTCATTGCTTGAAGATTTTGATAGTCGTCCTTTAGTTATAACCCATACATTTCTTAAGCAAGACTACAGATATCATAATTCATGGACAGCATTTTCAAATTTTTTGTTACCGAAATTTACCACTCATTAGTAAATATAATTGCAATTTACTGACGTTACTGCTACAAGGTATTTCTCACCCAGAATGCTATGGTGATGTTATCTACAAACTTAAAAATAAATAATCGGGGTTATATCCATTGTCACGCTTTGTTTGTTAAACGCATTAAAACTTTTAGGACGAAAGGTTATGGCCATATTATATTGCAACACACTGCATGTTTGGTTATCGATCCTCTTACAGTCGGTCGCTATGCTTCTCTCTTTACTTGCACGGTGACATGCCGAGGGTAGTACTCTATCATGGTATACCCTTAAACCCAGAAATGGGATGAGCTCACCAGACTCATGTATTAACTTTTCTCTCTGTCGTGCCCTTAACGGTTTCCCTGCAGTTGCTCTGTCTTCAGCAAAGTCATTGAGTACATATATGACGAATTTTCACAGTTGTTATGCTATGTTTTATATGTTGTACTGCAATTACTGTCTTCTATGTTGTGGTTAGTCCGGCGGGGATACCCTTATTTACAATGTTTGTTTAGCTAGGGTGCTCAGAAGTTTGCGAATCACTAACCTTTCATTTGGATAACATATTTGTACGTTATGGGAATGCTAAAATTATACCGTCAGGTAATTGATATTTCCATGGGTACGAATTGTGCACCACTTGTCGCAGATTTGCTTTTGTACTGCTATGAGAGATTTTATGTTGCGTTTGAATCCTCAATCACAAGAGTTACAAAAGCCTTCAATGAAACTTGTCGCTATTTGGATGATATCTTTAACTTAGATAACCCTTGCTTTGATGCTCTGGTTCCTACAATTTATCCTAAAGAACTCAAATTAAATAAAGCTAACCCGTCCGACAATTATGCAGCGTTTCTTGATCTCGACCTTAAAATTGATAATGGAATGATTTCTTCTAAAATATATGACAAAAGAGATTATTTTGTTTTTAATATTGGAAATTTTCCTGATCTTGACGGGGATGTTCCCCGTGCTCCATCTTACGGGGTTTATATATCTCAACTTATTCGTTTTGCTAGAGCTTGTTCATCTATTGACGATTTTAACAGTCGAAATCTCATTTTAACTAAAAAACTGCTTAAGCAAGGATATAGATACCATAAACTAAGAAAAACTTTCTCTACATTTTACTATCGAAATCTCTCACTTATTGGCAAGTACCAATGTAATCTCAAGGCGCTTCTTCGACACGGTATTTCACATCCTGAATCTTATGGTGATGTGATTCACAAACTTCGTAAAATTATTGGACATACCCATTTTCTGACTTTGTTCATTAAATATGTTAAAAAAAACATTAAAAAGTGATATGATCCTGTAGTATTACAACATACTGCATGTTTGGTTGTCAACCATTTTACAGTTGGCAATCACACTAGCCTCTTTGCATGTTCGCCGACAAGAAAGGTTTAGTACTCTATGAAGGCGACCTCTTAAATCCAGAAACGGAAGGAGAACGTCGGATATCTGTTCTATTTCTTTTTTGTCGTACCCTTTGTTTCTTTTCTACAGTTTTTCTGTTTGCAGCTCAATCATTGAGTACACTTGCGATAGGTGGATACAGTTTGTTCACTTAAATGTTTTCGTTATACATGCACTTTACCACTGTATTTGCCATCGCGGTTGTTGTAGCTTAGTCGGAGAGGGGATACATTTATCTACACTGTTTGTCTTTTAGGGTGGGGATGGAATAAGTGTGAGGTTGGGCGCCCATAAACCAGTTTAACCCCCAGTGACTTTTGTCACTGACCGTTCCAAGGCGGTACTTCCATCTTCCCCCTATTGTATGTTTGTTTTATCTTTGCGCGTCTCTTGATGTTTTTATAGTTATGTACATTTGCTGTTTCCTTGTGTTGCTGTTTGGACGACTGTGTGTTCTGTATGTGGTGTTTCCTGCATGACTCGTTTTTTGTACTTTTATTACAGACCACATGTAGGCTGTGGGCTTACACTGAGTCTGAAGTATCAGGAAATTGGAATAGATAATGACATGTGTTGACAATCAAAGTGACAAGAACACAGATAACTTTGTTAGTACACTAAAGGCATTTAGATTGCAACAGCATGTTGATGAAGTTACTCATATTGGTGGACATACCCTTGATGTAGTTATCACGACAAATGGTGATGACTGTGTGTCAAATATTGAAGTCACCGAACCAGGACTATCTGTCAGTACTTGTAAAGTTTCGAGCGTTTATTTTTCTGTAACTTTCGAAGCAAAGGCGGCTAAACATCCAACAATGAGAAAACCTGTTTCATTTCAAACGTTTAGGGCAAGTTTGCAAATGACAGATGTTGATGAGATGGTTCACACATATACAATACTTCAGTAACATTTCTGCCGACAAAATGGACAAAATACGGGCAGATATTGCATCAAGCACTGTATTGAATGCGCCAGTAATCACTGAAATGCGGCGTTCAACGATAGCTTTGGATAGTTAAATATATCATTACGACACCCCTTGCAAGTCCGTCATTCCCTAGATAAAAACGAAATTACAATTATTGTCATGCTTGACTTATCGGCTTCATTTGGCTCTATCGATCATGACTTCAGAGTTATTGGAAATCCTCTTGAGTAGATAACCTCCTATCTCTATTACCGATATCAAATTATCTCATTAGATTGGGAACTGTCCAACCCAATTAAAATGGAATATAGCGTGCCATAGGTTCCGACCAAACTCTACATCATATACACAAAACATGTCGGCTCAATTTTCAGACACAATGGGCTAATCACCCTGTCTATGCCGATGAGTCACAGTTATACCTGTCCTTTAAGCCCAATGACATTTCCTGTCAACAAGAAGATTTATCACGAGTTGAGGAACGTCTCAAAGAAGTAGTCTCTTGGATGCACCAGAACATGCTGAAGCTCAATATTGACGCAACTGAGGTCATTCTGTTCCATACAAAACACACACAAGTATCTGCAGAGGTTAATGTGCAAGTAGGGCCCTCAAAAATCAGACCGTCTTTGAGTGTACAGAATATCGGTGCATGGCTCGATTAACAAATGGATGTGACATCACATGTCAATTCCGTGTGTAGGTCTAGTTATGCAAAGCTCCGGCAAATAGGCCATATAAGAAAGTACCTCTCACCTGATGATACCAATACTTTGATAAACTCTCTTGTTACTTCAAAATAGACAACTGCAACTCACTGATACATGAAATTTCAAACCATTCACGACGAAACTTTGAAAGAGTGCAAAACACAGCAGCCCGCATCATAACCAGAACTCCTCGATATAACCATATCACGCCGGTTTTGAGGGAACTTCACTGACTTCCGGTTCAACATAGGATCAAATTCAAAATTCTGACTCTTACGTATAAGGTCATGCACAATGAAGCTCACAAGTACATTGTCGACATGCTTGACGTGTACAGGCCGCTCAGAGAGTTAAGGTCGGCAAGTAGATGATTGTCGTTGGTGTGCCAAAATGTCGTTTTGTAAAATACGGTGAGAAAAGTTTTATGCATGCAGCTCCAAAACTTTGGAATGCTCTGCCGTCAGGCATTAAAGTGGCAGGATCACTGGCATTTTTCAAAAGGTGTCTGAAAACGCATTTGTTCAACATTTATTACTAGGACAATTACGGAAACGATATGTTGCATATCTTTCATGGACCAGATAAACAATCTTCAGTACAAATTCTGAAGGGTTGTGATCCCCCGAAAGCAAAAATTGCAACACAAAAAGAGAAAATTGCAGACTCGGTTTTATTGAGTCTGTTCATGAGCAGTAATTGAAAGTGCAACACTGCTCACGCCCCCTAGCACCGGCTTAAGCGGTATTCAATTTTCAGAACAAGAAGTACTGAAATTCATGATCTCGAAGGATCAGAAGGTATAACAACACTGAGAATGAAGTACGGGGCGACGTTTTACGGCCGCCACACAAGCACTTAACACCTGCTGTTGTAGCGGATGACGGCACTCTGTATTGATGATTATTGTTGTGATAATTGTACCCGACAGAAGTCGCGGATGACGGCACTCTGTATTGATGATTATTGTTGTGATAATTGTACCCGATTCAATCCAATCCAGGGTTGGGGCTTGAACTTCGTGAGAGTAACATGTCTCATGTTGGTGAGGGAGAATTTCATTCCAAGGTCTCGACTATTGAGAGCAACATGTTTTCATGTTAAGGTAGGACTCTGATCCAAATTCTCTGGTTGTGAGTGGTCTTTCCGACCAACTTTGGGACTTTTGAAGGCTGTATCGTTTTAAGATAGTGTCATTGTTTGCACTGAACTCATATGGTCACTATAGGGTGTTCATTCACTTGGGGTACTGTATGCACCAGATGCAGTAAGTATATGTTCTCTGTATATAATGGCTCGAGTGGTATTTCAATTGGTTCATTTGGCCGCCCATTGCCATAGAGGGAATCATGTGGTTCCCTCCGGCTAGTGATTTCATTTATATTGTATATCTATTGTACATCTTTATTGTCTGGATATATAATCATATGGATCGTTCCGGTTAGTAATTGCATCCATGTGAAGCGTTTTTGAATGCACATATCCTGTGTGAAAAGAGCCCTATATAAATGTGATATACTACTACTAATAATAATTATACTAATTGTTCACAGTCAAACAAAAACAATGAAATTAGTCTGAACGGTCTGCGTACCGTAGATTATGATATTAACGGATCTAGTAGACTTAGTGGCGACATGAACATGAAAATGTCAGGTAGTTAATACGCTGTTTGGAAATTCGCATTTGCGCGATGACAGGTCGAGTGTAGTGTTCTATGATGGTATACTCTTAATCTCAGAAACGGGATGTGCTTACCAGACTCATGTATTAACTTTTCCCTGTCGTGCCCTTAACGGTTTCTCTGCAGTAGCTCTGACTTCAGCGAGGTCATTGAGTACATATTTGACGGACCTTTCCCAGTTGTTATGCTATGTCTAACATATTGTCATGTATTTATACCGTCTTCTATTTTTTGGGAAGGTCCGGCGGAGATACCTTGATTTACACTCTTTGTTAAGCTAGGGTGACTTTGAGATAAGTGTTAGGTTAGGACGTCCGTAAACCGGTTTAAACCGGGGTGGTTTTTCAACTGACCGTTCTAAGGCGGTACTCTCTTTATCACCCTTACTTTTGTGTGTCTTGTGTCATTGTACTTGTGCTTTTGTTCATGTTTGGAATGTTTATTTCCAGTACTCGTGTGTTTGTTAATGTTTCCTGTGTTAATATCGTATATGTGCGTGTGTTTGGGTGTGTATCTGTGTGTGTGACATGCTTCATATCGATATTATCTTGTAGATAATCACGGTAGACTACTGCAATATATACGTTTGGTTTGTAGACCGTTTCGTCATTTTAAACTACACTTTCAGTACAAATAGCAATACATGTCGTCCAAATTGTCTAATGCGAGGATGCCTTGTCATTTATTGACAGAAAGTCTGGGTTCGAGACCCAGTTTGTATTTCATTTTTGAACTGCTGTTATGTCATCAACTGTTGACCCTATGTTGAAACCATATAACAAAACATTGCAAAACGACCCCAATACAAGAAGAACATTATGAGTTTTCTAAACATGTAACTGCTTAGTGCAGGTTAAAAACCCCACGGGGTGGGGGAAGTAGTCAAACTGATAACGTCACTGTTCGAAACAAGTGATAACCCAGTTATATCCTGGTAAACCAAAGCATGAAATGAATTATTATAAACCGTTGTCGCATATACATCTCGGACCATTTCCGTGAATGGTGTATGTCAAAACAGACGAATGTTGCAAGATCAGTAGTAAGTATAGATATTTTATCAAACCCCGTTACCTGGCTAAATATAAACAGATACCTCATCAAGTTGTACACCTGCTACCTCATAACTAACCCTTCGCTTGCTATTCACGTCAATATACCTACCTGTATATAGTGAATACCCAGATGAGACAGCTCCTGCAGGAGCTGTCTCATCAGAGTCTGCACTACTTACAAATTGATTGTGCAACCAGTGCACTCCGCAGCAGTGATTACACAGCGTAAAACTTGTACACAGTGAAGATATATGTAATTATACAACAGGGTGTAGGTTAAAAGAAGAAATGTATTTTAAATTTCAGCAACCTGTTACCTCATAATTAAAAGTTCATGCCTGATTCAACTCTGAACTACTATTAGCCAAATATATTCAGGCTTTTGAGACATTTCTGACTGGGTGTCAAACAACTTTGATCCTGAGGAGTATTCGGTTTCCCATCTGGATCAAGCTGTTTTCAAATGTCGGTCTGGTCGCCTCTAGCAGGATAAGGATTTAGGTCTGTTCGACACCATCCAAAACATCGCTTATCCAAACCGCCAGCTAATTAGCAGTATCTTTTTGTTCAACCAGATGCCAGCTTAATGCAGGGTGACAGTCATGCATACACTCCCATTGGCGCATTCTTCTTGATAATCGCCATGCATTAATCAAGCATCTGCTTAAACAGTGTGTAACAGTTTGGATAATCAAGACGTTACAGTATAGAGGGCTACTATAAATATCAATCGCGCATTACTGTGATACTGTTGGGTAAGAAAACTATCAGCTAGTGTTTGTTGGTGGGACTGTTATGTCAACGGACGTCAGGTATAATGTTACAAACAAATGTTACACACCGAATCTTTAATGTAAGATATCGAACAATCCAGGTGTTATGTAAGTAAGACACACGTATTGCTTTTAACAAACATTACCAGCTTTTCCGACCTCGATATAGCGTTACATTTCGCTATATAACGAACATATTTAGCATGTTCTAATTATGTTCTTGCTCCCGCTGACAAGACAATAATGTAATAATAAGATCAAAAGGCAGAAGTGAATTACAGTTTAAACCCCCATCGAAACATCTTAATTTGCAATACTTTAAAATCTGATCCTACAATAAAACAACATAAACTTACTGCTTTTAACTAAACTTCAAAATGAACAGTACAACATTTCTGCGTTGAACTCTTATGAATTATCTACACTCTATACTACTCTATCATACCATTTTATTAAAGATAAACTGATTAAATTGATATATAAAAGCCTTTGCCAGAGAAATTAATATGTTCGTTATTTATAATATTCAACTATCATTCTTTTCTAATTCAGAAGTTGAACATCTCAAAATGTGGAATTGCCTTGATGTTTGTAGCTCTCTAACATTTCTTATAGATAACATATTTGCGCGATATGGAGATACCATAATATCGTCAATTTGTTTGTACAAAGTGTGCCTCTATTGTTGCAGATTTTATTTTGTATTATTACGAGAGGGATTTATGCTTAGCTTGATACAGAAGCTGATAATAGTTGTTTGAATTTGGATAGTCCTTATTTTGAAACTATGCTTTCTTCTCTTTACCAAAATAACTCTTTTTTTTGTCGTACGCTTTATTATTTTCCTACAGTTACCCTGTTTGCAGCTCAATCATTGAGTACACTAACGATAGATGGATACAGGTTTCGACGATAGATGGACACAGCTTTTGTTTTACTTAATTGTTTTTGTGTTACTTTCAATTAACCACTGTTCTCGTCATTGCAGTTGTTGTAGATTAGTCGGAGAGGGGATGCGTTTATTTACAATGTTTGTCTTTTGGGATGGGGATGAATTAAGTGTGAGTTCGACGCCTCTAAATTGGTTTAAATCCCCACTAGCTTTTGTCACTGACCGTTCCAAGGCGGTTCTCTCTCCCGTGTTGTTTGTTTGTTTTGTCTTTGTGTATCTCTTTTGGTATTTATGTACATTTGCTGTGTTTTCTTGTGCTGCTGTTCGGGCAGCTGTTTGTTCTGTATTTGGTGTTTCCTGCATGGATCATATTTGCACTTTCAAATAAAGCGAAGCTATTTGACTCTTTTGTTTTCTTTTTAGATTTTAATCTTGTAATCATAAATGATAAAGTTCCGTCATAAATATACGATAAAAAGGGAGGATTTTAATTTTCTAGATTGCGATGGTCTATATCCTATGGGTTTTACATTTCTCACCCATCTTGTTCTGAAAATTGAGTACCGTTTATGCCGGTGCTAGGGGCGTGAACAGTGTTGCACTTTCAATTACTGCTCATGAACAGACTCAATAAAACCGAATCTGCAATTTTCTCTTTTTGTGTTGCAATTTTTGCTTTCGGTGGATCACCTCCCTTCAGAATTTTTAATCGATTTGCGCGTTCTTTGCTAGAATATCTTTATAGCTGTAACTTAATTATAAATAATAAACTTCTTAAGTAGGGTAGATATCTTTTCTAAAGCTTTTTCTAAATTTTATTATCGAAATTCATCTTTCATTAGTAATATAATTGCAATCCACGGACGTTACTGCAGCAAAGTATTTCCCATCCAGAATTCTATAGCGATGTCATCTACAAACTCTGGAAAGTTCGTAGTAATAAACATATGCATGATTTGTTTTTGAAACGTATTAAAACTTTTCGGAAGAAATGTTATGGTCCCCGTTATATTCCAACGCACTGCATGTTTGGTTATTGGCCCCTTTACAGTCGGGCTTGAACGATGACAGACCGAGGGTAGTACTCGATGGTGGTATACTCTTAAACCAAGAAACGGGATAAGCTTACCAGACTCATTTATTGCCCCTTCTCTGCCATGCCCTTAACGGCTCCTGCAGCTACTCTGACGTCAGCAAAGTCACTGAAGTACATATCTCAGTTGTCATGTTAAGTGTTACATATTTCCAAGTGTTTACCGTCTACTATGTTGTGGGGACGTCTAAAAGAAATACCTTTATTTACACTATTAGTTTAGCTATTTGTTAAGCTAGGGTGACTTTGAGATAAGTGCGAGGCTAGGTCGTCCGTGAACCGCTTTACGCTACAGCGTTCCCCCAGGAGTGGTTTTGCAACTGACCGTTCCAATGCGGTACTCTCTTTGTCACTTTTGCTTTTATGTGTTGTGTGTCTTTGTGTCGTTGTGTGTTTGTGCTTGTGCGTTTGTTCGTGTTCGATGTTTTAGTCTCATATGTGTGTGCTATCGCGTGTATTGGTGGTTGTTGCGTTCTGAGTGTGTCGTTTCCTCCTTAAATTTACTGTTGATTTATAAATCTTCAAGTTGATAATCATATCAATGTCGATATTACTTCTGAGTCGGTATAGTGGCTGTATCGATATTCTACAGTTCTAATAGGTATACTAGTTCACTCCCCATCGTTTCATTTTTAAAATTAACGTTTACTTTTCTTGCTTACACCACGTTTAAATATAAGAATAGGACAGCTGGTATGTACACTAAAATATAGTTTGTGTTTTATGTTAAATATTCTGATAAAAGACAAAAATTATCTCACTATTAAATTATATCCTTTCTTACTTTTCTACAGTTATTCTGTATGTATCTCAATCATTGAGTACATTAGCGATATGTGGTTCTAGTTCGTTTCACTAAAATATACTTTTATTTACACTTTTTGACTTTTAGGGTGGGGATGGAATAAGTGTGAGGTTTGGCACCCCCGGTGACAATTTGCACTGTTCGTTCCAGAGCAGTAGTTCCATCTTCTCCATAGTGTTTGTTTGTTATGTCTTTTATGAATATGAATCTTGTTTGTGTCCTTTGCGTATTTCTTCGTGGCGCTCTTTGGGCGTCTGCATTTTTTGTATGTAGTGTTAACTGCATGTGCAATAATTTTAAGTCTGGTCCTAACATAAAACAACATAATCCAGAAACGGAAGGAGAACGTCGGATATCTGTACTATTTCG
The DNA here is from genome assembly GCA_963576725.1 of Azorinus chamasolen. Taxonomy (NCBI): domain Eukaryota; kingdom Metazoa; phylum Mollusca; class Bivalvia; order Cardiida; family Solecurtidae; genus Azorinus; species Azorinus chamasolen. Next base: position 7,227,173 of record OY755253.1, on the reverse strand, counting down.
TTTTTGTCGTACCCTTTATTACTTTTCTACAGTTACTCTGTTTGCAGCTCAATCATTGAGTACACTTGCGATAGGTGTATACAGTTTGTTCACTAAAATGTTTTCGTTATAAATGCAATTTACCACTGTATTTGCCATCGCGGTTGTTGTAGTTTAGTCGGAGAGGGGATACGTTTATTTACACTGTTTGTCTTTTAGGGGGGGGGGGGAATAAGTGTGAGGTTGGGCGCCCATAAACCGGTTTAACCCCCCAGTGACTTTTGTCACTGACCGTTCCAAGGCGGTACTTCCATCTTCCCCCTATTGTATGTTTGTTTTGTCTTTGTGTGTCTCTTGATGTTATTATAGTTATGTAAATTTGCTGTTTCCCTGTGTTGCTGTTCGGGCGACTGTTTGTTCTGTATGTTGCGTTTCCTGCATGACTCATTTTTGTACTTTCTACTTTGTACTGGATTCGGAAACTACATAAAAACCCTTATAAAGCGCGTTTCATTGCCAATGATTTATTCTAGCTGTTGTACCACTACTAAAATATTTAAACTTTTGACATCCTGTCTTACTACGATCAAAGAACATGTAAAAGGTTACTGTGATAAAATTCTGGTATTAATGTTTTTTGGGCCGTAAAAATTTCAAATGATATTTTAACAAGTTAAAAATGAACAGTATAACATTTCTTCACTGAGCATTTATGATTTCTCTACACTCTATACTACTCTACCCCACCATCTTATAAAGGATAAACTGATTAAATTAACAAAAACTCCTTTGCCAGAGAAACCAAAATGTTCATTGCCTCTAATGTTCAACGTTTATTCTTTTCGAATTCAGAAGTTGAACATTACACAATGTGGACTTGCGTTGATGTTTGTAGATATCTTACCTTTCTTTTAGATAATATATTTGTGTGTTATGGGGTGCCATATATCGTCAAGTTCTTGGTATACCCACGGGTACATAGCGTGCCCCTCTTGTTGCAGCTTTATGTATTGCTATGGGAGGAATTTTATGCTTAGCTTAACATCTGAAACTTTAACGTATTTAGACGATATTTTGAATTAAGATAATCCAAATTTTGAAACTATGATTTCTTCAATTTACCCAAAGTACTGTGTTTAAAAAACGAATCAATCTGACATTAAAGCTTCATCTTTAGATTTGAATCTTTCAATTACAAATGATAAATTCTGAAGAGAAGTGATAGTTTCGTCCAAAATATACGATAAAAGAGAACATTTTAATTTTAGAATTGTTAATTATCCTTTTCTGGATGGAGATGTGCCCCGTTCTACATCTAATGAGATTTATATTTCTCAACTTATTATATTTGCCCGAGCCAGTTCTTTGCTAGAAGACTTAAACAGTCGTAATTTAGTTATAACTGATAAACTTCTTAAGCAAGGTTACAGATATCACCAACATCGGAAAACGTTTTCTAAATTTTATTATCGAAATTTACCACTTATTAGTAAATATAATTGCAATCTACGGACCTTACTGCAACAAGGCATTTCTCAACCAGACTTTTATGGAGATGTTATCTTCAAACTTAGGCAAATTCGGGGTCATATCCATTTTCATGACTTGTTTATAAAACACATTAAAACATTTAAGAAGAAAGATTATGATACCATTATATTGCAACGCACTGCATGTTTGCTTATCGACCGTTTTAAAGTCGGTAGCTACGCTTCCCTCTTTGCTTCCGCGATGACAGGCCGAGGGTAGTACTCTATAATGGTATACTCTTAAACTCGGGTACGGGATGAGCTTACCACACTCTTGTATTACTTTTTACTATCGTGCCCTTAACAGCTTCCCTGCAAAAGCTCTAACTTCTGCAAAGTCATTGAGTACATATTCGTCGGATTGACACAGTTATTATGCTGTTTTACATGATATCCTGTGTTCACCATCGTCTATGTTGTGGGTAAGTCCGGCGGGGATACCTTTATTTACACTTTTTGTAAAGCTAGGGTGACTTTGAGAGAAGTGTAAGGTTAGGACGTCCGTTAACCGATTTAAATCTCCAGGGGTGTTTTTGCTACTGACCGTGCCAAGGCGGTACTCTCTTTGTCACCCTTCTTTTTGTCTGCCTTACGTCTTTGTGCTTGTGATTCTGTTCATGCGTGGAGTGTTTGTCTCTAGTTCCTGTGTGTCTGTTGGTGTTTTCTGTGTTCATCTCGTGTGTGAGTGTGCGTTTGGTTGTGTGGTTCCAATTATGGAAATTCTGGAATAAATCTCTTCTGAAGTCTTAAACAAACTTAGGAACAAAAGGTATCTTGCACCCGCTGTAAGCACGTACGATTTTTCTACTTTACACACAACTCTTCCTCATATTTTAATCCAGAAAGTATTTGCCCGGGAAAACATAAAACATAGTTTCTGGCATGTAATGCTGAAAAAGTTTTATTTACTGACGCGCAAATGAAATAGTACACCGATTGGACTTGCTCAGAAGTTTGCGATCACTAACCTTTCTTTTGGATAACATATGTGTACGTTATAGGAATGTTACATACCGTCTGGTAATTATTTCTCCCCCCATATTTATATGGGACATATTGTTTTCTTGAGAGTTGTCTGTCTGTTTGTCTGTCCGTCTGTCTGTCTGTCTGCCCGTCTGTCCGTCTGTCCATCACACTTTTTGTCCGGACGATAACTTCAATATGCCTGATGCCAGTTGATTGAAACTTCATATATGGAAAGAGCATAATGAGAGGAAGTGTCATGCATACGGTCCATGACTCTGGCTTCACTAATATAGGAGTTATTGCCCCTTGTAAAAAAATAGCACTTTTTTGTCCGGACGATAACTCCTATATGGCTCATGCCATTTGAATGAAACTTCATATATGGAAAGATCATGACAAGCGAAAGTGTCTTACACAAGGTCCATAACTCTGGCTTCACTAATAATGGAGTTATTGCCCTTGTAAAAACGTTTCACATTTTTTGTCCGGACGATAACTCCTATATGGCTCATGCCATTGGATTGAAACTTCATATATGAAAAGATCATGACCAGAGGAAGTGTCATACACAAGGTCCATAACTCTGGCTTCACTAATAATGGAGTTACTGCCCTTGTAATTGTTTTTTTCACAATTTTTTGTCCGGACGATAACTCCTATATGGCTCTTGCCATTGGATTAAAACTTCATACATGGAAAGATCATGATAAGAGAAAGTGTCATGCTTAAGGTCCATAACTCTTGTTTCACTTATATTGGAGTTATTGCCCTTTGTGAAAAAAATCACAATTTTTGTTAGGATGATAACTCCTATATGGCACATGCCATTGGAGTGAAACTTCATACATGGAAAGATCATGATAAGAGAAAGTGTCATGCATAAAGGTCCTTAACTCTGGCTTCAATAAATTGAGAGTTATTGCCCCTTGTACATTTGTTTAACGCTTTCTCGTCCAGATCATAACTTCTACATGGCTCTTGTCATTGTATTGAAACTTCATACATGGAAAGAGCATGGTGAGAGAAAGTGTCATGAACAAGGGCCATAACTCTGGCTTCAATACTTTTGGAGTTATTGCCCTTTATTACATTTTTGTCCGATCAATAACTCATGTTTGACTGATGCTATTTGAATAACATTTCATTTATGGAAAGAGCATGATGAAAGTAAGTGTCGTGCATAAGGGCCATAACTCTGGTGTCAATATATATATGGAGTTATTAGCTGTTATTATTTTCTTCTTGTGGTGTGGAAAGCGCATAATGAGGGGAAGTATCAATCATCAAGTCCATAACATTTATTTGATTTCCCTTTACATATTGTTTTTATTAGAGGGGAGACATCCGTTTTTGTGACAAAAACCTCGAGTTGGTATTCCTATGGGTACAAATTGTGCACCACTTGTCGCAGATTGGTTGTTTTTGTACTGCTATGAGAGAGATTTTATGTTACGTTTGAATCCTGATCACAAGAAGATGTTATAAAAGCCTTCAATGAAAATTGTCGATATTTGGATGACTAACTTAGATAACCCTTTCTTTGATGCTCTGATTTATCCTAAAGAATTCAAATTGAATAAAGCTAACCCGTCCGACAATTATGCAGCTTTTCTTGATCTAGACCTTAAAATTGATCATGGAATTATTTCTTCTAAAATATATGACAAAAGAGATTATTTAGGTTTCAATATTGTAAATTTCCCTCATATTGACGGAGATGTTCCCCGTGCCCCATCTTACGGCATTTATATATCTCAACTTATTCGTTTTGCTAGAGCTTGTTAGTCTATTGACGATTTTAACAGTCGAAATCTCATTGTATTATTATTATTATTATTATTATTATACAACATTTATATAGCGCTCTTTTCACACTGGATGTGTGCTTTCAGAAGCCCTTCACATGGATGGAATCGCTAATCGGAACGATCCGCATGATTATCTATCCAGACAATCGCTAGCCGGAAGGAACTATTGTATGTTTGTTTTGTCTTTGTGCGTCTCTTGTTGTTTTTATAGCTATGTACATTTGCTGTTCCCTTGTGTTGCTGTTCGGGCGACTGTTTGTTCTGTATGTGGTGTTTCCTGCATGACTCATTTTTGTACTTTCATGATTTTCCATCCGGTCAGTGAAAGATATGCAAAAAATATAAAATACGCTTTATACCTCTAACAACATTTGACCAAATTAACAATTTAAAACCAAGAGATACATGCACTGTTATTGCAAACATTGTAGACCCTGATCAATGGGTTCATAAAGAAACCCTCTGGTCAATGTTTGCACTGTTTGTCATTCGAATTCCTCTTGCAAGTTTATGACTTTCATACAATAGTTTAATACCAATGGGTTATTTTACTCTGATAAATCAGGGTTGAAACGGTTAAAAATAATGTGGAATATGCCTATTATAGGGAAATATATTTAAAACTTAAAACATTGCAATCATCCAGACTGCCATTACTGCTTCCTTATTCACTATCGATATGAGCAACACCATCGTCTTTCTGTTTCAGATATTGTAATATCCAGAATTAGAAGGGCGAATCTACATCTTAGATGAAATATATACAACGAACGATGAACCGGAGGAACCGTGTTATTGTTAAGGTCGTGCTGGTAACAATTATTTTAACAGGTATTTGTATAAGATACGTGTATACAAAACGTCCTAGGTACGATGCCTAGGTATGACACCTAAAGTACGTGTACGTAAGGCGCCCAAGGTACGCGTAAGACGTCCCGTATATTTTTATGTACGACGCCCCAAGTACGTGAATGTAATACGCTCTAGATAGTGTTTATAAGACGATTTTGGTATGTGTTTGTAAAACACCCTAGGTATGAGTTACATATATGTGTATGTAAGACATCGTGATTTCGGTTGATACTTTATTACTCAGACCTCGAGATATGAGAACTGGCAGCGATGGTCTTAATTCCTCAAGCCAATATGCTTGTTTAAACTTTATCCCTACATTTATACACACTTATAGAACCAGGAAAGGCCCACCGAGTGCATAATTAGGCAGTGTGCACGTCGGTGATCACTTCCGTAACTAAGTTGCTAATCCTCGTATTTACACACTAAAAGGTAACTATGTTACACAAGAACTTGTATCTAAGACCCATGAAGTTCATGTATATATAAAACGATCTAGGTGTATGTACGTAAGATGCCCAAAGTACGCCCCAAGTTCTCGTATGTCGAACATCAAAAGTACGAGTATAATAACACGACCAAAGTAAATGTATGTTAGCCTTCTTAAGTACATATTGGCAAGACAACCAAAATGAAACCAAGAGCATTGCCGTCTGTAATCGGGATCCAAGCAGATACTCGGTAAAATATGTTCGTGCACTTGAACGACTTTAAATATATCATGGTTTAGGCACACATAATGTCCCCCGCGGTTATAAAACGTTTTGCCTGTGTCATAGATCATTCTCAAGGTTCTGTTTGGACTGAATCAGTTCTTTCTAGGAATCTGACAAATCAGATACCTGAGAAGGATCTCAGACTGAAACCTTGGACTTTTTCTCAGCAGAGGATTCATTCTAAGCCTCACTTTAATATGGTGTAACGTTTCAGGTTTACCTATCCTTTCCACAGTTCTATATGGACAAGTTGCGTCAACTGTACATTCGTTAACTAATAGAAAGTTTTACGGTTTACAACGAGTATTGTTTCAACTTGATCAAGGATATTGATACGATGAAAACTTTTTCTTAATTTTATTATCGAAATATCTCACTTATTGTAATCTGTACCAAATGTACATATGTAATCTCAAGGCGCTCCTGCGACACCGTATTGCACATCCTGAATTGTATGGGGATGTGATTTACAAACTACGTAATATCATTGGGCATACCCATTTTCTCACATTGTTCATCAAATGTGTAGAAAGGGGTGTGATTCTATAGTACTACAACATACTGCAAATCTGGTTGGCAATCTATTTTGCAGTTGGCAATCACGCTTCCCTCTTTGCATGCATGCCGGCAAGGAAGGTTTAGTACTCTATGAAAGCAGCCTCTTAAATCCGGAAACGGAAGGAGGACGTCGGATATATGTGCTCTCGTTTTTGTCGTACCCTTTATTACCTTTCTACAGTTATTCTGTTTGCAGCTCAATCATTGAGTGCACTAGCGATAGGTGATAACAGTTTGTTTCACGTAAATGGTTTTGTTTTACATGCACTTTGCCGCTGTAGTTGCCATAGCAACTTTAGATTAGTCGGAGAGGGGATACGTTTATTTACACTGCATGTATTTTAGGATGGGGCCCTAAACCAGTTTAAACCCCCAGTGACTTTTGTCACTGACCATTCCAGGGCGGTACTTCCATCTTCACCTAAGTGTTTGTTTTATTTTTGTGCGTCCCTTTATGTTTTTGGTATTTATGTACCTTTGCTGTTTTTTCTTTTGTTGCTGCTCGAGCAGCTGTTTGTTCTGTATGTGGTGTTTCCTGCATGGTTCATATTTGTACACATGTTAATTCTAACTACATTCGTATGCCATTGTTGATAGCATCAATATTGTGAGAATCATCTGTTTTCAACCATTTCCAGTAATAAATATAATTTGAAACGATGGACCAATTTGTGATAACATTGCATTGTCAGGATCCAATCTGTTACAAAAAGAAAATAAATAACCCAAAAGAAACTAAATAACCCAACATGAATTGAATATTTAAGTTGAGGCAGACATTGGTGAAGACAGAAGTTGCTTAGTTTTGTGGTTTTGTTATATTTCGGTTTGTTAAACCATACTATGAGACAAATTACTTCTGTTTTATGGTAGGCAATCAAATTTATCGTATCATTTCTAAAGCAAACCCTTTCCTATATGCTCATACTCATTCGAATCATTTAAGACCGGCTATTGAGGCGAGTCTAATAAGTACGTAGGCTGTCATTACTGTTTTAACCCTAAACTAATGACTTACTTTTCTAAAGTTAGGTATTTCACATCCGGAGTTTTACGGTGATGTCATTTACTTCGAAAAACTTCGAAAAATTATTGGTCACACATATTTTGAAACTTTGTTTGTCAAACGTTTAAAACAATTTATTAAAAAGGGATATGACCCCTCTATATTGCAACACACTACATGTTTGGTGGTCGACCCCTTTACAGTTGGTCATTGTGCTTTCCTCTTTGCTTGTGCGACAACGGAAAAGGCTTAATACTCTATGAAGATTCCCTCTTAAACCCGTTTACGGAGGGAGGAAATTAGATATTTGTATTTTGCCAGTTCTGTCGTACCCCAAATGACTTCTCCACAGCTGCTCTGACCTCTGAAAAGTCATCGAGTACATGTCTACGATGTCAAGTTTATTCTTCTTCAAACAAAACAGTTGTGCATACAAGTTTAATATCCACTAGTATTTGTATATTCTTGCGATTAAGTTTTTATAAAATGTCGGTGTAGAAGTGTTTCATATAGTTTCCCTGTACATTTAAATTATGACGTCGCTTTTTTACCTCTAACGTTTATTTTCAAGTCATTTCATTTTGGCAGACATTGTTATGCATGTTGTGAAGTTGTCTGGAGGGGGAATTTTATTTACATTTTGACTTTGGTGAAAGTGGGATAAGGACGAGGTTGGGTACCCGTAAACCAGGTTTAAGTCCCCCAGTAGCTTATTTTGGTTACTGACCGCTCCAAGGCGTTGCTCCTACTTTCAGCCTATGGTCAATTTTGTTGTTTAATATGCTTAATGTTTAATGATTTTCGTCTTGATATGTGTCCTGTTATGTTTTGTCTTGTGGCTATACCGTTTCTTGTTTGATGGTATTTGGTGCGGTGTCATTTCGTTTGTGGCTCTCCCTGTTTGACTATTTCTTGACTAATAAAGTAATAGTGATGTTATCTACAAACTTACCACTGTATTTGCCGTCGCGTTTGTTGTAGATTAGTCGGAGAGGGGATACGCTTAGTTACACTGTTTGTCTTTTAGGGTGGGGATGGAATAAGTGTGAGGTTGGGCGCCCATAAAGCGGTTAAACCCCCCAGTGACTTTTGTCAATGACCGTTCCAAGGCGGTACTTCCATCTTCCCCTTATATACCATTTGTTTTGTCTTTGTGCGTCTTTTGATGTTTTTATAGTTATGTACATTTGATGTATCCTTGTGTTGCTGTTCGGGCGACTGTTTGTTCTGTATGTGGTGCTTCCTGCATGACTCATTTTTGTACTTTTAGGAAAATTCATGGTCATATCCATTTACACGATTTGTTTATTAAACGCATTAAGACTTTTAGGAAGAAAGGTTATGACCCTATTATATTGCAACACACTGCATGTTTGGTTATCGACCCCTTTACAGTCGGTCGCTATGCTTTTCTCTTTGCTTGCACGATGACAGGCCGAGTGTAGAACTCGGTCCCGGTCCCACACGGAAATTTCAGAGATGCTTTACCGTGTCTCCCACCCGCACATCCTCTCCACCCAGGGGTTAAAATGGGTACCTGTGAGGGTCACTCGCCGGTACTGCGGCTGCATGATTGCGCTATATGTTAGCAGTGCTCAATATTGTAGGCCACTGACTCAATGACCAGGGAAGTAAATGTACAGTCGGCTGAGCGGTCATTCGGACTGAAAGTAGACTATAACTAGGTACGTTTAGTACTCTATGATGGTGTACTCTTAAATGGAAAAGTAGTAAAGTCAAGCAGGCAAAGCCACATGCAAGACGCAACCACCACCAAAACACCGATAGACAGCATGACACACACACACAACCACACACCCAAACGCACACACACACACACACACACACACACACGAAATGAACACAGAAAACACCAAAATACACACAAGAACCAGGGACAAACGTTCCACAACATGAACAAACCACAAGCACAAAGACGCAAGGCAAACAAAAGGAATGGTGACAAAGAGAGTACCGCCGCCTTGGCACGGTCAGCAGCAAAAACACCACTGGGGGTTTAAACCGGTTTACGGACGTCCTAACCTCACACTTCTCTCAAAGTCACCCTAGCTTTACAAATATTGTAAATAAAGGTATCCCCGCTGGACTTACCCACAACATAGACGACGGTGAACACAGGACAACATGTAAAACATAGCATAATAACTGTGACAATCCGTCAAATATGTACTCAATGACTTTGCTGAAGTCAGAGCTTTTGCAGGTAAGCCGTTAAGGGCACGACAGGGAAAAAGTAATACATGAGTCTGGTAAGCTCCTCCTGTATCCAAGTTTAAGAGTATACCATCATAGAGTACTACCCTCGGCCTGTCATCGCGCAAGCAAAGAGGGAAGCGTAGCTACCGACTGTAAAAGGGTCGATAACCAAACATGCAGTGTGTTGCAATATAATAGGATCATAACCTTTCTTTTTAAATGTTTTAATGCGTTTTATAAACAAATCATGAAAATGGATATGACCCCGAATTTTCCTAAGTTTGTAGATAACATCCCCATAAAATTCTGGTTGAGAAATGCCTTGTCGCAGTAACGTCCGTAGATTGCAATTATATTTACTAATGAGAGGTAAATTTCGATAATAAAATTTAGAAAAGGTTTTCCGAAGTTTGTGATATCTGTAACCTTGCTTAAGAAGTTTATCAGTTATAACTAAATTACGTCTGTTAAAATCTTCAAGCAAAGAACAGGCTCGGGCAAACCTAATAAGTTGAGAAATATAAACCCCATAAGATGTAGAACGGGGCACATCCCCATCTAGAAAAGGATAATTAACAATTTTAAAATTAAAATCTTCTCTTTTATCGTATACTTTGGACGAAACTTTATCATTTGTAATTGAAAGATTCAAATCTTAAAATGAAGCATTAATGTCAGATTGATTAGCTTTGTTTAAAGACAGTTCTTTTGGGTAGATTGAAGAAACCATAGTATCAAAATAAGGATTATCTAAATTCAAAATATCGTCTAAATACCTTGAAGTTTTATTAAAAGCATTAACAATATCGGTCTGTGTATCAGGTTTTAAGCTAAGCATAAAATCCCTCTCGTAGCAATACAAAAACAAATCTGCAACAAGAGGGGCGCAATTTGTACCCATGGGTATACCAACAACTTGACGATATATGGTATCCCCATAACGCACAAATATATTATCTAAAAGAAAGGTAAGAGATCTACAAACATCAAGGCAAGTCCACATTGTGTAATGTTCAACTTCTGAATTCGAAAAGAATGAACGTTGAACATTACAAGCAATGATCATTTTGTTTTCTCTGGCAAAGGTTTTTTCTATTAATTTAATAAGTTTATCCTTTATAAGATGGTGAGGTAGAGTAGTATAGAGTGTAGAGAAATCATAAGAGCTCAGTAAAGAAATGTTATACTGTTCATTTACAAGTTTTGTTAAAACATCATTTGAATTTTTTATGGACCAAAAAACATTAATACCAGAATTTTCATATATTTTATCACAGTAGCGTTTAACATGTTCTTTGATCGTAGTAAGACAGGACGTCAAAAGTATAGATAATTTAGTAGTGGTACAACAGCTAGAGTTGGCAATAAAACGCGACTTATAAGGGTTTTTATGTAGTTTCGGAATCCAGTACAAAGTAGAAAGTTTATGTTGTTTTATGTTAGGACCAGACTTAAAATTATTGCACATTTTTACATGTTCCGAGACTATATCTTTTTCAGGTGTTTGAACTGATATATAAGTTTTTGAATCAGTTAGCTCATTCTTTAAAACATCAACATAATACAATCTTCAAATAATGATTGCATTGTTTGATGCCTTGTCAGCAGGAACAAGAACATAATCTGAATGAAAATTAGAAATGTTTTTCTTCAAGTAGCGAAATGTAACTCTAGGTCGAGGTGGTAAAAGATGGTAATTTGATTTGTAAAAAGTTATTCGCGTATCAATAAAATCGAAAATACATTTCTTCCAATCCGAAAGGGCATTAACATCAGCATGTTCTCGTCGACACCATTTGATGCAGAATTCTTGAATAGCTTCCGCAATATGAGTTCGACAAGCGTCAAAATCAATAAGGGAAGGTAATCTATATTTAGGTCCTTTAGTTAGGAGGGTCCTGAGACGTTTATCCTTAATGATATCAAAATTACCAGTAATGACATGACCAACTGGTTTATAGCAAAAGCTAGAAATGCTACAATCTCAAGAAATAGGGGTATTAACATCAATATTTAAGTCAGAGACAATTTTATTGCAGTTAAAAATAACATTTCTAACAGGTTTATTATATTTATAACAGATGATAGGTGATTCAGAGTTGATGAAATATTTGGGAATAGCATCGATTACATTCTTATCACGAAATATACTTTGAATATCAATAAAATCGATACCTTTATTTAGGAAATGAAGTTTCAGAAAATGTCTTTTATGTTCAGATTCTTTATCAATACGTGGACGAAGAACATGCTGTGTGTAACTTTGTATAAGTGAGGCAGTATTAATTAACGGATCTGTACGCATATAGATTTTATCAGCCTCTTCGTCTATTGACTTAAGACAGGAAAAGGGTAAAGACGATAAACAAGATAACATAGAATGTTTACCAGTTTGTTTTAGAATAGTATGTAAATCATGAATAGACATATTACGACGTAATTTACGCTTAATATTACCATTTCTACGTCTGCCATGTGATCTACTTTTACGTTTTCGAATAGAAAATATAGAGAAAATATCGATACTTGGATCTTAAGAAATGTTGCCGCTTTGGAAAATGTTATCATTAAGGCCTAAAGGAAAAGGTGTTTGTAATTTCTTTATCCAGTCTAGCTCTGTGATAAAACGAGCTTTAGATTTTAAACTACCAGTAGTTTTAGAATCATAATAAATGTGTTCTACTGGTTGAACCGAAACATATCTGAAAGAATGTCCTGTATGACGAAAATGCTGGTAAAGAAAATTGCGTACTTTTTTGATCCGGCAATGGTAACTGTGTTCACGAAACCTAGTTTTTAAAGAACGTCCTGTCTGACCTACATATTGAATGCCACAACGTGGCGCATTTCATGTAAGAACATATATAATATTAGATGAGTTTCAGTCTAAATCAGAATTAATCTTCACACTAAACACTCTACCATTAACAAGAGATTTAATTGTTGATCTAGTAGAAATGAAATTGCAACACATACACCTCTTACTATTGCACTTAAACCAAGAAATGAGTGAGCTTACCAGACTCATGTATTACCTTTTCTCTGTCGTGCCCTTAACGGCTTCCCTGCAGTTGCTCTGTCTTCATTGAGTACATATTTGACGGACTTTCACAGTTGTTATGCTATGTTTACATTTTTGTACTGTGATTACTGTCTTCTATGTTGTGGGGAAGTCCGGCGAGGATACCTTTATTTACAATAATTGTTTAGCTAGGGTCACTTTGAGATAGGTGTGAGGTTAAGACTTCCGTAAACCGGTTTAAACCCCCAGTGGTGATTTTATTTGTCTTGTGTATTTGTGCTTGTGTTTTGTTCATGTTTGTCTCTGGTGCTCGTGTTTTTGTTGGTGTTCTTCTCGTGTGATTGCGTGTGTTTGGTTTTGTGTGAGGCATGCTGTCTATTGATGTGTTGGTGGTGATTGCGTCTTGTATGTGACTTTCTACTGTATGTGTGTGTATGAGTATAATTGCTATGCTTTTTGTAGGTGTTTTGGTAATGATGGCGTTTTGTGTGTGGCTTTTTCTGCTTGACTTTACTTCTTTTTCATTTACAAACCGAGAGTAATTACTTTCGCCTATATCAATATCGAGCTTATAGAGAATTTTAGAAAAATATTATTTGAAGAAATTGTAAATGCAATATCTCCATTTATGCTATCAGACCGGGGTAATGCTTTCTACATCATTTATATGGTGTTTCGACTTTAATTATAGCGTTTTTCTATTTCGAACCTCAGAGTCAACCTGTATCCTAGAGGGGTTGGTTGTAATTTTGGCGACTCGTTGTAAACGCGTGCTAATATGCTGAGAAAATATAGATGATTGCACATCAATTATTATTTGATAAATGAGAAACAGTTAATAGAAATCGGTGGTCAAATAAGCTTTCAAGGGCAATCGCAGTGAATAAACCCATTGACTTTTGATCAGATTTCCGCCGGAGTTGAATACCTTTTACTTATTATATAGAGTAGGGGTGTACGCGAAAAAAACACCATTTTTGGCTGGGTCAGCAAACTATTTTGGTATGTCTCAGATACTTATGACATGTGATTAAAAATAATGTATTTGTGATGCAACTGTCGTTGTTCGTTGAGACATAGCATGCGAGGGGTACCTGTGTATCTGGTAAGCATCCTCGACTGATTAGATGAATATTACATGTCTATGTACTATTTGTCTACTTAATAAACAGCTGAACTTCAATATCTCGAACTACATGTTACTTTACAAAATAGTTCTAGATAACAGAAGTTCGAGTTATCCGATTTAAGCATTACTTATGACCTGCTTTTAGCTGTCACACGTGTGTCTCGATGTGCGTTGTTATACATTTTAGAGCAATTCTGTATCCCAGAATTTTATGGTTATGTTATCTACAAACATAGGGAAAATCGGGGTCATTTTCATGATTTGTTTACTTAAAGCATTGAAACCTTTAAAAAGAAAGGTTAAGACCCCATTTTATTGCAACGCACTGCATGTTTGTTTATTGGCCCCTTTACTGTCGGTAGCTACGCTTCCCTCTTTGCATGCGCTATGCCAGTATGATGGGTAGTATTCTATGATGGTATTCCTAAAACTCAGAAACATGATGAGCTTACCAGATTCATGTATTACCTGTTCCCTGTCGTGCTCTTAACGGCTTCACTGCAGTTGTCCTGACTTCAGTAAAATCATTGAGTACATTTCTGACAGATTTTTCACAGTTGTTTTGCTATGTTTTACATATTGTCATGTGATTACCGTCTTATATGTTGTGGGAAATTCCAGCGGGGAAACCTTTATTTACACTATTTGTTTAGCTAGGGTGACTTTGGGATAAATGTGAAATTGAGACGTCCGTAAACCGGTTTAAAAACCCAAGTGGTAATTTTGCCACTGGCCTTTCCAAGGCGGTACTCTCTTTGTCACCCTTGCTTTTGTTCGTCTGTGTCTTTGTACTTGTGGTTGTGTTCATGTTTTGAAAGTTAATCGCTAATGCTTGTACGTTTATTATTGTCTTATGTGTTCATAGTGTGTGTGTGTGACTTTGCCTGCTTGACTTTATTACTTTTTCATTTGTAAATTTTGGAAGGAATGACCTTTTAGTTTGAGTTATCGCGAAGTTCGAGTTATTCGAGTTTGAGACATCGAAGTTCAACTGTATAAGATATCATAGTACATATCATTTTGAGTTTAAAACGGTACATTCCATAATCTACAGTACAGACGGTAACTAACTCCGTCTGGACTGAACTATCAGAATGTAACGGTCTATCTATAAATATACGTATATGAGTCATGAAGCAAACCATACGGGGGAGATGGAAGTACCGCATTGGAACGATCAGTGACAAGTCACTGGGGGTTTAGGCCGGTTTAGGGGCGCCTAACCTCACACTTATTCTACCCAACCCTAAAAGAGAAACAGTTTAAATAAACGTATCCCGTGTCCGACTAATCTACAACAACAGATTTGGAAAATACAGTGGTACATTGTATGTAAATAATTATATTCCAAAGGTGGGAGTCCTTCGAAAGCAAAAGTAGTAATGCTCGGTTCATGAGTAGTAATTACATTTTCAACACTGCTAACGTCCCTGCCACCGGCCGAAGCAGTATTCAATTTTCAAAACTAATACTATCAAAACGAATTATCCCGAAGGACCGGAAAATATATCAACACTGAGAATGACGCACGGGGCGACTTTTTAAGACCGCCACACAAATACTTACCAGTTGCTGTTGTGAAGTAAATATATTCTAAAAGTGGGAGATCCTTCGAAAGCATACGTAGCAATGCTAAAAGAGAAAATTGGAGACTCGGTTGTATTTAGTCTATTCATGTGTAGTAATTAAATTTTCAACACTTCTCACGTCCCTAGAACCGGCTTAAGCAGTATCCAATTTTCAAAACTAATAACAACCCTGAGAATTAAGTACGGGGCGACTTTTTACGGCTGCCACACAAGCACTTAACCGTTGCTGTTTTGCAGTAACTATATTCTGAAACTAGGAGACCCTTCGAAAGCAAAAGTAGCAATGCTCAAAGAGAAAATTGCAGACTAGTAGAGTGTTTCATGTGAGGATTAATTCTGATTTTGACTGGAATTCATCAAATACGATATTTGTTATAACTTAAAATTCGCCAGGCTTCGGTAGCAGTATGTGGGTTAGACGGGTCGTTCTATAAAAGCCATGTGTCGAGAACATAATTACTATTTTTACCAGCATTTTCGTCATAAAGGATAATATTCTAAACATGTTTCGTTCCAACCAGTAGAATACATTTATTATGATTCTAATAATAATAGCAGTTTTAAATCTAAAGTTCATTTTATCACAGAGCTAGACTGGATTAAAAACATCCAAACACCTTTCCCTTTGGGCTTGAACGACACTATTTACCAAATTTGTAATATATCTAAAGATTCTAGCATATTTTTTTCTCACTATTTTCAATTAGAAAACGTAAAAGCAGATCACATGGTAAACGTAGAAATGGTAATATTAAACGCAAATTACGTCTTGGGTAAGTCCAGCGGGGATACTTTATTTACAATATTTGTAAAGCTAGGGTGACTTTGAGAGAAGTGTGAGGTTAGGACGTCCGTAAACCGGTTTAAACCCCCAGTGGTGTTTTTGCTACTGACCGTGACAAGGCGGTACTCTCTTTGTCACCCTTCCTTTTTTATGCCTTGCGTCTTTGTGCTTTTGATTTTGTTCATTTGTGGAACGTTTGTCTCTGGTTCTTGTGTGTCTTTTGGTGTTTTCTGTGTTCATTTCGTGTGTGTGTGTGTGTGCGTTTGGGTGTGTGGTTGTGTGTGTATGTATGTGTGTGTGTGTGTGTTTGCGAGAGAGTCATACACGCTGCGAGATCCTGATCTTTCTCAATTTAACCCCCGCCATTGCTATTTATAGCATGTTTTGACCGACCTATGCTTGTCTGGTGCATTCCTACGCTGGAGGAATCCCGTCATTTCGTTTTCTAGACACGCATGCTTCGACCTGTCGAATAAATCTTCTTTGCAGAGGATGACGTCATCACATTCCTCGCATTCTTTTGCGCAAAACCGACCGACTGTATTTCTTATGATGACCACAGAAGGAATTGGTCGAAACCGTCAATAAGTATGAATGGTTCATTTATTTGTGTTGTGATAGAAGATAATAGTTACATCCTTTCCATGTCCAATATTCATTTAATAAATAATGATATCATGAATCTAATATTTATTAACTGAAATTTCATAATCATTCTTGAAGTGGTCACGTGAGAAGGGTCTGACTGTATTATTGCTTTACTCTCTAATTTAGACGTTTGTGAGATAGAAACATGATAAAGAAGATTACAAATTTACCTGTTTCCGTGAAAATACAGCAGAGCTTTTCTAAAGCTACCATATAATAAAGAGATATGATGTTTTGCTAAATCAGGTGACTGCAGCCCATGTAAATTCATGTAAGAAATAATGACACCATCAACATCTTTACGTTAATTGTTAGAATAGCACATGGATACGGGAGTGTTGAACATAACAGAAAATGTAGTAAGACAGGACGTCAAAAGTATAGATAATTTAGTATAAATGTTAGTCTATAAGCAAAGGGAGCAGTCCCTGGTCAGACGTTTCACTGGAGCTGTATGATGTGGGTTTACTTAGAAATCCGTATTTATGGAGTAAATGGTTATATTGATAATTACTTTTGAGTGGCGGCGTTCTTCTTTTTGGTTCTGCTTATAGAGTCAAAACAATGATAAGCCCTTATTCCGCTATCCAAGACCTCATCCGCATTTCCATACAGCTTGGATTCATATGAGAAGCCGAATAGGATCCAAGCTGTTTGACACTCGGTCAGTAATTTATTTATGGCTTGATCGACGAGGAAACACTAGATCCCCATTGAGCAGACAATATTACATCCCAATTAAGCAGAGGGACAACACTAGATCCCCATTTAGCAGACAACACCAGTTCCTAATAATTATTGAGCAGACACTATAAGATCCCCATTGAGCAGACAACACTAGATCCCCATTGGGCAGATATACATAATCAGATCCCCATTGGGCAGACAACACTAGATCCCCATTGGGCAGATAGACATAATCAGATCTCCATTGAGCAGACAACACTAGATCCCCATTGGGCAGATAGACATAATCAGATCCCCATTGAGCAGACAACACCAGATCTCCTTTTAGCAGACAACACAAGATTTCTATATAGCAGACATCAAAACATCTCCATTTAGCAGACAACAACATATTTATATATAGCAGACAACACCAGATCTCCATTTAGCAAATAATAGCAGATCTCCATTTAGCAGACAACAACATAGTTCTATATAGCAGACAACGCTAGATCTCAATTTAGCAAATAAAAATAGATCTACATTTAGCAGATAGCACCGGATATCCATTTTGTAGACAACACCAAATCTCCGTTTAGCAGAAAATACCAGGTATATATTTAGCAGACAACAACAACTTTCTATTAAGGAGACAACATCAGATCTCTAGTTAGCAGACAACACCAGATCTCCTTTGAGCAGAAAACACCAGATCCCCATTGAGCGGACAAATCCAGATCGCCGTGCGGTCATCGTAGGTCATCATAAAACTCCATCGCAGCCGCAAGGAAGCCGCACGGCCCTGTTACCGCTGTATAAATTAATTTCTGCCTAAACACCAATCTGTTACAAGTTTTACTTACTGCTGATTCGTTCAAACTATTGAGAAGCTATTGACCGAGTCTCAAACAGTTTAGATCCTGACGAGACGACGAGTGACCGGCATCTCATCTGGCTTGAAGCAGTTTGCACGTGTAAATATCTTGATCGTAAATAGAACATACGTTTCTGAGAAATGTTTCAAAGCAAACTTTGAGAAAGAAGTCATTACATAATTTTGGAAATATGGGTAAATTATAAACAGTTCCATTCCACTAGAAATACAAGGCCGTCCAAATTTGTATTTGGAAACAGATTTTATATCAAAATTTCGTTTCATTTAAATGATTCAAATTTAGTTGATCAAATCAAGCATATGACTATCGTTTAATCCTTCGCTTGCTATTCGCGTCAATATACCTACCTGTAAATAGTGAAGACCCAGATGAGACAGCTCCTGCAGGAGCTGTCTCATCTGGGTCTGCACTATTTCCAAGTTGATTGTGCAACCAGTGCACTCCTCAGCAGTGATTGCACAGCAAAATACATGTACACTGTGAAGATATATGTAATTATACAACAGGACATAGGTAAAAAGATATGTTTTCTAAAGTTCAGCAAGAGAAGGGTTAAAATACGCAAGAATAACGACAGGTAAACAAGTAAACATTATATTGATGCTGAAATTCGATTTGGCCCCATTTTGATTACATGTACATCCGATTCAAACAAGGGTTTGGCCTGAATATGAGGCAGTTTGGATCGTAATGAAATGTAAAGTTTCTCGGCTTCCCATTTGCTTGCAATGCCCATCTAAGTCCCGTTACATGATAAATTGTAATGTCAAATTTCTAAAGTCTTGTTGCGATGGTCATGTGTTAGCACTAACAATAACGTCGTACATAGCTAGTCTTACCTGTTACATGTTCGAAAGATAATTTCGCCTACAGTAGAACCTCTCACAAGCGGTATCCATATATAGGAAATAGGAGTCTTTAAACGCAGGTGGTTGCTTAATGCAGGGGAAATGTAATGCAGAAAACTAATATGGGGGCTCTCTGCATTACACTTGATCTGCATTATAGACCAATAATTAGACCCATTTTTAATGACCGCTTAAGAAATGTTTTACTGTATGTTAGTAGAAGCGATTGCCGTTTATAGGACTGGCGATGCTATCGCAATTTCACAAAACAAAATTAATAGCCCATGTAAAACATTGTGACTCACTGAAATTGAAAACAGAGCCAACATCTTTAACCTTTTAACTCATGAATATCTATGTAGGTAATACTATCATCCTGAATATTTATTAGGTGACTTTTGATAATGACATATCAACAAAGGAATGTTTGGCCATGGCAAAAACTCTAAAACACGGGTCAATTTGGGCGCCCATAAAACGGTTTAACCCCCCAGTGACTTTTGTCACTGACCGTTCCAAGGCGGTACTTCCATCTTCCCCCTATTGTATGTGTGTTTTGTCTTTGTGCGTCTCTTGATGTGTTTATAGTTATGTACATTTGCTGTTTCCTTGTGTTGCTGTTCGGGCGACTGTTTGTTATGTATGTGGTGTTTCCTGCATGAGAAAGTGGCTTAAAGTATTAAAATGACTTTTATATTTGTCTATCTGAATACAAAACTACCCCAATCTGCACTGTAGAAAAAACAATGATGAAATCCAACAAGAAACAAGTATTTTGTAGTAATTTTCCTCCACCCTTGAAGGAGCACCCTGATCTGGGAGTGAACCTTTTGCTGTAATTTTATATATCCGAATATTTCGATAATTATAGTTGACTCTAATTACAGTGTATTCGAATACGTCCTTTTTTGAACCACAATTATCCCGGTGCGGGCCTCATGCGTTTCATGGCATAAACCAAATTAAGTATGGGGTTACATATTTTTTAATTTTCTTATCCCTTTGGCAATCGTTGTGGGAATTGCAGACATGAAACAAAAACAGTTTATACATGCACTTACAATCTTGGCTTTTTTGTGTGGAACAACATAATCAAACGTTTTAAGAAACACGTGATTCAAACGACCACCTTGTAACACCACTGATATACACTCGTTCGCATTATCAAATTATCAAATAAATATACATTATAACTTTCCTAAATCGACCACTCCAGCAAAAGTCCAATTTCTGTAAATTGAAACATGTGTTAGCTTAATGTCTTACGAGCGGACCTCTCTATACTATATTTATTCTGCGTTAGGCATTTCCGACTTTTAAAACAACAAATGTCTATTCATTAATGGCTTGTTAGAGAGCACTTCAACTGTATTATTGATTTTTATTTCATGCTTGGTAACTCTTACACAGATTCGTCAAATGTTTGGCTGTATTATCCCTCTTACTAATTTGACCATGTGGATGCGAGTCACGTGAAATACAATCATTACCCTAAGCTAAACCAAACAGTGCAGACCCAGATGGTTAACGTCTTTGTACTACATGTCGTACAAAGCAATATATAGTTGCAGCAGCTTGTTAGGCCCGTAAAATGGAATTAATTTTAATTAGTATTAAAACAGTATATACATGTATACGTAAAGCATACTTAAACAGTTTAACGCAGGAACCTTACGAACAATATAGCCAGTAAAATATCGTACAACAGAAATTATCGCAGGTCCTTATAATAATGTAATGGAAAGAGTTCCTCTCGTGGGACCGTTTCTGCAACGTGTCAACAAATGTCTATCAAATTGGATCTGTTGCTAGTTTGACTATTTCGGATTAGATTAAGTGTTACAGTAAAAACTCTCTATAACGGCCACTAAAGTGTGTTAATTAGTTGGTATTTAGGACAGTTGGTTGCTTAATGCAAGGTGAAAGTAAAGCAGAACGCTCCTATAGGAGCGTTCTGTTTTACTTTCACCTTGCATTAAGCAGACACGCGCCTTTAACACAAAATACTTGATGTAATTTAGTGACCGTTACAGAGAGGTTTTACTGTATTGAGACTACTGACTGAGCGTCAGACAGTTAGGATCTTGAATAGACGATGGATTACTCGGCGTCTATCTGGAGCTAAGATTAGGTTATTACGAGAATTAATGCTGATCCCGCTATACGATTTTTTCTATATCATCACCAATTCAAATAACATAAAACTTATTTAACTCATTCCGTCACAAAAACGCCTTTTCACACATTTGCAAATAGAGTAGACCCATGTCAGACGGCTCCTACTGATCAAATGCTATCACAATGGTTTACAAAATCAACCTTTACGGAACGTCATAAGGTGTCAATAGGAGGGAATGGGTTTAAACGGCAGGATGCGACACCCAGTGACACCCAGTGATCCCATTTGTAAATACCAACACACTTCTTCAGTTGTGTATGTCTACAAAATGTTTTCCACTTAACCCTTCGCTTGCTATTCGCGTCAATATACCTACCTGTAAATAGTGAAGACCCAGATGAGACAGTTCCTGCAGGAGCTGTCTCACCAGGGTCTGCACTATTTACAAGTTGATTGTGCAACCAGTGCACCCCACAGCAGTGATTGCACAGCGACATACTTGTACACAGTGATGATATTTGTCATTATACAACAGGGCATGGGTAAAAAAGGAGAAATGTATTTTAAAATTCAGCAGGAGAAGGGTTAACACTTAACTTCTCGATTTCTCTTACAAATACATGTATACCGATATAAACTTTTGCCATCATTAGGACGCAAAGGTACTCCAAAAGATTAGAAATACCGCACAACTGCGATAGTTCGAAGTCTAATAACGAAGAATTGAAAATTGTTTTAGGCAGAAGACTGTTTAATGCAAGACGATTTATAACATTCATAACACAATTTTATAACATGCTTCAGCTACAAGGGATGTGTCAACGAACACTTTTTAGCACATATTAACTATTTATAAAAAATCAATAGACGAACGACCAAGATCAACTCCTGTGATAAGGATATGTTATAGTGCCGGTGTTGGTTTAAGAAAAAACTTAAAAATCTATTATTAGGCCGTTACCTATTAATGCAATATACGTATATATAACTTTGATAGAAGGCCACCTGGGGAAATGTTGAACGGTCTGGGTTTAAGTGAAACTGCCGTGAGGATAACATATGGACCATATGAACATAGAATGTTTTATCAGGAATTGCTGTTCCTCTAATATCTCTGTTTGCTCCTGTGAAATAAATCTGCCGTAAATTTCAACATTTAATCAATTGATAGCAGACATCTTGTTAACAGTTTCAGTGTAATTTATAAAACAATCACAAAGCGGTATAGGGGAAAATGTTATTTAATGAAATATAAACTACACATGAAGCGGATCAAAACGAGTTTTGTACATATGACAGAGGGTTACCTGAAGATCATTATGATCAAATTTGGTGGGAATGGATTTGGTGAAACCATTGCTATAACTCTGAAAATGTCACATGAAGAGCATTCCTATAAACCTCATGAAAGTTCGGACATTTTAGAGACAAATTTTGTTTAGAATTTATGTTTAACTTATGTGCATTACTTATAGAGTGGCGTATCATTATTGATATACCTTTCACAGAGGGTGATCTGGGATATGTTGTTCTGAAATTCAATGATTCAAAAGTACAAAAATAAGTCATGCAGGAAACACCACATACAGAACAAACAGTCGCCCGAACAGCAACACAAGGAGACAGCAAATGTACATAACTATAAAAACATCAATGGACGCACAAAGACAAAACAAACATACAACAGATCATAGACGACGGGCAACGACAAACAGAAAAGGACAGCGGACATGGCCAGATCTCAATAAGTCAACCCGGCGGGGTGGGTAACATGAATACCGATATTATATCGATGTCAGCAATACTACTATGGGATTCCATATGCTATATTCATATAATATTATATAACATAATATAAAATTTAATAATATATATGAATCTGTTTGATACGGCCTCCTGGGATTTAGTCGAAATTCGGTCATGTATACGATGATAATAATGATAACCATAATGCTGAAGCGACCGCCTGCAAGTATGGTACGACTCATTTGTAATACGTTTCAGTTTAGCAGATAGCTAACGATTATTGCCCAAACAGTATTTCACGACTAAGCTACAATTGTATCTAAGTTTTCTATTTTTTCAAACAGTTAGATCAAATTATGAAACTGATGGTTTTGTTACGTGTATCATATGGGACCAAACATTGTACAAAGGTTTAACTCATTCTTACTTGTCAATCATCTTGAACATACATGTATATGTAAATGTCATATTTGCGTAAGTTAAACAATGTTAATGAAAGGATGGTAAGATCAAACTCGGTTTTCTAAATCACGTGTCCTTGATGTGTTCGTACAATATGCCGACAGTTAAGTACCTACATAACGACAGTGCAATATCTAATACTAGCACATGTTGTTGAAGCTAAATCATATGTGTTTCTGTTATTCAAGTTTCAAAATCGACTGATCAATGCAAATATCAATAGGCGTTTACTTAAGAACCCGAGACAAAGTGTTGTTTTATACGAAATTTAATACTACATGTAGTAAGTTAATGCCATTGGTCTATATTCAAAACTATGGTCAGATTATTAAACATATTGGACTCTGACGGGCAGATACACAAGACAGTATCTATTGCCTGTTTGCAAATGTTATCATACTGCCTGGTACGTGATGTTGTATTAAACGTAGACACACCAATCAGTACATCCAAATCCAGTACTGTTATCAGTCATAATTATCCAAAAGAGTTGATAGTTGAGTGGACGGGGAGTCTCAAAATCAAGTTGAAAATGACACTGACTTTTGTTGACTTTCAACAAACAGGTTGGATCCTGACGAAATATGAAACAAAATCCAACAACACAAGACTCGATGGACAACATCTAAACAGACGGACAGTCTGGCTCTGCTGAATTATAAAGAAACGATCTGCTTTGTGAATTGTAGCCTATCAAATTTTCAGCAGATGTAATCAATTCAAGTGTTAAGCGATAATTACCAACCTTAGACTAGGACTGTCTAGCTCATGTCCGGATACATTTAAAGTTGAATGTCGCTGTTAAAAGCTCTATCAAGTTAAATGTTATCTAATGAGTCTAAACCGACTTGTAAATAAGATTAATTGACTTGACTTCCTGGTCAATGATAGTATGTTTCACAGTATAGTATAGTTGATATGATTACATGTGCTAGATGTTTAACGAAAAACAGTACAGACCCTTTGTGCATTGTCTTCAATCCCAAGTTGATGCGTATGCCTCGTTCTAATGGCTAATACAGATACAACCATTCAGACATGTATGATTTCCATTCTAAGAGATTTGCAAAAGGATAAGAATAAAACAAAACTATGTTAAAATTCATCTCATCACAAGGATCCAAACTGTTTGATAATTCGAATTCACACCAGCAATAGCAGAACATGCACCATGACAATATACTAACAGTTTGAAAAAAACGTTTTGATACCTAAATCCGATTAGTTCAACATATGATAAACCCTCTACTAGCGTGATGACATGAATAGCATTTATCATTAAATCATATGTATGTCTACACTTCTACATGTGTAAATTGCTTGCATGCCAAGCATATGTCTATCGTATGTACGCTGAGTATATGTTTGCTGTTTGTACATTATGTTTAGTATATAATTATGCCAATCGTTTGAATACTTTAGTACATGTTCGCTGTTTGTTTGCTTTATCTATGTCAACTGTTACTTTGCTAAGAATATGAGCACTTTTAGTTAGGAACATGTCAATATGCACACTAATATATATTCAACTGCAGCAGACTAGTATATATCAATGTTTTTTATACTTAGCATGTATCAGCTGTTTTGCGATGTATCAATCTACTGTTTGCACACTAAGTATATGTTACCTGTTTGCAAACTATGTATATATCAAGTGTTAGCATGTTCAGTATATGTCAAGTGTTTGCAATGTAAGCGATGTATACTCCAACTGTGTGCATACTAAATGTATGCTTCAAGTAAATACATGCAATTGTTGCAGACATATTTCAACTGTGTTCATACTAAATGTATGTACAATGTATGTATGTGAACTGTTCGCATATAAGATACATGTCAACCGTTTGCATACTTATATCAACAATGTTTGCATACTAAGTATACGTCATTTGTTCGCACACACTTAGTGTACATTTATTACATGTCAACTGTTTGTATACTTAGTATATGTCAACACTATTTGAAAACTAAGGAATGGTTAGCTGTTTGCATACTAAGTATGTGTCAACCGACGTTGCCACAAACCAGACGAACCGAAATTCCCTGATATTCCCCTGATATAATGTCGAGTTTCCCTGACATGTTGCAACTATTTGAAATTTATTTTTAGTTCATTGTTTATATAATAATTTTCAGGAAGATTAAAATATATAACATTGGATCTGATGTATCCGAAATGCACCGACACTTCCCTATTCTTTCGAATTACACTGACAGTTCTCAATATTCCCTGACAATTCCCTTACATTGAAAAGAACCCTGTCAACTGCTTGCATACAAATTATATGTCAACTATTTTCATACTGTTTGCATAGTAAGTATATTGTCAACTGTTCGCATACTAAGTATATGTCAACTGTATGCATACAAAGTATATGTCAACTGTTTGTATACTAAATATATGTCAATTGTTTGCATAATAAGCATATGTCAACTGTGTCTATACTAAGTATATGCCAACAATATACATGATGAGTATATGTCAACTGTTAGCCTACTAAGTATGTGTCAACTGCTTGCGTACTTCCGGGACAATACATACATGTATATAAATCTGATGGAATGTCGCAAATAGGTAATTCCTGTGAAATGTGGTGAAATCCCAGTTTGCGGTTTCAATAAATTGACACACGACGGACAACCAACGACGACCAAAATAGCTCCTCTTGGTATATTGTGAACTTCTACCAGATTCATATTAATAATTCTGTTTCGTTGCAAATATGTTTGTTTAGGATATTCGTTGAAATCTATTTTAGCTCATGTGGCATGCTTATGGAGCCGCCCAAAACCATTGATATAACTTTGATAGAAGACAATATAAATATGATTTAATTTAGAGATAATTGCCTTGCTACTTTGTGCCAGATGAACTACAAGCAAACAAAGGATCAAACAGGTTGGATACAAATGAGATACTGTGTTATCTGATATCTCATTTGGATTCAAACTCGTTGAAAATGGCGACTAAACTCCATCCATTAGTTTGTAGTTATCAACGGTTGCAACACAATCACTGGTACATATACACGTTGGGTTTAATTATAAGAACACATAAATAAGATACCACATATAACATTCATTTAATGCAATCATTTATTTATTACACAATTACACAAATGATAAAACAATTATTATGTCAGCTCAGTTTCTGATTTGCTGACCTGTTCACTGATGAGAAACTAATGACCGATTGTCAAATAGTTTGGATCCTAATGGGACGCCAACACACTCGATATCTCATTTATATCCAAGCTGTTTGCAAATGCAAGCCAGGACAAGCATAGCAGGAGAAAAGTTAATCATAATACCTGGCAGAGACGCCCTTTGCATGTAGTGAAATAGTATCATGGCACCTAACATGAGATGCAATTAAAATTGAATGTAATTTTCTATAAAAATCACCTATTACTTATGTTATTTTCTGTCCACAGCTCTTCTATGTTAATTGACTCATCTATGGCATAATTATATCACCTATATGTATACCATGCATACAGCTTCTATTATATACAACACACATGTATATACACTGTTCTATGTCTATTTGCAGATGAGTAAAAAGGCTTTTATATGAAGAAAATGGTTCAGAAGGTAAACCCTGAACCTGTTCTATATTGATATAAGAAAAAATGAATATTAATTTCCTGATATTTATAATGATATCCTAACCAAAAGGATGTTTGACATTGGCAGTAACTGTATCATCATGTCTATCGTATTCCATATGCAAACAGCAGATCTCATCAGATGAATCCTGCTCTGCTTGCATGATGTTAAATGGGTGTCTCGATTTGGTAAATGGTTGACTATAAAATGGTTCAACTCAACTACAACTACATGTCTAGATATGGCTAAAACTTATGTTACTCAGTGCAAATCATACCCAAATATCAGATGCAATGACCAGCCAACCACTGATTAAGTCTCTAGATTAAATACTTAGGAGTTGAACTTTGTTTGCAAAGGCGTGAAAAGGTGTTTATGTGAAGGAAAAGCATACTTACTTAATCTACCAAAATATTTCTGAACGCCGTAATTCGCTTTCAAAGAAGTTTATCTAAGGATAATTTCTATAAATCTTAACAAATTGCATTCAGCAGTTTAGGAGCAGATGTCGTTTACGGAAACTGTTTTTTGAAACATTGTTTGCTCAAATGGCATACTTATACTGCCAATCAACACTAATTACATTACTTTAGCAGGGAACTTTTTAAGCATCATTAAATAGCAGTTTCGTCAAATCCCAAACGTTTAGTAGAACGTATATGTTAAATCTATTATTAGCTACTGTGACATACTTATGATAAGGATTGGAAGCGTAGAGTTCCTTCATTTTATGAATGAGCGGATTTCCATTCACTCATTATGAAGATTCCATTCATTAGACGAGATTGCTTCTGTAAATCCTTCTTTTTCTGTTTATTTTTCTGCGGGGATGGGGGGATGGTCATGGCCTAATTATGTAGCTGACTGCAAACAATCATACAATCTGATACTGGGGCACCTGCATATATTATGCTCAGGGTCTGCTCTGTTTGCTAATAGAATTTGATAGATCTGTTATTTTGCTTTCTAAAATGTATACAATGTTCAACCTTCCATATTTCTTTATAGCTATTTTGTTAATGCATATTCAGTAGGTATTGAAGATGGCCTAAATACAGAACAGGTAAAGTGTTAAAGACATGTCTTTCAACTGAATTTCTTTTATAGCGCCTTGTGCACCGGACAATGGTGAGTTATGAACAGTCTGGTATATTCTATTCGTTGAATAAATGGTATGTGAAGTTTATCATTATATTAGCTATTTTGACATACTTATGCAGAGGACTGAAAACAATAAATAATTGTATCATTTTGTGAATTCCGTTCAATCACTCGGAAGGTTACATTCATTTAAAGATATTGCTTTTAGAGGGCTACCATGGACTATTTACGTAGATGACTGTAAACAATTCTACAATCTGATAATGGGTCACCTGCAGATCATTCCAGAGTTGTTGGAAATCGATGTATCGGGACATATCGTTCAAAGGAAATTCATTATAGCTCCTTATGCACCAGAAAAGAACAAATTATTAACACTCTGATAGATCATTTCTGTGAAATATAGAAATCAATTATGGGATTTAAGAGATATCATTGTCAGGTAAAATATATATTTAAGCTACAAAGACCTACTTATGCAGCAGACTAAAACAATATGTCAAAACTGATGGCGTGTCACCTTCAGATCATTTCTATTACAATTGGGGAGAATTTCGTTTAAAGAAACTGATCTGTTAAATTTATTGTTAATATTGTGACCTTATTGTTCAGTATGCTGAAACGCATTATACAAATCTGATAAAGAGTTACGCGCAGATCATATCTGCGAAATTTGGTGAAAATTCAGTCCGTGGTTTAGGAGATATCGTTGATGAAATTGTTGATGAAAGATGACACAGGATGATCAAAACAGCTAACCTTAGCACTATGTGCCAGGTGAGCTAATAGGCAGAATTGTTATATTAATTGGAAACGTAATCAGGGCTATTTCTGCATATGCAGTAAAACCCTTCTATACCGTTAAGTCTGGTAGAGAAAAAAATACCTGTAGGCAAGGGCTGCTCAATGCAGGGCGAAATTTATGCAGCAAACTCCTAAAGAAGATTTCTGCATTACATTCCTTCTGAGCTGTCCTTCTCTCCAAGACCGATATTTATACTAAAGTGAATGCCCGGTTTAGAGGCTTTTTACTATATATGCATAAACTATGGAATAACAATAACACTCATAACATTCAGCACTGAATAAGGTACATGATAAAGATATAATAATAAACATATTATCCAACAAAAACTATATGGTAGTTACAATTTCATAGGTAAACAAGTGTAAACTATTTACCCTAAGTAGTTATACACCCAGTATCCCATCTCCACCAGTGTAAAGATGGACACTTAAATTTGGCATCATTTTGGTAATGCTAGATTAGACTAGCATAGATGCAAAGAGTGTATATGCTTTTAACAGGTACAAGGGGCGTGGGTAGTGATGCATAAATGCTTACTACACATGAGCAGACTCAATGAAACCGAGTCTGCAATTTTCTCTTTTTGCATTTCTACTTTTGCTTTCGAAGGATCTCCTATTTTCAGAATATTTGTATGAGCCGTTTGATCTGGGTCTGCACTATTTGATAAATGTGTCTGGTTATCCAATATTGGCTAATATATATGGGTGATCCCTCGAAAGCAAAAGTAGAAATGCAAAAAGAGAAAATTGCAGACTCGGTTTTATTGAGTCTGTTCATGAGTAGTAAATAAAAGTGCAACACTACTCACGCCCCCTAGCACCGGCTTAAGCAGTATTCAATTTTCAAAACTAATAACATGAAAACTAATGATCCCGAAGGACCAGAAAATACAACAACACTGAGAATGAAGTAAGGGGCGACTTTTTACGGCCGCCACACAAGCACTTAACACCTGCTGTTGTGAAGTACATATATTCTGAAAATGGGTGATCCCTCGAAAGCAAAAGTAGAAATGCAAAAAGAGAAAATTGCAGACTCGGTTTTATTGAGTCTGTTCATGAGTAGTATTTAAAAGTGCAACACTACTCAAGTTTGTCTGGGTCTTCACTATTTTGCTAAATGTGTCTGGGTTGGGTCTGCACTATTTACACAATTTGTCTGGGTCTGCACTATTTGCTAAGTTTATCTGGGTATGCACTATTTTGCGAAATGTGTCTGGGTTGGGTCTGCACTATTTGCTAAGTTTGTCTGGGTCTGCACTATTTTGCTAAATGTGTCTAGGTTGGGTCTGCCCTATTTGCTAAGTTTGTCTGGGTCTGCACTATTTGCTAAGTGGGTTGGGTCTGCACTATTTTGCTAAATTTGTCTGGGTTGGGTCTGCACTAATTGCACAATTTATCTGGGTCTGCACTATTTACTAAGTTTGTCTCGGTCTGCACTATTTTGCTAAATGTGTCCGGGTTGGGTCTGCACTATTGGCTATGTTTGTATTGGTCTGTACTATTTGCTACGTTTGTCTGGGTCTGCACTATTTTGCTAAATGTGTCTGGGTTGGGTCTGCACTATTTTCACAATTTGTCTGGGTCTGCACTATTTGCTAAGTTTATCTGGGTCTGCACTATTTTTCTAAATGTGTCTTGGTTGGGTCTGCACTATTTTGCTAAATGTGTCTGGGTTGGGTCTGCACTATTTGCCAAGTTTGTCTGGGTCTGCATTATTTGTTAAGTTTGTCTCGGTCTGCACTATTTTGCTAAATGTGTCTGGGTTGGGTCTGCACTATTTGCTTAGTTTGTGTGGGTCTGCACTATTTGCTAAGTTTGTGTGGGTCTGCACTATTTGCTAAGTTTGTCTGGGTCTGCACTATTTTTCCAAATGTGTCTGGGTTGGGTCTGCACTATTTTCACAATTTGTCTGGGTCTGCACTATTTATACCCCCACAAACAGAGTTTGAGGGGGGTATACTGGAATCAGCCTGTCGGTTGGTCGGTCGTTGGACGTCGGTCTGTCCGCAAAATCTTGTACTTTCAACTCCTCCTTCAGTTTCAACCTGATTCATTTGATACTTGGCATAAATGTTATGCAGGTTTAGTAGATGTGCAAAACACAAATCTTAGGTCTCTGTGACCTTGACCTTGACCTTTGGCCTTGAAATTAGTCTTGAAATTGGCAGGCAAACTCTTGTACTTTGAACTCCTCCTTCACTTTCAACCTGATTCACTTGATACTTGGCATAAATGTTACTCAGGAGTAGTAGATGTGCAGGACACCAATTTCAGGTCTCTGTGACCTTGACCTTGACCTTTGGCCTTGAAATTGGCAGGCAAAATCTTGTACTTTGAACTCCTCCTTCACTTTCAACCTGATTCACTTGATACTTGGCATAAATGTCACTCAGGAGTAGTAGATGTGCAAGACGACACAAATTTCAGGTCTCTGTGACCTTGACCTTGACCTTTGTCCTTGAAATTGGTCTTGAAATTGGCAGGCAAAATCTTGTACTTTGAACTCCTCCTTCAATTTCAACCTGATTCACTTGATACTTGGCATAAATATTACTCAGGAGTAGTAGATGTGCAAGACACAAATTTCAAATATCTGTGACCTTGACCTTTGGCATTGAAATTGGTCTTAAAATTGGCAGGCAAAATCTTGTACGGCGAACTCCTGCTTCACTTTCAACCTCATTTACTTGATACTTGGCATAACTGTTACTCAGGAGTAGTAGATGTGCAAGACACAAGTTTCAGGTCTCTGTGACATTCACCTTCACCTTTGGCCTTGAAATTGGTCTTGAAATTGGCAGACAAAATCTTGTACTTTGAACTCCTCCTTCAATTTCAACCTGATTCACTTGATACTTGGCATAAACATTACTCAGGAGTATTAGATGTGCAAGACACAAATTTCAAATATCTGTGACCTTGACCTTTGGCCTTGAAATTGGTCTTAAAATTGGCAGGCAAAATCTTGTACGGCGAACTCCTGCTTCATTTTCAACCTGATTTACTTGATACTTGGCATAAATGTTACTCAGGAGTAGTAGATGTGCAAGACACAAGTTGTAGGTCTCTGTGACATTGACCTTGACCTTTGGCCTTGAAATTGGTCTTGAAATTGGCAGGCAAAATCTTGTACTTTGAACTCCTCCTTCAATTTTCAACCTGATTCACTTGATACTTGGCATAAATGTTACTCAGGAGTAGTATATGTGCAAGACACAAATTTCAGGTCTCTGTGACCTTGACATTGACCTTTGTCCTTGAAATTGGTCTTAAATTGGCAAGCAAAATATTGTACTCTGAACTCCTCCTTCACTTTCAACCTGATTCACTTGATACTTGGCATAAATGTTACTCAGGAGTAGTAGATGTGCAAGACACAAATTTCAAATCTCTGTGACCTTGACCTTTGGCCTTGAAATTGGTCTTGAAATTGGCAGGCAAAATCTTGCACGGCGAACTCCTCCTTCACTTTCAACCTGATTTACTTGATACTTGGCATAAATGTTACTCAGGAGTAGTAGATGTGCAAGACACAAATTTCAGGTCTTGTCCGGAGCATATATCCTATACTCTATTATCTAGCATTACCAAAGCTGTTGTGTCAATACATATTGGGTAGTAGATATTCAGGTCTCTGTGACCTTGAACTTAATACCTGGCCTTGAAATGGAAAAAGAACCATTGTCATTCTGCAAAATCGCACCAGCGAGAACATTTTCATTTTGGCATGAAACATGGGGATTTCGTGTCACAAATCCTCCTTCATTTTTAAAGTTTTCATAATGTTTGTTGCAAGCATTACAGAATTATCTCTCCTTTAACTTTGAGTATTTATGTGTTTTAGTCCTGTTACATGGATAGTTGGTGTCACAAACTTGGATTCGCAATCAAAGCTGCCATGTTGGGGTATTCATCACCTTTAGTGGTAGTTCTAGTTGCTTCTTTGTCTGGGTCTTCAGTAATTGCTAAAGTTTGATAAATGTTAACCCTTCGTTTGCTGAATTTTAAAATACATTTCTCCTTTACCCATGCCCTGTTGTATAATTACATATATCTTTACTCTGTACAAGCATTTCGCTGTGCAATCACTGCTGTGGAGTGCACTGGTTGCACAATCCACTTGCAGGAGCTGTCTCATCTGGGTCTTCACTATTTACAGGTAGGTATATTGACGTGAATAGCAAGCGAAGAGTTAAGAGTAATTAGGGTGAATACAGTCATACAGTCATACCTGTGCAATGAGAAAAGAAATTTTGAAATTAATATGGACATAAGATTGTAGGCCTCAGTGAATTATATGGTCTTATTTGTTTAAATATGTTCAGGGTCGATGATGTTTTAACATAAAAACATGTATGATCAAGCACTGATCTGGAACGAGATTTACTTACTTCCTATCTGTATGTTGAGGAACTTATTTCCAAATGGCAAAAGCTTGGATCCGAATGAGTCATTAAACTACTCAACTTTTAATCTGGATGCCGTTTGCAAATACCAGTTAATGTATTCTGAAAATGGAAGATCCCTCGAAAGCAAAGGGAGAAATGCAAAAAGAGAAAATTGCAGACTCGGTTTTATTGAGTCTGTTCATGAGTAGTCATTAAAAGTGCAACACTACTCACGGCCCCTAGCACCGACTTAAGCAGTATTCAATTTTCAAAACTGATAACATCAAAACTTATGATCCCGAAGGACAAGAACATATAACAACACTGAGATTGAAGTACGGGGCGACTTTTTAAGTTGAACTTAACATACAGGTTAAACTTCATTCATGTCATTGACTCTTCCCATGTTCTATGTTTATTCCAGATATCAATACCGATTGAATACTCATGGACGAATTGTTATCAGGAAAAATAGAATGCAAATGATCCGTCTAATTCCATAGGCAGACAGAACATACCCTGATCAGATGGCTACTATAAGAGCCGTCTGAGCTTGTTCATCTGTTGACGATTCTTACAGTCGAAATATAGCTTTAACTGAAAAGCTGCTTAAGCAAGGATACAGAAATCATACACTAAGGGAAACCCTAAATGTTATTATTGAAACCTCTCATTTATTGGGCAACTACAAATGCAAACTCAAGGCGCTCGTGTGACACAGTATTCCACATCCTGAATTTTATGGTGATGTGATTTACAAACGTCGTAAGATTATTGAACATACCAATTTTCTCACTTTGTTAACCAATTATGCTACACATTCATTAAAAGGGATATTATCCTACGGTACTACAACATACTGCATGTCTGGTTGTCGACCCTTTTACAGTTGGCAGTCACGCTGGCCTCTTTGCATGTACGCCGGCACGCAAGGTTTATTACTCCATGAAAGCGACCTCTTCAATCCGAAAACGGAAGAAGGACGTTGGATATCTGTACTATTTCGTTTTTGTCGTACCTTTTCTACAGTCACCCTGTTTGCAGTCCAATTATTGAGTACACCAGCGATAGGTTGATACCGTTTTTTCACTTAAATGTTTTGGATGTACATGCACTTTACCAATGTATTTGTCATTGCGTGTCAACTCAATTGGGACTCTCATGCTCAGTCCCGATTAGTGATTCCTAAAAGTGGGAATACCCGGGTTCCAAATGATTCGTTCCAAAGTATGGCTTAAGTTTGTCTATGTGAACATTGATTACTCTACTATATGGGGTATTTTGGATTGTATAAACATGGTCGGGCACCCTCCGTCTTATCAGATAGATAGGGATCAGTCCTCCATAGAGCTAACTTTTAACTGCTGCGGGTGGGTAATAACGCTAAAGAAATGTTACCTACACCTATTTGTATTTAAGCCCTCACGTCATAACAAGCCTTCTGACGTTTTGCAGCTTTGGACAGGGTTTAATTTGCAAAGTCAAAGGATTCAACCATTACTCTTTTCAACCATTCTACATATTCAATTAGGCATTCAATGTCCAGCTGAACGGGGGAAGTCCAATACTTGAGATCCATTGACATTAAATATATTGCCCAAACATTAATAGTTTTGAGTGCATTTTGTACTGTCTTGTTCTGTAGCTCTATAGGCCATTATCAAATAGGGTAAATGGTCATCCCATCATTATGATTTTCTGACACAAACATTGACAAAATCTGTTTCAAAGTTATATTGAATCGTACAACAATATATTCAGCAAATGGGAGATCCTTTGAAAGCAAATGTAGCAATGCAAAAAGGAGAAAATTGCAGACTCAGTTTTATCGAGGAGTAATTTAAGGTGCAGCACTTCTCACG
Organism: Azorinus chamasolen; assembly: GCA_963576725.1. Classification (NCBI taxonomy): domain Eukaryota; kingdom Metazoa; phylum Mollusca; class Bivalvia; order Cardiida; family Solecurtidae; genus Azorinus; species Azorinus chamasolen. Next base: position 7,191,857 of record OY755253.1, on the reverse strand, counting down.
CCATCTACCACCAGCTTTAGCAGTATTCAATTTTCAAAACTGATAACATTAAAACTATGATTCCGAAGGATCTGAAAATATAACAACACTGAGAATGAAGTACGTGGCGACTTTTTACGGCCGCCACACAATCGCTTAACTCCTGCTGTTTTGAAGTAAATATATTCTGCAAATTGGAGATTCTTCGAAAGCAAACCCCATCTGATTGGGGTATAAATCTGAGGAGTTCCATATTGACAAATGACATCCGGGCATAACTTATCTGATACTGTAGCAGCTATATGATTAGGTATTGCAAAGCCTCTACCTATTTTGTGAAATGATCGCCAATTACCACAATGTACTCGTTTTCAGCAATTGTGACAGGGAGCAGACTCAATATATCTAAAGCAACAACTTGGAACCTATGAGTGACCTACATTTGCTTTAATCGAGATTTCGTTTAGTTCGGACCTGGTTTTCAGCGTGCACATCGGCCACTGGACTGGCACCACAACTTAACATTTTCAGCAATGTGAGGCCAGTAGAATCTCCTAACTTCTAATATCCTTCTATTTACAGTCGTGTCCCTTCAAATTGTCCTGAAATTATTTTGACATGAGACTCCGCAAATATCTCCTTTCTCACTTCCTCTGTGACCACCAGTGTTAATACACTACCCGAACCTGACTCAAACCGTTTGTAAAGAATCCCTTGCTCAACAACCAACATATCCCAGTTGTCCGTATGTGTTTTGAGTTTGAATGATTCAAATTTACTAGTCCTTGTTTTCCAGCTTTGCTATCTATTGCTATTACACGGTTCCTACTGTTTCAACTAGCCAGTTCGAAATAGTCTCTAATGCCGAATGAGAATCTGTTTCTGATGGACACTCCTGGGCCCTCGGTTGCGCAGAATCACGCTGGTCTATAACGGTCGCTATGTCTCCATTCAGCAGACATATCGATACGTGTTTTATTTGAGGGATTAGGGCCAAGTCCGTGATCTGGAGAGCCCGGACTCTCAGGCAAATCAGGACCTTTGTTACCGCAGTCTATGCAACCTTCATTATTGCATTTTCGAGGAGGAATACGTGATAAAGCATCTACATGTCGTATTTCCTCAGCCTTGCGGGGTTTGATCTCGTAATCATAAGTTTCAAGGACACTTACCCACCTTGATAACATATCATCTCCCTTATTAAAAATCTTGATCCAAGTTGATCAAAGTTGCGTGATCAGTGCAAATTTCAAAGTGGCTTCCCCAAGGATATGACTTAAAATGACTTACAAAATTAAATAACGCCAAGAGTTTTCGCCTTGTGATACAGTATTTTTCTGAGTTTGAGAAAGTGTCTTACTAGCATATGCAATGACAACTTCCCTATCACCCTGAAACTGGGATAAAATAGGTATCGGTCCCTAGCACGAACCTACCATCTTTCGCAGGATATACTAACACTGAAGGAGAAATTAATGCTTGTTTCAATGCATCAATCCCTCTTGACACTTCTCATCCCACTTAAACTTCAGTTCAACTAAACCCGTATCTCAATGTCAGTGTTGTTATATTTTCTTGTCCTTCGGAATCATTAGTTTTGATGGTGTAAGTTTAGAAACTTGAATACTGATTAAGCCGGTGCTAGGGGCGTGAGTAGTGTTGCACTCTTAATTTTCTCTTTTGGCATTGCTACTTTTGTTTTCGAAGACTCACCCACTTCCAGAATATCCATTTTGGAATAAAGAGGGGTACATAGTCTCTAGTTGATGAAATACACAGGAAAACTAAATGTGGCTCAGCTAGGGGCCTATAATTCAGCCATTAATTAATAAGAAATAAGTCTCCTTTAAGGGAAGAAACCGTTAATGGTTTATTTGATAGACCCAAGCAATATAAATTATCCCATAAGGCTTGAAGATCAGGAAAAAGTAGATCTCAATATGGAAAATAATGTTGATCCAAATCAGAAAGAACTGATAGTGTTTGACTGATCAGAGTACCAACGGTACTATCAGTCCAAGTCCTAGAAATAATGGATTTAAAACTCTTATTTTATTCGACACTGGCTCACCGGTCAGCATTGTCTCAAAAGGTCTGTTTGACGGCATAGGTGATACGCCTTTGCTTCAACCCAATAATTAAAACATAACTGCAGCAAGACGCAACCACTACAAAAACATCGATATATATAATGTAACACACACAGCTACACATCCAAATGGAAAAGTAGTAAAGTCAAGCAGGCAAAGCCACATACAAGACGCAACCACCTCCAAAGCAATGATAGACAGCATGACACACATACACACACAACCACACACCCAAACGCACACTCACACTCGAGATGAACACAGAAAACAACAAAAGACACACAAGAACCAGAGACAAACATTCCACACATGAACAAAATCACAAAGACGCAAGGCAAACAAAAGGAAGGGTGACAAAGAGAGTACATGTACCGCCTTGGCACGGTCAGTAGCAAAAACACCAATGGGGGTTTAAACCGGTTTACGGACGTCCTAACCTCATACTTCTCTCAAAGTCACCCCAGCTTTACAAATAGTGTAAATAAAGGTATCCCCGCTGGACCTACCCACAACATAGACGACGGTGAACACATGACAACATATGAAACATAGCATAATAACTGTGACAATCCGTCAAATATATACTCAATGACTTTGCTGAAGTCCGAGCACCTGCAGGTAAGCCGTTAAGGTCACGACAGGGAAAAAGTAATACATTGGTCTGGTAAGCTCGTCCTGTATCCAAATCTAAGAGTATACCATCATTATCATAATAGAGTACTACCCTCGGCCTGTCATCGCGCAAGCAAAGGGGGAAGCGTAGCTACCGACTGTAAAAGGGTCGATAACCAAACATGCAGTACGTTGCAATATAATAGGATCATAACCTTTCTTTTTAAATGTTTTAATGCGTTTAATAAACGAACCATGAAAATGGATATGACCCCGAATGTTCTTAAGTTTGTAGATAACATCCCCATAAAAGTCTGGTTGAGAAATGCCTTGTTGCAGTAACGTCCGTAGATTGCAATTATATTTACTAATGAGTGGTAAATGTCGATAATAAAATTTAGAAAAAGTTTTCTGAAGTTTGTGATATCTGTAACCTTGCTTAAGAAGTTTATCAGTTATAACTAAATTACGTCTGTTAAAATCTTCAAGCAAAGAACAAGCTCGGGCAACACACGCACATATCCGAGATGAACACAGAAAAACACACTTTAACAATAAATATTGAAAACATGAAAAAAGCACACGTACAAAGACAAAATACAAACAAAAGCAAGGCTGACAAAGAGAGTGCCGCATTGGAACGGTCAGTGGGAAAACTACCAATGGGGGTTTCAACCGGTTTATGGACGTCCTAACATCACACTTATCACACTCTATTGTAACAAAAAGTGTAAATAAAGGTATCCCCGCCGGACTTTCCAACAAAATAGAAGAGGTAAACATATGACAATATCTAAAACATAGCATAACATATGTGAAAAATCCGTCAAATCTGAACTCTATGACTTTGCTAAGTCAGAGTACTGCAGGAAAGCCGTTAAGGGCACGACAGAGAAAAGGTAATACATGAGTCTGGTATGCTCATCCCGTTTCTGAGTTTAAGAGTATATCATCATAGAATACTACCCTCGGTCTGTCATCGGTCAAGCAAAGAGGGAAGCGTAGTGCAATATAATGGGGTCAGAACCTTTCTTCCTAAAGGTTTTAATGCGTTTTATAAACAAATCATGAATATGGATATGACCCCGAAGTTTCCTAAATTTGTAGAAAACATCACCATAAATGTCTTGGTAAGAAATACTTTGCTGCAGTAACGTCCGTAGATTGCAATTGTATTTACTAATGAGAAGTAAATTTCGATAATAAAATTTCGATAATTATTTTCGAAGTTTGTTATATCTGTCAGAAAATTCAGCTGGATGTTACAGGTTTAAAGCCAATGTAAATACCTTTGGCAGTTTGTCTGAGTATGAAGGCTTAGTTCAGGTCAACTATAAGTTCCAAAACCGGAGACTCTGTGGTCATTAAAATCTCTTAAACTATGGGCAAACCAATCTCCCGGACAATTGCTAATCTGTAACTGACAACTCGAAGAGTTTGTATGTGTGGTTAATAAGCTTTATGAGTGGAAGCACGACATATGAAAGAGAAAAGTCACCGGAACTCAAACGGTTATCAAAATAATACAGTTGTCTGTTTTAATTAGTCTGAATAGGGTACAATGTTTGCGTTAAAATGAACCTTCGCAAGGTATTACCGGAATAGTTTGACATGCTCAAATATTTTGATGAAAGTACAAGAATACGTCATGCAGGAAATACCAAATATAGAACAAACAGCCGCCCGAACAGCAACACAAAGAAACAGCAAATGTACATTACTATAGAAACATCACGAGACGGACAAAACAAACATACAATAGGGTGAAGATGGAAGTACAAAAGTCACTGGCGGTTAAACCGGTTTTTGGGCGCCCAACCTCACACCTATTCCATCCCCACCCTAAAAGACAAACAGTGTTAATAAACGTACCCCCTCTCCGACTAATGTACAACAATCGCGATGACAAACACAGTGGTAAATTGCATGTATAACGAAAACATTTAAGTGAACAAATTGTATCCACCTATCGCTAGTGTACTGCAAACAGAGTAACTGTAGAAAAGTAATAAAGGGTACGACAAAAACAATACAGTTGATGCCGGAGCCTGAGAAACTTAACCGCCAGTCATATGATTGCTTAAGATGACCGCACGGTTATTGCCAGACATTTTTACGATCAGATCCAATTTAAACATTTCATTTACTTTGTTTCCATCTGGTATCAAGTGTGGGATAGTGTGACGCCTGCATTAAAGAGATACGCAATATCTTAGTTTTAAGACCCATGAAACTGTGCCTCCTGCTACGTTTCTTTTGATGTTAGACGACCGAAGCAAGATAATCAAAACGACCTGACAGCTATCCCTCACTAAAACCATGGAATTTGATATACCGGTAACCGCATCTAATTCAGACACAAAAACATAGGTTATGCTTGTTTGAAAAAGCCGACTCCCTTAAAGTTGCATCTGTGGAAATCAACAAAACACAATTAAGAGTCTTCGTTGTGTTGTGTAATCCGATAATTTTCTATAACTTTCGATCACTTTATATCCAATTCGTGAGTGACATTTTCCACTAAGCTTCCCCCCTTTTCTCCCACTCGGTCAATTAATAAAATGATTTGATTGCCAACTTCCAATAAATCACCCTTTAGAATGTTTATATATTCACGTGACCTACATTGTTTAAGGCTACCGAGGGGGGCATATCGCTGGACGGTGTCGCCTATTGTTTTACCGTGCGCGAACTCCGAGTTTCATTTCATTGAGTATCATTGGGTGTAAAGGGTAAACCTTTTCTTATAAAACTGGTTAGGTCAGAGTAATGCTGGGTGGTACTGAAGAAAAGGGGATTTACCTGGCTTCTGTTGTATCTTTAGTGGTATTTCATTAAAGCAAAATGTAGAAGAGATTATCGAATAATACAACATTTAGAACAAAGAGGATATTCTATAAGTCATTTAAAACTAGTTTAACATATACGGCATGATTAAGTAAATACAATAAACAAACTGTGTTGGTATCAGTGTAAATTTATCAATATTAAGATCAAGTTATTGTTTATCTCAATCAATATGTATATCTTCATTGTCGGATATATTGCCTCTATACCGATCTGAATTACTTCAATTTTCTCGTGCGCAAATCGTTGTGGTCCTTATTTCATATAGATTTAAAGTGATCAAACCATCTGCCAGTGTTGGTGAAAAAGCAGTAACTGTTGTTTTGAACATAACCTGAATTTGTTATTGGTTTAACTTCTCTGCGAAACTTTCTTGCGTGATTGACTCTTCCATAGTTTTCAGCCGGTTCCTGTTGGATATCGTTTTCTTTACAGCTACTTGAATACTAGTTTTACCGTCTTAAGTCTTATGTAGGTCTGTATCTGTTTGGTTGTAAACCCTTTTACAGTTGGCACTCACTCTGGCCTCATTGCATGTACGCTGACAAGAAACATTAAGTACTCTATGAAAGCAACCTCTTAAATCAGGAAACGGAAGGAGGTCGTCAGATATATGTACTATTTCGTTTTTTGTCTTACCCTTTATTACTTTTCTACACTTACTCTGTTTGCAGTTCAATCATTGTGTACACTAGAGATAGGTTGATACAGTTTGTTTCACTTAAATGTTTTGTTTTACATGCACTTTACCACAGTTTTTGCCGTCGGGGTTATTGTAGTTTAGTCGGCGAGGGGATACGTTTGTTACACTGTTTGAGTTTTAGGGTGGGGATGGAATAAGTGTGAGGTTGGGCGCCCAAATACCGGTTTAACCCCCAGTGAATTTTGTCACTGACCGTTCCAAGGCGGTACTTCCATCTTCCCCCTATTGTTTGTTTGTTTTGTTTTTATGCGTCTCTTTATGATTTTGATAGTTATGTACATTTGCTATTTTTTCTTGAGTTGCTTTTCGGTCGGCTGTTTGTTCTGTATGTGGTGTTTCCTGCCTGACTCATATTTGTACCCTTGTGATGCTATTCAACTGTTTGTTATGTTTGGATCAAAATTGTTTTCCTTCTCTTGTATTATTATATTTAACCATTTTCTTTCAATATTCAGAACACGATAAAATCAAGTTTTCAAAACATTCAGGTAACCTTTGTACACCCGACCGTTCGTCAATTAAACATTGCTCAAGGGACTTAAAAGAACCTTCATCTATTATACGTTTGATTGTACTATTGAAACCTTTCCTATCTTGGGCATCATGTGAAAATAAATAGTGTGTGTATAAACTGTCAGTTTACGTAGTACTTGGTTCATGATTTTTATATTGTGACTATATCGACAGGATTAACGTCAGATGTTTGAGTTTATAATTGTCTCCTTTTTGTCGTACCCTTTATTACTTTTCTACAGTTACTCTGTTTGCAGTTCAATTATTGAGTACACTAGCGGTAGGTGGATACAGTTACTTCACTTAAATATGTTTTCGTTTTACATACACTTTACCACTGAATTTGCCATCGCAGTTGTTGCAGATTAGTTTGAGAGGGGATACGTTTATTTACACTGTTTGTCTTTTAGATTAGGGATGGAATAAGTGTGAGGTTGCGCGCCCCTCCCCCCCCCCCCCACCCCACCCCAAGTGACTTTTGTCACTGTCCGTTCCAAGGCGGTACTTCCATCTTCCCCTATTGAATGTTTGTTTTGTTTTTGTGCGTCTCTTTATATTTTTTATAGGTTTGTACTTTTGCTGTTTCCTTGTATTGCTGTTCGGGTGGCTGTTTGTTTTGTATGTGGTGTTTCCTGCATGACTAAATTTTGTACTTCAGTTTTTAAACTAGTAAATTGTAATATATCTGCAATGCTGCAGTTGTAATAATGCCTCCCATGTTATTATTTTTATTATTATACCACATTTATATAGCGCTCTTTTCACACAGGATGTGTACGTTCAAAAGCGCTTCACATGATTAAATTGCATGTACAGAATTGAATATATATAATGCGTATAGAATATTTAAAACAAATGAAATTTAAGAACGAGATATCAATAAAACTATCAAAAATTGAATTAATTTAAGAATTATAGATAAAAACAAAATCATCCTTTTCTCTACATTGTTTGCCCGCAATTCAAAGGAAACAGACGCACACCGTGACTACCGGTATATTGTATCCGCCCACTTATGTCACCAAACTCAAATGAAACATTATATATACTGATAAAAAAAAGTTTAGCAAGTTTTTCGTCACACCAGATTTTTTGTGTAGATAAATGATGTAAACATGTTTGTGTAGTAATATTGGTGTGTCTAGCCCTATAGAACAAAATTATTTCCATTTTCCGTGCGATTTCATCGAAAATCACGTAGAAACGTGAGATGAACGGAAAGCACGTGCAATCCATGCAGAGGTAAATCGATAGACTATCCAGTGTCACATTACACATTTTCTTTCTAAGCGTAAGCTGAAACAAAATAAACCGAAAAATAAATCCGAAAATAACGATGGGACGTCGTCCTGGAATGAGGTTGGATCAACGTCAAAGAGCTATTGGAATGCTAACGGCTGGCGTGTCTGCTAGAGACGTCGCTCGGCATTTCGATGTTCATGAGTCGACCATCAGTCGCCTGAAGACCAAATTCCAGCAAACAGGCAACGTGACTGATCGACCCCGTACTGGACGGCCCCGAAAAACACCACCACGGGAGGACCGTTACCTAGTGACGTCATCACGACGTAACCGCTTCATGTCGAGCCGGCGGTTAGTTATCCGGTTACACTACCGGGACTAGGATTTCTGATATGACTGTCAGAAACAGGCTGCGAGCAGCTGAATTAAGAGGACGTCGCCCTTACGTCGGTATCCCTCTGACACTTAGACATCGTCAGGCGCGTGTTCATTGGGCTCAGATTAATCGCAGGTGGTCACGCAGACAATGGAATGACGTTCTATTTAGTGATGAGTCACGATTTAACCTGTCATTTGCTGATGGTAGGATTCGTGTTTGGAGGAGAAGGGGTGAGAGGTTTGATCCTGAAAACGTTATAAATCATGATCGTTACGGTGGTGGTAGCGTAATGGTATGGGCGGGAATTTACCATGATGGTAAGACAGAGCTTGTGACGGTTTTCGGGAATCTGACAACACAGCGATATTGTGACGAGATTATCATATCAGTAGTTGTGCCGTTTCTGCAAGAACGTAACGTCACTACTCTCCAACAGGATAACGCCCGTCCACACTCTGCTCGGCATACACAGGATGTATTACGCCAAAATAATGTTAATGTGCTTCAGTGGCCCGCCAAATCGCCGGATCTCTCGCCTATTGAGCACTTATGGGATCATCTGGGACGTAAGGTAAGAGAACGTGAAAACGTCAATAACCTTCGTGACCTTGAGCGTGCTTTGCAAGAGGAATGGGCCAGAATCCCTCTATATATCATAAGGAAGCTTATTTGTAGCATGAGAAGACGTTGTTTGACCGTTTTGGCTGTTAATGGTGGCCATACACGATACTGACATGTGCTGTGGATTTTGTGTCTGATCCTTACCCTTTTCAACGTTCAGTTTTTCTCCTAACACAGCATTATCCTGAGAATAAATTGATATAAGTCTGCAGAGATAGCACTATTGCATCGGTAGAAACGGTTTATTTAGGATTTGGTTAACTTTTCTTCGATTACAAAACAGTTATTTCCAAACTTGCTAAACTTTTTTTATAAGTATATATGTACAGTGTCAGTACATCATACAGTTACGACCAAGACACATCTGGATCGGGTTTATGTATGACATACAACACTATACACAAGATATTGCCTTACATATGTAGGACAATGGGTTAACAGAATAGGTCAATGTTGTAGCTAACGCATATAAACAAATACACTGCAATTATAACAATTACAAACAAACCACCAATATATACACTCCATATGCAAAATTGGCATGGTAGTATCGTAATATCAATCCAACCGACACTGAACGAGACAAACAATGCCGTGCCAAGCCGCGACCCAGGCGGTTTCAAAGAGATTGGGCTATCCCTACCATCAAGATCCACCACCCAACACAAAGCGGCACACACATCAAGTGCATACGAACAGTGCCCATCCAAACAACTGACAGGATATTCCTTGACCAATAATTATATGTTATATCATTTAAATCTCAACATTGCATTACATTAACATTATCTGTTAAATCTGTTATGTCTACATAACAAATAGGGATGCTCCATCATATATCTAACCATTTACTCCATGAATATTCATGTAAGAAAAAACGACTTTGGGAACAATAAGTCATACCTGTATTATTTCAAAAGCAAATGGAGCAGACTCTGATCAGACGACTCCTACAGGAGCTGTCTGGTCTGCTTGTATTCTGTTTGCAAAAGTGTAGAAAGGCGTAATTCTGGTGTAAAGGATTTAATTCGAGCCATCATGTAAATATGAGCATCACACCAACCCTACACTATTGAAGTGCATTGTGGAGTGAATGAAACAAACCGTTGCGGATCATAACGCTGATAAAAGGAAATCAGTACACATATGTGTAGCACAAATTAATTCAGTATCAATCACATACTATCAAATTGTTTCAGGTAATTAATAAATAAACACGTTGTCGTCTGACTTATAATTCGACCACTATACATCCCAATGTATAAGGTTCAGTGAAGTATAAGGGTGTGTTAGGTTTTGAACACAGCCTAGTCACAATGTGTTCGTTGTCTTTGTTTAGTCGGCATAACAAAGAGGTACATCTACTGCAGAGTGTAAGGTAATTTGCCAATTATTGATGGAACTGTCCGGTTTCGTAAATTCTCCAGATCCTTATACTGGACAAGTCCGAGTTTACCGTACAAATTACTGCAGTGTTTATCTATTATATTCACAGCATCCCAACTCATCGTATTTCTGAATGAAAATGGATCTTTTTGCACTGAGCCAGGGAAGATATTCGAAAACGTTTCATTATTTATTTGCCCCATTCCCATAAATCGATACAATGAATTGACGCCTTCAAATGTGTCTTCTAGTGCTTCATATTGTACTATTTTCACCCTGTCACGGAAGCGTTTCGTTAACAGACTTGCAGTTTGTAGGTCTCGCTGCATTCTAGAACAAACTACCTTCACATCATTCTCAAATAAGTAAATCGCTTTTAATTGCATGGGAAACCATTTTGTATGCAAGTGGCTGTTCAAGATTCCGCGAGGATCGCGCAAAAGTAGTACTATTTTAAGTCTTGGAAGAACACTTAAGAATTCACTCATGTGTAGGAAATCCATTCGTAACAATTTTGCTACCCTGTGTTTAGCCGTTTGACACGTGGGTTCCATTTCAGATATACACTCCGTATCTGATCTCTGTTGTTTTCTGCATGAACGAAATGGTTCCCAGCTTGGTCCTGTTAAACATACGGTTGACAATAAATATCAAATGTATTGATCTCAGATGCATGAACAACTACAACAGTATCGGAAAATGCCTTTTATAGCCAAACGTACAAACATGCTTGTTCAAAAGTTTCAAATTATTTTAAGTACAATAATAAAAAACCTCATATAGCTGTATACGTATTAAGAATAATCTAGATTGTAATCATTTTATATATGCTTTTCAAAGTGTTTTCCTCAAGGCGACATTCATTCCTCCATAGTTATTACAAATTAGTAAACAAGAACATATGGTGCATGTGTTGCAAGCTTTAATTAAAGAACATCAAAGATATTGTTGAATGTCATAATCGATTATCATGTACCCCTGGCCTCTGTAAAACTCACTTTTTGAAAAACTTGGGATACATAGATATGTGCCATATTGTAGGAGCAAATGCTCTATTTATCAAGATACTTTAAAACTAGTTTTGAAATTTCTCTTGTTTTTAGTAAATTCTCTTTTTCAGTAAATTGAGTGAAAGAGTCTGGTTCTAAAAATAGCCTATGACGGAGTTGGTAAGAATTGTACAAAAACTATTTTTTCGATTCTGTCCAAATGTTTGTATTTAACGAAACTCAGTGCGTTTACATATTGTAACCTGAAATACAGTCGAAACCGTTTGGATCTAAAAATATGACTAGGGTTTACATGATTGATAGGAAATGAGAGAGGTCGACAACATTACCGATCAATAATTCGAGCAAACGATGTTAACTCTTTTGAACTCAACGGACCGATTTATATACATATATAGAGTCTAATCACAATACTACGGATCACGTTCGAACGAATTACCGGTTTGCTACGAAAAACACCGCAGGTACCGGCCGATTTTGTTCTTGTTTCATTTGCAAAAGATGCAAAAGTACGAAAATGCGAAACTACGAAAAACACGTTATTGCGAGAGGTTTTCGTAGTCCCTTAAACACAAAAACAATAGCAACAAGATGCATTTTTACGAATCTCACCTGTGCGATGTTTTCACATTTCTGAGAGACTTTCGTCGCTCCAGTCAGCATAATTATCCATTATCAACACATCTGGCCTGCCCGATACGCTTTAACACGTAGCGTGTTATGATCAGCACCCAAGTGTGTTTGTTTGTGACAGGATTAGACTGACTACATATCGAATGTCGCAAATGATTTAAGTTTGTATTGTGCAATTATGCACAATTACGTTTTCACACACATCGTGTTTTAAAGGATTAGCATACATGCGTGTTTGTTTGTAGCAATACGAAATAGAGTGACTAGATCTACATGGCAATGCCCTATAGCATATACAACTTGCAACAGTTACACTGGTCATCAAACCTGTGCCTTACTGCTTCGTTACGCATATTAACGATATCACCATTTTCTATGCATGTTTTGTTCCTAAATAAAAAACTGGACGTATTGATTCGTTTCTTGTTTTTACATAACCCTTATGGATTGCTAGAAATGTCGAGTTCAGGTTTCTAGTTAAAGGGAGCATTTAGTTACTAAAATACTGATGATTTCACCAAATTCTAGGTTGTCACTTCACATTCGAAAGTGTAGTCATAGAATATGATTTGGTGAAAAATAACGAACCAAATCTTTAGAAATACTTCGTTTACTCTCTCCTGTCTATAGTTTTGTTAGCTGGCAATGTCCTGTTCGTGTTTTTACATAACCCGTTATGCACTGGCATATGACATTACACATTATAAATTGACAACTTCTTGCATCAGGCGTGTGAGACAAAATCATTAATGTACACTGTAGTAAGCGAGAATGTGAGTAGACCCTTTCACCGCCGATGTCGCATAACTGCACCACGACAAATTATGCAGTCCCAGACCAGACGCCGCCTCTGATCACGGACTGCACTATTTGTCTCCATCTCTATTTCTATATCTGTGCTTTAATCCTATGAATTTACATATATTTATCTCATTTCTTTATTGAACAGACTGTTTTAACAAAAACGGGATTGCAGGCGACAATTAGAAATTTGGCATCGAAAGGGTTAAACAGTGTCGGGATTTATAAATTGATAGCTTGTGCAAACTAGTGGCATCGAGAAGCTTTAATTGTCTGGATTTGAAATCAATGTGAAATAGTGGCAGCGAATAGCTGTAAACAGTTATATTTCTATTTTCATTTCTTTAAAAAATCTTTATCACAGTGTCAAACGGTATAGAACTTATTAAGACGTTTGGGTACTCGGTGTCTCATCTGAATAAAGTCATCACAAAATGTCCAAAGTATTGGAAGCCTTAAGTTCGTAAACTGTCACATGTGCTGATCATGATAAGTCCTGTAACATTGCAACTGATCTAAATACACACTGTTCCGGTATCATACACAAACACAGACACACAAACGCACACGGACATAATTTTGACAGCAATAAGTAGGGATGGCAGTAAATATTTTGGAACATAATGATAAACGTGTAACTGTAATATAACGGTTTAGGAGACACAGGTATCAGTTGCATTAATTAATACAAATTGGCGAAACAAATTAGAGTCGCTTCAGTTTTGCGTAGAATTTGTTCCTTAGAAAATAAGACCATAGCCTATTGACAATCATGTTTTTTCTCAAGCTGCCTGTGGTTTCCAAATTTAACTATTTGAAAACCCTCACACACGCACACAAATTTACATCATATCTTAATCTTTATTTTTGAACAGCTGTCATTGAATGAATCTTTATGAAAATGCATGTCGATCCACTTGTACTTTCTTATAATGTTATTATTAACAGAATTTGCAGAGACCTGACAGGTATACTTTCTGAGAAATTGAATGCTAGGCTTAAATACAATGCATGATGTTAAGTAATATCATTCATCAAATTAATAAATATACATGCTGCAGTTTTCTGTTAAAAAAGATTAGTTATAGGTGTAATTATTGCAGACAATACTATCATTTAATTACATAGCTAGTGTAATTATTTTATATATAAGTATGTCAGTGTGTGGGTGCTATTAATAGTTTATGCATTTAAATTCGACAATACATGTGTAAGAATGCATTATAATGTTATAGACCAAATAGTTGGCTATACATAGATCCACTCTGCAAGAGAGTATTAGTCCGCTATAGATTAAAATAAAAGTTGACTATATATAGATGTACTCTAAATGAGTAGGTTGGTCTACAATATTACACGGAGTTGGCTATATATAGATGTATTGTAAAAGAGTATGTTGGTCCGCTATAGACCAAACAGATGACTATACATAGATGTACGTTGCAGGGGTGTGCAATGGTGTGAACGAAGTGCACATACGGATATTCATCTTGACGCGGACCAATAATGGCGCTCCTACTTCGATTCGTCGATTAAATTATAAACAATGAAAGCTGTAATGTCATCATTTTGGTTGTAAATAGACATAAAACTGGGTCACGTCATTCACACCAAGGATGAACGTTCCTCTAAATAGAAATGTATATAGACATAGATATTTACTTCAGCGTGATCACAAAAATGTATTTACGATTAAGCCCAAATGTAACTGACCTTAAAACCTTGAACGAATCCTTTTCATCCAGTTCAGTGTATATATATATATCAGCGAAACGCATTATGTATGTCTGTGCAGATAAGATACAGCACATTTAGGTAAACTACGAATTAACTACCAGCTAATCCATCGCGCATGTCGGCAAGCCTACATCCGGTTTCCACTGCGGGCAACTGCTAGCACTATGCCTGATGAATTTGCATTAAAAAGTAAATAAATGCTGAATGTTCCCTTCAGTATACCATTTAAACAGTATTGCGTTTTATTTGATCGTTTTCTGTTGAGAAACAACAACAACAACACTCTGAAATATATCGCGCTGTACTTTTTGTTCTAGTGGTCAAAAAGTATGACAGTGTATAGCCCGCCAGGGAATTCCTGACAGTTACGTCATACTTAGTTTACTTGAATATTCAAATGACATGTTTTTTCTTAAACGAGAAGATGACATGCTTGTGGAGTCCGTAGCCGAGTGGATAAAGGCGCTCTCATCCGAATCAAATTTACCTAGTTAAAAACGTACTAAGTCAAATCTTTTTTTTTTCTTTTCTTTTTGCCTCAACAACACATATGTAAAAAACAGAAAGAAGGACCAAACAAGAACCGAAAAACCATTAATAGAGAATAGCCCCTTTGGAGAAAATGTACTGACAAAAGTTAAAATCATTAAAACAACAAACAAATAAAAGTATAAACGCCTGTGAATTTCGAACTCGGGGAGCGCGCATGCAAAGCCGCAAACGCCTCTTTTAGACCACGGAATCGGATATCCCATGGTGTAATGTAATGTTTGTCTTATTTATTGATTATCCCATTCACATCATACGTATATTGAGGAAACCCTGCCTATTTTTAGTTTTGTAACTGCCAGACTTAGTTTGTTTATCTATATAGCAAATACTTCGGGCATGCGCCTCTCGATATCAAACAATGCATTTAGGCCTCTCTTGGAAGCCGAAATAGGATGAGCACTGGCTCTAAAAAAATCGTCGCTGAAAAGAAAAGAAAATGTAGAAATAAACATACTCACACAGTCTTTATATTTAAACCTACTTTCATTTTCTCTATATTTAAACCTACGTTCGTTTTCATCGATCTAAAAAACAAACATGAAATTTAACACAAAAACTTACGTCTGATTTTTTTTTAAGACCAGTTTCTTTCACATGGATGTGCACTCTATCAAAAACACGAACGTGTAATTTGTCGATCTCAGGACGTCCAGGGGCTTTAACCGATCATTAAAACGATGTTTTAGTCCGTATCGGTCGTTCCGGCTTGTAAAACAAATCCACCTGTTCTTGTAGACTCCTATAGATCTATTTAATAAGATTTAAGGTTTCGTTGTAAAAGGTTCTTTACTGTATGAGCATTAAACCCGTTCATAATGTACGTTACCTGCGAGTGTGCGTATTGCATGGAGCTGTGCATAAATAAAGTCACTGTGAATGGCGAGTCTGCATTGGTAAAAATCTTTCAGGAATTCTTTGGCTCTCTGTAAGGATGTACTGGCGTATGTGTCACTGAAAAGAGTACAGCTTCATTAAGGTTACCTATTACCAAGAAGAATAGACATAATGCATTTTATTTCAAGAATATTGATTTTTTACTGTCATGTTTTGAATAGTTATGTAAGAAATAATGGTAGCATTAATATGTATATGCCAATTTATAATGACATATGTACATAGGAGATATTTTCTCTTGGAAGAAACTGTATTATAATTGTACAAGCAAACATATCAAAAGTACAAAAATGAGTCATGCAGGAAATACCACATACAGAACAAACACTCGCCCGAACAGCAACACAAGGAAACAGCAAATATACATGGGTAGAAAAAACAACAAGAGACGCACAAAGACAAAACAAACATACAATAGGAGGAAGATGGAAGTACCGCCTTGGAACGGTCAGTGACAAAAGTCACCGGGGGTTTAAACCGGTTTATGGGCGCCCAACCTCACCCTTATTCCATCCCCATCCTAAAAGACAAACAGTGTAAATAAACGTATCCCCTCTCCGACTAATCTACAACAACCGCGACAGCAAATACAGTGGTAAAGTGCATGTATAACAAAAAAACATTTAATTGAACATACTGTATCCACCTATCGCTAGTGTACTCAATGATTGAGCTGCAAACAGGGTAACTGTAGAAAAGTAATAAAGGGTACGACAAAAATGAAATAGTACAGATATCCGACGTTCTCCTTCCATTTCTGGATTTAAGAGGTCGCCTTCATAGAGTACTAAACCTTTCTTGTCGGCGTACATGCAAAGAGGCCAGCGTGATTGCCAACTGTAAAAGGGTTCACAACCAAACATGCAGTATGTTGTAATAATACAGGATCATATCCCTTTTTAATGAATTGTTTTATATATTTGATGAACAAAGTGAGAAAATGGGTATGTCCAATAATTCTACGAAGTTTGTAAATCACATCACCATAAAATTCAGGATGTGAAATACCGTGTCGCAAAAGTACCTTGAGATTACATTTGTACTTGCCAATAAGCGAGAGATTTCGATAGTAAAATTTAGAGAAAGTTTTTCTTAGTTTATGGTATCTATATCCTTGTTTAAGCAGTTTTTCAGTTAAAATGAGATTTCGACTGTTAAAATCGTCAATAGATGAACAAGCTCTAGCAAAACGAATAAGTTGAGATATATAAACCCCGTAAGATGGAGCACGGGGAACATCCCCGTCAAGATGAGGAAAATTTACAATATTAAAATCAAAATCATCTCTTTTGTCATATATTTTAGAAGAAATCATTCCATTATTAATTTTAAGGTCTAGGTCAAGAAACGCTGCATAATTGTCGGACGGGTTAGCTTTATTCAATTTGAGTTCTTTAGGATAAATTGTAGGAATCAGAGCATTAAAGAAAGGGTTATCTAAGTTAAAAATATCATCCAAATATCGACAAGTATCATTGAAGGCTTTTATAACATCTTCTTGTGATTGAGGATTCAAACTCAACATGAAATCTCTCTCATAGCAGTACAAAAACAAATCTGCGACAAGTGGTGCACAATTCGTACCCATGGGAATACCAATTACCTGACGGTATATAGCATTCCCATAACGTACAAATATGTTATCCAAAAGAAAGGTTAGTGCTTCGCAAACTTCTGAGCAAGTCCAATTGGTGTAATATTTCATTTGCTCGTCAGTAAAGAAAGCTTTTTCAGCATTACATGCCAAGAACGATGTTTTTTCTCGGGCAAATACTTTCTGGATCAAGCTAGTAAGCTTATCCTTAATTAAAATATGAGGAAGAGTTGTGTACAGAGTAGAAAAATCGTAAGTGCTTACAGTGGATGCAAGATACCTTTTGTTCTTAAGTTTGTTTAAGACTTCTGAAGAGTTCTTAATAGACCAGAAGAGATTTATTCCAGAATTTTCATAAGTCTTATCACAGTAAAATTTTACATGTTCCTTTACCTTCGTTAAACAAGAAGTCAAAAGTATAGACAATTTAGTAGTTGTACATGAACTAGAATTTGCAATGAAACGCGCTTTATATGGTTTTTTATGTAGTTTTGGTAACCAATACATAGTAGGAAGTTTATGTTGTGTAATTTTAATATCGGTTCCAAATTGTTCACACTTTTTGACATGGTCTGAAATGATGGTCTTTTCGTCAGTGGTAACTGAAATGTATGACTTGGTATTAGTAATTTCCTGCTTCAAGACGTCGATATAATGTAATCGTCAAATAATAATCACATTATTTGATGCCTTATCAGCAGGAACAAAAACGTATTTTGAATGGAAATCCTGTAAACCCTTTTTAAGATGTCTAAATGAAGTTCTAGGTTTAGGTGGAAGAAGGTGTTTATTAGAGCTGTAAAAGGAAATGCGTTTATCAATTATATCAAAAATTAGTTTTTTCCAACAAGAAAGGGCAGTAGACTCAACATGTTCTCTTCGACACCATTTAATACTAAAATTTTGTAAAGCCTCCGCAATCTGAACTCGACAAGAGTTAAAATCTATCAAGGATGGTATTCTATATTTGGGACCTTTATTCAAAAGAGATCGTAGACGTTTATCTTTAATTATCTCAAAATTACCAGTAATCACATGACCAGCCGGAGAATAGCAAAATTTTGAGGTGGCGCAATCTCAATTATCAGGAATATTATCATTAATATTAAGGTCTGCCACAATTTTATTATAGTTGAAAATTGTATTTCTGATGGGTTTGTTATATTTGTAGCAGATGATAGGTGGTTCTGTATTTTTAAAGTATTTAGGAATAGTGTCAATTACATTTTTGTCTCTAAAAATACTTTGGAGGTCAATAAAATCAATACCTTTATTAATAAAAGGAATTTTCAAGAAGAATCTTTGGTGTTCAGATAATTTGTCGATGTGCGGTCTGAGAACATGTAGAGTAAAGCTTTGTATCAAACTAGCCGTTCCTATGAGAGGATCTGATCGAAAAATAATTTTATCGGCTTGCTCGTCAATTTCTTTTAATGAACATATAGATAAGGAGGAAAGTCTAGAAAGCATGGCATGTTTACCCGAAATAAGGCGTAAAGTATGTAGATCAAGAAGAGTCAATTTCAAACGAGATTTTCGTTTAATATTACCATTCTTGCGAATGCCATGCGATCGAGATTTGCGTTTTCTAATAGAAAAAAATGAAAAAATATCTATATCTGGTTCTTTTGAAATATTTCCAGTCTGGTAAATATTATCATTCAGTCCTAAAGGAAAAGGTGTTTGCAATTTTTTGATCCAATTTAATTCAGATATAAATCTAGCTTTCGATTTAAAGCTACTAGTCGCCTCCTTATCATATGTTATATGCTCAACAATTTGTACTAAAACATCTTTAAAAGAATGGCCAGATTTCCGAAAGTGTTGGTATAAAAAATTGTTTAGTTTACGATTTCGACACTGATATGCATGCTCACGAAATCGAGTTTTCAAAGCACGTCCTGTTTGTCCTACGTACTGTATACCGCAACTAGGCGCGTTTCAAGTTAAAACATAAATAACGTTAGTAGTAGTACAATCAACGTCTGAGTTTATCTTGACATTAAATGTTCTACCATTAACTGTAGATTTTATAGTGGAATTACAAGAAATGTTATTACAACATATGCACCTCTTAGCAAAGCACTTTTGGATAATTGGATACACTCTGTGTCGCCTGCATAAGGACCGTTTACGAATAGAAGAAACATTTTGGATAACAGATTTTAAAGGTGAAAGTACAACTCTTGGTCCATTGAAAAAACATTTATTAATAGAAAGAGATGGTATGTGAAAAGATGAAGCCGACTGAAGATTAAGTTGTTTTAAACGAACAAAAGGTTGAAGGGAAGAGAAATTAGAAATATTTCTGGGTACTTGTACAGACGACACAGATTGCATATTTAAAGCTTTTAGTTCTATTCGAGGTATTTTAACTTTATTCATATTGGAAAGTGATAGAGGGGCACCTGTATTGTGTTCATCAACACGTCAATTACATTAGTGTAGCTACCAAGTGCATCAAATTGTTGGTGAACACAACACCTACCACGAGGTGCATGACATACTTATGATGATGTAAGAGGCGAATGAGAGTTGTGTATGTTACTTGCATATCCTGCAAGAGAATGATAACAACATCGATTACGTGTACGGGGAGACTTTTTACGGCCACCACACGGCACAAGCAACACTGTTGTGATAATAAAAGTACAAAAATGAGTCATGCAGGAAATACCACATACAGAACAAACACTCGCCCGAACAGCAACACAAGGAAACAGCAAATATACATGGGTAGAAAAAACAACAAGAGACGCACAAAGACAAAACAAACATACAATAGGAGGAAGATGGAAGTACCGCCTTGGAACGGTCAGTGACAAAAGTCACCGGGGGTTTAAACCGGTTTATGGGCGCCCAACCTCACCCTTATTCCATCCCCATCCTAAAAGACAAACAGTGTAAATAAACGTATCCCCTCTCCGACTAATCTACAACAACCGCGACAGCAAATACAGTGGTAAAGTGCATGTATAACAAAAAAACATTTAATTGAACATACTGTATCCACCTATCGCTAGTGTACTCAATGATTGAGCTGCAAACAGAGTAACTGTAGAAAAGTAATAAAGGGTACGACAAAAATGAAATAGTACAGATATCCGACGTTCTCCTTCCATTTCTGGATTTAAGAGGTCGCCTTCATAGAGTACTAAACCTTTCTTGTCGGCGTACATGCAAAGAGGCCAGCGTGATTGCCAACTGTAAAAGGGTTCACAACCAAACATGCAGTATGTTGTAATAATACAGGATCATATCCCTTTTTAATGAATTGTTTTATATATTTGATGAACAAAGTGAGAAAATGGGTATGTCCAATAATTCTACGAAGTTTGTAAATCACATCACCATAAAATTCAGGATGTGAAATACCGTGTCGCAAAAGTACCTTGAGATTACATTTGTACTTGCCAATAAGCGAGAGATTTCGATAGTAAAATTTAGAGAAAGTTTTTCTTAGTTTATGGTATCTATATCCTTGTTTAAGCAGTTTTTCAGTTAAAATGAGATTTCGACTGTTAAAATCGTCAATAGATGAACAAGCTCTAGCAAAACGAATAAGTTGAGATATATAAACCCCGTAAGATGGAGCACGGGGAACATCCCCGTCAAGATGAGGAAAATTTACAATATTAAAATCAAAATCATCTCTTTTGTCATATATTTTAGAAGAAATCATTCCATTATTAATTTTAAGGTCTAGGTCAAGAAACGCTGCATAATTGTCGGACGGGTTAGCTTTATTCAATTTGAGTTCTTTAGGATAAATTGTAGGAATCAGAGCATTAAAGAAAGGGTTATCTAAGTTAAAAATATCATCCAAATATCGACAAGTATCATTGAAGGCTTTTATAACATCTTCTTGTGATTGAGGATTCAAACTCAACATGAAATCTCTCTCATAGCAGTACAAAAACAAATCTGCGACAAGTGGTGCACAATTCGTACCCATGGGAATACCAATTACCTGACGGTATATAGCATTCCCATAACGTACAAATATGTTATCCAAAAGAAAGGTTAGTGCTTCGCAAACTTCTGAGCAAGTCCAATTGGTGTAATATTTCATTTGCTCGTCAGTAAAGAAAGCTTTTTCAGCATTACATGCCAAGAACGATGTTTTTTCTCGGGCAAATACTTTCTGGATCAAGCTAGTAAGCTTATCCTTAATTAAAATATGAGGAAGAGTTGTGTACAGAGTAGAAAAATCGTAAGTGCTTACAGTGGATGCAAGATACCTTTTGTTCTTAAGTTTGTTTAAGACTTCTGAAGAGTTCTTAATAGACCAGAAGAGATTTATTCCAGAATTTTCATAAGTCTTATCACAGTAAAATTTTACATGTTCCTTTACCTTCGTTAAACAAGAAGTCAAAAGTATAGACAATTTAGTAGTTGTACATGAACTAGAATTTGCAATGAAACGCGCTTTATATGGTTTTTTATGTAGTTTTGGTAACCAATACATAGTAGGAAGTTTATGTTGTGTAATTTTAATATCGGTTCCAAATTGTTCACACTTTTTGACATGGTCTGAAATGATGGTCTTTTCGTCAGTGGTAACTGAAATGTATGACTTGGTATTAGTAATTTCCTGCTTCAAGACGTCGATATAATGTAATCGTCAAATAATAATCACATTATTTGATGCCTTATCAGCAGGAACAAAAACGTATTTTGAATGGAAATCCTGTAAACCCTTTTTAAGATGTCTAAATGAAGTTCTAGGTTTAGGTGGAAGAAGGTGTTTATTAGAGCTGTAAAAGGAAATGCGTTTATCAATTATATCAAAAATTAGTTTTTTCCAACAAGAAAGGGCAGTAGACTCAACATGTTCTCTTCGACACCATTTAATACTAAAATTTTGTAAAGCCTCCGCAATCTGAACTCGACAAGAGTTAAAATCTATCAAGGATGGTATTCTATATTTGGGACCTTTATTCAAAAGAGATCGTAGACGTTTATCTTTAATTATCTCAAAATTACCAGTAATCACATGACCAGCCGGAGAATAGCAAAATTTTGAGGTGGCGCAATCTCAATTATCAGGAATATTATCATTAATATTAAGGTCTGCCACAATTTTATTATAGTTGAAAATTGTATTTCTGATGGGTTTGTTATATTTGTAGCAGATGATAGGTGGTTCTGTATTTTTAAAGTATTTAGGAATAGTGTCAATTACATTTTTGTCTCTAAAAATACTTTGGAGGTCAATAAAATCAATACCTTTATTAATAAAAGGAATTTTCAAGAAGAATCTTTGGTGTTCAGATAATTTGTCGATGTGCGGTCTGAGAACATGTAGAGTAAAGCTTTGTATCAAACTAGCCGTTCCTATGAGAGGATCTGATCGAAAAATAATTTTATCGGCTTGCTCGTCAATTTCTTTTAATGAACATATAGATAAGGAGGAAAGTCTAGAAAGCATGGCATGTTTACCCGAAATAAGGCGTAAAGTATGTAGATCAAGAAGAGTCAATTTCAAACGAGATTTTCGTTTAATATTACCATTCTTGCGAATGCCATGCGATCGAGATTTGCGTTTTCTAATAGAAAAAAATGAAAAAATATCTATATCTGGTTCTTTTGAAATATTTCCAGTCTGGTAAATATTATCATTCAGTCCTAAAGGAAAAGGTGTTTGCAATTTTTTGATCCAATTTAATTCAGATATAAATCTAGCTTTCGATTTAAAGCTACTAGTCGCCTCCTTATCATATGTTATATGCTCAACAATTTGTACTAAAACATCTTTAAAAGAATGGCCAGATTTCCGAAAGTGTTGGTATAAAAAATTGTTTAGTTTACGATTTCGACACTGATATGCATGCTCACGAAATCGAGTTTTCAAAGCACGTCCTGTTTGTCCTACGTACTGTATACCGCAACTAGGCGCGTTTCAAGTTAAAACATAAATAACGTTAGTAGTAGTACAATCAACGTCTGAGTTTATCTTGACATTAAATGTTCTACCATTAACTGTAGATTTTATAGTGGAATTACAAGAAATGTTATTACAACATATGCACCTCTTAGCAAAGCACTTTTGGATAATTGGATACACTCTGTGTCGCCTGCATAAGGACCGTTTACGAATAGAAGAAACATTTTGGATAACAGATTTTAAAGGTGAAAGTACAACTCTTGGTCCATTGAAAAAACATTTATTAATAGAAAGAGATGGTATGTGCAAAGATGAAGCCGACTGAAGATTAAGTTGTTTTAAACGAACAAAAGGTTGAAGGGAAGAGAAATTAGAAATATTTCTGGGTACTTGTACAGACGACACAGATTGCATATTTAAAGCTTTTAGTTCTATTCGAGGTATTTTAACTTTATTCATATTGGAAAGTGATAGAGGGGCACCTGTATTGTGTTCATCAACACGTCAATTACATTAGTGTAGCTACCAAGTGCATCAAATTGTTGGTGAACACAACACCTACCACGAGGTGCATGACATACTTATGATGATGTAAGAGGCGAATGAGAGTTGTGTATGTTACTTGCATATCCTGCAAGAGAATGATAACAACATCGATTACGTGTACGGGGAGACTTTTTACGGCCACCACACGGCACAAGCAACACTGTTGTGATAATAAAAGTACAAAAATGAGTCATGCAGGAAATACCACATACAGAACAAACACTCGCCCGAACAGCAACACAAGGAAACAGCAAATATACATGGGTAGAAAAAACAACAAGAGACGCACAAAGACAAAACAAACATACAATAGGAGGAAGATGGAAGTACCGCCTTGGAACGGTCAGTGACAAAAGTCACCGGGGGTTTAAACCGGTTTATGGGCGCCCAACCTCACCCTTATTCCATCCCCATCCTAAAAGACAAACAGTGTAAATAAACGTATCCCCTCTCCGACTAATCTACAACAACCGCGACAGCAAATACAGTGGTAAAGTGCATGTATAACAAAAAAACATTTAATTGAACATACTGTATCCACCTATCGCTAGTGTACTCAATGATTGAGCTGCAAACAGGGTAACTGTAGAAAAGTAATAAAGGGTACGACAAAAATGAAATAGTACAGATATCCGACGTTCTCCTTCCATTTCTGGATTTAAGAGGTCGCCTTCATAGAGTACTAAACCTTTCTTGTCGGCGTACATGCAAAGAGGCCAGCGTGATTGCCAACTGTAAAAGGGTTCACAACCAAACATGCAGTATGTTGTAATAATACAGGATCATATCCCTTTTTAATGAATTGTTTTATATATTTGATGAACAAAGTGAGAAAATGGGTATGTCCAATAATTCTACGAAGTTTGTAAATCACATCACCATAAAATTCAGGATGTGAAATACCGTGTCGCAAAAGTACCTTGAGATTACATTTGTACTTGCCAATAAGCGAGAGATTTCGATAGTAAAATTTAGAGAAAGTTTTTCTTAGTTTATGGTATCTATATCCTTGTTTAAGCAGTTTTTCAGTTAAAATGAGATTTCGACTGTTAAAATCGTCAATAGATGAACAAGCTCTAGCAAAACGAATAAGTTGAGATATATAAACCCCGTAAGATGGAGCACGGGGAACATCCCCGTCAAGATGAGGAAAATTTACAATATTAAAATCAAAATCATCTCTTTTGTCATATATTTTAGAAGAAATCATTCCATTATTAATTTTAAGGTCTAGGTCAAGAAACGCTGCATAATTGTCGGACGGGTTAGCTTTATTCAATTTGAGTTCTTTAGGATAAATTGTAGGAATCAGAGCATTAAAGAAAGGGTTATCTAAGTTAAAAATATCATCCAAATATCGACAAGTATCATTGAAGGCTTTTATAACATCTTCTTGTGATTGAGGATTCAAACTCAACATGAAATCTCTCTCATAGCAGTACAAAAACAAATCTGCGACAAGTGGTGCACAATTCGTACCCATGGGAATACCAATTACCTGACGGTATATAGCATTCCCATAACGTACAAATATGTTATCCAAAAGAAAGGTTAGTGCTTCGCAAACTTCTGAGCAAGTCCAATTGGTGTAATATTTCATTTGCTCGTCAGTAAAGAAAGCTTTTTCAGCATTACATGCCAAGAACGATGTTTTTTCTCGGGCAAATACTTTCTGGATCAAGCTAGTAAGCTTATCCTTAATTAAAATATGAGGAAGAGTTGTGTACAGAGTAGAAAAATCGTAAGTGCTTACAGTGGATGCAAGATACCTTTTGTTCTTAAGTTTGTTTAAGACTTCTGAAGAGTTCTTAATAGACCAGAAGAGATTTATTCCAGAATTTTCATAAGTCTTATCACAGTAAAATTTTACATGTTCCTTTACCTTCGTTAAACAAGAAGTCAAAAGTATAGACAATTTAGTAGTTGTACATGAACTAGAATTTGCAATGAAACGCGCTTTATATGGTTTTTTATGTAGTTTTGGTAACCAATACATAGTAGGAAGTTTATGTTGTGTAATTTTAATATCGGTTCCAAATTGTTCACACTTTTTGACATGGTCTGAAATGATGGTCTTTTCGTCAGTGGTAACTGAAATGTATGACTTGGTATTAGTAATTTCCTGCTTCAAGACGTCGATATAATGTAATCGTCAAATAATAATCACATTATTTGATGCCTTATCAGCAGGAACAAAAACGTATTTTGAATGGAAATCCTGTAAACCCTTTTTAAGATGTCTAAATGAAGTTCTAGGTTTAGGTGGAAGAAGGTGTTTATTAGAGCTGTAAAAGGAAATGCGTTTATCAATTATATCAAAAATTAGTTTTTTCCAACAAGAAAGGGCAGTAGACTCAACATGTTCTCTTCGACACCATTTAATACTAAAATTTTGTAAAGCCTCCGCAATCTGAACTCGACAAGAGTTAAAATCTATCAAGGATGGTATTCTATATTTGGGACCTTTATTCAAAAGAGATCGTAGACGTTTATCTTTAATTATCTCAAAATTACCAGTAATCACATGACCAGCCGGAGAATAGCAAAATTTTGAGGTGGCGCAATCTCAATTATCAGGAATATTATCATTAATATTAAGGTCTGCCACAATTTTATTATAGTTGAAAATTGTATTTCTGATGGGTTTGTTATATTTGTAGCAGATGATAGGTGGTTCTGTATTTTTAAAGTATTTAGGAATAGTGTCAATTACATTTTTGTCTCTAAAAATACTTTGGAGGTCAATAAAATCAATACCTTTATTAATAAAAGGAATTTTCAAGAAGAATCTTTGGTGTTCAGATAATTTGTCGATGTGCGGTCTGAGAACATGTAGAGTAAAGCTTTGTATCAAACTAGCCGTTCCTATGAGAGGATCTGATCGAAAAATAATTTTATCGGCTTGCTCGTCAATTTCTTTTAATGAACATATAGATAAGGAGGAAAGTCTAGAAAGCATGGCATGTTTACCCGAAATAAGGCGTAAAGTATGTAGATCAAGAAGAGTCAATTTCAAACGAGATTTTCGTTTAATATTACCATTCTTGCGAATGCCATGCGATCGAGATTTGCGTTTTCTAATAGAAAAAAATGAAAAAATATCTATATCTGGTTCTTTTGAAATATTTCCAGTCTGGTAAATATTATCATTCAGTCCTAAAGGAAAAGGTGTTTGCAATTTTTTGATCCAATTTAATTCAGATATAAATCTAGCTTTCGATTTAAAGCTACTAGTCGCCTCCTTATCATATGTTATATGCTCAACAATTTGTACTAAAACATCTTTAAAAGAATGGCCAGATTTCCGAAAGTGTTGGTATAAAAAATTGTTTAGTTTACGATTTCGACACTGATATGCATGCTCACGAAATCGAGTTTTCAAAGCACGTCCTGTTTGTCCTACGTACTGTATACCGCAACTAGGCGCGTTTCAAGTTAAAACATAAATAACGTTAGTAGTAGTACAATCAACGTCTGAGTTTATCTTGACATTAAATGTTCTACCATTAACTGTAGATTTTATAGTGGAATTACAAGAAATGTTATTACAACATATGCACCTCTTAGCAAAGCACTTTTGGATAATTGGATACACTCTGTGTCGCCTGCATAAGGACCGTTTACGAATAGAAGAAACATTTTGGATAACAGATTTTAAAGGTGAAAGTACAACTCTTGGTCCATTGAAAAAACATTTATTAATAGAAAGAGATGGTATGTGAAAAGATGAAGCCGACTGAAGATTAAGTTGTTTTAAACGAACAAAAGGTTGAAGGGAAGAGAAATTAGAAATATTTCTGGGTACTTGTACAGACGACACAGATTGCATATTTAAAGCTTTTAGTTCTATTCGAGGTATTTTAACTTTATTCATATTGGAAAGTGATAGAGGGGCACCTGTATTGTGTTCATCAACACGTCAATTACATTAGTGTAGCTACCAAGTGCATCAAATTGTTGGTGAACACAACACCTACCACGAGGTGCATGACATACTTATGATGATGTAAGAGGCGAATGAGAGTTGTGTATGTTACTTGCATATCCTGCAAGAGAATGATAACAACATCGATTACGTGTACGGGGAGACTTTTTACGGCCACCACACGGCACAAGCAACACTGTTGTGATAATAAAAGTACAAAAATGAGTCATGCAGGAAATACCACATACAGAACAAACACTCGCCCGAACAGCAACACAAGGAAACAGCAAATATACATGGGTAGAAAAAACAACAAGAGACGCACAAAGACAAAACAAACATACAATAGGAGGAAGATGGAAGTACCGCCTTGGAACGGTCAGTGACAAAAGTCACCGGGGGTTTAAACCGGTTTATGGGCGCCCAACCTCACCCTTATTCCATCCCCATCCTAAAAGACAAACAGTGTAAATAAACGTATCCCCTCTCCGACTAATCTACAACAACCGCGACAGCAAATACAGTGGTAAAGTGCATGTATAACAAAAAAACATTTAATTGAACATACTGTATCCACCTATCGCTAGTGTACTCAATGATTGAGCTGCAAACAGAGTAACTGTAGAAAAGTAATAAAGGGTACGACAAAAATGAAATAGTACAGATATCCGACGTTCTCCTTCCATTTCTGGATTTAAGAGGTCGCCTTCATAGAGTACTAAACCTTTCTTGTCGGCGTACATGCAAAGAGGCCAGCGTGATTGCCAACTGTAAAAGGGTTCACAACCAAACATGCAGTATGTTGTAATAATACAGGATCATATCCCTTTTTAATGAATTGTTTTATATATTTGATGAACAAAGTGAGAAAATGGGTATGTCCAATAATTCTACGAAGTTTGTAAATCACATCACCATAAAATTCAGGATGTGAAATACCGTGTCGCAAAAGTACCTTGAGATTACATTTGTACTTGCCAATAAGCGAGAGATTTCGATAGTAAAATTTAGAGAAAGTTTTTCTTAGTTTATGGTATCTATATCCTTGTTTAAGCAGTTTTTCAGTTAAAATGAGATTTCGACTGTTAAAATCGTCAATAGATGAACAAGCTCTAGCAAAACGAATAAGTTGAGATATATAAACCCCGTAAGATGGAGCACGGGGAACATCCCCGTCAAGATGAGGAAAATTTACAATATTAAAATCAAAATCATCTCTTTTGTCATATATTTTAGAAGAAATCATTCCATTATTAATTTTAAGGTCTAGGTCAAGAAACGCTGCATAATTGTCGGACGGGTTAGCTTTATTCAATTTGAGTTCTTTAGGATAAATTGTAGGAATCAGAGCATTAAAGAAAGGGTTATCTAAGTTAAAAATATCATCCAAATATCGACAAGTATCATTGAAGGCTTTTATAACATCTTCTTGTGATTGAGGATTCAAACTCAACATGAAATCTCTCTCATAGCAGTACAAAAACAAATCTGCGACAAGTGGTGCACAATTCGTACCCATGGGAATACCAATTACCTGACGGTATATAGCATTCCCATAACGTACAAATATGTTATCCAAAAGAAAGGTTAGTGCTTCGCAAACTTCTGAGCAAGTCCAATTGGTGTAATATTTCATTTGCTCGTCAGTAAAGAAAGCTTTTTCAGCATTACATGCCAAGAACGATGTTTTTTCTCGGGCAAATACTTTCTGGATCAAGCTAGTAAGCTTATCCTTAATTAAAATATGAGGAAGAGTTGTGTACAGAGTAGAAAAATCGTAAGTGCTTACAGTGGATGCAAGATACCTTTTGTTCTTAAGTTTGTTTAAGACTTCTGAAGAGTTCTTAATAGACCAGAAGAGATTTATTCCAGAATTTTCATAAGTCTTATCACAGTAAAATTTTACATGTTCCTTTACCTTCGTTAAACAAGAAGTCAAAAGTATAGACAATTTAGTAGTTGTACATGAACTAGAATTTGCAATGAAACGCGCTTTATATGGTTTTTTATGTAGTTTTGGTAACCAATACATAGTAGGAAGTTTATGTTGTGTAATTTTAATATCGGTTCCAAATTGTTCACACTTTTTGACATGGTCTGAAATGATGGTCTTTTCGTCAGTGGTAACTGAAATGTATGACTTGGTATTAGTAATTTCCTGCTTCAAGACGTCGATATAATGTAATCGTCAAATAATAATCACATTATTTGATGCCTTATCAGCAGGAACAAAAACGTATTTTGAATGGAAATCCTGTAAACCCTTTTTAAGATGTCTAAATGAAGTTCTAGGTTTAGGTGGAAGAAGGTGTTTATTAGAGCTGTAAAAGGAAATGCGTTTATCAATTATATCAAAAATTAGTTTTTTCCAACAAGAAAGGGCAGTAGACTCAACATGTTCTCTTCGACACCATTTAATACTAAAATTTTGTAAAGCCTCCGCAATCTGAACTCGACAAGAGTTAAAATCTATCAAGGATGGTATTCTATATTTGGGACCTTTATTCAAAAGAGATCGTAGACGTTTATCTTTAATTATCTCAAAATTACCAGTAATCACATGACCAGCCGGAGAATAGCAAAATTTTGAGGTGGCGCAATCTCAATTATCAGGAATATTATCATTAATATTAAGGTCTGCCACAATTTTATTATAGTTGAAAATTGTATTTCTGATGGGTTTGTTATATTTGTAGCAGATGATAGGTGGTTCTGTATTTTTAAAGTATTTAGGAATAGTGTCAATTACATTTTTGTCTCTAAAAATACTTTGGAGGTCAATAAAATCAATACCTTTATTAATAAAAGGAATTTTCAAGAAGAATCTTTGGTGTTCAGATAATTTGTCGATGTGCGGTCTGAGAACATGTAGAGTAAAGCTTTGTATCAAACTAGCCGTTCCTATGAGAGGATCTGATCGAAAAATAATTTTATCGGCTTGCTCGTCAATTTCTTTTAATGAACATATAGATAAGGAGGAAAGTCTAGAAAGCATGGCATGTTTACCCGAAATAAGGCGTAAAGTATGTAGATCAAGAAGAGTCAATTTCAAACGAGATTTTCGTTTAATATTACCATTCTTGCGAATGCCATGCGATCGAGATTTGCGTTTTCTAATAGAAAAAAATGAAAAAATATCTATATCTGGTTCTTTTGAAATATTTCCAGTCTGGTAAATATTATCATTCAGTCCTAAAGGAAAAGGTGTTTGCAATTTTTTGATCCAATTTAATTCAGATATAAATCTAGCTTTCGATTTAAAGCTACTAGTCGCCTCCTTATCATATGTTATATGCTCAACAATTTGTAC
Organism: Azorinus chamasolen; assembly: GCA_963576725.1. Taxonomy (NCBI): domain Eukaryota; kingdom Metazoa; phylum Mollusca; class Bivalvia; order Cardiida; family Solecurtidae; genus Azorinus; species Azorinus chamasolen. The sequence continues at coordinate 7,160,596 of OY755253.1, read as the reverse complement.
TAAAACATCTTTAAAAGAATGGCCAGATTTCCGAAAGTGTTGGTATAAAAAATTGTTTAGTTTACGATTTCGACACTGATATGCATGCTCACGAAATCGAGTTTTCAAAGCACGTCCTGTTTGTCCTACGTACTGTATACCGCAACTAGGCGCGTTTCAAGTTAAAACATAAATAACGTTAGTAGTAGTACAATCAACGTCTGAGTTTATCTTGACATTAAATGTTCTACCATTAACTGTAGATTTTATAGTGGAATTACAAGAAATGTTATTACAACATATGCACCTCTTAGCAAAGCACTTTTGGATAATTGGATACACTCTGTGTCGCCTGCATAAGGACCGTTTACGAATAGAAGAAACATTTTGGATAACAGATTTTAAAGGTGAAAGTACAACTCTTGGTCCATTGAAAAAACATTTATTAATAGAAAGAGATGGTATGTGCAAAGATGAAGCCGACTGAAGATTAAGTTGTTTTAAACGAACAAAAGGTTGAAGGGAAGAGAAATTAGAAATATTTCTGGGTACTTGTACAGACGACACAGATTGCATATTTAAAGCTTTTAGTTCTATTCGAGGTATTTTAACTTTATTCATATTGGAAAGTGATAGAGGGGCACCTGTATTGTGTTCATCAACACGTCAATTACATTAGTGTAGCTACCAAGTGCATCAAATTGTTGGTGAACACAACACCTACCACGAGGTGCATGACATACTTATGATGATGTAAGAGGCGAATGAGAGTTGTGTATGTTACTTGCATATCCTGCAAGAGAATGATAACAACATCGATTACGTGTACGGGGAGACTTTTTACGGCCACCACACGGCACAAGCAACACTGTTGTGATAATAAAAGTACAAAAATGAGTCATGCAGGAAATACCACATACAGAACAAACACTCGCCCGAACAGCAACACAAGGAAACAGCAAATATACATGGGTAGAAAAAACAACAAGAGACGCACAAAGACAAAACAAACATACAATAGGAGGAAGATGGAAGTACCGCCTTGGAACGGTCAGTGACAAAAGTCACCGGGGGTTTAAACCGGTTTATGGGCGCCCAACCTCACCCTTATTCCATCCCCATCCTAAAAGACAAACAGTGTAAATAAACGTATCCCCTCTCCGACTAATCTACAACAACCGCGACAGCAAATACAGTGGTAAAGTGCATGTATAACAAAAAAACATTTAATTGAACATACTGTATCCACCTATCGCTAGTGTACTCAATGATTGAGCTGCAAACAGAGTAACTGTAGAAAAGTAATAAAGGGTACGACAAAAATGAAATAGTACAGATATCCGACGTTCTCCTTCCATTTCTGGATTTAAGAGGTCGCCTTCATAGAGTACTAAACCTTTCTTGTCGGCGTACATGCATAGAGGCCAGCGTGATTGCCAACTGTAAAAGGGTTCACAACCAAACATGCAGTATGTTGTAATAATACAGGATCATATCCCTTTTTAATGAATTGTTTTATATATTTGATGAACAAAGTGAGAAAATGGGTATGTCCAATAATTCTACGAAGTTTGTAAATCACATCACCATAAAATTCAGGATGTGAAATACCGTGTCGCAAAAGTACCTTGAGATTACATTTGTACTTGCCAATAAGCGAGAGATTTCGATAGTAAAATTTAGAGAAAGTTTTTCTTAGTTTATGGTATCTATATCCTTGTTTAAGCAGTTTTTCAGTTAAAATGAGATTTCGACTGTTAAAATCGTCAATAGATGAACAAGCTCTAGCAAAACGAATAAGTTGAGATATATAAACCCCGTAAGATGGAGCACGGGGAACATCCCCGTCAAGATGAGGAAAATTTACAATATTAAAATCAAAATCATCTCTTTTGTCATATATTTTAGAAGAAATCATTCCATTATTAATTTTAAGGTCTAGGTCAAGAAACGCTGCATAATTGTCGGACGGGTTAGCTTTATTCAATTTGAGTTCTTTAGGATAAATTGTAGGAATCAGAGCATTAAAGAAAGGGTTATCTAAGTTAAAAATATCATCCAAATATCGACAAGTATCATTGAAGGCTTTTATAACATCTTCTTGTGATTGAGGATTCAAACTCAACATGAAATCTCTCTCATAGCAGTACAAAAACAAATCTGCGACAAGTGGTGCACAATTCGTACCCATGGGAATACCAATTACCTGACGGTATATAGCATTCCCATAACGTACAAATATGTTATCCAAAAGAAAGGTTAGTGCTTCGCAAACTTCTGAGCAAGTCCAATTGGTGTAATATTTCATTTGCTCGTCAGTAAAGAAAGCTTTTTCAGCATTACATGCCAAGAACGATGTTTTTTCTCGGGCAAATACTTTCTGGATCAAGCTAGTAAGCTTATCCTTAATTAAAATATGAGGAAGAGTTGTGTACAGAGTAGAAAAATCGTAAGTGCTTACAGTGGATGCAAGATACCTTTTGTTCTTAAGTTTGTTTAAGACTTCTGAAGAGTTCTTAATAGACCAGAAGAGATTTATTCCAGAATTTTCATAAGTCTTATCACAGTAAAATTTTACATGTTCCTTTACCTTCGTTAAACAAGAAGTCAAAAGTATAGACAATTTAGTAGTTGTACATGAACTAGAATTTGCAATGAAACGCGCTTTATATGGTTTTTTATGTAGTTTTGGTAACCAATACATAGTAGTAAGTTTATGTTGTGTAATTTTAATATCGGTTCCAAATTGTTCACACTTTTTGACATGGTCTGAAATGATGGTCTTTTCGTCAGTGGTAACTGAAATGTATGACTTGGTATTAGTAATTTCCTGCTTCAAGACGTCGATATAATGTAATCGTCAAATAATAATCACATTATTTGATGCCTTATCAGCAGGAACAAAAACGTATTTTGAATGGAAATCCTGTAAACCCTTTTTAAGATGTCTAAATGAAGTTCTAGGTTTAGGTGGAAGAAGGTGTTTATTAGAGCTGTAAAAGGAAATGCGTTTATCAATTATATCAAAAATTAGTTTTTTCCAACAAGAAAGGGCAGTAGACTCAACATGTTCTCTTCGACACCATTTAATACTAAAATTTTGTAAAGCCTCCGCAATCTGAACTCGACAAGAGTTAAAATCTATCAAGGATGGTATTCTATATTTGGGACCTTTATTCAAAAGAGATCGTAGACGTTTATCTTTAATTATCTCAAAATTACCAGTAATCACATGACCAGCCGGAGAATAGCAAAATTTTGAGGTGGCGCAATCTCAATTATCAGGAATATTATCATTAATATTAAGGTCTGCCACAATTTTATTATAGTTGAAAATTGTATTTCTGATGGGTTTGTTATATTTGTAGCAGATGATAGGTGGTTCTGTATTTTTAAAGTATTTAGGAATAGTGTCAATTACATTTTTGTCTCTAAAAATACTTTGGAGGTCAATAAAATCAATACCTTTATTAATAAAAGGAATTTTCAAGAAGAATCTTTGGTGTTCAGATAATTTGTCGATGTGCGGTCTGAGAACATGTAGAGTAAAGCTTTGTATCAAACTAGCCGTTCCTATGAGAGGATCTGATCGAAAAATAATTTTATCGGCTTGCTCGTCAATTTCTTTTAATGAACATATAGATAAGGAGGAAAGTCTAGAAAGCATGGCATGTTTACCCGAAATAAGGCGTAAAGTATGTAGATCAAGAAGAGTCAATTTCAAACGAGATTTTCGTTTAATATTACCATTCTTGCGAATGCCATGCGATCGAGATTTGCGTTTTCTAATAGAAAAAAATGAAAAAATATCTATATCTGGTTCTTTTGAAATATTTCCAGTCTGGTAAATATTATCATTCAGTCCTAAAGGAAAAGGTGTTTGCAATTTTTTGATCCAATTTAATTCAGATATAAATCTAGCTTTCGATTTAAAGCTACTAGTCGCCTCCTTATCATATGTTATATGCTCAACAATTTGTACTAAAACATCTTTAAAAGAATGGCCAGATTTCCGAAAGTGTTGGTATAAAAAATTGTTTAGTTTACGATTTCGACACTGATATGCATGCTCACGAAATCGAGTTTTCAAAGCACGTCCTGTTTGTCCTACGTACTGTATACCGCAACTAGGCGCGTTTCAAGTTAAAACATAAATAACGTTAGTAGTAGTACAATCAACGTCTGAGTTTATCTTGACATTAAATGTTCTACCATTAACTGTAGATTTTATAGTGGAATTACAAGAAATGTTATTACAACATATGCACCTCTTAGCAAAGCACTTTTGGATAATTGGATACACTCTGTGTCGCCTGCATAAGGACCGTTTACGAATAGAAGAAACATTTTGGATAACAGATTTTAAAGGTGAAAGTACAACTCTTGGTCCATTGAAAAAACATTTATTAATAGAAAGAGATGGTATGTGAAAAGATGAAGCCGACTGAAGATTAAGTTGTTTTAAACGAACAAAAGGTTGAAGGGAAGAGAAATTAGAAATATTTCTGGGTACTTGTACAGACGACACAGATTGCATATTTAAAGCTTTTAGTTCTATTCGAGGTATTTTAACTTTATTCATATTGGAAAGTGATAGAGGGGCACCTGTATTGTGTTCATCAACACGTCAATTACATTAGTGTAGCTACCAAGTGCATCAAATTGTTGGTGAACACAACACCTACCACGAGGTGCATGACATACTTATGATGATGTAAGAGGCGAATGAGAGTTGTGTATGTTACTTGCATATCCTGCAAGAGAATGATAACAACATCGATTACGTGTACGGGGAGACTTTTTACGGCCACCACACGGCACAAGCAACACTGTTGTGATAATAAAAGTACAAAAATGAGTCATGCAGGAAATACCACATACAGAACAAACACTCGCCCGAACAGCAACACAAGGAAACAGCAAATATACATGGGTAGAAAAAACAACAAGAGACGCACAAAGACAAAACAAACATACAATAGGAGGAAGATGGAAGTACCGCCTTGGAACGGTCAGTGACAAAAGTCACCGGGGGTTTAAACCGGTTTATGGGCGCCCAACCTCACCCTTATTCCATCCCCATCCTAAAAGACAAACAGTGTAAATAAACGTATCCCCTCTCCGACTAATCTACAACAACCGCGACAGCAAATACAGTGGTAAAGTGCATGTATAACAAAAAAACATTTAATTGAACATACTGTATCCACCTATCGCTAGTGTACTCAATGATTGAGCTGCAAACAGAGTAACTGTAGAAAAGTAATAAAGGGTACGACAAAAATGAAATAGTACAGATATCCGACGTTCTCCTTCCATTTCTGGATTTAAGAGGTCGCCTTCATAGAGTACTAAACCTTTCTTGTCGGCGTACATGCAAAGAGGCCAGCGTGATTGCCAACTGTAAAAGGGTTCACAACCAAACATGCAGTATGTTGTAATAATACAGGATCATATCCCTTTTTAATGAATTGTTTTATATATTTGATGAACAAAGTGAGAAAATGGGTATGTCCAATAATTCTACGAAGTTTGTAAATCACATCACCATAAAATTCAGGATGTGAAATACCGTGTCGCAAAAGTACCTTGAGATTACATTTGTACTTGCCAATAAGCGAGAGATTTCGATAGTAAAATTTAGAGAAAGTTTTTCTTAGTTTATGGTATCTATATCCTTGTTTAAGCAGTTTTTCAGTTAAAATGAGATTTCGACTGTTAAAATCGTCAATAGATGAACAAGCTCTAGCAAAACGAATAAGTTGAGATATATAAACCCCGTAAGATGGAGCACGGGGAACATCCCCGTCAAGATGAGGAAAATTTACAATATTAAAATCAAAATCATCTCTTTTGTCATATATTTTAGAAGAAATCATTCCATTATTAATTTTAAGGTCTAGGTCAAGAAACGCTGCATAATTGTCGGACGGGTTAGCTTTATTCAATTTGAGTTCTTTAGGATAAATTGTAGGAATCAGAGCATTAAAGAAAGGGTTATCTAAGTTAAAAATATCATCCAAATATCGACAAGTATCATTGAAGGCTTTTATAACATCTTCTTGTGATTGAGGATTCAAACTCAACATGAAATCTCTCTCATAGCAGTACAAAAACAAATCTGCGACAAGTGGTGCACAATTCGTACCCATGGGAATACCAATTACCTGACGGTATATAGCATTCCCATAACGTACAAATATGTTATCCAAAAGAAAGGTTAGTGCTTCGCAAACTTCTGAGCAAGTCCAATTGGTGTAATATTTCATTTGCTCGTCAGTAAAGAAAGCTTTTTCAGCATTACATGCCAAGAACGATGTTTTTTCTCGGGCAAATACTTTCTGGATCAAGCTAGTAAGCTTATCCTTAATTAAAATATGAGGAAGAGTTGTGTACAGAGTAGAAAAATCGTAAGTGCTTACAGTGGATGCAAGATACCTTTTGTTCTTAAGTTTGTTTAAGACTTCTGAAGAGTTCTTAATAGACCAGAAGAGATTTATTCCAGAATTTTCATAAGTCTTATCACAGTAAAATTTTACATGTTCCTTTACCTTCGTTAAACAAGAAGTCAAAAGTATAGACAATTTAGTAGTTGTACATGAACTAGAATTTGCAATGAAACGCGCTTTATATGGTTTTTATGTAGTTTTGGTAACCAATACATAGTAGGAAGTTTATGTTGTGTAATTTTAATATCGGTTCCAAATTGTTCACACTTTTTGACATGGTCTGAAATGATGGTCTTTTCGTCAGTGGTAACTGAAATGTATGACTTGGTATTAGTAATTTCCTGCTTCAAGACGTCGATATAATGTAATCGTCAAATAATAATCACATTATTTGATGCCTTATCAGCAGGAACAAAAACGTATTCTGAATGGAAATCCTGTAAACCCTTTTTAAGATGTCTAAATGAAGTTCTAGGTTTAGGTGGAAGAAGGTGTTTATTAGAGCTGTAAAAGGAAATGCGTTTATCAATTATATCAAAAATTAGTTTTTTCCAACAAGAAAGGGCAGTAGACTCAACATGTTCTCTTCGACACCATTTAATACTAAAATTTTGTAAAGCCTCCGCAATCTGAACTCGACAAGAGTTAAAATCTATCAAGGATGGTATTCTATATTTGGGACCTTTATTCAAAAGAGATCGTAGACGTTTATCTTTAATTATCTCAAAATTACCAGTAATCACATGACCAGCCGGAGAATAGCAAAATTTTGAGGTGGCGCAATCTCAATTATCAGGAATATTATCATTAATATTAAGGTCTGCCACAATTTTATTATAGTTGAAAATTGTATTTCTGATGGGTTTGTTATATTTGTAGCAGATGATAGGTGGTTCTGTATTTTTAAAGTATTTAGGAATAGTGTCAATTACATTTTTGTCTCTAAAAATACTTTGGAGGTCAATAAAATCAATACCTTTATTAATAAAAGGAATTTTCAAGAAGAATCTTTGGTGTTCAGATAATTTGTCGATGTGCGGTCTGAGAACATGTAGAGTAAAGCTTTGTATCAAACTAGCCGTTCCTATGAGAGGATCTGATCGAAAAATAATTTTATCGGCTTGCTCGTCAATTTCTTTTAATGAACATATAGATAAGGAGGAAAGTCTAGAAAGCATGGCATGTTTACCCGAAATAAGGCGTAAAGTATGTAGATCAAGAAGAGTCAATTTCAAACGAGATTTTCGTTTAATATTACCATTCTTGCGAATGCCATGCGATCGAGATTTGCGTTTTCTAATAGAAAAAAATGAAAAAATATCTATATCTGGTTCTTTTGAAATATTTCCAGTCTGGTAAATATTATCATTCAGTCCTAAAGGAAAAGGTGTTTGCAATTTTTTGATCCAATTTAATTCAGATATAAATCTAGCTTTCGATTTAAAGCTACTAGTCGCCTCCTTATCATATGTTATATGCTCAACAATTTGTACTAAAACATCTTTAAAAGAATGGCCAGATTTCCGAAAGTGTTGGTATAAAAAATTGTTTAGTTTACGATTTCGACACTGATATGCATGCTCACGAAATCGAGTTTTCAAAGCACGTCCTGTTTGTCCTACGTACTGTATACCGCAACTAGGCGCGTTTCAAGTTAAAACATAAATAACGTTAGTAGTAGTACAATCAACGTCTGAGTTTATCTTGACATTAAATGTTCTACCATTAACTGTAGATTTTATAGTGGAATTACAAGAAATGTTATTACAACATATGCACCTCTTAGCAAAGCACTTTTGGATAATTGGATACACTCTGTGTCGCCTGCATAAGGACCGTTTACGAATAGAAGAAACATTTTGGATAACAGATTTTAAAGGTGAAAGTACAACTCTTGGTCCATTGAAAAAACATTTATTAATAGAAAGAGATGGTATGTGAAAAGATGAAGCCGACTGAAGATTAAGTTGTTTTAAACGAACAAAAGGTTGAAGGGAAGAGAAATTAGAAATATTTCTGGGTACTTGTACAGACGACACAGATTGCATATTTAAAGCTTTTAGTTCTATTCGAGGTATTTTAACTTTATTCATATTGGAAAGTGATAGAGGGGCACCTGTATTGTGTTCATCAACACGTCAATTACATTAGTGTAGCTACCAAGTGCATCAAATTGTTGGTGAACACAACACCTACCACGAGGTGCATGACATACTTATGATGATGTAAGAGGCGAATGAGAGTTGTGTATGTTACTTGCATATCCTGCAAGAGAATGATAACAACATCGATTACGTGTACGGGGAGACTTTTTACGGCCACCACACGGCACAAGCAACACTGTTGTGATAATAAAAGTACAAAAATGAGTCATGCAGGAAATACCACATACAGAACAAACACTCGCCCGAACAGCAACACAAGGAAACAGCAAATATACATGGGTAGAAAAAACAACAAGAGACGCACAAAGACAAAACAAACATACAATAGGAGGAAGATGGAAGTACCGCCTTGGAACGGTCAGTGACAAAAGTCACCGGGGGTTTAAACCGGTTTATGGGCGCCCAACCTCACCCTTATTCCATCCCCATCCTAAAAGACAAACAGTGTAAATAAACGTATCCCCTCTCCGACTAATCTACAACAACCGCGACAGCAAATACAGTGGTAAAGTGCATGTATAACAAAAAAACATTTAATTGAACATACTGTATCCACCTATCGCTAGTGTACTCAATGATTGAGCTGCAAACAGAGTAACTGTAGAAAAGTAATAAAGGGTACGACAAAAATGAAATAGTACAGATATCCGACGTTCTCCTTCCATTTCTGGATTTAAGAGGTCGCCTTCATAGAGTACTAAACCTTTCTTGTCGGCGTACATGCAAAGAGGCCAGCGTGATTGCCAACTGTAAAAGGGTTCACAACCAAACATGCAGTATGTTGTAATAATACAGGATCATATCCCTTTTTAATGAATTGTTTTATATATTTGATGAACAAAGTGAGAAAATGGGTATGTCCAATAATTCTACGAAGTTTGTAAATCACATCACCATAAAATTCAGGATGTGAAATACCGTGTCGCAAAAGTACCTTGAGATTACATTTGTACTTGCCAATAAGCGAGAGATTTCGATAGTAAAATTTAGAGAAAGTTTTTCTTAGTTTATGGTATCTATATCCTTGTTTAAGCAGTTTTTCAGTTAAAATGAGATTTCGACTGTTAAAATCGTCAATAGATGAACAAGCTCTAGCAAAACGAATAAGTTGAGATATATAAACCCCGTAAGATGGAGCACGGGGAACATCCCCGTCAAGATGAGGAAAATTTACAATATTAAAATCAAAATCATCTCTTTTGTCATATATTTTAGAAGAAATCATTCCATTATTAATTTTAAGGTCTAGGTCAAGAAACGCTGCATAATTGTCGGACGGGTTAGCTTTATTCAATTTGAGTTCTTTAGGATAAATTGTAGGAATCAGAGCATTAAAGAAAGGGTTATCTAAGTTAAAAATATCATCCAAATATCGACAAGTATCATTGAAGGCTTTTATAACATCTTCTTGTGATTGAGGATTCAAACTCAACATGAAATCTCTCTCATAGCAGTACAAAAACAAATCTGCGACAAGTGGTGCACAATTCGTACCCATGGGAATACCAATTACCTGACGGTATATAGCATTCCCATAACGTACAAATATGTTATCCAAAAGAAAGGTTAGTGCTTCGCAAACTTCTGAGCAAGTCCAATTGGTGTAATATTTCATTTGCTCGTCAGTAAAGAAAGCTTTTTCAGCATTACATGCCAAGAACGATGTTTTTTCTCGGGCAAATACTTTCTGGATCAAGCTAGTAAGCTTATCCTTAATTAAAATATGAGGAAGAGTTGTGTACAGAGTAGAAAAATCGTAAGTGCTTACAGTGGATGCAAGATACCTTTTGTTCTTAAGTTTGTTTAAGACTTCTGAAGAGTTCTTAATAGACCAGAAGAGATTTATTCCAGAATTTTCATAAGTCTTATCACAGTAAAATTTTACATGTTCCTTTACCTTCGTTAAACAAGAAGTCAAAAGTATAGACAATTTAGTAGTTGTACATGAACTAGAATTTGCAATGAAACGCGCTTTATATGGTTTTTTATGTAGTTTTGGTAACCAATACATAGTAGGAAGTTTATGTTGTGTAATTTTAATATCGGTTCCAAATTGTTCACACTTTTTGACATGGTCTGAAATGATGGTCTTTTCGTCAGTGGTAACTGAAATGTATGACTTGGTATTAGTAATTTCCTGCTTCAAGACGTCGATATAATGTAATCGTCAAATAATAATCACATTATTTGATGCCTTATCAGCAGGAACAAAAACGTATTTTGAATGGAAATCCTGTAAACCCTTTTTAAGATGTCTAAATGAAGTTCTAGGTTTAGGTGGAAGAAGGTGTTTATTAGAGCTGTAAAAGGAAATGCGTTTATCAATTATATCAAAAATTAGTTTTTTCCAACAAGAAAGGGCAGTAGACTCAACATGTTCTCTTCGACACCATTTAATACTAAAATTTTGTAAAGCCTCCGCAATCTGAACTCGACAAGAGTTAAAATCTATCAAGGATGGTATTCTATATTTGGGACCTTTATTCAAAAGAGATCGTAGACGTTTATCTTTAATTATCTCAAAATTACCAGTAATCACATGACCAGCCGGAGAATAGCAAAATTTTGAGGTGGCGCAATCTCAATTATCAGGAATATTATCATTAATATTAAGGTCTGCCACAATTTTATTATAGTTGAAAATTGTATTTCTGATGGGTTTGTTATATTTGTAGCAGATGATAGGTGGTTCTGTATTTTTAAAGTATTTAGGAATAGTGTCAATTACATTTTTGTCTCTAAAAATACTTTGGAGGTCAATAAAATCAATACCTTTATTAATAAAAGGAATTTTCAAGAAGAATCTTTGGTGTTCAGATAATTTGTCGATGTGCGGTCTGAGAACATGTAGAGTAAAGCTTTGTATCAAACTAGCCGTTCCTATGAGAGGATCTGATCGAAAAATAATTTTATCGGCTTGCTCGTCAATTTCTTTTAATGAACATATAGATAAGGAGGAAAGTCTAGAAAGCATGGCATGTTTACCCGAAATAAGGCGTAAAGTATGTAGATCAAGAAGAGTCAATTTCAAACGAGATTTTCGTTTAATATTACCATTCTTGCGAATGCCATGCGATCGAGATTTGCGTTTTCTAATAGAAAAAAATGAAAAAATATCTATATCTGGTTCTTTTGAAATATTTCCAGTCTGGTAAATATTATCATTCAGTCCTAAAGGAAAAGGTGTTTGCAATTTTTTGATCCAATTTAATTCAGATATAAATCTAGCTTTCGATTTAAAGCTACTAGTCGCCTCCTTATCATATGTTATATGCTCAACAATTTGTACTAAAACATCTTTAAAAGAATGGCCAGATTTCCGAAAGTGTTGGTATAAAAAATTGTTTAGTTTACGATTTCGACACTGATATGCATGCTCACGAAATCGAGTTTTCAAAGCACGTCCTGTTTGTCCTACGTACTGTATACCGCAACTAGGCGCGTTTCAAGTTAAAACATAAATAACGTTAGTAGTAGTACAATCAACGTCTGAGTTTATCTTGACATTAAATGTTCTACCATTAACTGTAGATTTTATAGTGGAATTACAAGAAATGTTATTACAACATATGCACCTCTTAGCAAAGCACTTTTGGATAATTGGATACACTCTGTGTCGCCTGCATAAGGACCGTTTACGAATAGAAGAAACATTTTGGATAACAGATTTTAAAGGTGAAAGTACAACTCTTGGTCCATTGAAAAAACATTTATTAATAGAAAGAGATGGTATGTGAAAAGATGAAGCCGACTGAAGATTAAGTTGTTTTAAACGAACAAAAGGTTGAAGGGAAGAGAAATTAGAAATATTTCTGGGTACTTGTACAGACGACACAGATTGCATATTTAAAGCTTTTAGTTCTATTCGAGGTATTTTAACTTTATTCATATTGGAAAGTGATAGAGGGGCACCTGTATTGTGTTCATCAACACGTCAATTACATTAGTGTAGCTACCAAGTGCATCAAATTGTTGGTGAACACAACACCTACCACGAGGTGCATGACATACTTATGATGATGTAAGAGGCGAATGAGAGTTGTGTATGTTACTTGCATATCCTGCAAGAGAATGATAACAACATCGATTACGTGTACGGGGAGACTTTTTACGGCCACCACACGGCACAAGCAACACTGTTGTGATAATAAAAGTACAAAAATGAGTCATGCAGGAAATACCACATACAGAACAAACACTCGCCCGAACAGCAACACAAGGAAACAGCAAATATACATGGGTAGAAAAAACAACAAGAGACGCACAAAGACAAAACAAACATACAATAGGAGGAAGATGGAAGTACCGCCTTGGAACGGTCAGTGACAAAAGTCACCGGGGGTTTAAACCGGTTTATGGGCGCCCAACCTCACCCTTATTCCATCCCCATCCTAAAAGACAAACAGTGTAAATAAACGTATCCCCTCTCCGACTAATCTACAACAACCGCGACAGCAAATACAGTGGTAAAGTGCATGTATAACAAAAAAACATTTAATTGAACATACTGTATCCACCTATCGCTAGTGTACTCAATGATTGAGCTGCAAACAGAGTAACTGTAGAAAAGTAATAAAGGGTACGACAAAAATGAAATAGTACAGATATCCGACGTTCTCCTTCCATTTCTGGATTTAAGAGGTCGCCTTCATAGAGTACTAAACCTTTCTTGTCGGCGTACATGCAAAGAGGCCAGCGTGATTGCCAACTGTAAAAGGGTTCACAACCAAACATGCAGTATGTTGTAATAATACAGGATCATATCCCTTTTTAATGAATTGTTTTATATATTTGATGAACAAAGTGAGAAAATGGGTATGTCCAATAATTCTACGAAGTTTGTAAATCACATCACCATAAAATTCAGGATGTGAAATACCGTGTCGCAAAAGTACCTTGAGATTACATTTGTACTTGCCAATAAGCGAGAGATTTCGATAGTAAAATTTAGAGAAAGTTTTTCTTAGTTTATGGTATCTATATCCTTGTTTAAGCAGTTTTTCAGTTAAAATGAGATTTCGACTGTTAAAATCGTCAATAGATGAACAAGCTCTAGCAAAACGAATAAGTTGAGATATATAAACCCCGTAAGATGGAGCACGGGGAACATCCCCGTCAAGATGAGGAAAATTTACAATATTGAAATCAAAATCATCTCTTTTGTCATATATTTTAGAAGAAATCATTCCATTATTAATTTTAAGGTCTAGGTCAAGAAACGCTGCATAATTGTCGGACGGGTTAGCTTTATTCAATTTGAGTTAAAGTCAACCTTGATCAGACGGCTCTTAGAATAAATACTTTGTTTGTGAATGCGTGAAAGTGGTACAGATATGTAGCATGTCATAAACACTTTACAGTTGCTTCCATTTAGCCTGATAAGTACTTTAGTATGACATACCAATTTTCAGAATATATACACTTTATTCAAATGTTTCAATTTATACAACAAATAAAGTTCGTCTGCAAAGAAAAGTGTTTGCTTTGCATTTCAAAGTCGAATTTCTTTAAAAACATACATGATTGGTGTTTCAGATATTTTAAATCTTGAGTAAGTGGGCGTTTCCTATTAGAATATAAGGAAATGACATCATTTCAAAATTAGTTTCGTTTCCCATGTCAATGTGACCTTCTATGGTAAATATGACAATTGATCGTAAACTTTAAGTAAAACAAATGCTAGTAATGATAATGCTTTATTAGTGTGTGATACAGTAGCTCCCCTGGACAATTTCCAACGGGTATTTCTTTACACATAATTGTATCAAAGGTTACTATAATTAATGACGTTATGCGAATGGTTCAAATGTCCAATAAGGCATCTATGTAACTAAAATAATAGACATAGAGGATCTGTTGCGAGTTGTCTTTTAAGATCACATGTTCTAAACAAGCCTTAGAAAATGTTATTGAGCTAGCCTTGGCGAGCTGAATAACATTTTCTTGGTGAGTTTAGGAACATGTGATCTTAAAAGATAACCAGCATCGGATTCTTTTTCTCACATAACAAACAAGTGTATTTTCGTCGTTTAAAAGACATGCAAACATCGGTGTCCATGGTTTGACGTCATATATGCCATATGACGTCATATATGTTCTAAAGTTTTCTTACACGTGTTACAGATCAGGGAATCTTAACACATTGTTCTGACCCGGAGATAAGGGAAGGTATGTGAGAACATACTTTTCTGAACATGTGGGCGTCAGATAGTAACAAAGGCGCCCGTCCTCACTGAAAAATTCCCATCGGTGTGGATTCCACAGTGGTTCGTATAAGTAAAATGAGTCGCTTCGCCAACCTAGGATACGCCCAAGAAATGTCGAACCACTTCTCATGTATGTGTTTATAAGAACGTCCCAAGTGCCTGTCAGAAATCAAACATCTATTGAATACCAGCAAATAGACATATAATAAGATTTTTGTCATTTACCTATCATATTCAAATACACATTTACATTTGTTGACATGGCAAATAGTACAGTAAATATAGACCAATAAATTTACAGTAAAAGTACAACTATGAGTCATGCAGGAAACATCACATACAAAACACACAGCCGCCTGAACAGAACGACGACGAAAATCGTAAATATACAGGCAAAGAGACGCACAAAGACATAACAAACCAAAGGGAGAAGATTGAAGTACCGCCTTGGAATTGTCAGTGACAATGTCACTTGGTGTTTAAGCCGGTTATGGGTGCCCAACTTCACAGGTATTCAAACTCCGCCATAAAGACAAACAGTGTAAATAAAAGTATGCCCTCTCCGACTAATCTACTACAACCGCCAATGCGATAGTAAAGTAAATGCGATAGTAAAGTATCTCTAAGGCGACGGAATATCTATTTACATAGCATTATGTAATAACAGGTGGTTGCTAAATGCAGGTCCAAAGTAATACATAAAGCTCCTATACGAGCTTTCTGCATGACTCCTGACCTGCATTAAGCTACCACTCATTTTAAAATCCTGAATTATACTTGTTTGGAGTGGTATTTTAGAGAAAGAGGTTGCTAGTTATACCTGTCAAACGTTTAGAGAAACTTTGTCAGATAAATGTCATATTTGATATGGTCATGAGTGATGCTATAATTGTTGTGATAATATCATTTTTGTAAGAATTGAACTGTTTTACTTAGAATGCATCAGTATGTATATGCGTAACCCAACCGCCATGTTCTTTAGTTTGATATTAAAGTATGTATGTCATCTGAATGGGTTGTTATCCGGTTAACAAACTCGTTTTGTTTTCAAACTCGTTCCTAAACGGATAATAACTTATTATCATGATATATGTTTTAAGATCAACCGAACGAAATAGGTTATCCACAATATATTTCTTAGCAACCAGATAAGATCCCCTTAAAATACAGTGACTCGGCGTCTCATCGGAATGCAGGCTAATATAATCATAAATGTTTAAAACACATTTATTCACAGAATACAAAACACTGCGAGTTCGTTGCTATTGATACTCGATATGTTTTCTTTGCATTTTATGGAGAGTGCATTGTCGCCATGAGTAATACATGCACTTGATGATATGTGTATTCCGACTCACTGTATCCCTCAGTAACACTTTAGAATACAACACTCGTCCCTGAATAACACTTTGTAAAACAACAGTCAAGTTTTGTATGCCTAATGATTTTCCGTCAGCTAAATTCTCGTCTGCAACATTTTCAAAACCGTTAATTTATTTCTTATTCATTTTCAGATATAGAGTTTGAGGGATAAACAGTTTGGATCTCAGATCAGTTCTTTTGTTTTGTGACGATTGTAAATTTGAACTCATATCGAAAAATGCCTCAGTTATACAAAATAAACCGATTCATCAATACCTATAATTTTTGTTCTACAACAAGTTATAAACGGCCTTTTCCGTTCAATTTTATCCGCTTATTGCCGATGATCACCTGCTCCCTCCACTAGTTACGTAACAGTTTTTCTTTTAAGTGGTCTGAGGGACTCGTAAAGTGCGAACAGACACAAAACTAAAACCCAACCCGAATAAAGCTGAAACATCGGGTAAAAAAATCGGGATCGGCGATATCAAGTACATGGATGTTTACCATTTTCAACGTTTATTTGACAGGTTTTCTTGCGACAAACTACTTTTCAGCATATAAACAAATGACTTTTGTATATTTTAGGTATTTTTAAAATGCGTCAAATGTAGGGACGCCCCCTTTAACGCTTTGAAGTGTGGACCGGATATTTAATGTACACAGTGTTTAATTAAAAGTGTGTATAAAGGATTAAGTATGAACAATGATCTACCACAAGGTACTGTTGTGCAGTACATGAATTTGTAGATTTACAGTAATATGAGTTTGGAAAGTGATACTCAATCGGCCCAAACGGCGGGCGTGGCCAATATGGCGGTCCCACCAAATAACTCGCCTGACTCGTCTGACTTGAACGATAAATACAATATACCTCTAGTGTTTATGAGAGAAACTGAATTCTTTGGTAATCGATGGCTAGACAATCCGGAATGGGTCCAGCACGTAGAACTGATTCGTGCTATCCGTAAACAAATGATGTTACTATATCACGACGCTGCCGGAGCAGAAGACTTAACCTTTCGCTTGCTATTCACGTCCATATAAATACCTGTAAATAGTGAAGACCCAAGCTCCATCAGGGTCTGCACTATTTACAAGTTAAGCAAGTGGAGCAACCAGTACTCTCCACAGCAGTGATTACACAGCGAAATACTTGTACGCAGTGAATGTATATGTAATTGTATAACAGGCATGTGTAAAGAAGGAGAAAGGTATTTTAAAATCCAGCAAGGAAAGGGTTAAAATGTGGGAATTATGTAAACCACGAATACTGCAGTGAAGTTTACACGTTTTTACTTTACATGCAGTAACTAAAACATCAATTAAGTATAATATGGTATACCAATATTTTCTATCAGATCTAAATTAATGTGTTTTACTGCTGCTACTGTCTATCTGTTTCTTTGACTGAAGATGATGATCATAAATTAAAAGTTTGCTCCTAGAGCACTTGGAATCTTAAAACTCAAATCTCTGTCACTAATTTTCGTTCTCTAATTGCTGGTCAACTGTATGTCACCAAACATTTGTCAATGATACTCATTCCTTTGTCGAAACCTAACCCGTGGCCGTCTTTCCCTCGATGAGGATCAGACTCGTCACCTAACTAACCATGATGCACGTTTGATCTACCCTAGACCCGTTATGGCTCTCTAAGATCTCAGCAATGGTCCTAACCCTCAGTAATGGGATCCCATTCGTCGGTAACATGTACTTGTTACACTTATTCTTCCTGTTCTATCTTTCTTCCATATATCATTTTATTACACTCACAACCTTTCACTGCGATCTAAATTGCCTGGTGTCTTTCTAGCATCTGACCCTCTCATGCTCTCTCGTTCAAACTGTGTCCCTTAATTAGACTTATCAAAACAGACACTGCATTATTTTGATAACGGTTTGATTTCGCATGACTTTTCTCTGCCATACATCTTACTTCCACTCATAAAGCGTATTATCATTTTCATTTATTCAGTTACACTCAGCACATACAAACTTATGTGACGAGAGGTATGCAGTAAACATACTATACAATTACAACAATTCAATGCTGTCGAAACAGGAAGAAACACTTAGGTAGAAATAAAGTCATAATAACACTTAGTTATGTGCATTTAGCAAGGTTGATTCTTAAATGCATTAAAAGTACAAAAATGAGTCATGCAGGAAACACCACATACAGAACAAACAGCCGCCCGAACAGCAACACAAGGAAACAGCAAATGTACATAACTATAAAAACACCAAGAGACGCACAAAGACAAAACAAACATATAATAGGGGGAAGATGGAAGTACGGCCTTGGAACGGTCAGTGACACAAGTCACGGGGGGTTAAACCGGTTTATGGGCGCCCAACCTCACACTTATTCCATCCCCACCCTAATAGACAAACAATGTAAATAAACGTATACCCTCTTCGACTAATCTACAACAACCGCGATGGTAAATACAGTGGTAAAGTGCATGTATAACGA
This sequence comes from Azorinus chamasolen, assembly GCA_963576725.1. Taxonomy (NCBI): domain Eukaryota; kingdom Metazoa; phylum Mollusca; class Bivalvia; order Cardiida; family Solecurtidae; genus Azorinus; species Azorinus chamasolen. The sequence continues at coordinate 7,141,956 of OY755253.1, read as the reverse complement.
AAACATTTCAGTGAACAAACTGTATCCACCTATCGCTAGTGTACTCAATGATTGAGCTGCAAACAGAGTACTGTAGAAAAGTAATAAAGGGTACGACAAAAACGAAATAGTACAGATATCCGACGTTCTCCGTCCGTTTCTGGATTTAAGAGGTCGCCTTCATAGAGTACTAAACCTTTCTTGTCGGCGTACATGCAAAGAGGCCAGCGTGATTGCCAACTGTAAAAGGGTTGACAACCAAACATGCAGTATGTTGTAGTACTACAGGATCATATCCCTTTTTAAAGAATTTGTTGCCATAGTTGATGAACAAAGTGAGACAATGAGTATGTCCAATAATTTTACGAAGTGTAAAGTGTAAATCACATCACCATAAAATTCCGGATGTGAAATACCGTGTCGCAGAAGCGCCTTGAGATTACATTGGTACTTGCCAATAAGTGAGAGATTTCGACAGTAAAATTTAGAGAAATGTATGAATGACACGAATTTGCTTAGTTGTAATAATTGTTTTATGTTATTTTCACACATTATTTTTATGAAGTTAATAGCGTTAGTATTTCTTACATTATTATGAGGTAGATGAAGTGTTCTAGCTCTATTAAAATGTGGACATCGAAAGAGGTAATGGAATTCACCTCCGATATCATTTGAATTGCACAAAATACATTTGCGATTGTTACGCTCTATCCGTTGCCATCGCCCTGTTTCAATAGTTATTACAAAGTCTGAAATTAATAATCGACTTTGCGGTAATTCGGATAATTCTAGGTAAAAAAAGCTACATGTTCAGTTTTCAAGATCCTATAATCGAAACATTTTGATGATTCGTTTACATCCGATCTCCATTTGTGGAGGTATTGGTCTTTCAAACGACTCTCGAGAAGGTGTAACAAAGATGATCTGGGTCCATTATATGACTGATTGCTCTAGATAATAATAAGCCGCATTCATCTAAGATATTCCTGACGTTCATGAGCCAGGGGAAGGCATGATTACCGTTGGTTGAATCATTAACTACAACTTTGTATATTGTAGAGTAGAGAGTTTTGTGATTACTAATGAGTTTGAACCAATGGCCAATAATTATTTTCCTAATTGTTAAAAGATAATGGAAAACACCCTTAGTCGCCATACAGTATAACATGTGGACTGCTTTTCCTTACCCGAAACATGTGCTTTAGAAAATTTGTTCGCACTTTTTCGATATACCTATATCTCCGAACCCCTAGACTTCACAAGCATACATGAAAACTGCTATAATTGTACTGTCAAATAATTTCAGTTGACAATTAACAGGAAGACAGGTTTCTTACTTTCTTATAAAGGCTAAATATTGCTTTTCTGGCTTGATCGACAGCTTGTTTCTTTGTTTAAGCAAATCACCTAGATATTTAAAGGTGTCCACATGTAAAATTGTTAAGAATTATGTTTCTTAATCGCCTCGGTCTATTTCCAAAGACAATGACTTTGTTTTTTTCAATATTTACAAAACGTTTCCAGGTATTTCAATAGTCAATAAATGTTTCTAGCGTTTTCAACAAATTAACTTCTGTTTTGGCAAATATGATGGTATCATCAGCATAGAGTAAAACAACTAATTTCAAGAAAGTATCAATATCAGCATTATCAATATATATATACCTCTAGCGCCCTTACTTAAGATATAATGCTCGAGATCATTGAAGGCCAAGCCCACAGCTGGAAACAATTAAGTGCTATGTTCTAACTTAACACACGACTTAATCCCGCTATACACGTTTTTGATAACTGTAAGCAGTTTGCCATCTATATTATATCTTTGACCATAGCCCTGATCTCCAAACCGAGTCAAACGATTTTTGGAAATCGACAAAAACACACAAAAGGTTAGATTTTCTATTTTTACAGTATTCGGACAATATCACACGGATTAATATTAATCACACATCATACTCTCCGATTTGTTAGTTACAGATTAGCAATTATCCGTGAGACTGATTTGCCTAATGATTAAGATATTTCTAATAACCGCAGAGTCTCTGATAAGAGAACTTTATAACATCAGCTGACCTAAGCTAATCGAAACGTAGTAAAGTCAAGCAGGCAAAGCCACATACAAGACACAACCACCACCAAAATATCGACATTAACCCAGACCGATTATATGGTGAAGGGACGTCAGAGTTCTTGTCAAAAATATACCCCTGTATATTGACGATAGCATTATAGAAATAATTCTCACTCTGAAAAAGCTCGATGTAATATATCTCTGTCGAGAAAAACTTCAGGTTGACAGTAAGCTAACCAACTGTATTGTTATTATTGATGCCTATATCCTTCAATAACATCTTCCTATGCTCGTGTTATTGGCACATACACAGCAAGTGCAGTTAATCCAAGCCAACAAAAACGTGAGTCGAATAAACCAATGGTATGTTCGAAAAATTTGCAGGACGGCTACAACTTTGCAAATTGCCCAACTGACTGCGTTTGCACCTTTTGTAAAGACAGCGGACACAGACATTTCAACTGCAATAACCAGGAGCAATCTGAACCTGACTCGAAAACCTCCGAATCGGGTGAACCGGAATATGGTGAGCAAGAGCAGGAATAGACGACAAACAGCGAAATAAATAGCGGCACAAACCCAATGTTAGATAAGCCAGGCCTTAGCACGAAATCTGGGACAAAGCCAGACCCAAGAAGAATCCCGTGCGTAGAACAGAAAGAAATCGCCAGCAATCAATGAACCGATTTGTGACCCAAAACGAAATCACACAGGTTAATGCACCTGAATAAATGAATGAATGGTGTTTTACGGCCCATCGACACTGATGGTCATTTAGAGCCGAATGAATAATGTAAAAAAAATATAAGATGAAATCAAATAGAGACAATCTCACTAGATTATCTAAATGTCAGTCCCAATCAACAGGGTTGTAAACAAAATAAGGACAAAACATAATCAACGTACTAAAGATATACATTTTAAATATGGAAAAATAGTCAAACAGGGAGAGCCAAACACGAAATGACACCGCACCAAACACCATCAAACAAGAAACGGTATAGCCACAAGACAAAACATAACAGGACGCATATCCAGACGAAAAACTTTAAACATTAAGCATATTAAACAACAAAATTGACCATAGGCTGAAAGCAGGAGTACCGCATTGGAACGGTCAGTAACCAAAATAAGCTACTGGGGGACTTAAACCTGGTTTACGGGTACCCAACCTCGTCCTTATCCCACTTTCACCAAAGTCAAAATGTAAATAATATTCCCCTTCCAGACAATATCACAACATGAATAACAATGTCTGCCAAAATGAAATGACTTTAAATAAACGTTAGAGGTAAACAAGCGACGTCATCATTTAATGACGTCATAATTTAAAAGTACTGGAAAACTTAACTTTTTGAATATATAAAAATTGCTTTTAAAAAATTAAATATTTTTGGTATTTCTACCAGCTCAAACAGTTCCCCCAGAGGATCTGCTTGAAAGAACCTCTTTCTGTTAAAGATTAAATCAGGACATTAAATGAGAATGTCCTGAATTGTATAAGGCTCAAAACAAAATACGCCTGAGCGTTCTACGCAAACGGCGACGGAAAAATTGCATGACAAAACCGTGCATACTACGAAACACAAGCAACAAAACTAATCTAAATAGTATTACTCTCCCAGTTTGACCTGAGACACGATTAATCTTCGGCGTGTTTGTCGGGACTGTCCGTAATAATCTATGTCAAAAATAGCAAAACAATAGACGGTATTTCCAATTTTGACTTGAGACATGCAAATACCGTTCATAATCGTCGGTAATATTCGGATCAATTTGCATAGGTGTAAGAATGCGCTATAAGAAAAAAAATCATCGTGGAACATTATTGTTACCGGGTTTTGTCACAGAGAATTCCAAACAAACCCGATAAATACGCCGACAATTGATCGAGTCTCAGCTCAAATTCGGAGAGTAATAATAGATATTCATGGAAGGTAGTAACGTAAAGCAGGCACAGTCACATACAAGACGCAATCTCCACAAAAACATCGAACTATAGGATGACATACACACACCTACACACCCAAACAGACGCACATACACTAGATTAACACAGAAAACACCAACAAACACACACGGACTAGATATAAACATTCCACACATAATCAAAAGCACACGTACAAAAACGCAATACAAACAAAAGCAAGGGTGATAAGGAGAGTACTGCCTTGGTTCGCTCAGTAGCAAAATCACTACTGGGGGTTTAAACCGGTTTAACCTCACACTTCTCTCAAAGTCACCCTAGCTTTACAAAAAGTGTGTATAAAGGTATCCCGACTTACCCACAACATAGAAGACGGTAAACACATGATATGTGAAACATAGCATAACAATTGTCAAAATCCGTCATATATGTACTCAATGACTTTGCTGAAGTCAGAGCACCGTTAAACAGGGAAACCGGTAAGGGCACGACAGGGAAAAATAATACATGAGTCTGATAAACTAATCCGTATTACAGTTTAAGAGTATACCATAATAGAGTACTATCCTCCGCCTGTCATCGCCCAAGCAAAGAGGGAAGCGTAGCTACCGACTGTAAAAGGGTCAATAACCATACTATATCATTATTGTCACAAACGGTGATGATCGCGGACTCGGATAATGGACTTGCCTTTACAAAAACTCATATGTTGTGTTTTGATCAGTTTCTATAATTGCATTGATAATTCAGTATGCATTTCAAAAACAAATCCCTTGTGCGCGGATATTCCATAGATAAGATACGTACATTAGGATTGCACACGCGGGTGTGCTTTGGTGTTGTAAGGGCATCTTGCAAGTGTTATAGCTTGAAGAATGTGACCTTGGCCATCATCTATATGCAGAATACATAATGAAAGAGATGACGCTGTATAAAGAAAACTCCACCGGTAAATTGAAATCTTTTTTCGCTGAAATTACAGGACGGTGATAACTCGTGCATGTGTTAACCATACAATTACGAGCGTGTCCATGCTTAGTTAGTTGCTTACTGGGACACGTGCCGAGGATACACCCGTGTAATGCCGATGAAAAACAGAAATGTTACGAATTTTTATTTATGCACATTAAGTTGGTCAGGATCCAGGTCAAATATACAAATGTAATGCATTGTGTTAACGGTTATGACAAATGCACACGCTCTTAAAAACTGTGTAGATCCAGATCATTCGACTCCCGTATAAGTCATTTGCACAAGGACTGCACTATTTTACATCAACCTTAAAAAGCAAGCTGGTGAATGTTATAAATGCGATGGTGAATCCACATAGTGAAACGAACTGTGGTGCGCAGGTTTGATCGGCATCAAGGCGGTACTCTTGTTGTCACCCTTACTTTTGTTTGTCTTATGTCTTTATACCTGTGCTTTTGTTCATGTTTGGAATGTTTGTCTTTAGAGATTCTGTGTTTGTAAATGTTTTCTGTGTTCATCTCATGTGTGTGCGTGTTTGGCTGTGTAGTTGTGTGTGAACATGCTATCTATTGATGTTTTGGTGATGGTTTCATCTTGTATGTGGTTGTCCTGTGTGACCTTACTACTTTTAAGTTGTTGGTCCCGGAAAGACTCTACTTTTGTAACTGGTCTATAATTGGTATAAATGAATTACAGCTATTTATATATCAAATGGTGATATGCTACAAATCTCTGACATGACGATTAAGAGGAGTATGTGTCACAGTAAATACACATGCATTCAAACGGTGTAGCCCCGAATCATTAGACTTTGGTGAACGTCGTTTGCTCCGGAACTCCACTGCACGATAGCAAGCATAGAAATGTTACAAACAGTGTGGGAATCTATATGGTAAATGTTATGGTAAGTAGTAAGTGCACAAGGGGTTTGTAAAACTGTGTGGCGTCAGATCATTCGAATTTGGAAAAAAAGTTTAGTAACATGCTTAAAATAATATAAATAGTTATGTTAGGTTATAGCAAGCTGCATGATTAAAAGAATGGTACAGTCTGTATGAGCCGTGTAGCGCCGGATCATTCGACTTCAGTAAATGTCGTCTTCTCCAGAAATGTTAAAAAAATGGTTATTCAATAAAGCATATAATCAAAACGTGCGATGCTAAGAGGTGCATATGTTGTAGTAATATTGCTAAGCTACATAAAAATCCGTATAAGGCGCGTTTGTGTGTGTGTGTGTGTGTGTGTGTGTGTGTGTGTGTGTGTGTGTGTGTGTGTGTGTGTGTGTGTGTGTGTGTGTGTGTGTGTGTGTGTGTGTGTGTGTGTGTGTGTGTGTGCGTGTGTGTGTGTCATGCTATCTATCGGTGTTTTGGTGTTTTGGTTGTGGTTGCGTCTTGTATGTGGCTTTGCCTGCTTGACTTTATTACTTTTCCATTTATTATTTTACTTTTCCAACTCGAGTTGTTATACTACTTCTAAACTACCTTAACCTTTAACGTCGTGTCTTATTACTATCAAAGAACATGGTAAACGTTACTGTGATAACATATATGACAAGTCTGGTATTAATGTTTTTTGGTCCATCAAACATTCTAATAATATTTTAACTAAACTTGAAAATGAACAGTCCAACATAACTTCATTGAGCTCTTACGATTTCTCTACACTCTATACTACTCAACCTCACCATCTTACAAAGGATAAACTGAGTAAATTGATAGAAAAATATTTGCAAGAGAAAAGAAAATTTCTGAAGTTAAGAATTACACAATGTGGACATGCCTTGGTGTTTGTAGATGTCTGTGCGCTATGGGGATACTGTATATCGTTGGTTGGTATACCTATGGGAACAAACTGTGCCCCTCTTGTTGCAGATTTGTTTTTATATTGCTATGAGAGGGATTTCATGCTTAGCTTAAAATCTGATACACAATCTGACAGTGAAAATTGCAGACTCGGTTCATGAACAGTAATTGAAAGTGCAACACTGCAGTAATTGAAAGTGCAACACTGCTCACGCCCCCTAGCACCGGCTTAAGCGGTATTCAATTTTCAGAACAAGAAGTACTGATATTCATGATCTCGAAGGATCAGAAGGTATAACAACACTGAGAATGAAGTACGGGGCGACGTTTTACGGCCGCCACACAAGCACTTAACACCTGCTGTTGTGAAGATTATACTCTTAAACTCAGATACGGGATGAGCCTACCAGACTAATGTATTACTTTTCCCCTGTCGTGCCCTTAACGGCTTCTCTGCAGGTGCTCTGACTTCAACAAAATCATTGAGTACATATTTGACCGACTTTCACAGTTAATATGCTACATTTTACATATTGACAGGTGTTTACCGTCCTCTATGTTGTGGGTTAGTCCGGCGGGGATACCTTTATTTACACTTTTTATAAAGCTAGGGTGCCTTTGAGAGATGTGTGAGGTTAGAACGTCCGTAAACCGATTTAACCCCCCCCCCCATTGGTGATTTTGCTACTGACCGTGCCAAGACGGTGCTCTCTTTGTCATCCTTGCTTTTCTTGTGTCTTTGTGCTTGTGCTTTTTTTTCATGTGTGGAATGTTTGTCTCGAGTCCATGTGTGTTTGTTGGTGTTTTCTGTGTTCTTCTCGTGTGTTTTCTGTGTTCATCTCATCTTGCGTGTGTAGTTGTGTATGTGTCATGCTATCTATTGGTGTTTTGGTGGTGGTTGCGTCTTGTATGTGGCTTTTCCTGCTTGACTTTACTATTTTTCCATTTACACCATATCTAAACAGTACATCAACTATATCATTTCGTATAATTTTCCACCATAGAACTCTTGCGACCTTGGTATTTTTTCTTGTAAATTACCTCCCTTTAATAGAACAAAAGAAAGTAATTGTGACTTTGATATAATAACAAAACTAATATTTCTATATCAATGCCAATAAAGCATAAATTATATGTATTCTTTTTTACACACTATGTTATGACAAAATTAATGATTATTACCAGGCTATCAAGCAAGGGAATTAATTTTTGTAAAAAACGTGATAAGGATTTTAATGATTCCATATGGGATTTATGAGGTTTTCACGTTACCTCAAATTGACCAATCGAATGACTAGAATTTAGTAGGAGGTAAGATAAGTTTACTTACAGTGTTTGTCTTTGAGGGCGGAGATGGAACAAATGTGAGGTTTGTCGCCCTTGAACCGGGTTACCCCCCCCCCCAGTGGCATTTGTCGCTGACCCTTCTCGTCTTCCCCTATTGTTTGTTTGTTATGTCTTTGTGCGTCTCTCAGTGAATTTTATATACATTTATATTTGCTGTTTGTAGTCATGATGCTGTTTGGACGGTTGTGTGTTTTCTATGCGGTGTTTCCAACATGACTCGTTATTGTACGTTTACTGAAATGTCTATTAATTGTACGTTGCGTAGACCCAGACCATTCGACTTTGATACAAATTGTCTGATATGACGTTCTGTTTAATATCCGGCTTAGTAGGTTGTTTGTCTACGAGATACACCGCTGTTTTGCAACAGTTCATAAATATTATAAAACAATGTTAGTTTGCAACGAGTTTTGATTCGATGTTTATTATGTTTTGTTTTGATGCCTGGTAAATACACATATTTATTTCAAAACTGTGTTGATCAAGATATTTTTCACCTCGGTAAAATTAACCTGTTCTGGACCATCTCCGATTTGTATAAGGCTTAGAAAAACGCTAGTTTACTAATTAACATCGAAATATTATAAGAAATAAATGCCTTTTAAATATTCTAGTACATTCTAAACTAAATGAAGAAATTTCTAACAAATTAAATGTTATTCAAAACTGTGTAGATTCGGATCAATGGCTTTAGTAAAGGCGTATGCTCCGGAACTGCGCTGATTGGTAAACGCTCAGAAATTCTGAAAAAAAATGGATGCTCTATAAAATTGTGTAGACCCAGATCACTCGACTTTGATAGAATTCGTCTGCGCTGGACATTCTGTTTAATAACATGTTTAACATCTCCCGTGTGTGTGTATGTGTTCGTGTATAAATTGCTTTCATTCGATGTTTTGGTGATGGTAGCGTTTTGTGATGCTTTCATTTGATGTTTTGGTGATGGTAGTGTGTGGCTTTTCCTGCTTGACTTTACTTCTTTTTCATTAGTAAGCTATCATGTTCTATTTGATAAATGTTTGATTTGAAAGTCTATTAGATGTAAAGGTTTTTCAAAACTGTGTGGCGCCGGATCAAACGACTTATGTAAAGTCGTCTGCTCTGAAGCTTCGCTGTTGATGTTTTTCTAATGACTCAGATCCTTCATTGAAATGTCTAGTAATTGTCTACCAGATACACCGCTGTTTTGTAACCGCTCATAAACGTTTATTGTAATTGTCTAGTACATTCCATTTTGTTCAAAACAATGTAGACCCGGGTCAGTCGATTTTGGTAAAGGTCTGCTCCTGAGCTCAATTATCTTGTAGCACACTCACAATGTCATTAAATAAATGGTAGTTTACTATTTGTTACTTGATAAATGCTTTTGAAATGTCTAGTAAATACATGTGCTATTTAAAACTGTGTAGACCCAGATTATTTAAAAGTCGCCCGCTATAAACCTTCGCAGTTTTGAAATAAGCCTTAACAAATGGTAATACCTTGATGTTTTATTAAGGGCATTAACAATGTCAGATTGTTTATCAGGTTTTAAGCTAAGCATGAAATCCCTCTCATAGCAATACAAAAACAAATATGTAACAAGAGGGGCACAATTTGTACCCATAGGTATACTTGACGATAGATGGTACCCCTATAATGCACAAATATATATGCTTAATGTTATACTTAATGTTTAATGTTTTTCGTCTTGATATGCGTCCTGTTATATATTATCTCAAAGAAAGGTAAGAGATCTACAAACATCAAGGCAAGTCCATATTGTCGATATATGGTATTCCCGTAGCACACAATTATGTTATCTATAAGAAATGCTTAAGATCTACACACATCAAGGCAAGTTCACATTTTGTAGTGTCCAACTTTCGAATTCGAAAAGAATGAACGTTGGACATTACAAGCAATGACAATTTTATTTTCTCTTGCAAACGTTTTTCTATTAACATAATCAGTTCATCCTTTATGAGATGGTGAGGTAGAGTAGTATAGAGTGTAGATACATCATACGATCTCAATGAAGAAATGTTGTACTGTTTTCTTTCAAGTTTAGTTAAAATATAGTCTTCACTTTTCTCATTTTGCATTTCAACTTTTGCTTTCGAAGGATCACCAATTTTCGGAATATATATAATTCACAACAGCAGGTGTTAAGTGCTTGTGTGACGGCCGTAAAAAGTCGTCCTGTTCTTCATTTTCAGTGTTGTTATATTTTTGGTCATTCGAGATCATTAGTTTTGATGTTATAATTTTGAAAATTGGATACCGCTTAAGCCGGTGCTAGGGGACGTGAGAAGTATTGCACTTTAAATATCTACTCATGAACAGACTCAATAAAACCGAGTCTGCAATATTCTCATTTTGGATTTATACTTTTGCTTTCGAAGGATCACCCATTTTTAGAATTTATCACTTGGGTAAAAATTGTATAAGAATAGATAAACAATGACTGGCAATCGAAGTTTGTTAAGATATCACGTGGTATCGGACAAGAGTGTCCTTTATCCGCTTTACTTTTCGTTATTATAGCAGAAATACATGCCATTAAAATTAGAAATTGCAATAACATTCGTGGTATTGCAGTGCAGCTTAACACGTTGCTACACTGCCTGATATTAACACAGCAGACGACACATTAATTTTTTAAAAACATACTACAACAATCCCTGAAGCTATTGATATTATAGAAGAACTTAGAACGTCCTTATGACTCAGATTAAACAAAAATAAAACAGAAGGCGTACTTATTTGTAAGCTAAAACAAAACAATGAAATATACATTTATAATATTAGATGCGGCACAACAGTAAACGCACTTGGAACATATTTTTCAAACTACAAGCTTGAATGTGAAACATTGAATAGGTCAGATAAACTTGAATTCTACCAAAAGCTTACTGATAGCTGGAAACAATGCAATCTTACACTATTCGGCAAAATAACATTAATCAGATTTTAATACTACCATAATTTGCATATTTAATACAATTTTTACCAGTTCCAAATTAAGTCGTTTTGGGTAACCAATTTAAAATATATTAAGGGAAATTATTGTTTTTGTAAATCATGGATAAAACTATCATTAATCTTTATAAATGACATAATCAGTAAAATGGTGATATAAAAGAAACAGTAATAACAGAAGTACAAACAAAACAAAACGAGCTGGATATCGGAAATAACTAAATTAAAATTAAGCACTTCAAACAGTTGGAAACAAATACTGAAAACTGATGTCTCAACCAATTAGCAAGTATAAACAGATAATAAAAACATGCATTGGTGTTCGCTATATCGTTTGATAAATAATGTATTGGTAGACAATAAAATAAACAAGTGTAATATAAACTTATTCACAGAATAGTTCCGACAAACGAAAACCTTTTTAAATGAAAACTAATCGAATCCCCTGTTTGTAAACATTGTCATTGCTCATTCGTTAATAGAGATTGGAATGAAATATTATTAAAGTGGGTTTTTTTTATAAATCAGGGTTTCGGTATACGTTTCAGCATGTTTTAATTAGTAGTAGGTTATAAAATCAAGTTTAAAAAAGACCAAGAAATAAATATTATTTTAGGTAAAATATCCTATACAATATATCAAAGTTACATGAAAAGTGACAGAAGGCGAACCAAAGTAAGCTTACTTAGAATATTATATATATGTAATTACTTACTTACCCTCATGAAATATCTTGAATACAAAAACTCATCTACGACAACCATAAGTAACTTTAGTAAGGCCTTAAGAGAAATTATTAAAAGCATTATCGAAGAAGTACTTTTGTTATTTCTTCTTTACATCTGTGATATTGTTTGTATATGTAAATTATGCATGCATTTTAATGTTGGAAAATAAATAGACGGAGTGGCTTTTGTCATCTCAAAAATCAAAAACAATAAAACGTCTCCATGTCCAGCACAAATATGGCTAATTGATTTATTTTGGAATTAGTTTTCGCTATTGCTTTTGATGATACATAAACTGAACAAAACTATACCATTGATCTGGTGTCCAACGTCTTCAGCAGTTTCAGTTTGTGTTGAATGGTTGACAGAAAAAAACCCTGCAAAATAACAAACCTGGATAATATTGATACTCTTAAACCTTATCCTGTTATTTGCTATTTTCCTAACATTTGAATCTAAATCTAGAATAGTAACTTGTCGTATCAACAGGTCCATTTCAAGCTTTTTACATTCGGTCAATAGTTTCTCTAAAAGCCTGATCGAATTGGAAGTAGCCAAATTTGCACATCATCCAAATTCGAGCAGAGTAAGAATAGATTAAGTGTTAAAGTAATTGAACCATTCCTTGAAATACTTTGGCTATAAAGTCGCCCCGTGCACCATGTTGTTATATATCTGGCCGTACGGGTTAATCAATTCCAACACTATTAATTGTTTAAAAACGAATACCGCTTAAACCGTTGCTAGGGGCGTGAGTAGTGTGTATACAGACTCAATAACAATAAAACCGAATCTGCATTTTTCTCTTTTCGCATTGCTGCTTTTGCCTTCGAAGGATCCCCCATTTTCGTTGGCTTAGATCATATGACACTGTGTGTACCAGGTTCAACCTGGGACACATATGCATTGTTATTCTATGATCAAGAACTGCACTGTTCATCCTATAACAGCTTAAAGCAATTAATATTCGGTAGATCTTGATCATTAAATACATTAAGAAACGGATATCTCCCACCAACAACTCCAACAGGAGTAGAACAGGAGTTATTGATCAGTCAAACATGTTACAAAGGGCAAAAACTCCAAACGTATTACAGACGTAGTTATGGCACTTGTTCATGACACGTTCTTTCATCATGCTCTTTCTATGCTCTTTCTATGTTTGAAGTTTCAATACAATGGGATGAACTATGTAGGAGTTATAGTCCGGACAATAACGTGTGAAACAAATGTACAAGGGGCAATAACTCTGAATTTATTGAAGCCAGAGTTATGGACCTTGTGCATGACACTTTCTCTTATGATATTTCCATGTATGTGGTTTCAATCCAATGGCATGAGCCATAAAGGAGTTCACGTCCGGACGAAAAATTGTGAAAATATTAACATGGGTCAATAACTCCAATATTAGTGAAGCCAGAATCATGGACCTTGTGCATTACACTTCCACTCATCATGTTTTTTCCATATATGAAATGTCAATCCAATGGCATGAGTCATATACGAGTTATCGTCCGGACAAAAAAATGTGATTGTTTACAATGGGCAATAACTATTATATTAATGAAGCAAGAATTATGGACCTTGTGTCTGACACTTCCACTCATTATGAATTTTCCATGATTGAAGTTTCAATCTAATGGCATGAGCCATATAGGAATTATCGTCCGGACAAAAAAAGTGTGAACAAATTAAAAAAAGGAAAAAATAATCCAATATTAGTGAAGCCAGAGTTATGGACCTTGTATATGACACCTACAGTCATCATGATATTTTCATGTATTAAATTTCAATCCAATGGCATGAGTTATCGTCGAAATAAGAAAGTGTGACAAAATACAAGGGGAACTAACTCCTATATTAGTGAAGCCAGAGTTATGGACCTTAATCATGACACTTTTTCTAATCATAATCTTTCTATGTATGAATTTTAAATCCAATGGCATGAGCCACATATGAGTTATCGTCCGGACAAAACAATATGAATTTTTACAAGGGGCAATAACTCTTATATTAGTGAAGCAAGAGTTATTGACCTTGTGCATGACACTTCCTCTTATTATGCTATTTCCATATATGAAGTTTCAATCAACTGGCATCAGGCATGTTAAAGTTATCGTCCGGACTAGAAAGTGTGACGGACAGACGGACAGACAGACAGACAGACCTATAGACAGACAGACTGACAGACAACTATCACGAAAACAATATGTATCCCCAATAAGTATGGGAGGAGACATAATTCATTAAAAAGGGATATGATCCTATGGTAATACAACGTACTGCATGTCTGGTTGTCAACCCTTTTTACAGTTGGCAATCACGCTGCCCTCTTTTATGTACGCCGAAAAGAAAGGTTTAGTACTCTTTGAAGACCACCTCTAAAATCAGGAAACGGAAGGAGGACGTCGGATCATCGTACTATCTCGTTTATGTCGTACATTTCGTTTTTTTCTACAGTTTGCAGCTCAATCATTGAGTACACTAGCGATGGGTGTAAACATTTTGTGTCACAATATGATTTCGTTTGTAAACATTCTCAGTTTTGTTATAATTATTTTCTGGTCATTCGGGTTCATTAGTTTTGATGGTATCAGTTTTGAAAATTGAATACTGCTTAAGCCTGTGCTAGGGGGTTTGAGTAGTAGTATTGCATATTTATTTACTGCTCTTGAACAGACTGAATAACTGAAAAAATAGTAAACACATACAACCACACACACGCACGAGATAGAAACTATAAACCTGAACAAACACTTAAGTACAAAAAACCCAAACAAACAAGGCAAGGGTGATAAACGGAGTACCGCCTTGGAACGGTCAGTGGCAAAACCACCACTGATGATTTAAACCGGGTTACGAACGTCCTACCAAAGTCAACCTACCTAAACAAACAGTGTAAATAAAGGTATCATGCCGGACTTTCCCACAACATAGACGGTAATCACAGTACACACTGTAAAACAAACCATAACATCTATGAAAGTCCGTCAATTAAAATATATGTAATCAATGACTTTACTGAAGACAGAGCAAATGCAGGGAAGCCGTTAAGGGCACGACGAAGAAAAGGCAATACACGAGTCCGATAAGTTCATCCCGTATCTGGATTTAAGAGTATACCATCATAGAGTACTATCCTTGGCCTGTCATCGAGCAAGCAATGAGGGAAGCGTAGCGACCGACTGTAAATGGGTCGATAACCAAATATGCAGTGTGTTGCAATATAATTAGGTCATAACTTTTCTTCCTAAAAATGTTAATGCGTTTAATAAACAAATCATGAAAATCTATATGACACCGAATTTTCCTTAGTTTGTAGATAACATCTCCATATAATTCAGGTGAGAGATACCTTGTTGCAGTAACGTCCTTAAATTGCAATTATATTTACTAATGAGTGGTAAGTGTCGATAATAAAATTTGGAAAAAGCATTCCGATATGTATGATATCTGTAACGTTGCTTAAGAAGTTAAATGAGTTCTAACTAAATTACAACTATTAAAATCTTCTATTAATGAACAGGTTCGGGCAAAGCGAATACGTTGAACAATGTGAACCCCATAAGATGTAGACCGGGGGACATCTCCTTAACAATCTTTAAATCGAAATATTCCCTTTATATACGATATATGGTAATCCCATATCGCACATATATTATTATATATTATCTAAAAGAAAGGTAAGAGATCTACAAACATCAAGTCAAGTCCATATTGTGTAATCTTCAACATCTTAATTCGAATTCTCTTGCAAAATAATTATAAATTTAATCAGTTTATCCTTTAGTAGATGGCGAGGTAGAGTAGTATAAAGTGCAGAGAAATCATAAGAGCTCAGTGATGAATTGTTATACTGTTCATTTTTCAAGTTTTTTAAAACATCATTTAATTTTGTTCTGGACCAAAAACATTAATACCTGAATTGTCATATATTTTATCACAGTAACGTTTTACATGTTCTTAGATCGCAGTAAGACAGGATTGTAAAGTTAGGTTTACTTTGGGATAAGTATGAGGTTAGGATGTCCGTAAACCGGTTTAATCCCCCAGTGGTGAGTTTGCTACTGACCGTTCGAAGGCGGTACTCTTTATGTCACCCTTACTTCTGTTTGTCTTGTGTCTCTGTACTTAAGCTTTTGTTCATGTATGGAATGTTTTTTAGTACTTGTGTGTTTGTTAACGGTTTTTGTGTTCCTCTCGTGTATGTGTGTGAATGTGTGTGTGCCATGCTATCTATCGATGTACAGGATCAAGAAGTAGGGGTATTTATATCAATATTTCAGTCAGATACAATTTCATTGTAGTTCAAAATAACGTTCCTTAATGGTGTATTGTTTTATAGCAAATGGTAGGCGATTCAAGTTTATGAAATATTTAGGAAAAGTATCGATTACAATTTTATCACCAAATATACTTTGAATATTTATAAGATCGATACTTTTATTTATAAAGTGAAGTGTAAGAACATGTATTTTATGTTCAGATTCTTTATCAATATGAGGACGAAGAACAGGATGTGTGCGGCTTTGTATTATTGAGGCAGTTTTTATCAGCGGATCTGTACGATTTTAAATTATTTCAGCCTTCTCGTCCATGGACCGAATATAAGGAAATGGCTAAGTTGATAAACAGGAAAGAATAGCATGTTTGCCAGTTTCTTTAAGGATAGTATGTAAATCAAGAAAAGACATATAAAGACGTAATTTGCGTTTAATATTACCATTTCTACGTTTACCATGTGATCTGCCTTTACGTTTTCTAATAGAAAATAGTGAGAAAATAAAGATGCTAGAATCTTAAGATATATTACAACTTAGGTAAATAGTGTCGTTCAAGCCCAAAGGGAAAGGTGTTTGGATGTTTTTAATCCATGGTTTTTATAGAACGACCCGTCTAACCCACATACTGCTACCGAAGCCTGGCGAATTTTAAGTTATAACAAATATCGTATTTGACGAATTTCAGTCTAAATCAGAATTAATCCTCACATGAAACACTCTACTAGTCTGCAATTTTCTCTTTTAGCATTGCTACTTTTGCTTTCGAAGGGTCTCCTAGTTTCAGAATATATTTACTTCACAACAGCAACTGTTAAGTGCGTGTGTGGCGGCCGTAAAATGTCGCCCCGTACTTAATTATCAGTGTTGTTATTAGTTTTGAAAATTGGATACTGCTTAAGCCGGTTCTAGGGACGTGAGTAGTGTTGAAAATTTAATTACTACACATGAATAGACTAAATACATCCGAGTCTGCAAATTTCTCTTTTAGCATTGCTACGTATGCTTTCGAAGGATCTCCCACTTTTAGAATATATTTACTTCACAACAGCAACTGTAAGTATTTGTGTGGCGGTCTTAAAAAGTCGCCCCGTGAGTCATTCTCAGTGTTGATATATTTTCTGGTCCTTCGGGATAATTCGTTTTGATAGTATTAGTTTTGAAAATTGAATACTGCTTCGGACGGTGCTAGGGACGTTAGCAGTGTTGAAAATGTAATTACTACTCATGAACCGAGCATTACTACTTTTGCTTTCGAAGGACCTCCCACATTTGAAATATAATTATTTACATACAATTTACCACTGTATTTGCCAAATCTGTTGTTGTAGATTAGTCGGACACGGGATATTTACACTGTTTCTCTTTTAGGTTAGGTTGGGTACCCGTAAACCAGGTTTAAGTCCCCCAGTAGCCCTTTTTTTATTGTTTTTGGCTGCTGGCCGTTCCAAGGCGGCACTCCTGCTTTCAGCCTACGGTCTATTTTGTTGATTAATATGCTTAATGTTTAATGTGTTTCGTCTTGATATGCGTCCTGTTATGTTGTGTCTTGTGGCTTTACCGTTTCTTGTTAGATGGTGTTTGGTGCGGTGTCATTTCGTGTGTGGCTCTCCCTGTTTGACTAATTTTCCATATTGGGTAGAATAAGTGTGAGGTTAGGCGCCCCTAAACCGGTTTAAACCCCCAGTGACTTGTCACTGATCGTTCCAATGCGGTACTTCCATCTCCCCCGTATGGTTTGCTTCATGACTCTTATACAGTTGAAATTCGATGTCTCAAACTCGAATAACTCGAACTTTGCGATAACTCAAACTAAAAGGTCATTCCTTCCAAAATGTACAAATGAAAAAGTAATAAAGTCAAGCAGGCAAAGCCACATACAAGACGTAACCACCACCAAAACATCGATAGATAGCATGTCACACACAAACAACCACACACCCAGACTCACACACACACTATGAACACATAAAACAATAATAAACGTACAAGCATTAGCGACAAACATTCAAAACATGAACACAAGCACAAGTACAAAGACACAGACGAACAAAAGCAAGGGTGACAAAGAGAGTACCGCCTTGGAAAGGCCAGTGGCAAAATTACAACTTGGGGTTTAAAACCGGTTTACGGACGTCTCAATTTCACATTTATCCCAAAGTCACCCTAGCTAAACAAATAGTGTAAATAAAGGTTTCCCCGCTGGAATTTCCCACAACATATAAGACGGTAATCACATGACAATATGTAAAACATAGCAAAACAATTGTGAAAAATCTGTCAGAAATGTACTCAATGATTTTACTGAAGTCAGGACAACTGCAGGGAAGCCGTTAACAGGTAATACATGAATCTGGTAAGCTCATCATGTTTCTGAGTTTTAGGAATACCATCATAGAATACTACCCATCAGACTGGCATGGCGCAACCAAAGAGGGAAGCGTAGCTACCGACAGTAAAGGGGTCAATAACCAAACACGCAGTGCGTTGCAATAACCTTTCTTTTTAAAGGTTTTAATGCTTTAAGTAAACACATCATGAAAATGATTATGACCCCGATTTTCCCTATGTTTGTAGATAACATTTCCATAAAATTCTGGGATACAGAATTGATCTAAAATGTATAACAACGCACATCTAGACACACGTGTGACAGCTAAAAGCAGGTCATAAGTAATGCTGAAATCGGGTAACTCGAACTTCTGTTATCTAGAACTCTTTCGTAAAGTAACATGTAGTTCGAGATATTGAAGTTTAGCTGTTTATTAAATAGACAAACAGTACATAGACATGTAATATTCATCTAACCAGTCGAGGATGCTTACCAGATACACAGGTACTCTTCGCATGCTATGTCTCAACGAACAACGACAGTTGCATCACAAATACATTATTTTTAATCACATGTCATAGGTATCTGAGACATACCAAAATAGTTTGCTGACCCAACCACAAAATGGAGTTTTTTCGCGTACACCCCTACTCTATATAATAAGTAAAAGGTATTCAACTCCGGCGGAAATCTGATCAAAAGTCAATGGGTTTATTCACTGCGATTGCCCTTGAAAGCTTATTTGACCACCGATTTCTATTAACTGTTTCTCATTTATCAAATAATCATCGCTATTGATGAGCAATCATCTATATTTTCTAAGCATATTAGCACGCGTTTACAACGAGTCGCCAAAATTACAACCAACCCCTCTAGGATACAGGTTAACTCTGAGGTTCGAAATAGAAAAACGCTATAAATCAAGTCGAAACACCATATAAATGGTGTAGAAGGCATTGCCCCGGTCTGATAGCATGAAGGGAGATAATGCATTTACAATTTCGTCGAATAATATTTTTCTAAAACTCTCTACAAGCTCGATATCGACATCGGCGAAAGTAATTACTATCGGTTTGTAAATGAAAAAGAAGTAAAAGTACAAAGATGAGTCATGCAGGAAACACCACATACAAAACAAACAGTCGCCCGAACAGCAACACAAGGAAACAGCAAATGTACATAACTATAAGAACATCAACACACACAAAGACGAAACAAACATACAATAGGGGGAAGCAGGAATAGTCAAGCAGGAAAAGCCACACACAAAACGCCATCATTACCAAAACACATACAGAAAGCATAGCAATTTATACTCATACACACATACAGTAGAAAGTCACATACAAGATGCAATCACCACCAACACATCAATAGACAGCATGTCACACACACAACAAAACACACGCAAATACACGAGAAGAACAAAGAAAACACCAACAAAAACACGAGCACCAGAGACAAACATGAACAAAACACAAGCACAAATACACAAGACAAACAAAAGTATGGGTGACAAAGAGAAAACCGCCGTGTCACGGCCAGTAGCAAAATCATCACTGGGGATTTAAACCGATTTACGGACGTCTTAACCTCACACTTATCTCAAAGTCACCCTAGCTAAACAAACATTGTAAATAAAGGTACCCCCGCCGGACTTCCCCACAACAGAAGACAGTAATCACAGTACAAAATGTAAAACATAGCATAACAACTGTGAAAGTCCGTCAAATATGTACTCAATGAAGACAGAGCAACTGCAGGGAAGCTGTTAACGGCACGACAGAGAAAAGGTAATACATGAGTCTGGTAAGCTCATCCCATTTCTTGGTTTAAGAGTATACCATCATAGAGTACTAAAAGTACTTAGTTATAGTCTACATTCAGTCCGAAAAACCGCTCAGCCGACTGTACATTTACTCCCCTGGTCATAGAGTCAGTGGCCTACAATATTGAGCACTGCTAACATATAGCGCAATCATACAGCCGCAGTATCGGCGAGTGACCCTCACAGGTACCCATTTTAACCCCTGGGTGGAGAGGATGTGCGGGTGGGAGACACGGAAAAGCGTCTCTGAAATTTCCGGGTGGGACCGGGATCGAGTACTACACTCGGCCTGTCATCGTGCAAGCAAAGCGGAAAGCGTAGCGACCGACTGTAAAGGGGTCAATAACTAAACATGCAGTGTGTTGCAATATAATGGGGTCATGACCTTTCTTCCTAAAAGTTTTAATGCGTTTAATAAACAAATCGTGAAAATGGATATGACCATGATATCATCACCATTACTTTATGAGTCATAAAATAGTCAAACAGGGAGAGCCACGCACGAAATGACACCGCACCAAACACCATCAAACAAGAAACAGTATAGCCACAAGACAAAACATAACAGGGCACATATCAAGACGAAAATCATTAAACATTAAGCATATTAAACAACAAAATTGACCATAGGCTGAAAGCAAGAGTACCGCCTTGGAACGGTCAGTAACCAAATTAAGCTACTGGGGGACTTAAACCTGGTTTACGGGTACCCAACCTCGTCCTTATCCCACTTTCACTAAAGTCAAAATGTAAATAAAATTCCCCCTCCAGACAACTTCACAACATGCATAACAATGTCTGCCAAAATGAAATGACTTGAACATAAACGTTAGAGGTAAACAAGCGACGTCATCATTTAAATGACGTCATAATTTAAAAGTACAGGGAAACTATATGAAACACTTCTACACCGACATTTTATAAAAACTAAATCGCAAGAAGATACAAATACTAGTGGATATTAAACTTGTATGCACAACTGTTTTGTTTGAAAAAGAATAAACTTGACATCGTAGACATGTACTCGATGACTATTCAGGTCAGAGCAGCTGTGGTGAAGTCATTTGGGGTACGACAGAACTGGCAAAATACAAATATCTAATTTCCTCCCTCCGTAAACGGGTTTAAGAGGGAATCTTCATAGAGTATTAAGCCTTTTTCGTCGTCGCACAAGCAAAGAGGAAAGCATAATGACCAACTGTTAAGGGGTCGACCACCAAACATGTAGTGTGCTGCAATATAGAGGGGTCATATCCCTTTTTAATGAAATGTTTTATACGTTTGACACACAAAGTATCAAAATATGTGAGTCCAATAATTTTTCGAAGTTTGTAAATGACATCACCGTAAAACTCCGGATGTTAAATACCTAACTTTAGAAAAGTAAGTCATTACTTTAGGGTTCAAACAGTAATGACAGCCTACGTACATATTAGACTCGCCTCAATAGCCGGTCTGAAATGATTCGAATGAGTATGAGCATATCGGAAAGGGTTTGCTTGAGAAATGATACGATAAATGTGTTTGCCTACAATAAAACAGAAGTCATTCGTCTCATAGTATGATTTAACAAACCGAAATATAACAAAACCACAAAACTAAGCAACTTCTGTCTTCACCAATGTCTGCCTCAAATTAAATATTAAATTTATGTTGGGTTATTTGGTTTCTTTTGGGTTATTTAGTTTCTTTTTGCATTTGATTGGATCCTGACAATGCAATGTTATCACAAATTGGTCCATCGTTTCAAATTATATTTATTACTGGAAATGGTTGAAAACAGATGATTCTCACGTTTTTGATGTAATATAAACTCTCAATACATAGTTCCTGATCAACATACGAATGTAGTTAGAATTAACATGTGTACAAATATGAACCATTCAGGAAACACCACATACAGAACAAACAGCTGCCCGAGCAGCAACAAAAGAAAAAAACAGCAAATGTACATCAATACCAAAAACAAAAAGGGACGCACAAAAACAAAACAAACACTTAGGGGAAGATGGAAGTACCGCCTTGGAATGGTCAGTCACAACAGTCACTGGGGGTTTAAACTGGTTTAGGGCCCCATCCTATAATACATGCATTGTAAATAAACGTATCCCCTCTCCGACTAATCTAAAGTTGCTATGGCAACTACAGCGGCAAAGTGCATGTAAAACAAAAACATTTACGTGAAACAAACTGTTATCACCTATCGCTAGTGCACTCAATGATTGAGCTGCAAACAGAATAACTGTAGAAATGTAATAAAGGGTACGACAAAAACGAGAGCACATATATCCGACGTCCTCCTTCCGTTTCCGGATTTAAGAGGCTGCTTTCATAGAGTACTAAACCTTTCTTGCCAGCATGCATGCAAAGAGGGAAGCATGATTGCCAACTGTAAAATAGATTGCCAACCAGCTTTGCAGTATGTTGTAGTACTATAGAATCACACCCCTTTCTACACATTTGATGAACAAAGTGAGAAAATGGGTATGCCCAATGATATTACGTAGTTTGTAAATCACATCCCCATGCAATACGGTGTCGCAGGAGCGCCTTGAGATTACATATGTACATTTGGTACAGATTACAATAAGTGAGATATTTCGATAATAAAATTAATAGAAAGTTTTTATCGTATCTATATCCTTGATCAAGTTAAAAAAAATACTCGTTGTAAACCGTAAAACTTACTATTAGCTAACGAACGTACAGTTGACGCAAGTTGTCCATATAGATATGTGGAACGGGTATGTAAACCTGAAAAGTTACAACATTCTAAAGTGAGGCTTAGAATGAATCCTCTGCTGAGAAAAAGGGTTAAAGGTTTCAGTCTGAGATCCTTCTCAGGTATCTGATTGGTCAGATTCCTAGAAAGAACTGATTATGTCCAAACAGAACCTTGAGAATGATCTATGACACAGATAAAACGTTTTATAACCGCGGGGGACATGATGTGTG
This sequence comes from Azorinus chamasolen, assembly GCA_963576725.1. Lineage (NCBI taxonomy): Eukaryota > Metazoa > Mollusca > Bivalvia > Cardiida > Solecurtidae > Azorinus > Azorinus chamasolen. The sequence goes on along the minus strand of OY755253.1, from coordinate 7,118,774 downwards.
CCTAAACCCTGATCTATTAAAAGTCGTTCAAGTGCATGAACATAATTATTTTACCGAGTATCTGCTTGGATCCCGATTAGAGACGGCAATGCTCTTGGTTTCATTTGGGTTGTCTTGCCAATATGTACTTGAGAAGGCTAACATACATATACTTTGGTCGTGTTATTATACTCGTACTTTGGACGTTCGACATACGAGAACTTGGGGCGTACTTTGGACATCTTACATGCATACACCTAGAGCGTTTTATATAAACATGAACTCCATGGGTCTTAGATACAAGTTCTTGTGTAACATAGTTACCTGTTAGTGTGTAAATACGAGGATTAGCAACTTAGTTACGGAAGTGATCACCGACGTGCACACTGCCTAATTATGCACTCGGTGGGCTTTTCCTGGTTCTATAATCGTGTATAAATGTAGGGATAAAATTTAAACAAGCATATTGGCTTGAGAAATTAGGACCATCGCTGCCAGTTCTCATATCTCGAGGTCTAAGTAATAAAGTATCAACCGAAATCACGATGTCTTACATACACATACATGTAACTCGTACCTAGGGCTTTTTACAAACACATACCAAAATTGTCTTATATACACATATCTAGAGCGTATTACATACACGTACTTGGGGCGTCGTACATAAAAAATATACGGGATGTCTTACGCGTACCTTGGGCCCCTTACGTACACGTACTTTAGGTGTCTTACCTAGGCATCATACCTAGGACGTTTTGTATACACGTATCTTATACAAATACCTGTTAAAATAATTGTTACCAGCACGACCTTAACAATAACACGGTTCCTCCGGTTCATCGTTCGTTGTATATATTTCATCTAAGATGTAGATTCGCCCTTCTAATTCTGGATATTACAATGTCTGAAACAGAAAGACGATGGCTTTGCTCATATCGATGGTGAATAAAGAAGCAGTAATGGCAGTCTGGATGATTGCAATGTTTTAAGTTTTAAATATATAGGCATGTTCCACATTATCTTTAACCATTTCAACCCATTTAAATAACCCATTGGTATTAAACTATTGTATGAAAGGCATACACTTGCAAGAGGAATTTCGAATGACAAACAGTGCAAACACTGACCAGAGGGTTTCTTTATGAACCCATTGATCAGGGTCTACAATGTTTGCAAATAACAGTGCATGTATCTCTCGGTTTTAAATTGTTAATTTGTTCAAATGTGGTAAGAGATATAAAGCGACTTAAATGCTTAGGTTTAGTAGTTTTACCTAGATATGTGACTTGACATTTCTAACTTATTGTAGGAAATATGCACTGTATTGACTTAAGGTGAACATTTGCTTTAAATATTTAAATCCATATATAGTCTGAATATATATGCAGAGGTCAGCTATGGGAAATGGCAATGCATTTTGGGGGTGAGGGTAGACCAGTAATTTCTATAATACTGGCAGTGGGTTTAACATTCAGACATGCTATCTATTGTGAATCAAATATGCTTAGAAAATGATTGATCATGATTTGTATATGCTGCACTTACCCTTTCAATGAAGATATAACTTGTCTGTTATTGAAATAGTATAAACATGAATGAAGACAAATGAAATATTTTTACATGAACATATACACCTAATGGCATTATTTTAATATAATCATTCAATCATTCAAATGTTTAGTTCAGCATATTGCTGTTGGAATTACTCGACAGAATGAAATAATTATACTTTTTAAAACTAAATAATGAGTTTGTGAAAAGCTGTTCAATACTGTGAATTTAAGAAATGAATCAAATACCAAAATATATTAAATTGTAGTTTGATAAGATAATAAGCACGTTATTATAATTACAATTATTTTAATACATTATTGACGGATCAGTCATTATAAAATCTTAGAAAGGGGTAGTATTATTTTCATTGTAAAATCTCATTCATACGAGATAATTTAATAACTCTGATAAGATAAGCTTAATATCACACACCTGTCTGCGACTATTCTGGAGTTTAACTGTGAAAAAGAAATGGTTTGGAATGCCATGCGTGGCACTAGTCAATGTCAACTTCTAATTACACGACATTAAGATATCTTAAATTATGGTCCCAATGCGCTCCATTTTGCACATTTTATACAATGACGTACACAAATTTAATTAATCACTACATCAAAACTAAAATAACGTCTTAACATATAGCTGGGTTACCTTAAATTTTGATCAATGCACTTTTTGTAAATAGTGGGCAGAACAATTCTTTTAATGCGTGTGATTTTCATGAAAACGTGATTATTATGTGCATACGTTCCAATAGACGAACTTCAGCGTCACCGTATTACGGAGCAATAGACTCAGCCTTTCTGACCTAGTGACTTGTTTCAAGTCGACAATCGACTAAAACATTCATTTATACACCGTAATGTATAGGATCTTTACTCGTAATTGGGTCAAACTTTACAAAGCAAAATTTATGTACGTTATACCTAAACGCTCAATTAATCCGCATTCAACCACACTGGACTGTGCATTTACTGAAAAAGTGTAATACTTTCCAAGAGCTTGAGGCAAGCCTATTGCACCGGAAATTCGAAAGGATCAGCTTTTTAGCATCAATAATGCATTCATTTCTTTTAATGCAATAATAACACACAACTGCTGGTTTTTATTTCATTACTTCTGATATGTTGTTTACACTCTTAATCGACCAGTATATACAATTCACATTGCTCAAACAAGTAATTTTCATGTCTTCAACGGTACAGAAATGACTGCTCCTGCCATTAGCTGAATATTTCGTAAGCCCATAGAGGCGCCGTGCTAATATGAATATATTGCCAGCCGCAAATACACAGCCAGCAGTACGAAACCTCATCTGAAGGTCAAATGTCTAACTAGCAGTAAAAGTACAAAAATGAGTCATGCAGGAAACACCACATACAGAACAAACAGTCGCCCGAACAGCAACAAAAGGAAACAGCAATTGTACATAACTATAAAAACATCAAGAGACGCACAAAGACAAAACAAACATACAATAGGAGGAAATGGATGTACCGCCTTGGAACGGTCAGTGACAAAAGTCACTGGGGGTTAAACCGGTTTATGGGCGCCCACCCTCACACTTATTCCATCCCCACCTCACACTTATTCCATCCCCACTCAAGTTAAATATTGAAACATATAGTCACATGTTAATGAGAATACCCTGCTTGCCACAGATAAAAAGCCAGCAGTAGTTTCAACTTTCGATAAGTGTGAACCCTCAACTGAAAATCGTATGTTTAACTGCCAGAGTGTTGAACATTCAAACACATACTCATTAATAAATGCGTATGTGTTCCTTGCATCGGATATACATCCTGTAGTAAGTACAGAATTCAATACATGCGAATTTAGAAATGGAACACGAATGGCTGTACTCCTTGAGAACGGTTGTGAGTCCGGTGATTGTTTGTTAGGCATTTGCTTTACGTTAGGTTTATCAATAAATTGCCATTTTGGGCAATTAATGGTCCAAAAGGTAATATTTGAGGAGAGTAGAAGAACACTGTCGTTATCTGGGTTTTTTTCAGTAATCCCGGTCGAAGTTTGTAGTACCAGACTGATACATCATCCTGGCACCAGGTAAACATATCTTACGTCTACCCTCATATGTCAAGTGTCAAACCAATGAGGTACTAGAATCATGTTAATACCTTTGTAATAAGCTTTTGCGGCAATTTTCTGCAGGGATCATGCTAAAGAAGATATTACAGAACAATGATTATATTATCTTTTCTGTAAATGTTTTGCCAGTATATATGGCAAGAGTAAAATAATCAGAAATTGATACCGTATGTTTTTGTTCTCGTTATAACCTGAAAGTGGATGATCCCTCGAAAGCAACAGTAACAATGCAAAAAGAGAAAATTGGAGACTCGGTTTTATTGAGTCAGTTAATGAGTAGTCAATTGTCTCTTGTTTGAACTCTAAGTCCTTTATATGTGCAAATTCACCAAGCTGCTTATCATATATGCAAAAATGCAATTGGTTTATATTGTGTTGAAACATTGCCTAGCCACCTCTATGCGAGTATTAAATCTCTGAAAAGATTGTATGTAAGATTGAAACAGGTGCTCTTTCAAGGCAGGTGTCGAGAACGACCCACATTTCATCAAGGAATGTGTAAATTTTTAAGAATCAGAATTTTGTCAAACCCCATATGCTTATTCTTTAACAACATATATCTGGATAATTGTGGGCACAACAATCAATCCGTCACAGGAAAACAATATGAATAAGACTAAATCTAATATCCACATATCACAATCAGACAATAAAGTTAACTGAGCCTTATTGACATTTGTTGACCGCGATTAACACGTTTGAACATATGTTCAATAGCAAATGACAATATAACGACTCAGAGCTAAAGCTGGACTAACTAGAACTGTAAGCAACGACGACAATCTCTTCTTTCAGGCTAATAATTTGTGTTGTGATAAAGTAGAAACTGGGCCAATAAAATCGAGGGATAACGATTAGATCCAACTGAAACTAGCATGTGCAATGGGTCACACCAAATTGGTTATAGCGAATTGTGCACTAAACTGTATATGAGGAAAATGGGCAATAATGCGTCGACAGATGGATTGAAGGGCGGACGTATGATGGGTGGACAGATAAACTGAAAGACATATGATATTTTAATGATTTTTTAACATATTGGATGAACAAAGTGAGAAAATTGGTATGTCCAATAACTTTACGAAGTTTGTAAATCACACCACCATAAAATGCATCTCGGACGGACGGACAGGGCCACGCCAATATACGACCACCTTTATTAAGTGGGCGTATAAAAACGAAATAACTAGTCGATAAGCCGGTAGGGTTGGTCGGTACCATCTCAGGGGAATAATTATCTTTTTTTTACAATATATACAATTATAGAGTTAGAAAATCTGATAACACATTGCATCGATGGTAGCTTTCTATGTGTTATTGAGTTTTATATTATGCTATACAATATCCGTATTTCGAGACAAAATTATCAATGAAAATTAACGCTAACTATTTCATATTTACAACATTTGGTATCATACCCCAAAAACGAAATTATGATGGTATACCTGGATCAGGTTGTCAGTCTGATTGTCCTTTCATCTGTCCACTCCGTATGTCCGTCTCTCTATCTGTCCACCCATTCGTCCGTCTGCCTGTCTGTCCATTTATAGGCGCAAGTTTCCTAATCTACAAGCTTGCTGAAAACTTGATATTCTTTTTTATTTTAGGAACCAATGGACCGGCTAGTTATATCCCCCTAGTATACTGGGAAGACATGTGTGCGGCGTCCGTCTGTCTGTCCGTCCGTATGTCTGCTGCCTCCCCCGTCCGTCCGTTCATTTGTCCGATTTTAATTTATCCGTGCGGTTTCTCCAGATCGGATTTTCATGAAATTTCATAGCATTGATCAACACAATGCCTAGTTGTGTTTATCGTATTCCTGTTCCGGTTCGATCGATGATCTGCAGATTTATGGGACTTTGATTGTTATGCCCCAAAACGACGGGCATATAGTAACCGTATTGTCCATCCTTCCGTCTGTCCGTCCGTTTTGTTTTACATTGAAATTTTGTCCTCGCGGTTTCTCCAAGACATATTGTCGGATTGTCATGAAACTTAATGGGATTGATCAGCACTCCGCCTAGTTGTGCTTAAATTTCCCCATCCTGGTTCGACGATTTTTACCGCGGGGGGGGGGGGGGGGCAGTAGTTGTTGTATAAAACAATTCTAGTTTCATTTGGACCTGATCATTATTTATTTATTGGTCTAGTTTCCGACTCGTCCCAATATAAATTAGTAACCTGTAAGGTGTGGTTATATGTTATCATTAGCAAACATTGCTTACAGTTCTAGAGGGAAAATCTTTAGCTCTGAATTGTTTATTGTCATTTTTTTAATTTAAAGTGTTAAATATTGTAAGTAAGGATTAAAAAATCTCAAACTTTCTGTCTGATGAAGATATGTGGGTATGGGCTTTCGTTATGTTGATACTTTTCTTGTGACCGAATGTACAGGTAGTGCCAAATACTCAGTGATATGTTGTTGAAGAATATGGATATTGTCTTTCAGTTTGAATTTTCCACATTCAAAGAAATCACCCGTATTGGTTAGTACACAATTACATCTTCATAGATGAACTATGGGTCATTCTCGTAGGACATTTTCAATCTCACATACATGATTTTAGTGATTTCATTGTCGCACGGAGGTATCCAATACGGTTACAACACAATGCAGATAAATTACATTTTTGCATTTATGATCAGGATTTTAATGGCACATCTGAATGGCATGTTATTATTATTGGATAACCTAGGCTTCGGCTACTTGTGGAATTCTTTTAATGCAAATAATAACTACTTAAATGTGTTTAAACAAAGACTTAGTGATCAATACGTACACGAATGGAGCGCTACCATAGCTAATCAACAAAAGTTGTCTTATTATAAGCTATTTAAATGTGAATTTAAATATAAAAATTATCTGGATATAGTTGATAATAATATGTTACGAAAAGGTCTTTCCAAATTCAGATTGTCCTCCCATTCTCTAGAAATTGAAACGGGAAGATATACTTATGTGGAGAGAAACAATAGACTTTGCAGACTTTGTAATATGAATGTTGTGGATTTTATTCTATGCTGTCCACCTTATCGAGATCTAAGACAATTATATTGAATTCATATGCAATTTCCTTTTATACATAAATTTGTAAGAATACTGTCATGCAGAAATACTGGTTCTATTAGAAATGTAGCACAATATGTGCATAATGCTACGTTAAGGAGACAAGAGACACTAAATGATAGAACTGCTTCTTGATGGCCATCTGTACTAACATTGTTTAAATGACCAAATGTATTGTATATGCCGATTTGCCAATAAACTTTGAAACTTGAAACTTGTTATTTAAAACTAGAACAAGGGGCTATTGGGTTAAAAATGAATCTAAACCCTCAGTGTTCTTTCTCTGAAAACATTTCTTTTCTCTGACCGTGGTCACTGACACATAAGTTACAGAAAACATATAATCATATCATGTTCTGCAATGTCTTCTTTAGAATGATTCCCATTAGACCGAGGTTGAAGGGATTGCCCCAAAGGTTATTACAAAGGTTTTAATATGATTCAAGTTTCACATTTGTTTTACACTTGGCATACGAGGGTAGCTCTAAGATATGTTAACCTGGTGTTAGGATAATGTATCGATCTGCTAATAGTAATTTTGACCGGGAATGTTAACGAACCAGAGAACAAGAGCGTTATTCTGCTCTCCTTCAAGCTCTCCTGTTGGATCATTGATTGCCCTATATGGCAAGTGAATGATAAAACTAACGTAAAGCAAATATACATAACAAACAATTACCATACTCACATATACATGTACATGTATTCTCACGGGCTACTGACATAAGTGTAGTAAGTCATTATAGGCCTTCACCCGTTTAAAAAACAGACATCCCAATAATTCAGTAATATTCCAAAGTTAGTTGCCTGACCACACATCTAATAAACAAATAACATTGCCTAAGCTACAATAATTTGGAAAATTTGGATTCTGAATTACAGCCTGGTTTTTTTGAATTTTTGTGAGTGCTATGCAAAGTATTCGCTGCATAGTTGTTGAAGATTGCCCTCCACAATCGCACAGCAAAGTCCGCGTCTGGCATGACCTACATAATATGGTGAAAGTAGGAGACAGATAAATGACTGCACTTCGTGTAACTATTTAAAGCAGATCTCCTAGTTCTAATTTAAGGACTTTGCTTAGGGGGTTTCTGTTCCTGATCGGGAATCCCACTGTGCTTGCCTTAATATTATAATTAAGGGCGCGCCAATGCAAAGTTACACATGAACTTATATTTTAATAGTAATGGTAATCTTCTTGATGCCATGGAGTCATTGCTCCAGTCCCACATTCCCAATATGATGGGACTCTGACGTATGTATCTGACTTATGTGTTATTGTTGCTTATGTCTAGCATTGTTTCAAATGGATAACAGAATTTTAACTTTGTTTTGGAGGTTCCCTCTCATGTTTTGTCATAGTTTGTTGCTTTTGAAAAATCACTACTATATATCGCATAAAACCGAGTCTGCGATTTTCTCTTTTTGCATTTCTACTTTTGCTTTCGAAGGATCATCCATTCAGAATTTATGAATCCAAACAAATGTCATGCAATGCACCATTCTGAAGCTGTTTTTAACAAGAACATACCTGACTAAACTGTGCATTACTTGCTGACAACTTAATGTTTTAATATATTTTCTCTACTCAGTCTTTGCTGTCCAAACGTATCACCAGTACCCGATGAAAAAATATTAAGTCCTTGACCTTTGCCATCATGTGCTGATAGATGCATTAGATAACGAACTGGATACATCAACTCTGATTCTTTAACGTGTATAGAATTGAAAACTGCAACCGGTACCCGGTTACATTTGCCTGACACGGGGCCAACCAGTCCACCAAAGTACCATTTTGAAAGTCTTTGGTATGACCCAACCAGCAGTCAAACTCACAACGTCCTGCCCGAAAGGGAACGCTGTACCGACTGAGCTAATTGAAATGCTGGCCTTAACATGTACAAATGGACAAACTAACGGATGGTCAGACAAAATACGTTTTACTTCAAATTACCCTTAATTGAAATCAGATTGTCTGCATAAGCATGTTTGATATGGTAATCACATTTTATGATCCTATATATGTTTCGCAACGTTTATGTTTCCAGGTCCTCATACAACAATGGGGGATTAGTTTCAAACTTTCACAAATTAGCAACCTTGATGTGAAAATGACCGCTAAGAAGGAAATGCTTGTTCTGACCATTTTATCCAGAGTTACAGGTCTTGGCAAATTTCTTCACTATAAAGCATATTTATCCATAAAAATTTCATAGATAAACAACTTGAAGTGAAGATGGAGAATTGTGTAGAAAGCAAATTTACGGGACTTTTTTTCCACTAAATTGCATACAGCGAAGCTCACTTATAACGAACTTGGATATAACGAAACACTGCTTATAACAAAATAGATTACATATAGTAAAACCGACCTGATATAACGAAATTTGGATATAACGAAAACAATCAGTGGGTCCCGAGGACTTCGTTATAAGTTAGCTTCACTGCATTTGATTCGAGAGAGTATCATCATAAGGAAGGGGGAGGGGATCCATTTCCTGTAGATATGTTTCTTGTTCAAGTTGTAATGCTATGATGAATAATAAATATATAAGAGTATATCATGAATAGGTGGTTGTCAATGATCGAATATTAATAGTTTACCTGTTACATACAAGTTTCATCAAGGGACATACTGTGGCCTAAACAATGACTGGGTTCTGGCTCAGAAGGTTCTTATCGTTAATTTGGTCGATATAATGATATTGAAATGCTGGTGAACTTAGATGTAAGGGTTCTAGTCTGAAGTCAAGTCATTGCCATCATTATTGTGAATATACATATGAATTCTGAAGGGAGGTGATCCCCCGAAAGCAAAAATTGCAACACAAAAAGAGAAAATTGCAGACTCTGTTTTATTGAGTCTGTTCATGAGCAGTAATTGAGAGTGCAACACTGCTCACGCCCCCTAGTACCATCTTAAGCGGTATTCAATTTTCAGAACAAGAAGTACTGAAATTCATGATCTCGAAGGATCAGAAGGTATAACAACACTGAGAATGAAGTACGGGGCGACGTTTTACGGCCGCCACACAAGCACTTAACACCTGCTGTTGTGAAGATTATAAATTCTGAAGTTTTATGAGCCCAGTTTTCATGATGATGAAGGTATGCAAAACTCCGCAGATGTTTTACTTCTACAAAATATATATGTATGTAAACATAATTTCATGTACGTATGAGCAAGAACTTACATTATATGAACCATTATTTTGCTAAAAAAATAACAACATAAATGAAATGTGTGTAGCTACAGCTACACGACTTTCAATTGTCAAGTAAATACAGGGTGTGACAAGAGAGAGACGTCAGTTTGAAATTTAATGATGTCTTTTCTTTAATGCTAGATTTACAAAACACTATTTTTACCATAAAAATAATCGTTAAAATTGATGAACAAATACAAAAAGCTACCACCGATATACTGCTATCACATATTTTCTAATTCTAGATACTTATATCTTACCAAAAAGCATTGATAGCATTATTCCCCAAAGATGGTACCGATGGCTCTGGCTCATGGCATAAACAATTCTGGTCATACTTGACTTAGCGGCTACATTTGACACTATCGATCACGAAACTCTGCAAAAACGCCTGGAAAAAGACTTCGACATTATTGGAAAACCTCTTGAGTGAATAACCTCCTACCTGAATGACCGCTATCAAATAGTCTCAGTAGATGGAGAACTGTCCACCCCAGTTAAAATGGAATATAGCGTGCCACAGGGTTCTGTTCTAAGACCAAATACTACACAATGAACACGCAGCCTGTCGGCTCAATATGCAGAAATCATGGACTTAATCTCCATTTCTATGCATATGGCTCACAGTTATACCTGTCCTTTAAGCCAAAAGGCATTTCCTGTCCACATGAGGCTTTATCGCGAGTTGTGGACTGTCTCAAAGAAGTAGTCGTTTGGATGCATCAGAACATGCTGAAGCTCAACACTGACAAGACTGAGGTCATTCTGTTTCATACAAAAAAACACAAAAGTACCTGCAGAGGTTAGTGTGCAAGTAAGGCCTCTAAAATCAGGTCATCTGTGTGTATAAAGAATCTCGGTGCATTGGTCGATTCACAAATGGATATGACATCACATATCATTCCGTATGTAAGTCTGGATATGCACAACTTCGACAAATAGGCCATATAAGAAAGTACCTCTCACCTGATGATATTAATACTTTGGTCAACCCTCTTGTTCCATCGAAAATAGACTACTGCAATTCACAGCTGCATGGAATTTCAAACAACTCACTGCGGAAATTTCAAAGAGTGCAAAACACAGCAGCCCGCGTCATAACCAGAACTCCTCGATATAATCATAGCACGCCGATTTTCAAGGAACTTAACTGGATTCCGGTTCAACATCGGATTGAATTCAACATTATGACTCTCGCGTATGAAGACATGCATAGTGAATCTCCCAAGAACATTGTCGACATGCTTGACGTATACAGGCCGCGCAGAGAGTTAAGTTCAGTAAGTAAATCATTGTCGTTGGTTGTGCCAAAAAGTCGTAAGGTAAAACTTGGGAATGATCTACCTTCAGGCATTAGAGACGCAAGATCACTAGCATATTCAAAAGGTGTCTGAAAACGTATTATTTCAACATTTGTTACTAGGACAGTTTTGTTCAGAGTAGGAATGGCATTTAGCCAACCTATTAAGCTAACATCTCACCCATGTACAGTGGCAACTAAGCTAATGATTGGAATTGCTTTCAGCCAACCTATTAAGCTAACAGTTGACCCAGTAGTCATGTACTGTGGCAACTGAGTTCAGGATAGGAATGGCTTTCAGCCAACCTATCAAGCTAATAGTTGACCCAATAGTCATATAAATGGATTGATTGTCAGTCAGCCCATTTATTCTAATTTATGATATTGACGAACATGGCTTCCAGTCAACGTGTCTGTATCAAGTTTGTTAATACAGATTATTCTAATTTGTGATATTGATGAGCATGGCTGTCAGTCAACTTGTCTGTATCACGTTTGTTAATACAGTTTTTCTATTCCTTGCAGATAGTGATGTCATATTTATTTTATATTGTTTGCATATCTTTCACTGACCGGATAGAAAATCTTGAAGTTTCTTCCGGCTAGCGATTTCATATACATGTATATTGTTCATCTTTCATTCTCTGGATAGATAATCATGCGGATCGTTCCGGTTAGTGATTTCATCCATGTGAAGCGCTTTTGAACGCACATATCCAGTGTAAAAAGAGTGCTATATAAATGTGGTATAATAATAATAATAATAATAATAATAATAATAATAAAAATAAAGTAAGATTTCGACTGTTAAAATCGTCAATAGATGAACAAGCTCTAGCAAAACGAATACGTTGAGATATATAAACCCCGTAAGATGGGGCACGGGGAACATCTCCGTCAATATGAGGGACATTTACAACATTGAAATCAAAATCATCTATTTTGTCATATATTTTAGAAGAAATTATTCCATTATCAATTTTAAGGTCTATATCAAGAAAAGCTGCATAATTGTCGGACGGGTTAGCTTTATTCGATTTGAGTTCTTTAGGACAAATTGTAGGAATAAGAGAATCAAAGAAAGGGTTATCTAAGTTAGACATATCATCCAAAGATCGTGAAGTTTCATTGAAGGCTTTTATAACATCTTCTTGTGATTGTGGATTCAAATGTTAAATCTCTCTCATAGCAGTACAAAACAAAATCTGCGACAAGTGGTGCACAATCCATACCCATAGGAATACCAAGTACCAGACGGTATATAGCATTCCCATGACGTACACATATTTTATCCAAAAGAAAGGTTAGTGATTCGCAAACTTCTGAGCATGTCCAATCGGTGCACTATTTCATTTGCGCGTCAGTAAATAAAGCTTTTTCAGCATTACATGCCCGGGCAAATACTTTCTGGATTAAAATATTAGGAAGAGTAGAAAAATCGTACGTGCTTACAGTGGGTGCAAGATACCTAAGTTTGTTTAAGACTTCTGAAGAGTTTTATTCCAGAGTTTCCATAATTGGAAAAGTAGTAAAGTCAAGCAAGCAAAGCCACATACAAGACGCATCCACCACCAAAACACCAATTGGTAGCATGTCACACACACACACACGCACGCACGCACGCTCGCACGCGCACACACACACATATAAACACACACACACAAACACACACACACACACCCAAACGCACACTCACACACGAGATGAACACAGAAAACACCAACAGACACACATGAACCAGAGACAAACACTCCACATATGAACAAAATCACAAGCACAAAGACGTATGGCACACAAAAGGAAGGGTGACAAAGAGAGTACCGCCTTGGCACGGTCAGTAGCAAAAACACCACTGGGGATTTAAATCGGTTTACGGACGTCCTAACCTTACATTTTTCTCAAAGTCATCCTAGGTTTACAAATGGTGTAAATAAAGGTATCCCCGCCGGACTTCCCCACAACATAGACGACGGTGAACGCAGTACAACATGTAAAATATAGCATAATAACTGTGATAATCCGACAAATATGTACTCAATGACTTTACAGAAGTCAGAGCACTTGCAGGGAAGCCGTTAAGGGCACGACAGGGAAAAAGTAATACATGAGTCTGGTAAGCTCATCCCGTACCCGAGTTTAAGAGTATACCACCATAGAGTACTACCCTCGGCCTGTCATCGCGGAAGCAAAGAGGGAAGCGTAACTACCGACTATAAAATGGTCGATAACCAAACATGCAGTGCTTTGCAATATAATGGAATCATAATCTTTCTTCTTAAATGTTTTAATGCGTTTTATAAACAAATCATGAAAATGGATATGACCCCGAAAATTCCTAAGTTTGTAGATGACATTACCATTAAAGTCTGGCTGAGAAATGCCTTGTTGTATCAAGGTCCGTAGATTGCAATTATATTTACTAATGAGTGGTAAATTTCGATACTAAAATTTAGTAAACGTTTTCCGAAGTTTGTGCTATCTGTAACCTTGCTTAAGAAGTTTATCAGTTATAACTAAATTAAGACTGTTAAAGTCTTCAAGCAAAGAACTGGCTCGGGCAAATCGAATAAGTTGAGAAATATAAACCCCATTAGATGTGGAACGAGGCACATCTCCATCCAGAAAGGGATAATTAACAATTTTAAAATTAAAATCTTCTCTTTTATCGTATATTTGGGACGAAACTATCACCTCTCTTCAAAATTTATCATTTGTAGTTGAAAGATTCAAATCTAAAAATGAAGCTTTAACGTCAGATTGATTCGCGTTTTTAGACACAGTTCTTTGGGTAAATTGAAGAAATCATAGTTTCAAATTAAGGATTATCTTAATTCAAAATATCGCCTAAATACACTAAAGATTCAGATGTTAAGCTAAGCATAAAATCCCTCTCATAGCAATACAAAAAGCTGCAACAAGAGGGACACAATTTGTACCCATGGGTATACCAACAACTTGGCGATATATGACACCCCCATAACGCACAAATATATTATCTAAAAGAAAGGTAAGATATCTACAAACATCAAGGCAAATCCACATTGTGTAATGTTCAACTTCTGAATTCGAAAAGAATGAACGTTGAACATTATAGGCAATGAACATTTTGTTTTCTCTTGCAAAGGTTTTTTCTATTAATTTAATCAGTTTATCCTTTATAAGATGGTGAGGTAGAGTAGTATAGAGTGTAGAAAAATCATAAGAGCTCAGTGAAAAAATGTTATACTGTTCATTTTTAAGGTTCGTTAAATCATCATTTTAATTTTTATGGTCCTAAAAACATTAATAACAGAATTTTCATATATTTTATCACAGTAACGTTTTACAGTAATGTTCTTCGATCGTAGTAAGACAGGACGTCAAAAGTTTAAATATTTTAGTAGTGGTACAACAGCTAGAATGGCAATAAAACGAACTTTATAAGGTTTTTATGTAGTTTCGGAATCCAGTACAAAGTAGAAAGTTTATGTTGTTTTATGTTAGGACCAGACTTAAAATTATTGCACATACAGGAAACACCGTGTACAAAAAATGCAGCCGCCCGAAGAGCGCCACGAAGAAATACGCAAAGGACACAAACAAGATTCATATTCATAAAAACACAACAAACAAACATTATGAGGAAGATGGAACTACTGCTCTTGAACGAACAGTGCAAAATTTCACTGGGGGTTTAAACCGGTTTAGGGGTGCCAAACCTCACACTTATTCCATCCCCTCTCTAAACGACAGTGTAAATAAACATATATTTTAGAGAAACGAACAACTAGAACCACCTATCGCTAATGTACTCAATGATTGGGTAACATACAGAATAACTGTAGAAAAGTAAGAAAGGATATCATTTGATAGTGAGATATTTTTTGTCTTTTATCGGAATATTTAACATGAAACACAAACTATATTTTCGTGTAGATAACAGCTGTCCTGTACTTATATTTAAACTTGGTGCAAGCAAGAAAATTAAAAGTTAATTTTATAAACAAAAAGGAAACGATAGAGAGCGAACCAGTACTTATGCTAATACTTATTAGAACTTAAGAATATCGGTACGGCCACTATACCGACTCAGAAGTAATATCGACAGTGAGATGATTATCAACTTGAAGATTAATAAAACAACAGTAAATTTCAGGAGGAAACAACACAATCAAAACGCAACAACCACCAACACACGCGATAGCACACACATACACATGAGACGAAAACATCGAACACACAAAGACACAAAGACTCACAACACACATAAAATCAAGAGTGACAAAAAGAGTACCGCATTGGAACGGTCAGTTGCAAAACCACCCCTGGGGGAACGGGGGCGTAAGGCGGTTCACGGACGTCCTAGCCTCGCACTTATCTCAAAGTCACCCTAGCTTAACAAATAATGTAAATAAAGGTATTCCTTGCAGACGTCCCCACAACATAAAAGACGGTAAACACTTGGAAATGTGTAACACTTAACATGACAACTGAGCTATGTACTTCAGTGACTTTGCTGACGTCAGATCAGCTTCAGGGAGCCGTTAAGGGCATGGCAGAAAAAGGGCAATAAATGAGTCTGGTAAGCTTATCCTGTTTCTGGGTTTAAGAGTATACCATCATCGAGTACTACCCTCGGCCTGTCATCGTTCAAGCCCGACTGTAAAGGGACCAATAACCAAACATGCAGTGCGTTGGAATATAAAGGGGGCCATAACCTTTCTTCCGAAAAGTTTTAATACGTTTTTAAAACAAATCATGCATTTGTTTATTACTACGAACTTTCCAGAGTTTGTAGATGACATCGCTATAGAATTCTGGATGGGAAATACTTTGTTGCAGTAACGTCCGTGGATTGCAATTATATTACTAATGAAAGATGCATTTCGATAATAAAATTTAGAAAAAAGCTTTAGAAAAGATATCTACCCTACTTAAGAAGCAAAGAACGGGCAAATCGATTAAAAATTCTGAAGGGAGGTGATCCCCAGGAGGTAAAAATTGCAACACAAAAAGAGAAAATTGCAGACTCGGTTTTATTTAGTCTGTTCATGAGCAGTAATTGAATGTGCAACACTGCTCACGCCCCCTAGCACCGGCTTAAGCGGTATTCAATTTTCAGAACAAGATGGTTGTGTAATGTAAACCCCATATAATATAGACCATCGCAATCTAGAAAATGATAATTATCAATTAAAATCCTCCCTTTTTATCGTATATTTTGGACGAAACTTTATCATTTATGATAGCAAGATTAAAATCTAAAAAGAAAACAAAAGAGTAAAAAAGGTTGGCTTTATTTGAAAGTGCAAATATGAGCAATGCAGGAAACACCAAATACAGAACAAACAGCTGCGCGAACAGCAGTACAAGAAAACACAGCAAATGTACATAAATACCAAAAGAGATACACAAAGACAAAACAAACAAACATTAGGGGGGAGGGAACCGCCTTGGTACGGTCAGTGACAAAAGCTAGTGGGGATTTAAACCGATTTAGAGGCGTCGAATTCTTATTCCATCCGCATCCCAAAAGACAAACATTGTAAATAAACGCATCCCCTCTCTGACTAATCTACAGCAACCGCGATGTCGAGAACAGTGGTAAAGTGAATGTAACAAAAAACAAAAACTGTATCCATCTATCGTTAAAACCTGTATCCGTATATCGTTAGTGTCCTCAATGATTATACTGCAAACAGGGTAACTGTAGAAAAGTAATAAAGCGTACGACAAAAACGAGTTATTTTTAGTAAACAGAAGAAAGGATAGTTTCAAAATAAGGACTATCCAAATTCAAATTATTATCTGAACAACTATTATCAGCTTCTGTATCAAGCTAAGCATAAATCCCTCTCGTAACAATACAAAATAAAATCAGCAATAAGTGGGGCACACCTTGTACCAACAAATTGACGATATTATGGTATCTCCATATCGCATAAATATGTTATCTATAAGAAATGTTAGAGATCTACAAACATCAAGGCAATTCCACATTTTGAGATGTTCAACTTCTGAATTAGAAAAAGAATGAAAGTTGAATATTATAAGTAACGAACATATTAATTTATCTGTCAATTTAATCTGTTTATCTATAATAAAATGGTATGATAGAGTAGTTAGAGTGTAGAGAAATCATAAGAGTTCAATGCAGAAATGTTGTACTGTTCATTTCCAAGTTTAGTTTAAAGCAGAAAGTTTATGTTGTTTTATTGTAGGATCAGATTTTAAAGTATTGCAATTTTTAACATGTTTCGACACTATATCTTTTTCAGGGGTTTAAACTGTAATACATGTTTGTGAACCAGTTAACTACTTCTTTAATACATCCACATTCAAGTAATGATTACATCATCTAAGCATTGCCTTTTGATCTTATTATTACAGTATTGTCTTGTCAGCAGGAGCAAGAGCAGAATTAGAATGAAAATGCGAAATATTTTCTTTAAATATCGAAATGTAACTCTATGTCGAGGTCGGAAAAGCTGGTAATGTTTGTAAAAAGCAATACGTTTGTCTGACTTACATAACACCTGGATTGTTCGATATCTTACATTAAAGATTCGGTGTGTAACATTTGTTTGTAACAACATACCTGACGTCCGTTGACATAACAGTCCAACACACACTAGCTGCTAGTTTTCTTTCCCAACAGTATCACAGTAATGCGCGATTGATATTTATAGTAGCCCTCTATACTGTAACGTCTTGCTTATCCAAACTTACTAAAGACAAACTTTCTAAGCAGATGATTGCTTAATGTATGACGAAAATCAAGACGAATGTGCCAATGGGAGTGTATGCATTACTGTCACCCTGTATTAAGCTGTCATCTGGTTGAACAAATAGATACTGCTAATTAGCTCACGGTTTTGAATAGCGATGTTTTGGATGGTGTCGAGCGGACCTTAATCCTTATCCTGCTAGAGGCGACCAGACCGACATTTGAAAACAGCTTGGATCCAGATGGGAAACCGAATACTCCTCAGGATCAAAGTTGTTTGACACCCAGTCAGAAATGTCTCAAAAGCCTGAATATATTTTGCTAATAATAGTTTGTGATCAGAGTTGAATCAGGCGTGAACTTTTAATTATGAGGTAGCAGGTTTAACCCTTCGCTTGCTGAACTTTAAAATACATTTTTTTCTTTTACCCTATACCTTGTTGTATAATTACATATATCTTCACTGTGTACAAGTATTACGCTGTGCAATCACTGCTGTGGAGTGCACTGGTTGCACAATCAATTTGTAAATAGTGCAGACCCTTATGAGACAGCTCCTGCAGGAATTGTCTCATATGGGTCTTCACTATTTACAGGTAGGTATATAGCAAGCGAAGGGTTAGTTATGAGGTAGCAGGTGTACAAGGATGTTCGATATTGGTATATTGGATAATCCGCAGTTACACTTGATGAGGTATCAGTTTATATTCAGCCAGGTAACGGGGTTTGATAAAATATCTATACTTACTACTGATCTTGCAACATTCGTCTGTTTTGACATACACCATTCATATAAATGGTCCGAGATGTTGTATATGCGACAACGGTTTATAATAATTCATTTCATGCTTTGGTTTACCAGGATAAAACTGGATTATCACATGTTTTGAACAGTGAAGTTATCAGTTTGACTACTTCCCCCACTTTAAATGTAGTTTAAAATGACGAAACGGTCCACAAATCGTATTACATTAAGATTATAAATCAATCCAAAGGTATATATTGCAGTAGGCCTCCAGCAAAATTCAAGCCGCTTACTCGATGCCAGCTTCCGCTTTGACACAAGTCAACCGCGATTATCTACAGGATACTATCGATATGAAGCATGTCACACACACAGATACACACCCAAACGCACGCACATACACGGTATTAACACAGGACACATTAACAAACAAACAAGTACTGGAAATAAACATTCCAAACATGAACAATAGCACAAGTACAATGACACAAGACAAACAAAAGTAAGGGTGATAAAGAGAGTACCGCCTTAGAACGGTCAGTTGCAAAACCACCACTGGGGGTTTAAACCGGTTTACGGACGTCCTAACCTCACACTTATCTCAAAGTCACCCTAGCTTAACAAATAGTGTAAATCAAGGTATCCCCGCCGGACCTTCCCAAACCATAGAAGACGGTATAAACACGACAATATGTTAAACATAGCATAACAACTGGGAAAGGTCCGTCAAATATGTACTCAATGACCTCGCTGAAATCAGAGCTACTGCAGAGAAACCGTTAATGGCACGACAGGGAAAAGATAATACATGAATCTGGTAAGCTCATCCCGTTTCTGAGTTGCAACACACTGCATGTTTGGTTATCGACCCTTTTACAGTCGGTAGCTACGCTTCCCTCTTTGCTTGCGCGATGACAGGCCGAGGGTAGTACTCTATGATGGTATACTCTTAAACTTGGATACAGGAGGAGCTTACCAGACTCATGTATTATTTTTTCCCTGTCGTGCCCTTAACGGCTTACCTGCAGGTGCTCTGACTTCAGCAAAGCCATTGAGTACATATTTGACGGATTGTCACAGTTATTATGCTATGTTTTACATGTTATCCTGTGTTCACCGTCGTCTATGTTGTGGGTAAGTCCAGCGGGGATACCTTTATTTACAATATTTGTAAAGCTAGGGTGACTTTGAGAGAAGTGTGAGGTTAGGACGTCCGTAAACCGGTTTAAACCCCCAGTGGTGTTTTTGCTGCTGACCGTGCCAAGGCGGTACTCTCTTTGTCACCCTTCCTTTTGTTTGCCTTGCGTCTTTTTGCTTGTGGTTTGTTCATGTTGTAGAACGTTTGTCCCTGTTTCTTGTGTGTCTTTTGGTGTTTTCTGTGTTCATTTCGTATGTGTGTGGTTGCGTGTGCGTTTGGGTGTGTGGTTGTGTGTGTGTGTGTGTGTCATGCTGTCTATCGGTGTTTTGGTGGTGGTTGCGTCTTGCATGTGGCTTTGCCTGCTTGACTTTACTACTTTTCCATTTAAGAGTATACCATCATAGAACACTACCATCGACCTGTCGTCGCGCAAATGCAAATTTCCAAACAGCGTATTAACTGCCTGACATTTTCATGTTCATGTCGCCACTAAGTCTACTAGATCTATAACATCTCCGTTAATCTCATTACTTCCGGTGCGCAGGCCGTTCAGATTAATAAAAATTATTTCATTGTTTTCCAACATTGACTGTGAACAATTAGTATAATTATTATTAGTAGTAGTATATCACATTTATATAGCGCTCTTTTCACACAGGATATGTGCATTCAAAAACGCTTCACATGGATGAAATCACTAACCGGAACGAACCATATGATTATATATTCAGACAATAAAGATGTACAATAGATATACAATATAAATGAAATCACTAGCCGAAGGGAACCATATGATTCCCTCTATGGCAATGGGCGGCCAAATGAACCAATAGAAATACCACTCTAGCCATTATATACAGAGAACATATAATTATGGAATCTGGTGCATACAGTAACCCAAGTGAATGAACTCTCTACAGTGACCATATGAGTTCAGTGCAAACAATGACAATATCGTAAAATGATACAGCCTTCCGAAGTCCCAAAGTTGGTCGGAAAGACCACTCACAACCAGATTTTGGATCAGAGTCCTACTCTAACATGAAAACATGTTGCTCTCAATTGTCGAGACTGTGGAATGAAATTCTCCCTCACCAACATGAGACATGTTACTCTCACGAATTGCAAGCCCCAACCCTGGATTGGATTGAATCGGGTACAATTATCACAACAATAATCATCAACACAGAGTGCCATCATCCGCGACTTGTACTGAAGATTGTATATCTGCTCCATGAAAGATATGCAACATATCATTTCCGTAATTGCCCTAGTAATAAATGTTGAAAAAATGCGTTTTCAGACACCTTTTGAAAAATGCCAGTGATCCTGCCTCTCTAATGCCTGACGGTAGAGCATTCCAACGTTTTGGAGCTGCATGCATGAAACTTCTCTCACCGTATTTTACCTTACGACCTTCCGGCACAACCAACGACAATTATCTACTAGCCGACCTTAACTCTCTGCGCGGCCTGTACATGTCAAGCATGTCGACAATGTACTTGTGAGCTTCATTGTGCATGACCTTATACGTAAGAGTCCTATGTTGAACCGGAAGTCAGTGAAGTTCCTTCAAAACCGGCGTGATATGATTATATCGAGGAGTTCTGGTTATGATGCGGGCTGCTGTGTTTTGCACTCTTTGAGTTTCGCCGTGAATGGTTTGAAATTCCATGTATCAGTGAATTGCAGTTGTCTATTTTTTAAGTAACAAGAGAGTTTATCAAAGTATTGGTATCATCAGGTGAGAGGTACTTTCTTATATGGCCTATTTGCCGGAGCTGTGCATAACTAGACCTACACACGGAATTGACATGTGATGTCACATCCATTTGTTAATCGAGCCATGCACCGAAATTCTGTACACTCAAAGACGGTCTGATTTTTTAGAGCCCTACTTGCACATTAACCTCTGCAGATACTTTTGCGTGTTTTGTATGAAACAGAATGACCTCAGTTGTGTCAATATTGAACTTCAGCATGTTCTCGTGCATCCAAGAGACTACTTCTTTGAGACGGTCCTCAACTCGCGATAAGTCTTCATGTTGACAGGAAATGTCCTTGGGCCTAAATGACAGGTGTAACTGTGACTCATCGGCATAGACAGGGTGATTAAGCCCATTGTTTCTGAAGATTGAGCCGACATGTTTTGTGTACATGATGTAGAGTTTTGGTCCTAGGACGGAACCCTGTGGCACGCTATATTCCATTTTAACTGGGTTGGACATTTCCCAATCTAATGAGACAATTTGATAGCGGTCGTACAGATAGGAGGTTATCTACTCAAGAGGTTTTCCAATAACTCTGAAGTTTTTTCTAGGCGTTTTAGCAGAGTTTCATGATCGATAGAGCCAAATGAAGCCGATAAGTCAAGCATGACAATAATTGTAATTTCGTTTTTATCTAGGGAATGATGGACTTGCAAGGAGTGTCTTAATGATATGTTTAACTATCTAAAGTTATCGTTGAACGCCGCATTTCAGTGATAACTGGTGCACTCAGTATAGTTCTTGATGCAATATCTGCCCGTATTTTGTCCACTTTGTCGGCAAAAATGTTACTGGAGTATTGTATATGTGTGAACCAGCTCATCAACATCTGTCATTTGCAAACTTGCCCTAAACGTTTGGAATGAAACAGGTTTTCTCATTGTTGGAGGTTTAGCCGCCTTTGATTCGAAAGCTACAGAAAACTAAACGCCCGAAACTTTACCAGTACTGACAGATACTCCTGGTTCGGTGATTTCAATATTTGACACACAGTCATCACCATTTGTCGTGATAACAACATCAAGGGTATGTCCACCAATACGAGTAATTTCATCAACATGCTGTTGCAATCCGAATGACTTTAGTGTACTAACAAAGTCATCTGTGTTCTTGTCACTTTGATTGTCAACACATGTCATTATCTAATCTAATTTCCTGATACTGCAGACTCAGTGTAAGCCCACAGCCTACGTGTGGTCTGTAATAAAAGTACAAAAAATGAGTCATGCAGGAAACACCACATACAGAACACACAGTCGCCCGAACAGCAACACAAGGAAACAGCAAATGTACATAACTATAAAAACATCACGAGACGCACAAAGACAAAACAAACATACAATAGGGGGAGATGGAAGTACCGCCTTGGAACGGTCAGTGACAAAAGTCACTGGGGGTTAAACTGGTTTATGGGCGCCCAACCTCACACTTATTCCATCCTCACCCTAAAAGACAAACAGTGTAGATAAACGTATCCCCTCTCCGACTAATCTACAACAACCGCGATGACAAATACAGTGGTAAAGTGCATGTATAACGAAAACATTTAAGTGAACAAACTGTATTCACCTATCGTAGGTGTACTCAATGATTGAGCTGCAAACAGAGTAACTGTAGAATAGTAACAAAGGGTACGACAAAACGAAATAGTACAGATATCCGACGTTCTCCTTCCGTGTCTGGATTTAAGAGGTCGCCTTCATAGAGTACTATATATGGAAAATAGTCAAACAGGGAGAGCCACACACCAAATGACACCGCACCAAACACCATCTAACAAGTAAAGCCACTAGACAAAACATAACAGGACGCATATCAAGACGAAACACATTGAACATTAAGCATATTAAACAACAAAATTGACCGTAGGCTGAAAGCAGGAGTGCCGCCTTGGAACGGCCAGCAGCCAAAAAAGGGGCTACTGGGTGACTTAAACCTGGTTTACGGGTACCCAACCTCGTCCTTATCCCACTTTCACCAAAGTCAAAATGTAAATAAAATTCCCCCTCCAGACAACTCCACAACATGCATAACGATGTCTGCCAAAATGAAAATGATTTGAAAATAAACGTTAGAGGTAAACAAGCGACGTCATCATGTAAATGACGTCATAATTTAAAAGTAATAAACCTTTTTTGTCGGCGTACATGCAAAGAGGCCAGCGTGATTGCCAACTGTAAAAGGGTTGACAACCAAACATGCAGTATGTTGTAGTACTGCAGGATCATATCCCTTTTTAATGATTTTTTAACATATTTGATGAACAAAGTCAGAAAATGGGTATGTCCAATAATTTTACGAAGTTTGTAAATCACATCACCATAGGATTCAGGATGTGAAATACCGTTTCGAAGAAGCGCCTTGAGATTACATTGGTACTTGCCAATAAGTGAGATATTTCGATAGTAAAATTAAGAGAAAGTTTTTCTTAGTTTATGGTATCTATATCCTTGCTTAAGCAGTTCTTCAGTTAAAATGAGATTTCGACTGTTAAAATCGTCAATAGATGAACAAGCTCTAGCAAAACGAATAAGTTGAGATATATAAACCCCGTAAGATGGAGCACCGGGAATATCCCCGTCAAGCTGAGGAAAATTTACAATATTAAAAACAAGATAATCTTTTTTGTCATATAGTTTAGAAGAAATCATTCCATTATCAATTTTAAGGTCTAGATCAAGAAACGCTGCATAATTGTCGGACGGGTTAGCTTTATTTGATTTGAGTTCTTTAGGATAAATTGTAGGAATCAGATCATCAAAGAAAGGGTTATCTAAGTTAAAAATATCATCCAAATATCGACAAGTTTCATTGAAGGCTTTTATAACACCTTCTTGTGATTGAAGATTCAAACGCAACATGAAATCTCTCTCATAGCAGTACAAAAACAAATCTGCGACAAGTGGTGCACAATTCGTACCCATGGGAATATCAATTACCTGACGGTATAATTATAGCATTCCCATAACGTACAAATACTTTATCCAAAAGAAAGGTTAGTGATTCGCAAACTTCTGAGCACCCTTGCTAAACAAACATTGTAAATAAGGGTATCCCCGCCGGGCTACCCTAACATAGAAGACAGTACTTGCAGTACAAAATATAAAACATAGCATAACAACTGTGAAAGTCCGTCATATATGTACTCAATGACTTTGCTGAAGACTGAGCAATTGCAGGGAAACGGTTAAGGGCACGACAGAGAAAAGGTAATACATGAGTCTGGTGAGCTCATCCCACTTCTGGGTTTAAGAGTATACCATGATAGAGTACTACCCTCGGCCTTTCACCGTGTAAGCAAAGAGAGAAGCATAGCGACCGACTGTAAGAGGATCGATAACCAAACATGCAGTGTGTTGCAATAGGGCCATAACCTTTCGTCCTAAAAGTTTTAATGCGTTTAACAAACAAAGCATGACAATGGATATAACCCCGATTATTTCTAAGTTTGTAGATAACATCACCTTAGAAATCTTGGTGAGAAATACCTTGTAGCAGTAACGTACGTAAATTGCAGTTATATTTACTAATGCGTGGTAAATTTCGGTAATAACAATTTGAAAAAGCTTTCCGAGATTTATGATATGTGTAGTCTTGCTTAAGAAATTTATGAGTTATAACTAAAGGACGACTATTAAGAACAGGCTCGGGCAAACCGAATGAGTTGAGAAATGTAAACCCCATAAGATGTAGACCGGGGAACATCTCCATCTAGAGAAGGATAATTAACAGTTTTGAAATCCAAATCGTCACTTTTATCGTATAGTTTAGACGAAAATTTATTATTAGTGATGGAAAGAAGTTTTAAAATTGTATTCAACAAAATGTTATGTTTAAAAGGAAACCCATAAAAGGTCAATTAATGTTGCACTTAAAGTTTGAATACCGAATATGTTGTGCGTTACGAGTAATAAATAAATGCTAGACACTTTGATTTAACCTTGATATTTACTTTTTTAACCTGTAAATTTAAATACATTATATTCCCAGTTATAAACATATAAAGTACTTCAATTGCGTATTAAAACATGTATGTTATTTTTAGATTTTCAAATAAAAATTAATATATAGATCTCTTGTGCGAGGCGAAACGATACTCTTCAGCCGTGAATTTATACATATCCAGTTCTAGAGCAGACCACGCAAGGGTCAACAAAAAGGTGAATAGATTCTATATATTGATTTCATCTGCATGATATGTTGATTTTTAAAGGAAAGGCAAACACCATAATCCAACAGAGGTAAATTCATAAAAGACAGTTTCTAAAATAAACATAATGTATTGTCAGTGGCCCTGCATTAATACCGGTGCTTACGAAATGCCGATATATTCCAAAACATATCTAAACATATATCACATACCAGATGTATTCACAATGTGCTGTTATAATATCCGATAATTCATCTAATCCATAAGAAGTGTACCTCAAAAAATGAGCCCTTTTAAGGATAATAGATCTAGTTCTAGTCTGTTAATGTATTGTTTTCAAGAAGATATTTCGAAATAGGAGGTTTTGTGGATGCTCCGAATATACTGATTTGTATTGCAAACCATTCTGCATGTCTTGGGACATAGGAACATTCACATGCACAGTAGTTTGCTAAGAACTGGATATGAAGGAATATTCTAAACTTGCAAAAAAAAAAATTCAGATAGATCTACCCTACGAATAACCTTAGGAAGTGGAAAAGCTGGTTTCCGCACAAAACGCCTGACTTTTTTTCAGAAAGTTTTCAAATGACTTGTTAAATCATGATAATAGTCTCAACGAAATAGTCTCTTGGATGCACCAGAACATGCTGAAGCTCAATACTGACAAAACTGAGGTCATCCTGTTTCATGCAAAAAACACAGTAGTACCTGAAGACATTCATGTGCAAGTAGGCCCCTCTAAGATCAAACCGTCTTTGTGTATAAAGAATCTCGGTACATGGCTCGATTCACAAATGGATATGGCATCACACATCAATTCGGTGTGTAGGTCTAGTTATGCACAGCTCCGACGAATAGGTCATATAAGAAAGTACCTCTCACCTGATGCTACCAAGACTTTGGTGAACTCTCTGGTTACATCAAAAATAGACTACTGCAACTCATTGCTGCATGGAATTTCAAAAAACACACTGCAGAAACTTCAAAGAGTTCAAAACACAGCAGCCCGCATCATAACCAGGACTCCTCGATATGATCATATCACGCCTGTTTTGAGAGAACTTCATTGGCTTCCGGTTCAACATCGCATTGAATTCAAAATTCTGACACTTACGTATAAAGCCATGCACAATGAATCCGCCAAGTACATTGTCGACATGCTTGACGTGTATCGGCCCCGCAGAGAATTAAGGTCAGCAAGTAGCTCCTTGTCGTTGGTTGTACCAAAAAGTCGTAAGGTAAAATACGGTGAGAGAAGTTTCATGAATGCAGCTCCAAAACTCTGGAATGCTCTGCCATCAGGCATTTGAGATGCAAGCTCACTGGCATGTTTCAAAAGATCTCTGAAAACACATTTCTTCAACATATACTACTAGGACAGTTTAGGAAAAGTAGCTTATAATCATCAATTCTCATACCTTACGATTCCTCTGCCATTGCAGCCCTTGGGATATGCTGTAGGAATCAATCTCTCATTGACCGAATAGATAATCATGTGGTTCCTACCGGTTAGTGATTTCATATTTATTGTATATCATATTTATTGTATATATATTGCTTATAATTCACCGACTTGGTATAAATAATCATGTGGTTCCTACCAGTTGGTGATTTTATACTTATTGTATATTTATTGCATATCTTTCATTGACTGGGTGGATAATCATGTGGTTCCTACCGGTTAGTGGTTATACATTTATTGTATATCTATTCCATATCTTTCATTGACCGGGTGGATAATCATGTGGTTCCTACCGGTTAGTGATTTTATATTTATTGTATATATATTGCATACATTTCATTGACTGGATGGACGATCATGCCGTTCCTTCCGGTTTATGATTTCATATCTATTTTATATCTTTTGTATATCCTTCACTAACCCTCCGGCTAGTGACTTTATATAGCTGATAGATAGGCATTATATACCTGATATGTTTTATGTCTCATTCTTGTCAGTTATCCAGCCGGTCGGTTTATATAGCTGATAAGAAATGTCCATATGTTCTATGTTTAATGTTCTTTCTTTATCATCTATCCAGCCGGTCGGTTTCAAGTAGTTGATGGAAAGATGTAATGTCTTCTGTTCCATGTTTCTTTCTTATCATCCATCCAGCCGGTCGGTTCATGTGGCTGATAGAAATGCATAATGTTTTTTTAACATTGTTTCATGTTTCATTTTTGTCGGTTAACCAGCCGGTCGGTTTATTTAGCCGATAGATATGGATTGTAATAATCACTGACTTTATATTTATTGCATATCTATTGTAAATCTTTCATTGTCTGGATAGATAATCATGCGGTTCGTTCCGATTATTGATTTCATCCATGTACAGCGCTTTTGAACGCACATATCCCGTGTGAAAAGAGCGCTATATAAATGTGGTATAATAATAATAATAATAATAAAAAAAGAATAAAAACTGTTTTATTTCTGCTAGTGTTTTATGTGGCTATTAAATAATCCACCAACCTTCTGCACCCCAGCTAAATGCGACCGGGTTTCGAACCTTATTGGAGACTGATGACAACAAATGTAATAGCTGGGCAATTGTTGGTGCACTGTTGGTTCAACATGATCATAAACATTTGCCGATGTTGGTCCATCATTGATCCAATAATAAATGAATATTTGGGTGTTGTTGGACCACTGGTGTGCCAACAGTTGGCAAAATAGTTGGCACACTGCTGACCATACATTGACTCGACAATAATACATTTTTGCCAATGTTGGCCAACCATTGTTCCGACGATACGTAATATTTGGGTGATGTTGGCCCAATGGTGTGCCAACAGTTTTCCCAATTAATCCGCAACGAGCAAAACTACATTGGGCCAACATCATTTTGAAACATTGGCTCAACAAGTGAATATTGTTTGGCCAATGTTGGGCCACTATAGGCTTGTTATCTTGGATTAACTCTTTCGACGCCAATGTCGCCTGTTGGCACCATTGAAAACAGTGCAGTCCAAGGTCAGATGCCGCCTTGAAGAGGTGGCATCTGACCTGGGAATACACTATTTTCTGTATTATTTTAGCCCAAGCATACAGGTTTTTTTTAATTTTGTTTTACAAATATATCTTGATTCTTTAGTTAAGAATTAAATTCAATATGAAGTGATTATTGCAGACGACACTTTTTAATTTGGCGCCAAAGGAGTTAAAAGCTTAATTCGCTCATAAGCGTCATTCAGTTTAGATCTGGAGGAAATGGCAAGCTACGTGGCGTCTCATCTATATCAAAATGATAGCATAATTAAAAAATAACTGAATTTGTGTAGACTCAGATCAGTAACTATTAAATATTGCTTTATGCATAATAACTGCAACGGAGACAGATATATGGATAAGCGTGTTGGGATATTGTAAACAGTGTAGTTCCAATTTAGCAGCCGCTTTTCCCACGCGGAGTCTGATCAGGATCTATACACACTGTTTGATGGGCCACAGGAATAAATAAAGCCGATTCTGGTGATTTTCAAACATTGTGAAGCAGATGCTGCGAGTGAGATGCAGCTGATCTGAACCTACACTGTTTGAAATGCAAATCATCCTCCATTTTCATGGAGCCCGACTTAAATGCATTATAAAGCTGAAAATGTTTCGAAGAACCATAAATAGCATAATTATTTATTATATGTGTCAGAATTTCATGATAGAGAAGCAGTATTATTCATTTTGTTCAGTGAGCATGCAAATAAAATTTGTTTTCCGTTTATTTTTTCAGGTGGTGGCATATGTTTTGGAACCAGGTCCAAACCTGGAGGACGGTTCAACGCTTCAGATCCAGATTAGGCACCGGAATACTCAACATCTAATCTGGATCAATAATTGGATACAGATCAGACACCGAGTTACCCTGAATCTAACAAAATATTATCGACCTTGGTCGAACAGTTAACGAAAATAAAACATGAGCCGAATAAATACTAATACATTGCCGAATAACATATCAAACTTATGGAAAAGTAGTAAAGTCAAGCAGGCAAAGCCACATACAAGACGCAACCACCACCAAAACACCGATGGACAGCATGACACACATACACAAACACACACAACCACACACCCAAACGCACACTCACACACGAGATGAACACAGAAAACACCAAAAGACACACAAGAACCAGAGACAAACGTTCCACACATGAACAAAATCACCAGCACAACGACGCAAGGCAAACAAAAGGAAGGGTGACAAAGAGAGTACCGCCTTGGCACGGTCAGTAGCAAAAACACCACTGGGGGTTTAAACCGGTTTACGGACGTCCTAACCTCACACTTCTGGACTTACCCACAACATAGACGACGGTGAACACAGGACAACATGTAAAACATAGCATGATAACTGTGACAATCCGTCAAATATGTACTCAATGACTTTGCTGAAGTCAGAGCACCTGCAGGTAAGCCGTTAAGGGCACGACAGGGAAAAAGTAATACATGAGTCTGGTAAGCTCATTCTGTATCCAAGTTTAAGAGTATACCATCATAGAGTACTACCCTCGGCCTGTCATCGCGCAAGCAAAGAGGGAAGCGTAGCTACCGACTGTAAAAGGGTCGATAACCAAACATGCAGTGCTTTGCAATATAATAGGATCATAACCTTTCTTTTTAAATGTTTTAATGCGTTTAATAAACAAATCATGAAAATGGATATGACCCCGAATTTTGTAGATAACATCCCCATAAAAGTCTGGTTGAGAAATGCCGTGTTGCAGTAACGTCCGTATATTGCAATTATATTTACTAATGAGTGGTAAAATTCGATAATAAAATTTAGAAAAAGTGTTCCGAAGTTTGTGATATCTGTAACCTTGCTTAAGAAGTTTATCAGTTATAACTAAATTACGTCTGTTAAAATCTTCCAGCAAAGAACTGGCTCGGGCAAACCTAATAAGTTGAGAAATATAAACCCCATAAGATGTAGAACGTGGCACATCTCCATCTAGAAAAGGATAATTAACAATTTTAAAATTAAAATCGTCTCTTTTATCGTATACTTTGGACGAAACTTTATCATTTGTAATTGAAAAATTCAAATCTAAAAAATGAAGCTATAATGTCAGATTGATTTGCTTTGTTTAAAGACAGTTCTTTTGGGTAAATTGAAGAAATCATAGTATCAAAATAAGGATTATCTAAATTCAAAATATCGTCTAGATACCTTGAAGTTTTATTACAAGCATTAACAATATCGGTCTGTGTATCAGGTTTTAAGCTAAGCATAAAATCCCTCTCATAGCAATACAAAAACAAATCTGCAACAAGAGGGGCACAATTTGTACCCATGGGTATACCAACAACTTGACGATATATGGTATCCCCATAACGCACAAATAAATTATCTAAAAGAAAGGTAAGAGATCTACAAACATCAAGGCAATTTCACATTGTGTAATGTTCAACTTCTGAATTCGAAAAGAATGAACGTTGAACATTACAAGCAATGAACATTTTTGTGTCTTCTTCGGTGTTTATTCGACTGGTTTTCTTGCGATATACTTCATTTCAGCATATAAACAAATGAGTTTTGTATATTTTAGGCATTTTTTGAAACGTGTCGAATGTAGGGACTTGGACCGGATTCTCACCTGTTTTAAGCATCCACGTAACAAAATGTTTGCATACATTCCAAATCAGTATACATTTGTAGATAACAAAAGAGGACAATATCCAAACAGGAAGTTTACTGTATTTTCAAATACTTGTATCGGAGTATCAAACAGTCTGGAATGTTTAGGGACGCTGAGGTTTTACAAGGCATCTATTCTCATCTGCCAAAACCATCAACATTAGTCAATCGTGTTGAACTAAAATTGTAAACTGTTTAAGATTCTGATGCTGATGTCTACATAAGAATAACCCCTATTTAGACGCTCATTTGTAACACTGCAGTTCGGTGTATACACTGTCCTGAGAAATATCTTTCGTAACGCTGCTCACTTTAGTGTTAACCCTTCGCTTGCTGAATTTTAAAATACATTTCTCCTTCTTTACCCATGCCCTGTTGTATAATTACATATATATTCACTGTGTACACGTATTTCGCTGTGCAATCACTGCTGTGGAGTGCACTAGTTGCACAATCAACTTGTAAATAGTGCAGACCCTGATGAGACAGCTCCTGCAGGAGCTGTCTCATCTGGGTCTTCACTATTTACAGGTAGGTATATTGACGCGAATAGCAAGTGAAGTGTTAACTCTGTTAACCCCGGGATCCCACGAATGAGACATCGAAACACAGTGTATAAACAATTCTGGATGTGTACGTTTTGCTGAAGCAATCGAAGGTAATGATAATTGGGGGAGTGACATTTAGAAGAAAAAACGCTTTGAACAAAGTCGGTATTGGATCAAGTTCACATGATATATTAGGAGATCGCTGTATGATCCGTTTAACTTTATTTTGTGTAACAGGAATGAAATGGTCCAAACAGTTAACTGTTGAAGGTAAATCTGGCTCAGTACACAATGAATGACAAACTGGTTTGGTTGCGTCTGCGTAATTATTTCAGATATTATGTCTTCAATTTTATTGATGAAGGAATCACTGAGTTATTCTTGAGCAAGTTTGTCGAGGACTTGCCTGTAGGAAGTACTGGCTAACAAATTTTAGTAATTCTGAACAGGTTCTTCTGATCTTGACCACATGACTCAACTACCCCTAATGTTTGTTGTGTTTTTGTGCGTCTCTTTGTGTTTTGATAGTTATGTACATTTGCTGTTTTCTTATTGTGGTGCTTTTCGGGCGACTGTTTGTTTTGTATTTGTTTTTTCCTGCATGACCCATATTTGTACTGTGTCTGAATAGTAGTCAATTCTAGCATATTAAATAAGGTATTCACAATGGCATACTGATGTCTGTAGATAGCATGGTCAAGAGTTAGCTTAGTCTTTTGCCACTTGCGTTCCAACCTTCGTTTAAGCGTTTTTCCTTGTGTAGTTCCTCAGTGTTCCACTCACAAAAAGGCCTCAGAACAATGGTATTCGTCCATGTGTGCGTGTTTATCAACAAGCCATGAACGTATATCTGTATATTATTGTTCACGAGTGTTTCTTTATTTGCTCCCTGTTGACTTATGTCTGAATTTTCTGAAATACACGGTTTACCTTACAGGTGCAGATTTTGCAGACTGAGCCATGAAACATATTTCAAAATTGTCTCGCGCTTCTTTACCCATGTTATCAGATAACCCAAAGTCGGTAAATGCCACATCAGTAACTATACTGGTTGCGTGCACTGTAATAACAACGTAATGTGTATGTCCACCAGCTCACTGACTAATTGTCGCATACCACGTGAGTCTAATGTACTAGAGGTCTGTTGGGATACCAATATGGGTGTTCAAATAGCCCACAATGATAACGTTTTTGTCTTTTGTTGCGTATTTAGCAAGAAATATAGGCAATTCCCGCTCAAGGAAGACACCTGTCTTAAGACCGTTTTCGCGTGTTGGTGCAGGTCTTTAGATTAGTGATAATCGCTTGGTGTTGACGAGGATGTTGCAATCCATGATTTCAAATATGGAGAAGTTTTGAATATTGGTTGATGATACGATGTGAATGTAAATACTAGATTTGTAGATTAGTGAGACACCAGAACGAGGGACGTGGTTGATCAGATAACCACTGGCGTCATGTTCCTTGATGCGGGCTTTATCAAAAGATGAACCAAGCCAAGTCTCAGCAACTCAGTCGAAATTATGTGTGGGATTATTGTCGCATAGAGCAAGAGTTTTGTTTTTGACTGATCTTGGTTTTATTCAGCAATGTTTCAGAACATTTTTAGTGATATTACTGGATTAACATTTAATCTTTTTGATATTGCTTGTTGTTTCTGTTTCAATGAAAGTTATGTCAACTATTTGCTTGGTCTGCTCTGTATAACCGTTGCAATGGCTTCAGGCAATGTTTTCAGATTGTAAATATCCACAACCTGGTGGGTGTCCCATACACGTTTCACTCCAGATTGCCCAGCTCGTGTACATCTGTAACGTATACCTAACTATTTCACTCTAGCCAGTGTATATGGATAAGCCTGTCTATTCGTTTTATACAAATCATGTTTAGAATACTGTTTTATTACTGATATTTGACCACTAACCATTGCCGCAGGCAATTTGCACAATTATGACAGTGCATATATTGCAATTTCTGTACTGAATTCAGTTTTCGAATGAACACAAAACCACACATTAATACCACTCAAAACCATATTAATACTGTAATAACACCTTTATGCATGTTAATGACAATTTTGAGGATTTTATGAAGATTATAAACGCAATTAATATCTAAATGGTTGAGAGCTCAAGTTTTGCAGCCTACACCTGGCGCATCCTACACCGATATCGCGTGATTAACACAACTGGTTAACAGTTACTGGCATTAGGTAGTAATATAAACATGTAACCAGAATACTTTACTACCTCACTGAAATAAATTTACGACCGATATCTGTTATAATCTTCCACGGGCGTTGCTATTAGAACTCTTTTATTTTCTATCTTCTCTCAATATGGGGTGAATTGGTTATCAGTAGTACACGCATCTCATTTTTTATGATACATCAATGCATATTAACACTTTACTCAATAACTATGCCTTTCTACGCATATGCAACGAAGTAGACCCAGACCAGACGACTCCTGCAGGGGCGTCGGATTGGCCCTTGTCTTTGTTATATATTTATAAAGGGCTACATGTATGCAGTATGAACAGATACCGTTCAAATAATCGCATCATGAGGTTTCGCTCAAGTGGGACAGCAAAATAGTAAAGTAAAGTACCTAATTATATTCTATTTTCAGTCCGAATGACCGCTCAGCCGACTGTACAAAATAGTCATGTTCACCCTGACTTTGTACAAGTAACCCAGGTTTAGTTTCCCTGGACTGTTTCCAGCGTTTTATCTTATTTACCTGTATATATCCATGGTAGGAAAGAAAGAGAGAACCGGTTTTCGATAAACTAAAATATGCGTGCGAGGGTGACGTGGCTACTTTAGTCACGTGACACTAATTAACGTGTACCACCTCTCTTATTTACCGCTCTCATTCTTGCTCTACATCTTCTATCGAAGCAGCGTATTTCGCCTATCTATACTTCGTCACTTTATTAACCAGGCTGCACTTTCTGTTCAGCTGGTGAGTTTACTTGGTTTATATACTAGCTCAACTAGTCGCATGAATATTGTATTTATATATATTAGACAACGTTGCATTTAAATTACTGCATTTGTTAGAAATAGTCGTTTCTCTGACCTTAACATTCTGTTTATCTTTACATAAAAGATCCTAACATATTAACGCACATTACAAAACTCGTGTACAAACGTCACACTGGGCACTTTGTATGAACATACAGAGTTCAATATCTGAAACTGGAAAAAAATCGATACAAGTATATGAACCTCTAGTAAATGGTCATGCACTTTCTCACTGTCTAATCCAAAACCTAGATGCTTACTATAGCAGTATAGTTAATCTATACAAGCACCTGATGGACGCAGTATATTATTGACCGACCCCGCGCTTGATTGTCCAGTAAATATTAAACAACAAAGAAAACACGTAATGGAAGAGCACAACCTGTAGATGTCTGTCGCGTATTACGAAAATAAATGTCGCAGTAAAAAATACTACATGGTTCGGTTCTTCGACAAAGAACCCATTACTGCCGAAAAAACAATGAGTATTGACTAGTATCATAAACAATCATACAAATCATATATGAAAATGAGCTGTCACAGTGACAGATACATGCTCCTAAAGTGGGTATTGTGGAGTTGTCTGGAGGGGGAATTGTATTTACATTTTGACTTTGGTGAAAGTGGGATAAGGACGAGGTTGGGTACCCGTATACCAGGTTTAAGTCCCCCAGTAGCTTATTTTGGTTACTGGCCGTTCCAAGGCGGTACTCCTGCTTTCAACCTATGGTCAATTTTGTTGTTTAATATGCTTAATGTTTAATGTTTTTCGTCTTGATATGCGTCCTGTTATGTTTTGTCTTGTGGCTTTACCGTTTCTTGTTTGATGGTGTTTTCCTGTGTGGCTCTCCCTGAATGAGTACTTTTACATATTGAACATTTTGTGACCTTGACTTTTCACATATAGATATGGGTCTATCCCATGACGCATTGTCTGTTAGTGCCTGCTGAATCCCTTTATACACCATGAACAGACAAAATATTCAAAAAGTGGCATTAATCTTTATATGCTGTTGACTTGAGTATTACATGTGACATATCATATTGTGGGGGTTACTATTTGTGCCCAAATATTTTAAAATACATTTCAAAACATGCTTTCTCTATCAAATGTCAATGTTATAGTGACCCAAAATGCCACGTGATACACTGTCATCCCAAGATGTACTAACGCTCACACGCCAACATTGGCAAATACACGCAAACCTTTTCTAAAATTGAAGCCAAAGGTCAAAGTCAGGTCACACTGTATGTGATACTCTGCTATCCCAAGATATTCTCACACATCAAATTTAGCATTCCTAGCTGTAGAGCGATTATGCTCCAGAAATAATTGAGGTCAAATGACAAGGTTAAGGTCACAGTGACCTGAAAATAGTATGCAACTCACTGCCATCTCAAGATGAACACACACAAATTGGTACTCCTAGCTGAATGTGGTACAGGTGATATGCTCCGGACGAGTTTTTCCTCCACATGCAGTCAAAAGCCAAGATCAAGGAGATCTAAATATACAACGTCGTACTCAATTATCCTAAGATGTACACACACAACAAAATAGGGTATGCCTAGCTGATGTGGTACAGACGATATAGTCCAGATAAGCGTTTTGGCTATAAATAAGGTTCAATATCAAGGTCACAGTGCCCTTAAGAGTATTTGATGCGTCACATCTCCCAATGGTACTTCATAATGCTGCAAGGGGTGAATGAAATGTGATCAATTAAAAAGAAGTTGTGGCTGAGACACATGTCAATTTGAAAATTAAACCTTGACCTTTGATTCAAGGACCTGTCAATAAAACTTCGACCTGCCAATGAGTGTTTAACATGACACACCGTTCCATGGTACTTCACATTTCTGTGAAGTTCTAGTTAAATCCAGTGAATAAATAAAAAGGTTCTGGATAAAACACGGTAATTTTGATCTTATATTTTGCACTTTCAATAGGTATGCTTTTATCAGCATACCATAAAATTGATAAAATATAGTTCTAATAGATCCAGCTTTCCCCTTGTGATCAATGCAAAGAGGGGCAAATGATGCCAAGTTCAATATACAAACCAAGAATTGAAAACCAAGAATAGTCTCTAAAATCCTCCTTCAGAGCAAAACATGTATAAAGAATGATTTTTAACGTTTATTGTTTGACGCCTTAACGGGATGTGTACCAAACAAACAATTAGAAAATTATCCATAAGTGGTGAATTCGCTACTGACCGTTCCAAGGCGGTACTTTCATTGTCACCTTTACTTTTATGTGTCTTGTGTCTTTGTAGTTGTGCTTTTGTTCATGTAAGGAATGGATATCTCATTGTTAATGTTTTCTGTGTTCATCTCGTGTACGTGGTTGTGTCCTGCATGTTGCTTTGCCTGCGTCACTTTACTACGTTTTATTTAACATGATACACCGTTCTAAAGTACTTTACAATTCTGTGAATGTATTGGGTTTCAAGACAAAGAATGATATTGCAAATTCAACATCTGAACAAAGACTTTTTTCCTGAGAACTGGATTTGTAAAACCTGATTAACCTTGTACTCAGTACATGCGCATTTCGTCGCCTTTGGTATATTTGAATTTTAAATACATTATGGAACATTGTTTCAAAAGAGCTAATGCTGATTTTTCTAAAATGTTTCTGTAATTATTCAAGATCAAAATGGTTTCTCTCTTATATATTGTTCTTGTCAGCTACAGTGTTTGACACTTATTAGTGACTAATCCTTTTAGACCCTGTGCAGAATGCTGATGCAACATTTTCAGTGTGTGTAAGACTTATTTAACATAAGTGCTCTTTTAGTGCTGAGGCTCGAGTCATATAATTTAGTCGACTAGTTGATCAAAAGTGATAATACAGGAGCACTTATGTAAGATCCTCTATTTATTCGGGGTGTTTTTCATTCCTGACCGGGCCAAATGCCACTGTTTTATATTTATCAACTCCACGTGTTGAAAACAACGCATACCCGCTTTTGGAGCATCGTGTTTTCTTGCTTTCTGTTGATATTCTGTTCTACGTTACACATGAAACTAATGACTGAAAGGTTAACTATTCCTTTGTAGTCCACTTCTTTTTTGATGTTGCAGAAAAATGGTAACACGCAGACGCGCCTTTTGTCGCCCTGTAGCAGATGAATTTCAAAATTATTGTGCGAAAGGGTTCATAGCAAGTTAACGTTCAATCTCCAACAACTGTTTTTTTTAAATATTGTGGGAAATGGGAATTTGCACACGATGCATAAATATAGGGTAGGCTCTGGTCTATATTATTTCCATATGTAAACAGAATAGATCTTTATCAAGCATCTCCTATAGGAGTTGCCTCATTTGGATCTACTCTGTTTGCAAAGACTTATCTGTTTGAGAAAGTTTAAATGCAAATATCGTGTACAAAACATCTTTCTTCATTTCAACTCCCCCTTTCAATCACAGCTGGAGTCAAGATACGGGTCCTGTAGCTTCTGTTATTTACAAAATAAATTATTCATCTATGAATTAAACACAATGCCATGGAGAACAAGAAGATGGTGGCACTATATCGTTCACCTTGTATCATCGCCCTAAATGAAAAGTAAAAGTCACCGAAACCTAACTGCAATACAACTAAATTACACAAAAAGTTGGGAACTGGACCACCAGAGGCAAATTACGATATAACAGTACTTCTTGTTCTGAAAATTGAATACCGCTTAAGCCGGTGCTAGGGGGCGTGAGCAGTGTTGCACTTTCAATTACTGTTCAAGAACAGACTCAATAAAACCGAGTCTGCAATTTTCTCTTTTTGTGTTGCAATTTTTGCTCTCGGGGATCACCTCCCTTCAGAATTTATCTTGAAAAGGAAATTGTAATCAGATCTGCAACTACTGTCAACCATGTTCTCAACGATCAACTGTAACCATATACAGAAAACCAGATATTTCCGCGATATTATATAAGAGTGATGAATGAGCGAGTGAGTTAGTGAGTTAGTTGGGTTTTACGGCACTGCGACACAGACTATGAGATGACATGATGATGAGGGGTGAGTTCAAAAAGATTATTTCGGCTAATATAATTCGTTGCAAAGCAACGCATTGGGTCAATCCACCGACCTGCATTCCTGTAGTTCTTGGGAGAGGGGATAATATACGTTAATTCTACAATAGTGGACTTTACACCATACATTATGTAGCCGGGTAGAGGTTATGGTGAAGTAAGTTGATAGGCTTTACTTGTGGCATGGTAGCTCTGTCGGCATGGTAAGCCAGAGGCCCTGGAATGAAGACCTCGTCACTCAAAGAATAGATAAAAGTACAAAAATGAGTCATGCAGGAAACACCACATACAGAACAAACACTCGCCCGAACAGCAACACAAGGAAACAGCAAATGTACATAACTTAGAAAAACAACAAGAGACGCACAAAGACAAAACAAACATACAATAGGAGGAAGATGGAAGTACCGCCTTGGAACGGTCAGTGACAAAAGTCACTGGGGGGTTAAACCGGTTTATGGGCGCCCAACCTCACACTTATTCCATCTCCACCCTAAAAGACAAACAGTGTAAATAAACGTATCCCCTCTCCGACTAATCTACAACAACCGCGACGGCAAATACAGTGGTAAAGTGCATGTATAACGAAAAAACATTTAAGTGAACATACTGTATCCACCTATCGCTAGTGTACTCAATGATTGACTTGCAAACAGAGTAACTGTAGAAAAGTAATAAAGGGTACGACAAAAATGAAATAGTACAGATATCCGACGTTCTCCTTCCATTTCTGGATTTAAGAGGTCGCCTTCATAGAGTACTAAACCTTTCTTGTCGGCGTACATGCAAAGAGGCCAGCGTGATTGCCAACTGTAAAAGGGTTCACAACCAAACATGCAGTATGTTGTAGTACTACAGGATCATATCCCTTTTTAATGAATTGTTTAACACATTTGATGAACAAAGTGAGAAAATGGGTATGTCCAATAATTTTATTTGTAAGTCACATCACCATAAAATTCAGGATGTGAAATACCGTGTCGCAGAAGCACCTTGAGATTACATTGGTACTTGGTAATTTCGATAGTAAAATTTAGAGAAAGTTTTTCTTAGTTCATGGTATCTATATCCTTGCTTAAGCAGTTTTTCAGTTAAAATGAGATTTCGACTGTTAAAATCGTCAATAGATGAACAAGCTCTAGCAAAACGAATAAGTTGAGATATATAAACCCCGTAAGATGGAGCACGGGGAACATCCTCGTCAAGATGAGAAACATTTACAATATTAAAATCAAAATCATCTCTTTTGTCATATATTTTAGAAGAAATCATTCCATTATTAATTTTAAGGTCTAGATCAAGAAACGCTGCATAATTGTCGGACGGGTTAGCTTTATTCAATTTGAGTTCTTTAGGATAAATTGTAGGAATCAGAAGATTCAAAGCTGAAATAAGCAATACAGCTTATGCACACAAAA
This sequence comes from Azorinus chamasolen, assembly GCA_963576725.1. NCBI lineage: Eukaryota > Metazoa > Mollusca > Bivalvia > Cardiida > Solecurtidae > Azorinus > Azorinus chamasolen. The sequence continues at coordinate 7,078,380 of OY755253.1, read as the reverse complement.
ATAAAAAAAATAATATTATTTCTATTCAAAAGTGCTTTAAGAACTGTCATAAGCACACACATTTAGGTTATAACATAATGACACATATCAGATCACAATTTATTTGTAATAACTTAACATATATACAGCTTATTTCTTTTCCTGCAATCTGAAAACAAATTGACCAACATACATCCATTCTGTAGGCCTTTTTATTCTCTTCGACTTCCTAGGTGAGTTTGCAACAACAGGGTTAAAACTATTTACACTAACCTCAGAGTCAGCAGAATTGTTATCAGAATTTATACTTTGGTGTGGAAAAGTTGAGCAATTTCCACCATGTTACATTTTGCGCCCAACGTAAGTAACCAACAGGGTGATTAATATGAATATTATATGAAGATAATGTGTAATAATAAGAAACCCGTGGAGTGTTCTTTGAGTAAGAATTCGGGAGTTATTGTGCAAAGTTCTTGTGCAGAGGGTGTTTGTGTAGCCGGGTAGAGACTGTGGTGAAATAAGTTGATAGGCTGGTAGCTCAGTCGGTAGAGGTTTTGCATGGTAAGCCAGATACCCTGAGTTTGAGTCCAAGTTGAGTCACAACTTTTTCACCATGTTACAATTACAATGAAACTTAACTCTGACAGTTGGAATGGAAAATGTATCAATTTGCCGACGGATAAAGTTTTTTAAGATACGCCATATGTGTAATCAGTGCAATAAATGCAAGAAAGAAAGGTGGGTGAACAATAACATTCTTACAAGGGAGAACATGATGCCAAAACAAATTAACACCGTGCGACAAGTTAAACGCAAAACTTTGAAACACAATGATTAATGTAGGCACTGTTTCCTACAAATACAAGATGTTCACATTTTACCTTGTAAACACAATGGTATGTAAAAAGACTACGAGAAAGTGGTTTGTCTGTATGAGACCAAAAGTACTTCAGATGTTTGTAATTGGGAATAAGTTATTTATTTGAATTCCTGATTTATGATTTTAGTTGACACAGAATACCTGACATAGAATATTAAGATATGTTATAACATGACGTTATAGTATACATAGATGAACAAAACTGTAGGTTAGAAACATTCATTTATTGCAACTTTTCATTTATTACACAGATGATGAAACTGTTATGTCTGCTCAGTCTCTGATTTATTGATCTCTGCACTGATTGGAACAAACGTTTTAGAAATTACTGACCTATGGTCAGATATCTTTGATCCTAATTACTCGACATCTCATCCATATCCAAGCTGTTTGCAAATGACAGGCAAGACGCGTGTAGCAGGAGATTAGTTAACCTATTTTCTCCCAGTGGATTCTTCCGGGCTTATATATTGGATTAGTCTATCTTTTATCTAAGGGGTGTCTGGTCTAAATTTTCATATTTGTTTTATTTGATTTTGAATTTCCTATCAGCAAACACTGTAGACTCTGATCAGACGCCGCGTAATGCGGCGTCTGATAAGAGTCTACTCTGTTTGCCTACGTCCAATATATTGGATCTTGGAAGCAAATGGGTTACTCATAATACATGACAAAGACGCCTGTTTAGTGGCATGTATACAATAATGTATTTTTTTTTATAAAAATCACCTATCACTTTATGCAGCTTTTGCATATATTCCTCTATCACATGCACCACCTGTATGTATATCCATTTCCGTCTTACATACACCGGTCACATGTTTATAAATCCTACATTACATAAATATACCGCCTGGCTGTATATACATCCCTGTATTACATACACCACTAACATGTGTATACACTCATCTATTACATACACCACCATCATGTTTATATACTATAACATATACCACCTGAATGTATATAAATTCCTCTTATACCTGTTCTATATTGATATAAAATAACTAATACCAATTACCTGATATTCATTAATACACCTTAACCAAACGGATGTTTGGTCATGATAGTAACAGTGGCTTCAGATCTATATTATCCAAACAGATTATTATGCAAACAGATTATTATGCAAACAGATCATAATCAGGTGACTCCTACTCTGTTTACAAGATGTTAACCCTTCGCTTGCTATTCACGTCAATATACCTACCTGCAAACAGTAAAGACCCTGATGAGACAGCTCCTGCAGGAGCTGTCTCATCAGGGTCTACCCTATTTACAAGTTGATTGTGCAACCAGTGCACTCCACAGCAGTGATTAAACAGTAAATACGTGTACACAGTGAAGATATATGTAATTATACAACAGGACATGGGTAAAGATAGAGACATGTATTTTAAAATTCAGCAACAGAAGGGTTAAAAGGGGTCACATACCACTTATAGGTATATACATTCCTGTTCCATATCAATTAGGTAAAGGGTTGGCTTTGAAATGTTCCCATGCACCTACAGCTACATGTCTAAGGTATGGCTATAACTTATGTTACCCAATACAGACCATACCCAAACCTAAGGTGCAATGACCAGCCAACCTCTGTGTATGACTCTAGATCAACTACTTAGGAATAGGACAAAAAATTAAAATGAACAGACGGACAATGATAACATACACATAATTATATAAATATACAGCTTCAACATCTGACGTTTAGCAAGAAAGCAATGATGACCATGTATCGCTCACCTGGGTAAAAGGCCAACTGGTCTTGAATCCTTTCCGTGTTCTATGTTTATTTCAAATTTCAGACACTACTGGATATTCAGACAAAATAGTTATAATGAAATATGGCGAGTTGAATAATGTTACCATTCTAAAAGGTAAAGAAACAGATCTATCAAATTACACTGGCAACCAGAGCAGACCCTGATCAGAGGGTTCGTATGGATCCATCTGATCTTGATCTATTCTGTTTGCAAAAGCATGTAAATGTATTTATGTGAAGGAACAGCATAATTACGCAATCTACCAAATGTTTAAAGAAGACCACCTAAGGAGCATTCCTATAATGTTAAAACAAATTCCATCCGAGCAGTTTAGGAGTAGTTGTCGTTTAAAGAAGTCGTTCATTAAAATTATTTTTAACTTGAGTGGCATTATTATGCAACAAATCAAGACCATTTATGCAGCAGATTGAAACAATTTATCAAAATCTGATAGCGGGTCACCTACAGATAATTTCTCTTCAATTTGGTGAGAATTTCGTTTGAAGAAACTGCTCATTGAAATATATTGTTAAATCTTGTGATCTAATTTTCAGTATGCTGGACTTATACAAATCTGATACAGAGTGATCGGCTGATTATTTCTGCGAAAATCCAGTCAATGGTTTAGGAGATATCGTTTGAAGAAATTGTTGACAAAAGATGACACAGGACGATCTAACAGTTCAACTTGGCTTTGTGTGCCAGGTGAGCTATAAGGCTGAATCGTTATATTAATAGGAAACTTAACCATTTCGCTGCCAATGCCGGATCTGTGATTACCTATGCAAACAGTTTGGATCCAGATGAGACGCCGAGTAAATCGGCGTCTCATCAGGGTCCAAACTGTTTGTTACTGTTACTATGTTTTTGAAACAAAAATGAAGAAAACCAAAAGAATGAAAATTTGTAGCAGACGACAAAGGTAGCAGACGACAGAGTTTGGCAGCGAAAGGGTTAATCTGGGACAATTTTACATACACAGTAAACCCCCTCTAAATCTGAATTCTTGTAGGGAAGAATTAATATACATGTAGGCATGTGGCTGCTAATTGCAGGGCGAAATTCATGCAGAAAGTTCCAAGAGGAGTTTTCTGCATGACTTTAACCCTGCATTAAGCTGACCATGTCTCCAAGACAGATTTATATAAGAAATAGTACAGACCACTGAGGGCCTTATTGCATTATAGTGACCTACCAGTCAGCCCGAAAACAGTTTAAGGCCCGAAGCCAAAGGCTGGGGCCTTAAAATCTTTTCGGGCTAACTGGTAGGTCACTATAATGCAATTAGGCCCGAAGTGGGCTGTACTATTTCTTATAGTATACCGCATTTCTTTGTTCACGAACTATTTTAGCAGTTCTGTGTCACTCCGTGATTACCCTCCCCCTAACACTAACACACACACACACCCTTTAATAATTCTATTTCGCCTTTTTTCAGTCGTATTAAATCGAAAAGCAATATTGCATTTACTAAACTTTCTAAAATAAAAGTTGTATCAATTCTTCTCAAGCTTAATAATAAGTATTATTTTACTTAGGAAAAAAATGGAAAAAAAACCTTTTTTAAAATAAATTTCTTGGATTGAAACGTGCATAAGTATATACAGTAGAACATGTCTTAAGCAACAATTCATTAATTGAACATAGAAGTCTTAAAAAACAGGCTTTTGTTTAATGAAAGTCACAAATTGCAGAAAACTCGTAATGGGGATCAGTTATGACGATAAACTAAACTAGTTACGGTATCTTTCTAAGTATGTACTAATTACGTACATATTTATTATTAATAATAAAAATAAGTAATTTCAATTTATAAGCTGTTTTATTTTAAGAGTTATTACTAGTTAACTTAGAATGACGTAATTCATTAAGAGCGTTTCCGTGCACGCGGAAACTACCGGAAATTACCGAGCGTAGCGGGCACTATTGTTTCCCAGCGGGCACTATCGCAATTTAGTACCCGCTGCATTATACATAAGTAAAGAAGGGGCGTATTTGGATAAGGTATACTATAATCCAATAAGGCTCTCAGAGGGCTTCACTATTTCTTATTTATATGTCCGGTTTAGAGGGATTTTACTGTCTGTGTACAAACTATTAAATAACTATAGCACACATAACATTCTGCACTGAATATTAGATACATAATAGGTACAATAATAAATCTATTACTACCAAAAAACTACATAGTAGCTACGACTCCCAGAAATTGTCAAATAAAACAAGTGTAACCTAATTACCCTCAGTATTCAGACACCAAGTATCCCATCTCCACCAATTTGTAAAGATTGACTATTTGAATTTGGCACCAATTTGTAATTTTACATTAGATTGGTATAGATGCAAAAGCAAAAAGTGTAGATCTCTTTCAAACATCCCCTGTAAGAGCTTTTTTGATCTGGATCTGCACTATTTTCTAAGTTTGTCCTAATAGTTAGGGTAATTAGGGTAAATACATTCATAAATGAGAAAATAGACAAGCTGCAGCGAATCCGCGTCTCTTATTTCTTTAAATCCTCTATGTCGTAAAATAACAGAATGACCGGGGACTCATAAGTTATAATATAGAAACATGTATGATCAAGAACTGATCTGGAGCAAGTTTTACCAACTTCCTATTTGTATATACAGAAAATATTTACCAAATGTGAAAAGCTTGGATCAAAATGAGTCCTTGAATTACTCAACTTCCAATCTGAATCCGAGCTATTTTCAAATACCAGTTAAGTTGAACTTAGTATAAGGGTTAAACTTCATTTATGTCATTGACCCTTTCCTTGTTCTATGTTTATTCCAAATTGCAATACCTACTGAATACTCATGGACACAATTATTATTAGGAAAAATTTAAGGTGGAAAAGTGTATCCATTGTAGAAAGAAAAAAATCAGGTCCTTCAAATTCCAAAAGCAAACAGAGCAGACCCTGGTTAGTTGGCTTCTTTGACTTGAAATGGGTTTATTATGCAATGTTTTGCCAAAAGAGCTCAACAACAAAAGGTCATTTTATGCCAACATTTGTTTAATGTTTCAGTGGAAAGTTTTAAATATATAAAGCAATCTAACAGTCACATTTAGGTAAAATGTGTTGATCCAGTATGCCTATAGCTGGATTGCCAATGACATTTTGGCAGGAAAACCAGTAAAAGTGGTTGTTGAGCCATTTTGGAAATTAACCAACGACATGAGGTAACGGGTTAAACATTACCTTCATATTAATGTGCTTTAACTCATTTGCAAATAGAATAGACACAGATCAGACAACGCCTAGCATAGGAGCCATCTAATCAGGGTTTGCTCTGTTTGCAAGTGGAATTTGAAATATATTGTCTTTACTTTCTAAAATGGCTACAATCTTCCAACTTCCATATTTTATTTTACCTATGCTGTCCATGAATATTCAGTAAGTATTGGAACTTGGAATAAACATATAACATGGGTTAACTGAATACATTCTGGACTGCACATACAATCCCATTCTACGTTGGGCTCACTTATCACAAGACAAATGTGGTCCTTAGTCTATTATTAACCTTGTATTTATCCTCATCGGCTAATTGCTACTAGTATCTTTAAGATTGTTGTCTTTAAACTATTGCATCAGTAAAACAGCACCTTTGAATTGTTTTGTCCAGTTTTAAAATGGTATTTTGTCAGAGTGTGGAAGAGTTTCAATCCTATGAGACAATGAATTCCTCAAAATCGCAGCTAGTTCCAAATTCCTTACATAAACATGTGATTGTCCAAATTGTCCATACATGCTAGTGGTTAAATTCACACTAACTAGTAAATCTTTAATCAAGCTGTTAGCTCGATTGTCTATTATCTCCATGCATTAAAACTCCTCTAAACCGAAATCTTAACTCATTTTCCCATAGGATATTTTAAGACCCAAACTCTGAATAAACCGAGTCTTCAATTTTCTCTTTTTGTGTTGCAATTTTTGCTTTCGGGGGATCACCGCCCTTCAGAATTTATAATCTTCACAACAGCAGGTGTTAAGTGCTTGTGTGACGGCCGTAAAACGTCGCCCCGTACTTCATTCTCAGTGTTGTTATACCTTCTGATCCTTCGAGATCATGAATTTCAGTACTTCTTGTTCTGAAAATTGAATACCGCTTAAGCCGGTGCTAGGGGGCGTGAACAGTCTTGCACTTTCAATTACTGCTCATGACCAGACTCAATAAAACCGAGTCTGCAATTTTCTCTTTTTGTGTTGCAATTTTTGCTTTCGGGGGTCACCACCCTTCATAATTTATTATTGAAAAGTGGATTTTTTTAGAAACTAGGAAATTGACCTTGACCTTAGGTTTGCGGGCAGCGTGTGTTGGGTGTGCAATGTAAATATGGGTGGTGGTTAATGTGTATATGTAATTCGATGCCAATAGCTATAGTTGTTAGTGAGATATAAGACAATGAAAAGACTGTGACAACCAACTGCACGTAAAAGCGTGACAGACGGACGGACGGACGGACATGTCAACAAATAAGAACAAGGGCCAATCTTTTTTTTTCTTTTTCTTAACAAAGGGCAATGTCCCCTTGTTCTATTGTTACGGAACGAAGTCTATTGCTTTCTTTTGTTCTGCTGACCATGACCTTGCCCCTTGTCCGCAGTTGGTAGAGCGGGCGGACTCACGGACAAGTGTTTAACATAACTGTGGTCACGGGGGCATAAAAATAGAACTCTATATTTTTAAACTTTTGTCATATATAGAGCATTTGCTCGATAGGAGCACATTTTCTATGTATCACAATAGTTTCAAAACGTGGCATCCACAGATGCGTCAAAAGGTATCGATATGATGGAATGGGCTGATAAAGAACAAGTTAGGTCTATCAGGCAGGTTGATGCTTAATGCAGGCTGGAAATCATGCAGAAAGCTCTCAAATGTTTTTTTCTGCATGATTTCCAGCTTGCATTAAGCTGCGACCTGTCAGGAAGACCGTTATTGACATTAATTTCAACGTCAGAGTTAGATAAGTTTTACTGTATATATATTTCACGACAGTTAAAATCAACCGCAGTAAAATCTCGATTATTCAAACACTAAAATAGGTATCATTATCGATCTTTAAGCCAGATGGAAGCTTAATGCTTGGTGAAAGTCATACAGAACGCTCCGCTGCTATGTACGTAAATCAAAGCAATCTGTTCCTAGCGTAGCAGCAGAATGGCTTTTGAAACAACCATTCCCTGAATCTTTAACGAAGAACACACATAAACGCAGAATGTTAACGGCCTGCATTAAAATATATATGCTGCCCATTTTTTGTATATATTCAATAAACACCATTAATAGCCTGTTACCCCATAAATATGCCATTTTTTTCTTTGCAGTCTGACCAGGGCCTGCACTGGCTGCGTATGAAATAATATTTCGAAAATGATCCTGCAGATTTTGCCATGGCTAAAATACATGTGTTCATTTGCTGTTGCAAAATATAAAGTTTTGATGATACGGTATTGACTAGATCACTGACCAACGTATCCTACATGTAGTTTTCAATTCAGCTGCACAAATGCTGTGTCTGGCAACGACGTGGTACAAGGTATTAATTTTTCAATTATTCACAAAAAGTGTCCTGTCTGTTTACTTGAAAATTGGTATGTCAAATAATTTTACGAAGTCGCAGAAGTGCCTTGAGATTATATTGATATTTGCCAATAAGTGAGTGATTTCGATAGTTAGAGAAAGATTTTCTTGGTTTATGGTATCTATATCCTCGCTTAAGCCGCTTTTCAGTTAAAATGAGATTTCGACTGTTAAAATCGTCAATAGATGAACACGCTCTAGCAAAACGAATAGGTTATTAATATAGATACCATAAACTAAGAAAAACTTTCTCTAAATTTTACTATCGAAATCTCTCACTTATTGGCAAGTACCAATGTAATCTCAAGGCACTTGCGCGACACGGTATTTCACATCCTGAATTTCATGGTGATGTGATATACAAACTTCGTAAAATTATTGGACATACCCGTTTGTCTCACTTTGTTCATCAAATATGTTAAAAAGCTCATTAAAAAGGGATATGATCCTATAGTTATACAACATACTGCATGTTTGGTTGTCAACCTGTTACAGTTGGTAATCACGCTGGCCTCTTTGCATGTACGCCGACAAGAAAAGTTTAGTACTCTATGAAGGCGACCTCTTAAATCCAGAAACGGAAGGAGATCGTCGGATATCTGTACTATTTCGTTTTTGTCGTACCCTTTATTACTTTTCTACAGTTACTCCGTTTGCAGCTCAATTATTGAGTACACTAGCGATAGGTGGATACAGTTTGTTCACTTAAATGTTTTCGTTATACTTGCATTTTACCACTGTAAGTTATTTTGTTACTGATCGTTCCAAGGCTGTACTTCCATCTTCCCCCTATTGTTTGTTTGTTTTTTCTTTGTGCGTCGCTTTAAGTTTTTGCTAGTTATGTACATTTGTTGTGTTCTCTCGTGTTGCTGTTCGGTTGGCTAATTGTTCTGTATGCGGTGTTTCCTGCATGACTCATAGTTGTACTTGAATTGAGTACACGTGCTATATTTGTAATCGGGTAGATATTGTGGTGAAAAAGTTGATAGGCTTTAGACTGGATGGCTTGCTAGCTCAGTCAGTAGAATTTTGACATGGCAAGCCAAAGGCCATGGGTTATCAAGTCCCATTCGAGTCATAAATTTTGTTATATTTGTTATATATTATATGTACAAAGCCATTGTATATGCATTGGTCATAGAAAAAGGCATTTAAACAAAGAAAACCGTTTCAGTTTCAAATGTATGATAAATTGCGCCATGCAGGTCACGTGATGTTGATCCTTAATGCTAGGATGGAATGGGGTCAAATGGTTTGAATCTAACGCTGGCCCACACCAAGCTTTCATTTCATTGTTCTAAAAATGGATACCGGGCAAAATAGAGACCGGAATAAGCCTTTATCCCGCTATCTGCTACCGTAATAGCATTTACAAACAGGTTGGATCCAGATGAGATGCCGAGTAACTCATCAAGATAGAAACTGTTGAACACTTAGTAGTTTCTTAATGTACTCGTATTTAATATTTGACCAGCAGTTTCTCATAAGCTTGATCTAAGCAAATGTAACAAAAATGCAGCAGATCCCAATTTGAGCAGTTACTTTTTTTCACGATGGGGTTAGGGTTAGATATATACCTTAAGCCTTCACCCCATTAACTCATTACCTCATAGGCTAATTTAGATACAACCTCTTTGAATAAATCTACCGAAAAGGAGCATGAACTAGAGAAAAGGAAAGTTAAGAATTATGTAGTTTGAAACCATTGTGGTAGAGCAAATGCTCTATTTATCATAATGGTTTCACAAAGTGACTTTTACAGAGTCGTAAATATGAGGTAAAGGGTTAATACACATTTCTACACCCTTGCAAACAGAATAGACCCAGATAAGGCGGCTCCTGTAGGAACTGTCTGATGAGGATCTACTCTACTTGCTTATCGAATAATATAGAGCTGACTCTATTGTTTCTGTTTCAGCGAAAGATATGTGTTTATCTGTCATAATCAAATTAATCTAATCAATATTCATGATGTCACCATTTTTAGATGTACAGGAACCTTCTCACCTGGGTCTACGATGTTTGCAAGTGTGTGTAAAGGTGTATTTAAATAGTCAAATGTCAGTAGTACTCATCATACTGTAATGTCTTGATCGAACTTTCAATGGAAAATTAAAGAGGAAATCCCTACCATGAACTCATATTTGCAATAGCATCACACAGATTGGTATTTGATATGCTCAATAATTATTATGAAGATTGTCATTTTGAACTTATATCGAAAACATACCCATATGATACAAACTAACCCGATTTCATCAATACTTATAATATTTGTTCTACAACAAAATATTATCGGCCTTTTTTCCGTTAAGATCTTCCGCGTTTTGACGACGATCACCCGATCCCTCCATTGTTTACCATTGTTTACGTAACAGCTTTTCTCGGAAGTGGTTGGAGAGACGTGAATAGCCCGAACAGCTACGAAACTAAAACTCACCCGAATAAAATTGAAGCCCCTCTTCGATTCTAAAGAATGGTCACACCCTAGGGTTAGTTGGGCAAGTAAGGAATTTATTCTTGAAAATCCTTTGATTTATGCATCTCATCTGGATCTCTAATGTTCGCGCTGTGTGAACCGACACTATATTAACTGTTTAACCCTTTACTTCATACATACGCCTTTTTATGCATTTGCAAACAGAATCGATGAAGATCAGACGTCTCTTCTATGAGCCGTCTAATCTGAGTCTGCTCTGTTTGCTTATACTATAATATAGACATGATGCTACAGTTTCTGTCATAGAAAAATGCCCATGTCCATTATGCTTTTATAGCAAGTTGATCTAATTTATATTCATGACGTAATCATTTCTTTCATGAATATTCATGAAAGGAATTGTTAATCAGAACAGTACTAACACATACGAAATGTATCTAATAAACTTGTTTGATCCTCTCCGTTAACAATAGCAAGAGAATGTTGCTTTCGGCCATTACCACTGTCCAACCGAACCTTGAGTTACAACAAACCATAAGCATGCCGGATACAATGAACAGAACAGGTAACTGAGTTGTCCAGAGCTGGCAGAATTTCACTGCCTAATGGACCACTACAAAGCGAACGTGATGCAGAAGGTTCCTGTTAACTTACATAAGCTGCATGCCATCTGTCTTAACTTTTTGCTCCATGAATAAACATCTCAACGTAAACATTTGCAAACAGAGTAGAACCAGATCAAACTACTGCTGTTGGAGCCGTCTGATCAGGGTGTGCTCTGTTTGCTTGTAAAATGATGTAGATCTGATTCTACAGAGTCCTCCATGGCCAACAACGACTGTGCTCATATGTCATAATTAGAACTCAGCTGATTAATATTCATGACGTCATTATTTCTTACATGAATATTAATGCCTTGAAGGGTTACATAACTGCATTAATACTAATCTTAAAGTCCGATTTAGAGAGGTTTTAATGTATTAATGTTCGTACTGAAATACAATAGGCACTGTCTTAAGCGACCTTATATTGATTAGACGCTGGAATCGTAAAACGCAGATGGTTAATACAGTGCAACGTAATGCAGAAAGTTTCAAAAGGAGCTCTTTGTAATACATTTGACCTGTATTAAGCTACCATCTACTTTACATATCCGTAGCTAGACCTGTTTTTGATGTTCCCTTAAGACAGGTTGTACTGTCTTTGATATGGACAAACCTCTTCGTCAGGAATATTAATATGAACCTAAAGTATACTATTTAAATCTTTATCTCATGAAACTTTATTAAGAAACAATGGACATATTAATGTTAACACATGTAAGAAATAACGACATCATGAATATGTATCACGTGATTTTTTTCATGATGTACACCTTTTAGAAATGTGTTGCTTTAATAAAAATCATGTCAAAAGCAAACAGTGCAGAATCTGACCAGACGACTGCTATAGGTGCTGCGTGATCTAGGTGTATAGCCCGGGTCCTTATCCATATGCAGAATACATAATGAGAGACATGGCGCTGTATACCTAGATCGTGAAGTCTATTCCAAATGAAACCATACAATCATGGATGTGTCCATACATAGTTGATTACTAGGACACGTACCGAGGATATATTGCCGATGATAAGAATATAAATGTTACGAATTTGATTTATGCAAATTAAGTAGGCCAGGGTCCAGGTCAAATTTTCCGAGCTATACCTTGTGTGTCTATTCACCAAAAGGCGTTTGTGTGAACGGGAAGTTTTAGCCATGACCCAAGATGACGGTTTTCCTAAATATCATTGTATTTTTATCTTTTTAAACAGTCTAATCAATGAACTTTATACAACTAGTAAATATAACTGCTGTTTAAATGCCATAAACGCTTGCCATGGAGAAGAAAACACCACAAACATCGTAGTTTCGCTGTACCCGAAGTCCCAGCTTATGACAGGAGCGGATGCGCTAAAATGCCAGTGGCGCTCAATGGTAAACACAGTAACCTACTCAAGACAACATAGACTTGTTTTGATATTACTTCTGAGTGGGGACATTGCTCTAAATCCAGGTCCGTCTGCTGAGAATTTAAAATGCAGCGTCTGTAAGCGTCATGTTAACAGTAACCACAGAGCTTTGATGTGTGAGTCGTGCGAATTCTCTGGCGTGAAAAACACTGATTACAAACGGTACAAAGAAGCTAGGAACCGTATACCTTTTGTTTGTACAGTCTGTAAAGCTGCCAACATCTCATATATTGATCAGTTTCCTCAGCAGACAGTTTTCCAGCTGACCCAATTACCTTAGAAAAGGAATATATTACATCTGTAAACACAATAACTGAACTCGTGTGTAATGTTTACCTCATGTATGTTCATTAGATACAGGAGAGTTTGCACATCTGACAGCTGATAACTGTGATATTTCCATGGATAGCTTTATGTCGGCATCAGACCACTCAAATGACCCTCCCTTATTAAATGTCTCAGTCAGTTCATTTTCTTCTAGTAGTGTCTCAACTGAAGCTGAGGACCGTCTACAGCAACTGGGAACCTTACGCCAAGGTAACAGAAAAAGGCCCATTATAGCTTACCTAAATATTAACAGTCTGAAAAGTAAAGTCTCGGAAGTACAGCAAATCCTATGTGACAACCTTATAGACATGCGTATTTTAGCTGAAACAAAACTTGATGATTCTGTTAATAATAACATTTATAACTGCCATGGCTACAAAATGGAAAGGAAAGTTAGAAACAGATACGGTGGGGGAATCCGTGTACACTTAAGGGATGATCCTGCCTGTAGGAAAATACATGAGTTTGAATGTCCCACTGTTGGATCTTTGTGCTTTGAGCTGACAATGAACAAAAGGAAGTGGGGTATACTGGCACTTTATAAGCCACCAGCTTCTAAAGATTTTTTCACTAGATAGGATGTTTCATAAATATGAGAATATTATTGCCATTGGTGATTTAAACTTTGACTGTAGCAAACCAGCAAAGTGCAAACCACTAGATCATGTTTGTGATGATTTTAATCTTGTTAACCCATTCCCTAATATTGTCGCCTTTTGACGCCTCTGCAAAAGTCACCTGTTGAACCCATTGTGATAAATAGAGCATTTGCTCCTATAGGAGCAAATGCTCTATTTATCACAATGGTTTCAAACTACAAAATTCTAAAATGTTCCTTTTCTCTAGTTAATGCTCCTTTTCGGTAGATTCATTCAAAGAGGCTGGATCTAAAAATAGCCTATGAGGTAATGGGTTAATATTATTAAGGGTCCAACAGGTCACATGAAAAATTATGATCCTTCATGCCCTGATGTAATTCATACAAATAATAAGTATCTAATATGTAAAACTTTGACATTGGTCTCAGTGATTGTCACAATCCGGTTGCTTAGAGAACAGTGTAAACAAATAAAACCGCAATATGTTAGTTTTAGATCATATAAAAGTTTTAACACAGATCATTTCAATAGGAATTTGGCAAATGTCCCATTTCATGTAGCCCATGTTTTTGATGATATAGATGATACTATACTTATTGGGCTACTGAGGTCTTACTTAAAGAAACAGTTAATGAACAAGCTCCTTAAACAGAGAAAAGTCAAGAAAAACTCTCATCCTTTTGTAAAACTAAGGAAGGCGATCTATAAGAAAAAGACTCTTAGAAATAAATATTTTAGAAACAGGTCAGATCAATATTGGGATGAATATAAAAAACAGAGAAATTATGTTGTCAAACCTAAAAGAGAATCAATGAAAGTACAGTAAAACCTCTCTATAACGGCCATTAAATTACATCAAGTATTTTGTGTTAAAGGCATGTGACTGCTTAAAGCAAGGTGAAAACTAGAAAATTGTGTCTTTAAGTCACAGTGATGCCCCCGTATGGGTGCTTGCCTAGCTGTACGAAAAATTCCTAAGTCATTTGACCTTGACCTTGGGCTTGCGGGCAGCATAGGCTGGGTGTGCAATGAAAGTATGGATGGTGTTTAATGTGTATATGCAATTCCATGGCAATAGCTACAGTGGTTAGGGAGATATAAGACAATGAAAAAAACTGTGACAAAACACTGCACGTAAATATGACAACCAACTGCACGTAAAATTTCCAAGTCATTTGACCTCGACCTTGGGCTTGCCGGCAGCATGGGCTGGGTGTCAAATGATAGAACAGACGGTAATAGATGTGTATGTGAAGTTTCATGTGTATAAGTGTAGAAATTACTTACTTATTACACATGAAAAACTGTGACATCCAACTGCACCTAAAAGCGTGACACACGGACAGAAGGACGGACGGACAGACGGACAGACAGACGGACGGACATGTGCAAAACATAATGCCCCACTGACTATCGTCAACGATAGGAGCGTTCTGTTTTATTTTCACCTTGCGTTAAGCAGCCACCTTCCCTAAATACCAAAAATTTAACACAAAATAGTGTCAGTTATAGAGAGGTTTGACTATATATTTGAAGGAGAGATGTGAAGGGGTCCAAGTTCAAAACATTTTTGGCAAACTACCAAACCTTTTCTGTCCAGTAAAACTGTCTTAAATTCAGGGAGTAAGATAATCTGAAATGAAAATGTGTGTTTAGTTTCAGATCAAAAAGAAGTGCGTGACACACTGAATGTTTTTTATGCAAATAGTGCAAGTAATATTGGGATGAATAACTCAGTATAGATAAATGACCAACATCCAAGTATTATGGCGATAAAAAGGAACATTCAAGACAACAGTATTTTTTATTTGAAACATGTAAATACATCTTCCGGATCATTAGTTTTGATGATTTTAGTTTTGGAAATTGAATACTGCTTAAGCCGGTGCTAGGGGCGCGAGTAGTGTTGCACGTTTAATTACTACCCATGAACAGACTCAATAAAACCGAGTCTGCAATGTTCTCTTTTAGCATTTCTACTTTTGCTTCCGAGGGATCACCCATTTTCAGAATTTATGTACATAATCTATTAAAATCAGTTGATCCGAAAAAGCAACTGGTGTTGATAATCTACCACCAAGGGCAGTATGGACAGGTGCAGAATCTCTGGCAGGACCTCTCACACGTATAATAAATGTATGTTCCCAGAAAATCTACAAAGAGCTCAGGTCACACCTGTTTATAAGAAAGATGACCCCTTCCTTAAAAAGAGCTATCGTCCTGTCAGTATTCTCCCTACCATATCCAAAGTGTTTGAACAATCTGTATCGGACCAACTCTCATTTTTCTTTGAAAGTGGACTTTTTGTCAACTTTTTATCTGCTTATAGCTGTCAAACTACCTGGCTTAGGCTGCTTGAAGACTGGAAAGCTGCTTTAGGCATGAGCATGTGACAGCCATACTAATGGATTTGTCTAAGGCCTTTGATTGCCTTCCTAATACATTGATTGTTCTAAACCTTATAGCATATGGACTCGCAGAATAAGCAGCATTGTTTTTAAAGGATTATTTGTCAGGCATAAAGCAGTGTGTCAAACTAGATTAATATCATAGCAACTGGTCAGATATTTCGAAAGGCGTGCCACAGGGATCTATTCTTGGGCTGCTAATTGTTAATATCTTTATAAATGATAGTTTTATATACTATATATAACTATGCAGATGACAACATTCTCACATATTGGTATAAGGATATTCAAAACCTTAAGAAAGTGCTTGAAAAAGAAAGCTCCAATATAATCATAAACTGCATGCAGGCTAATCCAGACAAGTTCCATTCTATATGTATAGGTAAATCAACTTCAGACTGCATCAAGTCATTCAATATAAATAACACAGATATAATCTGTGAATGAATTGTAACATAACAATTGTAAAATATATAGTCTCGGAACATGTAAAAATGTGCAATAATTTTAAGTCTGGTCCTAACATAAAACAACATAATCTTTCTACTTTGTACTGAATTCCGAAACTACATAAAAACCCTTATAAGGCGCGTTTATTGCCAACTCTAGCTGTTGTAACACTACTAAAGTATCTATACTTTTGACGTCCTGTCTTACTACGATCAAAGAACATGTGAAACGTTACTGTGATAAAATATATGAAAATTCTGGTATCAATGTTTTTGGTCCATAAAAAATTCAAATGATGTTTTAACGAACCTTGAAAATGAACAGTATAACATTTATTCACTGAGCTCTTATGATTTCTCTACACTCTATACTACTCTACCTCACCATCTTATGAAGGATAAACTGATTAAATTAATAGAAAAAAACCTTTGCCAGAGAAAACAAAATGTTCATTGCTTGTATTTTTGAACGTTCATTCTTTTCGAATTCAGAAGTTGAACATTACACAATGTGGACTTGCCTTGATGTTTGTAGATCTCTTACCTTTCTTTTAGATAATATATTTGTGCTTCATGGGGGTACCATATATCATCAAGCTGTTGGTATACCAATGGGTACAAATTGTGCCCCTCTTGTTTTTGTATTGCTATGAGAGGGATTTTATGCTTAGCTTAGAACCTGATACACAGACCGATATTGTTAATGCTTTTAATAAAACTTCAAGGTATTTAGACGATATTTTGAATGTAGATAATCCTTAATTTGAAACTATGATTTCTTCAATTTACACAAAAGAACTGACATTATAGCTTCATTTTTGGATTTGAATCTTTCAATTACAAATGATAAAGTTTCGTCCAAAGTATACGATAAAAGAAAATATTTTAATTTTAAAATTGTTAATTATCCTTTTCTAGATGGAGATGTGACCGGTTCTACATCTTATGGGGTTTATATTCCTGAACTTACTCGGTTCGCCCGGGCCTGTTCTTTACTTTAATATTTTAACAGTCGTAATTTGCTGTTCGGGCGACTGTTTGGTCTGTATGTGGTGTTTCATGCAGGACTCATTTTTGTACTTTTATTATCACAACAGTGTTGCTTGTGCCGTGTGGTGGCCGTATAAAGTCTCCCCGTACACGTAATCGATGTTGTTATCATTCTCTTGCAGGATATGCAAGTAACATACACAACTCTCATTCGCCTCTTACATCATCATAAGTGTGTCATGCACCTCGTGGTAGGTGTTGTGTTCACCAACAATTTGATGCACTTGGTAGCTACACTAATGTAATTGACGTGTTAATGAACACAATACAGGTGCCCCTCTATCACTTTCCTATATGAATAAAGTTAAAATACCTCTGATAGAACTGAAAGCTATAAATATGCATTCTGTGTCGTCTGTACAAGTACCCAGAAATATTTCTAATTTCTCTTCCCTTCAACCTTTTGTTCGTTTAAAACAACTTAATCTTCAGTCGGCATCATCTTTTCACATACCGTCTCTTTCTATTAATAAATGTTTTTCAATGGACCAAGAGTTGTACTTTCACCTTTAAAATCTGTTATCCAAATTGTTTCTTCTTTTCGTAAACGGTCCTTATACAAGCGACACAGAGTGTATCCTATTATCCAAAAGTGCTTTGCTAAGAGGTGCGTATGTTGTAGTGACATTTCTTGTAATTCCACTATAAAATCTACAGTTAATGGTAGAACATTTAATGTCAAGATAAACTCAGACATTGATTGTACTACTACTAACGTTATTTATGTTTTAACTTGAACGCGCCTAGTTGCGGTATACAGTACGTAGGACAAACAGGACGTGCTTTGAAGACTCGATTTCGTGAGCATGAATATCAGTGTCGAAATCGTAAACTAAACATTTTTTTATACCAACACTTTCGGAAATCTGGCCATTCTTTTAAAGATGTTTTAGTACAAATTATTGAGCATATAATATATGATAAGGATGCTACTAGTAGCTTTAAATCGAAAGCTAGATTCATATCTGAATTAAATTGGATCAAAACATTGCAAACACCTTTTCCTTTAGGACTGAACGATAATATTTACCAGACTGGAAATATTTCAAAAGAACCAGATATAGATATATTTTCAATTTTTTCAATAAGAAAACGCAAATCTCGATTACATGGCATTCGCAAAAATGGTAATATTAAACGAAAATCTCGTTTGAAAATTACTATTCTTGATCTACATACTTTACGTCTAACTTCTGGTAAACATGCCATGCTTTCTAGACTTTCCGCCTTATCTATATGTTCATTAAAAGAAATTGACGAGCAAGCCGATAAAATTATTTTTAGATCAGATCCTCTCATAGGAACGGCTAGTTTGATACAAAGCTTTACTCTACATGTTCTTAGACCGCACATTGACAAATTATCTGAACACCAAATATTCTTCTTGAAAATTCCTTTTATTAATAAAGGTATTGATTTTATTGACCTCCAAAGTATTTTTAGAGACAAAAATGTATTTGACACTATTCCTAAATACTTTAAAAATACAGAACCACCTATCATCTGCTACAAATATAACAAACCCATCAGAAATACAATTTTCAACTATAATAAAATTGTGGCCGACCTTAAGATCAATGATAATATTCCTGATAATTGAGATTGCGCCACCTCAAAATTTTGCTATTCTCCGGCTGGTCATGTGATTACTGGTAATTTTGAGATAATTAAAGATAAACGTCTACGATCTCTTTTAAATAAAGGTCCAAAATATAGAATACCATCCTTGATAGATTTTAACTCTTGTCGAGTTCAGATTGCGGAGGCTCTACAAAAATGTAGTATTTAATGGTGTCGAAGAGAACATGTTGAGTGTAATGCTATTTCTAGTTGGAAAAAACTAATGTTTGATATAATTGATAAACGCATTTCCTTTTATGGCTCTAATAAACACCTTCTTCCACCTAAACAAAGAATTTCTTTTAGACATCTTAAAAAGGGTTTACAGGATTTCCATTCAAAATACGTTTTTGTTCCTGCTGATAAGGCATCGAATAATGTGATTATTATTTGACGATTACATTATATCGATGTCTTGAAGCAGGAAATTATTAATACCAAGTCATACATTTCAGTTACTACTGACGAAAAGACCATCGTTTCAGACCATGTCAAAAAGTGTGAACAACTTGGAACCGATATTAAAATTACACAACATAAACTTCCTACAATGTATTGGTTACCAAAACTACATAAAAAACATATAAGGCGCGTTTCATTGCAAATTCTAGTTCATGTACAACTACTTACGAAGATAAAGGAACATGTAAAATTCTACTGTGATGAGACTTATGACTCATTTTTGTACTTTTATGAAAATTCTGGAATAAATCTCTTCTGGTCTATTAAGAACTCTTCAGAAGTCTTAAACAAACTTAAGAACAAAAGGTATCTTGCATCCACTGTAAGCACGTACGATTTTCTACTCTGTACACAACTCTTCCTCATATTTTAATTAAGGATAAAAGTACAAAAATGAGTCATGCAGGAAACACCACATACAGAACAAACAGTCGCCCGAACAGCAACACAAGGAAACAGCAAATGTACATAACTATAAAAACAACAAGAGACGCACAAAGACAAAACAAACATGTGATAGGGGGAAGATGGAAGTACCGCCTTGGAACAGTCAGTGACAAAAGTCACTGGGGGGTTAAACCGGTTTATGGGCGCCCAACCTCACACTTATTCCATCCCCATCCTAAAAGACAAACAGTGTAAATAAACGTATCCCCTCTCCGACTAATCTAAAACAACCGCGACGGCAAATACAGTGGTAAAGTGCATGTATAACGAAAACATTAAGTGAACAAACCGTATCCACCAATCGCTAGTGTACTCAATGATTGAGCTGCAAACAGAGTAACTGTAGAAAAGTAATAAAGGGTACGACAAAAACGAAATAGTACAGATATCCGACGTTCTCCTTTCATTTCTGGATTTAAGAGGTCGCCTTCATAGAGTACTAAACCTTTCTTGTCGGCGTACATGCAAAGAGGCCAGCGTGATTGCCAACTGTAAAATGGTTCACAACCAAACATGCAGTATGTTGTAGTACTACAGGATCATATCCCTTTTTTAACATATTTGATGAACAAAGTGAGAAAATGGGTATGTCCAATAATTTTACGAAGTTTGTAAATCACATCACCATAAAATTCAGGATGTGAAATACCGTGTCGCAGAAGCACCTTGAGATTGCATTGCGAACGGTGGAGTATATTTGTTTCATAATTGAATCGAATCTTATCCATTTACTCCTTTTACACATTGATAAAGTCTATCAAAATAAGTACCTGCAGTAGCCGTCTGATTAGGGTCTGCTCTTTTTGCTTATGGAAACTATAGATCATGGTCAGTGTTCATAGATTATTATTATCATTATGATACAACAATAATGTAATAAGTTTGTATGATGTCATTACATGAATATTACCGAAGTGGCATTGGATATAACTAGTGCAATAGATCGCACCTGCCCCCGCACCGCAGGGGCAGATCAGAACATTCGCTCTCCAGAGACATTCGACGGACTATTGTGAGAAGTATTCACATTCACCCTTTATCTATATACACCGTATTAGCCCCGTCTTTGTCTCCTTCTGTGCGATCTATTGAGTTTATGAACAGGCATACACCAATATATAAACGTATACCATATATAACACGAGGTGTTGGTTAACGATATTTGCATAAATAGTATATAGTCTCCATAATATTAGAATGCACCTACCGTTCGAAACGGTAATTGCAAAACAAAACCATTTTATGTTGTAATAATTCAAAAAACCGTTAAATATGGTTATATATTCCATACTAGAAGTATGTTGCTATATTTAGTGATTTTAAAGGGAGTTTACTCTTAAAATGTATGGACAACTTGATAACACTGTTTGCTTAGCCCATGTCCCTTCATCCTGCTGAAATGATTTCAATTCAAACTCCTGTCTACTTGTACTTTAACCCTTTCCTTGATATAAACGCTTATTGAATTATACAGATCTGATTTCTACATTTACTGCAAAGGTAAATATGAATCTTATAAATATTTATGTGTCCATATTCCGTGCAGGAAAATGGACAAGCCAAAGTTGCTTGAATCTTGATAAGCCACTTAGTTGTTCTCGATTCAAGCTGTTTAATAGTCATCTTGGGTTCAGCAGAATAAGGGTTAACATGTCATATTTGAAGTGAACTTGGCAAAATGTAATTATGAGCCAAAACAATTTCCATTAAAGGTGTATGTATGGAGGAGTTCTCTTATTTATGCAGCAACGTACGCTAGACCTCATTAGAACTAGGGTTAATCTGAATTTATACGATTTGCCCTAGTTATACTTGTACTTTGGATATATATGTGTCAAGTTGTCAACGTCCGTATTTTAACCCCTTACTTCACAGATACGCCCTTGCAAACAGAGTAGACGCAGATATGGGTCTACCTGTTTGCAAAGTTGTGAATAGACACTTATATAGAGTAAAGGTTAAATCACTGATAACGTAAACTGTATACTAAGTCACATTATCTTGACACCGGCCTGACCGTTTCTAACACTTAAACGTTTACCATTCAGCGTTAAGCAAGGTGGGTCAGGTATGTTACTATTTTGGAATGGATATACATGTATTTGTAATGACTATACCTCTTATACAGTAAAACTAATCTAATGCCGCCATCAAAACATTTTATAGGCAGGAAGTAGCTTATTGCATGACGATAGATATGAGAACGGGTCACATAGAAATGTTCTGCATCACGCTCAACCGGAATTAAACAACCATCTGTTTTAAAGACATTTATATCTATATGTATAAAGTTGTCGTATTAGAGAGGTTTAAAAGTCTGCGGTCTTTTGTTGTCGCTCACAGAAGGGATAGTGTCTCATATATCTATTTGATATTAAGCATACACGGCAAATGGGGTTTCCAGGAAGTAATACTACTAGTCTAAATTAGACCCATGTCCATTCATGCCTGGTTTACATTGCACAACACCCGAGTAATTATGTTGCCCTTTAAACAAGTGTATCCGTAAATTGTCTGCTACACATACATTAGTTTAATCTTTTTTTTTCTATTACTTATGTAAAATAATTATGTACTTCACAACAGCAGGTGTTAAGTGGTTGTGTGACGGCCGTTAAAAGTCGCCCCGTACTTTATTATCGGTGTTGTTATATTTTCTGGTCCTTCGGGGTCAGTAGTTTTGATGTTATTCATTTTGAAAGTTACATGCTGCTTAAGCTGTTGCTAGGTGGCGTCATTAATGCTGCACTTGTGATTACCGCTCATGGACAGACTCAATAAAGCCAAATCTGCAATTTTCTCTTTTCGCATTGCTTGATTTGCTTTCGACGGATCTCCCAATTTCGGAATATTTGTACGTGCGCAACACAGGCTGCGAACGGCTTGACACATCTGACGTAACAACACTAAAATGAGCCAGTATTTGTAAATATAATAGAGTACAGGTTTGAAACTACGCGTATGTAGATGATATTGATTGAAATACAAGGATATTCTACGAATGTCAGCATATCTAGGACCGAGAACGGGTTACATCAATTGTATGTACTCATACATGTAAACTATTATATTTAGTTCGAAAATATTAGTTTAGTAAAAGAACGCGTACGAATTTACCTAATTGATTTAGCTCTTGGACGTTTTGTGTCGTAAGAAGATTAAATAATGCGAATGCATTGTAACAGTTTTCGCGTTCGTTTTTGAAGAAGAGACTGTGATCTTACTGTTAAACCAAGCCGGTGTTGACTGAATGCCAGGTAAATTTGTTATTTAAAACTTCCTGGTTTGTTGAAATCTTAACCACCACCCAAGCGCCGGAACAAATTTTGCGATAACTGAATCTACGGCGGACGTATGTTAAATCACACAACGATCCTACAGCTCAGATGGAGATAACAACTAACGGGCCATGTATTGCAGGTAAAACCCATACCCGTCGCCGACAAATAAATGTTGTCCCATTAGAGGTTCATTAGCTTCAGGTTTCAAAGTGGAAATGTCTGTAAATTGTCTAACGAAACAGTTGGATCTGAATGAAACGCCGAGTTAATCGACATATCATCTAGATCCAAAATACATTTGAACTTCGATATCCGGAATTCCGATAAATTGAACATTGGGATAACTCGAAGTTAAAATCGCAGTACTTCCAAGATCTACAATTATTCTGAAATATATCACTACGCATATCTACATACACTTGGGACAGTTCTTACATGAGCTTTCAGGATACATTAAGCTGTGCAGATGATAATTGATGGTTGTCCTAGATAAAAAGAAATCGGTTGACGGAAACTGTTATATCAAAGTATGTTGCATTTCCCTTGAAGTTCGAGATATTGAAATGTAACTGTATTTGCAAAAGATTTCGCTGAGTCAACTGTGGTGGTGAAGGGGATAAGGTGTTAGAGGTGTTATTGTCGGGGAAAATGATTTTTGTTCAATAGAAAAGGTCAGTGAACCCGATTGGACGCCGGCTATCTAATCTATATTAAAAGTAGTTGAAAGGGCAATGACGTAAAGGACATCTGAAAATATTTAACGATGTCATATCAGTTGGCATTAACCCTTCATGAGCATGTTCAGTCAACCCTTCGCTTGCTGAATTTTAAAATACATTTCTCCTTCTTTACCCATGCCCTGTTGTATAATTACATATATCTTCACTGTGTACAAGTATTTCGCTGTGCAATCACTGCTGTAGAGTGCACTGGTTGCACAATCAATTTGTAAATAGTCCAGACCCTGATGAGGCAGCTCCTGCAGGAGCTGTCTCATCTGGGTCTTCACTATTTACAGGTAGGTATATTGACGTGAATAGCAAGCGAAGGGTTAAGACCTGTGCAAGAGGTATAGACCCAGCTCAAATAGCTCCGGGCCTTCACTAGTTGTCATAGAAATCGTGTTCGTTAGTGATAAACTTTGATAAAACTAAGTTTTTAAGTTTTTAAATTGTATATAACACAAACACAGTCAATATGATTGAACATATCTGTAAAACACCTGCTCATTTACACCTACAAAAATTTAATTGAACAGATTTGAAAGAATTGTTAAATATTACGTTTGAGATGCAGTCGAGTAGCAGAACATCTTTGTCAGTGTACGTTTAACACTTTCCCTCATATTGACGCTGATAATGTCATTTTCTGAAACCATTGTGATAAATAGAGCATTTGCTCCTATAGGAGCAAATGCTCTATTTATCACAATGGTTTCAAACTACAACATTTATCACAGTGATTAATAGACTACAGAATTCTAAAACTGTCCTTTTCTCTAGTTAATGCTCCTTTTCGGTAGATTTATTCAAAGAGTCTATCTAAAAATAGCCTATAAGGTAATGGGTTAAACTTTATCCCGCTATTCGTTACTCTCTTCCTAGTTTGAATTAAAAAAAAATTACGTCCAGTAGAGACACCGAGAAACCAGTCGGAAGTGTGTTTGTTTGTGTTAATTAACGTCCGTTTCTGCTCACTATGTGCTAATTGAACGCCACAGAGAGAGGGGGAGGATACAGAGAAACCCGGGCGCGATGCCCTACTCTTATAATCGACTGAGTTTCTCTGGTTCTTTTAGATGCCTACTGTAAAGCACTGATACAGCGGACCTCGGTTTATAGTCTTGTCCGAAGGAAGTAGGCAAAATTGATCCAACATTAAGGGGACACTTTTGTCACAGCTAGGTAAGAGTTCGTATGATGTAAAACGACATGACTCAATCTGAAACAGAATATTTTTCTCTTTTTTTAAAAAAAAATATGAACATTGAATTCAGTCCATGGAAACACGTATACATGACAAACGTGCACGTTTGTCATTGTTAGTAAAATATATTTTAATACAAATTTTGATAGTATTATTCTACATGGAGGTTTGCAAGTTACCAGAATAGTATAGCACCACCTCAAAGACACGCCAACGATGTGGCATCGAATGCGGTTTCTCTTCCAAAGATTAAGACAGGAATCGTCACCTCCACACAAAAGGAAATATTCAGCAAACATTTCAGGGGAAGGGAGGCAACTTAAGCATTATCATAAATAGTGATAGAAGAGTTATTCTGCGTGATTATGAATTGCTGCGTACAATATGGATCTGGTCGGAACGCATGCTTACAAATACGGAAACATTTTTCAGAGTAGTTGGCATACTAGACAGGATTGCGATGCGTAGAATATATCAAGAGAGAACTAAATAAGAACAGAAAAAGAAGATAAGGTTTTACAGAATTAATGATAGATAGCTTCTACGGATTGACTGGTTAATTAAAATACAAACGCTCATGAAAAAAACCTGTAATGCTGATGTATTCTTAATTATGAACAAAGGAATTTCGACAAATTTGAAAACATTGAATTGAAACATTCATAAATTGTTAACTTACCTAGCGATACGTTGTTAAGTTCAATCGTTGAAAACAATGTGTTAATAATATAAAATTACTCTGGTGAGAAAAATGTGTTTGGAAATCAAACAACTATTTCAAATGAAGAAATGATGACTGAGGAAATGAAAGAAAAGTAAATGAATGAATGAATTAGAAATTGAATGAATAGTTGGATGGATGAATTTATACGAGCGTAGATGTATTGGGGGTTTGATAGCTGGAATAATTGGCTAATGGATGTTAGACTATATTATGTATATGGCTAGATAGATAGATGAATAGATGCATGAATAGATGGAGGAATGAATATGGATTAATGGATAGATGGATATATCAGTTGATAAATGGATAGAGGATATGTGGTTGATAGGGATGATGGATTGGCGGATTGATGATGCATGGATGAATGAATGGATGGGTGGATGGATGATGAATGAATGGATGGATGGATAGAAAAGATCATAGATGGATAAATGAATGGGTGGACAGAAAATAATTGGATGGATAGATGGATGGATGGATGAATAGATTGATGAATAAATTGATGGTTGGATGGATTGATTGATTTGTAGATGAATGGATGGATGAATAGATGGGTGGTGGATGCTTTTACGGTTGGATAAATTGATCGATTGATAGATGGACAAATGGATGGTTTAATGGGTGGATGTGTGGATGAATTGTTGCATGGATTGATCATTCAATTGGGGGTTTGTTGAATGGTTGGATGAATGATTGGATGGATGCATGGATGGATGTATAGGATGAAAGGACGGATTGAATGATGGATTGATAGATCGATCGCTGAATGGATAGACGGATTGATGGATGAATTCACGGATGGATAAATGGATATATATATTGTTGCATTAATTGATTGATTGATTGATTGATGGATGGATGGGTGGATGAAGGAATGGATGAAGGAATGGATGAAGGAATTTATGGATTGATGGCTGAAGGAATGTATTGATATATGATTGGATAGATTGATAAATCGATTCATGGATGGATGTATAGATGGATGAATGGATTGCCGGTTGGATGGATTGGTGGATTTTTTTATTCTGATTACATGTATATAAACATCACAATCTCGGTTAGATAACTTTTTTTGAAGTATAACTGGACTTCCGCCCTATGTTTGGTTTGTTATGTCTTTGTGCGTCTCTTTTAGTCTTTGATAAGATGTAAATTTGTTGTTCCTTGTATCATTGTGCTGTTCGGGCGACTGTTTGTTTTGTATGCGGTGTTTCTGGCATGACACATATATGTACTATAAAATCAAGCTCACAAACTTCAACTAAAATAATTGTAAATACTTAATGTTGCCTAAAACATGCATGGAATGAGATAATTCTCAAGTATCTGATTGATCAGATTCTGCGCAAGTTGAACTAATCAGATGCTTGAGAATGATCTCAGACTCAAACAAAAATTGGTATAACATCAGAGTCTGACTAGCATGTGTAAGTAGCATGAATCCATATGAGGCGCCGAGTAACTTGGCCATTCTTTAGGGCTGCATTATTTGATTTTCGGTCGAATGTTTTACAAAACTTGAGTGAATCGGAGTCAGGCAGAAGTAACTTGTTGTCATCAAGAAAATACTTTTGCTGTTGAATATTCATGTAAAAATCATGACATCGTGAGTATTAATTCTTACTGTGTGAACACAATGTTTTATTGTGGGAACAAACTGCAGAGTCTGGTCTATAATACTTGCATGCGCAAACAAGGTAGACATTCATCAGCTACAACTGACGATCTTTGATCTATGTCTTCCCTGTTTGCAAAGGCATAAAAGAGTTTAGAGTGAGGGAAGGGTTTAGTCAATTCGCTCAACGCTTTACTCTATAAATACGCCTTATAAACCTTTTGAAAACGGAATAGACCAAGATCGGAGGCTCTTGCAGGAGTCATCTGATGAGAATCTGCTCTGTTATTATATAATATATATCAGATTCCACAGTTTATTCCAGAGTCAAAATGACATGTGTCGGTGTGCTATTATGAAATCAATCTAGATCTAATTGATAAGCATGTTTTAATCAATTCTTATATGAATATTCATGAAGTAAAATATCAAAGACCCAGAATAAGATTTGCTTTGATTGGCCGTTAGCGAGTGATACTACTTGATAAACTAATCAATGCTGTATTTTACCACGCAACAGTACCAGGTCACTCTTGCACGAATCTACACTGTTTGCAATTTTTCACTTTTGTAAGGTTTTTTTGCACAGCGGTAATCTCAATCGGACATCGTCACCTTCCGACATCGCCGACCAGGGTGGAATTAGCAGTTCGGATTTGCGGAGAGTCATTATATAAATAAGAATTACTATGCTAGTAGTTTTGAAGTTCAGCTGTATTTTGGCGAGTTGGAAAAGTTGTTAAATGCGAGCCTTTTATCATTCAACACCCAGAAAAATGGAGAAAATGAAGAAAAAGAAAGATTGTTAAAGCGGTTTCGTCCCCTGAATGAAAATACATGCAAGTGCGATATACGTGACGTCATATTGGCGTGCAATAACGTCATCTACTTTTACAACATAAACAAACTTGAATTTAATCCATATAATTACAGAAAAGTCTTGACGCTATGCTTGACTATGGTAATAGATGGAAACTTGTGGTTAACACATCCAAAACTAAAATTATGGTTTTTAGGAACGGGGGCCAAATTCCGGGTAATTTAAATTTTAAGTATAATGGAAAAAATATTGACATAGTAAATAAATTTTCTTACTAAGGGATTTCTTTTACACCCGGTGGATCATTTTCGGAAGCGCAAACCACGCTTGTAGGTCAGGCTCTTAAAGCAATGTTTTTAAAATGAATACATATTTACACACGTTTGCTTCTATTTCGGTCAAGCACAGAATTGGACTTTTTGACAAACTTGTATTACCAATCTTGAATTATGGGTCTGAGGTTTGGGGCTTTCATAGGGGTAACTGTATTGAAAGAATCCATACCCAGTTTGGTAAGAAACTTTTAGGAGTTAAGAAATCGACACAGAATGATTTTATTCATGGCGAATTTGGCAGGGAAAAACTTATATGTGGTAGATACTTTAACATTATTAGATACTGGTTCAAAATACTCAATGCGATAGATGCCAAATATATTAGAATAGTGTACAATATGTTATTAAGTGATATTTATGAGTACCCTAAAAACAACAATTGGGTATCTCTTATTCGTGATCTGCTATGCCGGATGGGTTTTAATAATGTCTGGTTAGCCCAGGGTGTAGCTAATCAAAATGTATTTTTAGCAATAGTTAAGGAAAGAATTCATGATATGTTTATTCAAGACTGGGGAAATAGTTTGAATGATTCAAGTAGAGCATGTTTTTATAATAGTTGCCGTAAGTTTGAATTCCAACCGTATCTGTCTATATGTAATATTACTAAGTTTAGAATTGCTCTTACTAAACTTTAGAGTATCATCACACAGGCTCGGAATTGAGATGGGTCGGTAGCATAGACCCAACACAATACCTAGAAATGAGCGGATATGTAATAATTGTAAAACTCTTGAAGATGAATATCATTTTGTTATGGAATGCGAACTGTACAAAGAGTTAAGAAAACTGTATCTCAAGAAATTCGTTTGGCATAGGCCAAATATGCAAAGTTTGTGCTGTTGATAAACTCTACAAATAATCAAGAAGTGGAAAGGTTAGCTATGTTTATTGAAAAGGCGTTTGCTATCAAATCAGCTGCATATGCAATCGTTACACTACTGATATGGAAATACTGCGCCAATTGAAATCCAAAGAATCATAAGCACACACATTTCTATTTTATATATGATTGAGATATTCTAAATTCCAAATGTCGTTTGATTTGCGACATCAGAGACTCGGATTTCAATTGGAAACCATTGGTTTTGGACGCCAGATAAGATATTTTATTGGTTCATGGATATGCAAATAACATTCCTCATTATCTGTTGATATGTATGAATATGTATATTCAGAGCTACTGAGAAAGTGTGTTAAATGCATGTGAAGTAGTAAGAGAGGTTCTTTGCTGAATGTACTATTTCAAACATGCACCTAGCTCAAATAATATGTCTGCAATTTAATACGAATATTCGTATACATAAGTTATGATTAAAGAGGCCAATATTGCACATTACGTTTAGACTGACTGTTCAAGCAACTGTTCTTCCATTATATGATTAATTTTTCATAATTACGCCTTTGATACATGAACAACTGTATATATGGCATGATATACTTGCATTTATCAGATACTCTGCCCAGGGGGAGTGTCGTAACGGAGTGCCGTAAATCGCGCAAATGCATTAGTGCACTAGTGCGTTTTTATGTAAATTAGCAATCGTTAGCCTACGGTTTGTATGGAATGGCCGAAACAGCAGTCAGCTATAACCGGTTTCATTTTCTATTGCACTCTTAAGGCTTTTGTGATAAAAAGAATCTTACATTAGTGTTCATTACATGTTATTTTCGTGGAGCTCGTTTGCTGTTATGAATGTGACACTTGCTAAAGCTCGTGTCATTTTATTATAGTAGGCTCGTTTCGTGGAAGCAGTTTGTAATGAACACTCATTTAAGATCATCTATACAGTTAAACTCCAGATTTGTTGCAAATAGGTGTGCTACATTAAGCTTATCTTATCAGAGTTTATTAATATATGAATGAGATTTTACAATGAGAATGATACTATTCTTTTCTAAGATTTAATAATGACTGATCCGTCAATAATCAACGCAAATAATTTATAAAAAGGTGCTAATTATCTATCAAACTACAATTTAAACTATTTCGGTAGTTGATTCATTTCTTAAATTCACAGTATTGAAAAGCTTTGGACAAACTCATTATTTAGTTGTTTTAAGTATAATTATTTCATTGTTTGATAGGGTGTCTGAAATCATACTCATGTCTGTAGTAATTCCAAGAGCAATATGCTGAATTAAACATTTGAATGATTGCATGATTTTATTAAAATATTCCCAATCAGTGTATATTTTCATGTAAAAATCTTTCATTTGTCTGCGTTTATATATCTTCATTGAAAGGGTTAGTGCAACATATAAGTATCATGATCACTCATATTCTAAGCATTTTTGTTTCACATTAGATTTTAACAAAACCAGCATGGCTGTTCTTTATAATGGCGCCCTTTGATGTTTACATCAATGCTTTTCTTGTAGTGTAACTCTAGTCACAATATGATGGCAAGCACATTGTAAAAATGCACTTATCTTATCTCAAACTTTTAGAAGCCCTATTAATGTACCCTAGGTTTTAGCAACCTTCTCCAGAAAAAAAATACATTACATATGTTTTTTATGTATTGTTATGTCAGTTGTAGTTTTGTCAGTTATAGTTTTGTCAGTTGTAGTTTTGAATATATGTTTAATGTGTATACTAACTTCATGGGCCGATGGCCTTATGGATTTGAATAAAGTTATCTTAAGTTTTATGGATAAATAGTTGAGACAAAGGTGAGCAAATTCGTTAAATTTGATGTTTATGTTTAATTATGCCCTTTTCGTCCTTCTGTTTTCCTCCTGTTGCCTGAACCAAACTTGCATCCCGGTGGGGTCAGTACACATGCACAAGTCTATACCTCACAAAATATAGCATCGAAAATATTATGCTAGTAGGAAGTCACTATATTTCGTGACGTTGCATGATAAATAACCCTTTAATCCATAAATACGCATTTTTTGCTCGCCTTTGCAAACAGGGTAAATTCAGATCAGACAGCTCCTGTATTAGCCTTTCGAACAGTGTATGCTGCGTTTGCTTATGAACTAATATGCATGTAGATAGGTTTATACAGGGTCTGTGCACAATGGCCACATAGGCGCTTATGTTCATGGAGGAAAACGGTTAAGGGAGAGAACTCGGTACTCCTTATGTAATTCAGTTACGATCAGTTAAAGGGGAAGTCCCTACAATGATCGCATATTTTCAATAATATCATAAAACTTGGTATTTGTTATACTCTATCATTATTATGAAGGTTCCCAATTTGAACTTATATCGAAAAATGCCCCTGTGATGCAAATAAACCGATTTCATCAATACTGATAATGTTTGTTCTATAACACAATATTATCGGATTTTTCCGTTAAATTCTTTCGCGTTTTGCCGATGATCACCCGATCCATCCATTGTTTACGTAATAGCTTTCTCGGAAGTGGTCGGAGAATCGCAAATAGGGCGAACAGTTACGAAACTAAAACCCAACCCGAATAAAACTGAAACATCGGGGAGTAAAACCGGGATCGGCGATATCAAACATGGATGTTTTGTCGTTATAAACGGTAATTGGATGGGGCTTTTTTGCGATATACTACTTTTCAGCATATAAACACGTGAGTTTTGCGCATTTTAAGTGTTTGTGAAACGCGTCAAATGTAGGGAGACCCCCTTTAATTATCTACTCCGTAAATAACCCTTTATACGCCTTTGCAAACAGAGTAGACCCAGATCAGACGGCTACTATAGGAGCCGTCTGATCAGGGTCTGCTCTGATTGCTTGACAAAATATAGATATGATACTATACAGTTTCTGTCATCACCAAAAATGTATGTGTCCATCTGCTATTATAACAATTGATCTCAGTAATATTCATGACGTCATTATTGTGTTCATGAATATTCATGGAATAAAGGGTAAAACGATACCGACAAATATGTCACAATCTATATTCTTTATCAACTTGCAGGCACATCTATCAGGATCCAAACTGTATGAAGTCTATTCACTACATGTATTTGTGAAAAAAACAAAATCGAGAAAATTCACTCGAAGACTTTATAGCAGTTGATAACTTTTGCAGACGGTAAATTCAGAGGTCAAGATAAGATGCGTAAATATTTTCAAGAATATATACTTTATTTCTACACCAAACCTACACTGTGTCTACTCTTTAAAATCGTCTATTCAAGACGATTCTAAAGAGAGGTCAGAGTATATAGGGGTTCGATAGAGAACTGACGATTTTAGTATGTTGGTACGCACCTTCATCTGCAGCTTTAACCCTTCGCTTGCTATTCACGTCAATATACCTACATGTAAATACTGCAGACCCAGATCCTGCAGGAGCTGTCTCATCAGGGTCTGCACTATTTACAAATTGATTGTGCAACCAGTGCACTACACGTCAGTGATTGCACAGAGAAATAATTGTAGACAGTGCAGATATATGTAACAGGACATGGGTAAAGAAGAAGAAATGTATTCTAAAGGGTTAAGTAATTGCTTAGCGTGCTTATACAGTAAAACCTCTCTTAACCGGCCGTTAAATTTAGTATGAATATCGGTCTTGGAGACAGGTGGCAGCTTAATGCAGGGTGAAAGTCATGCAGAAAGCTCCTCTAGGAGCTTTCTGCATGACTTTCACCCTGCATTAAGCAGCCACCTGCCTATAAGTGTCTAATTTCTTATCTACTAGAATTCCGGTTAAGACAGGTTCTACTGTATTTCGCTGTTGCCTATCAGTCTGGACACAGGTGAGAGTATGTGTTATTCGACGTTTTGCCAGGATCAAGACATTTTCACACGTAAGTTGTTGGTTTTGGAATAAAAACAATGGTGAGACCCCTTCAAACCTTTCTCTCCATAGATACACGTTTTAATGCCTTTGCAAACACAGTAGATCTCGATATGTAAGAGTGTGTAGAGGACCTGTCTGGTCAGAGTCTACCCTGTCTAAATATGATTATACAGTATCTGCAATAGCCAAATAGGCATGTGTGCATGCGTCATTATAAATATGCAGCTAGCTGATATGTACGATGCAATCATTTGCTGCAGCGTTAAACCTTTCGCTGCCACACCCTGTCGTCTGATAACTTTGTCGTCTGCTACAAATGTTCATTATTTTGATTTTCTTCATTTTTGTTTCAAAAACATAGTAACAGTAACAAACAGTTTGGATCATGATGAGACGCCGAGTTACTCGGCGTCTCATCTGGATCCAAACTGTTTGTATAGGTAATCACAGATCCTTGCATTGGCAGCGAAAGGGTCAAAGGGCGAGAAGTCGACACTCTTAATGTAATTCGGTTAGCATCAGTTATCTTTCCTGAATGCCGAGCAGTATGGTTTAACTCGCTCATCGACATCTTATATAAAAAGCCAAATGTCAATGAGGAGTAGTTGAAAACATATCTTCCAAAATACAAATGGGAATGTTGGACCATAAATGTACAATACTAGTACAATGTAATTGTATTTTAATACTTGTAAAATGGAATCTTTTCGACTAAAGTGTGAAATGAACTACTTAAATTATCATGGATAAAAATGATGTAATTGCTAGATAGTACCTGACAATTTCGGGGCTCAAACAAAATTGGCCTCTAGCCCTTATTGTGCCGTTTCTAATTAGAACAGGCCAATGTTTCGAGATCAGATATTGATAAAAACATTTTGGGTGTTCATTTTAAAAGGTTTGCAATAACGGGCAAAGGTATCTGTCTATGTCTTTCCCTCTCTGTCTGTCTGACTGTCTGACTGTCTGCCTCTCGACAGTTTGTCTCTGTTGATCTCTCTCTCTCTCTCTCTCTCTCTCTCTCTCTCTCTCTCTCTCTCTCTCTCTCTCTCTCTCTCTCTCTCTCTCTCTCTCTCTCTCTCTCTCTCTCTCTCCCTGTGTCTCTCTGTGTTTATATGTCTGGCTGTCTCTCCCTTTTCTGCCTCGCTCTTTTTCTGTCTCTGTCACTTTTCTCTCTCTGTCATTGTCCGTCTACAGTGAAGCTCACTTATAACGAAGTCCTCGGGACCCACTGATTTCTTTCGTTATATCCAAATTTCGTTATATTAGGTCATTTTACTATATGTAATCAGAGAGGGGGAATAAATTCTATTTTGTTATAAGCAGTATTTCGTTATATCCAAGTTCGTTATAAGTGAGTTTCACTGTATATCTGTTTCTCCCTCTCTCTGTGTCTGTCTCTCTCCCTTTCTTCACCTCTCTCTCTATCTCTGTCTGTCTGTCTGTCTGTATGTATGTATGTCTCACACTTCTCTCTATATATCTGTGCTTGTCTCTGTCTGTCTCTGTCTGTATGTCTGTCTCTGTCTGTCTGTCTGTCTGTCTCATTCTACCTGTATGTTAGTCTCTATGTGTCTGTTTATCTGTCGATCTATGTTGACAGTGTTCCCGTACATACATTATTAGGACCATAACATTTGTTTGATCGCGAACACATACATACATTATTAGGACCATAACATTTGTTCGAACACATACATACATTATTAGAACCATAAGATTTTTTTGACAATGAACTCGTGCATTCAGTATTCGAAAATTTATTTGTCTGCCGTACCAGCATGCATTTAACTGTAAACCTGTTACGTATCTATTTTAGGACCATTGCATGTATACGACTGTTGATTCCTGCATACATAGCTAGGACAACTACATCTATATGGCTGTTGATTCCTGCATACATTGCTAGGGTAACTACATTTATATGACTATTGATTCCTGCATACAATAAAATGGAACTACAATTATATGACTATTGATTCCTGCATACATTGCTATGGTAACTACATTTATATGACTATTGATTCCAGCATACATTGCTATGGTAACTACATTAATATGACTATTGATTCCTGCATACATTGCTATGGTAACTACATTTATATGACTGATGATTCCCATATACATTGCTATGGTAACTACATTTATATGACTGATGCTTCCTGCATACATTGCTAGATTAACTACATTTATAAATATGATGCTTCCTGCATACATTGCTAGGGTAACTAAATGTATATGACTGTTGATTCGTGCATACTCAGTTGGACCATTGTGTTTATGCAACCGTTGATTCATGTATATATTTCAGGCCATTGCATTAATACGACTGTGACTGATGGATATAGTATTAGGATCATTGCATATATGTGTCATTTGGTTCTTGCTAATAGAGCAGACGTAGACAAGACAATCCGATCAGGATATTCTATGTTTACTTATGATAAGATACAGATACGATTCACAACTATCTGCCACGGAGAACACTGTAAACATAGAGCAGAACCTGGTTATAATTATGTGTCCTACGGTAGCAGTCTGATCTGAGTGTACTCTCTTTGAGAAGGCGTTGCATGACATGTTATAGTTAATGGAGTCACGTGTTACTTATACAAAGGAAAGGGTGACTGATAATTCTACTTGCATTTCCAACAGCTTAGACCCAGATGAGACCAGATTTACCCGGCGTCTGATCATGATCCGGGCTGTTTGACACTCGGTTAATGCGTCTCAAAGCTTGACCAGAGATATACACAATTAAACTAAAACAAATGGAGCAGACATTATAATTTTACAGCAGGATTAACCATGTCGAGTGTTTGTTTCTATAATTAGAAAAAGCTAACAAATTTGCGGACGTAAAGACGTTGTTCATGACAATACTTGTACAACTACAATAAAAGTTCAAAGTTCGCGATGCTCCTCATGTTGGAAGGAAATCACATCTTCAAGTTCTGACCTCTGAGTCATAAACGCATCTAACTTTTTCTTTTTCTATTGTGTCTACTTAGACTATGATCTTCAGAGTAAAAATGCATTTTTTCAATTTCCTTTTGAAAACAAGATCATAGTGTAATTTTGTGTATACCCTGATGAGGTGCGGAATGTTTCGACGCCTGATCTGGATCCAATTCTCTTAGGGAGGCACATAATGTTTATAACGTTTATACTGGGAGCCTATGTGGTCACTCAATTTTGTAATACAGAGCCATAAAATTAACCAGTGTTATTTAAATTCATAAACGTACGGTTAAACGTACGTACACACACATACATATACACATACACATATACATACATACATACATACATACATACATACATATATACATACATACATACATACATACATACATACATACATACATACATACATACATACATACATACATACATACATACATACATACATACATACATACATACATACATACATACATACATACATACATACATACATACATACATACATACATACATACATACATACATACATACATACATACATACATACATACATACATACATACATACATACATACATACATACATACATACATACATACATACATACATACATACATACATACATACATACATACATACATACATACATACATACATACATACATACATACATACATACATACATACATACATACATACATACATACATACATACATACATACATACATACATACATACATACATACATACATACATACATACCATACATACCATACATACCATACATACATACATACATACATACATACATACATACATACATACATACATACATACATACATACATACATACATACATACATACATACATACATACATACATACATACATACATACATACATACATACATACATACATACATACATACATACATACATACAAACATACATGTACGTACGTACATACGTACATACGTACATACGTACATACGTACATACATACATACATACATACATACATACATACATACATACATACATACATACATACATACATACATACATACATACATGCATACATGCATACATACATACATACATACATACATACATACATACATACATACATACATACATACATACATACATACATACATACATAACATACATACATACATACATACATACATACATACATACATACATACATACATACATACATACATACATACAT
The DNA here is from genome assembly GCA_963576725.1 of Azorinus chamasolen. NCBI lineage: Eukaryota > Metazoa > Mollusca > Bivalvia > Cardiida > Solecurtidae > Azorinus > Azorinus chamasolen. Next base: position 7,040,704 of record OY755253.1, on the reverse strand, counting down.
ACATACATACATACATACATGCATACATGCATACATGCATACATACATACATACATACATACATACATACATACATACATACATACATACATACATACATACATACATACATACATACATACATACATACATACATACATACATACATACTTGCATACATACATACAAAGTACATACGTACATACAATTGAGCGTACGCACGTACATTCGTACGTACACAGGTATGCACGCAGACAGACAGACTGAAAAAAGACAGGGAGACAGACAGACAGACAGACAGACATTGTTTCAGTTACAACCACTATGCCGGAAATTGTCAACAGGTTGAAGACAGATTTCCGTCTGCGTTACTCTGCATTTGATCAGGATCTATATATAATTCTGAGTCTAATTTTGACACTTTGACCGTAAAAGTTCAAATTTAAATACTGTTATTAATTTGCCATTTTGAAATTATTTATCTGACAGTTTCCTTAACTGCACCATTATAATAAAATGACTTAATCTGAAAGTTTAACACACACGCGTTTAGAATTTGTGAGCTTACACTATTAATGTAATTTGCAGATTTTGAATCTAAGTGTGAAGTTAATGTTCGAAATGTTAGTGAATATTGGCTCAGGAATCACTTCTTATATCTTGTCTAAAATAAAAATGATAATAATAACACTTAAGCTGCCAGTACTACTACTACTATTACTACTACTACAATATCTACTACTACTACTAGGCCTGCTATTACTACTATCACTATTACTACTACTTACACCACCACGACTACTAATAATAATACCAATACTGCTACTACTACTACTGCTACTGCTACTACTATTGCTTCTGCTACTACTACTTCTACTACTACTACTACTACTACTACTACTACTACTACTACTACTACTACTACTACTACTACTACTACTGCTACTACTACTGTCACTACTACTAATGCTACTACTACTACTACTGCTACTACTACTACTACTGCTACTGCTACTACTACTACTACTACTGATACTACTACTGTCACTACTACTAATGCTACTACTACTGCTACTACTACTACTACTGCTTCTGCTATTACTACTACTACTATTACTACTACTACTACTACTACTACTACTACTACTACTACTACTACTACTACTACTACTACTACTACTACTACTACTACTACTGCTGCTGCTGCTGCTGCTACTACTACTACTTCTACTACTGCTTCTGCTATTACTACTACTACTACTACTGCTACTACTACTAATGCTACTACTACTACTGCTACTTCTACTACTACTTCTGCTATTACTACTACTACTGCTACTGCTACAAGAGACGAGAAAACCAAAAACTGCTTTTTATGTACAAAGTCTCACACGACACAGTCCCTCAGTATATAAGTGATATAATTCCTCCACTAGTTGGTGAAATCTCGCATTATCCTTTAAGAAACCGTGATAATTATGAAATGATGCCAGTTAGAACTTCAATTTTTCAGAAATCTTGTATTCCTTCTTCTGTAGTGCTTTGGAACTCTCTTGGCTCTGATCTAAGACAGGTCCATTCAATTTTATCTTTTAAAAGTAATAGAGTATCTCGATCAAAGCCAGAGAGAGTTCCGGGGCACTATCTGGTCGGAAACAGACATTTATCAGTACTGCATGCAAGATTAAGGAACAAGTGTAGTAATTTGAACGAACACCTTTTTCAAAATCATTTAAAACAAGACATGTACTGTTCTTGTGAAAATGTAATTGAAAACGTTGATCATTACTTTTTTAAATGTCCCAATTATAAAAATGTACGACATACCATATTTCAGACCACAAGACCGTGTCATCCGATTAATTGCAGCATTCTCCTTCATGGAAGTGAGAACCTAACGTTTGAACAAAACTGCTTGATTTTTGGGGCTGGTCAAACTTTTATAAAAGAAACCAAACGTTCTAACACTTAGTCGTATTTGTCCTCTTTTTGGTTTGTTTCTGTAGTAGAGCTTAATATATATGTAGTTTGTCCTAGTGTGTCTATGTCAAAAGTTATTGTTATCTAACTCATATGCTGAAGGGGGTTCAAGATGGTTAGAGTATTTCAAACTCTACAATTTGTATTTATGCACTACATGCTATGATATCACTGCTCATTAGTATCGTCTCGAATAGACGATTCTGATGTGTAGTGGCACGATAGGTAGTGGTGCTGAAATCAGCAAGAAAAGTTAGATTTGTTCGATTTACTCCCTCTTATCTGGAACCCTGGTACAGTATAAAACCTTATTGAACGAGGCCAGGGTCTAAGAGGGGCATATCTGAAACGTTATTATCCCAAAATGTATGAGGTTGCCCATCTTAGATATTCCACTAGTTGCTCATCTATGTATGTGTATGTTAAATACAGTTGAGCCTTTGTTCAGCGGCCACTAAATAAAGAACCATTGATCCATATCTATATGAAAAAATGACGCGGGTGAAAGTAAGGTATAAAACCCCTCTATGAGCTGTCTGCATTACTTTCACTCTACATTAATCATTAATCTGTAACCACTAACCAAGATTTTAGTTAAGACATTGTTTTGAGAGACCGTTTTACAATACGTTTGCTGTATATACGAGAATAGGTTCCACTACTCTATTTGAAAGAGGTGTACTGATGGATAATTTAGAACTGTATTTTCATTTATATCTTGATTCTTCTTAACAAGAGTGTGTGGAGATACCTGAAAACAGCAACCTCTACCTGTCTCTCTCTACCTGTCTCTCTCTTTCTGACTCTTTTTCTCTCCTCTCTCTCTTTCTCTCTCTCCTTAACAGTATTTGTATTATTTGTGAAACTGTAGGGGAAGGGCCGACTCTAAGTTGGTAGAACTTGTGGCCCAACCCCTTTTTCTGTAAAAATTTGGAAATAAAACATGTTTAAACTAAAACTAAACTACTGCTACTATTACTACTTCTACTACTACTTCTGCTATTACTTCTACTACTACTACTTCTTCTTCTACTACTACTACTACTACTACTACTACTACTACTACTACTACTACTACTACTACTACTACTACTACTACTACTAGTACTACTACTACTACTACTGCTGCTACTACTATTACTTCTACTTCTGCTACTACTTCTACTGCTGCTGCTGCTGCTACTACTACTACTACTACTAATACTACTACTTCTATTACTATGACTTCTACTCCTCCTACTACTACGTGTAGTACTACTTCTACTACCTCTACTAATACTACCATTTCTACCACTACTTATACTACCACTGCCACTACAAATACTACATGTACTACAATGACAACTATTATTACTACTATTACTACTACTACTTCTAATACTACAATTACTGTCATTACTACTACAACTACTACTACTACTACTACTACTATTACTACTACTACTACTACTACTACTACTACTACTACTACTATATTACTACGACTACTCCTCCTCCTATAACTGCTACTACTACTTCTTATACTACCTATAATACTACTACAAATACAGCTATTACCACAACTATTATTAATACTTCTACAATTACTACTAATACCACAATTGTTATTACTACTATTACTACTACTTCTATTACTACTATTACTACTACTACTACTACTACTACTACTACTACTACTACTATTTCTACTACTTCTATTTCTACTACTACTACGACTTATTTTGCTACTACTACTACTGCTACTATTACTACTGTTACTTCTACTTTTACTACTTTAACTACTACTACTACTACTACCTCTACGACGATTACAGCTACTCATACACCAGCAAAAACATAAACAAAAACAAAGCAACAACAACTATAATAATAAATAACATGTCGTTAACGAGGGTTGTTCGAAAAGTTTCGGGGCAAGTGCTGTATTGTTTTTATCTGTTTATATTGTTCTGTAAAACATTCATAAATGATAGCTCTGACTGTATGCTATTGATTTATTGCCATGATTAAACGTAGTTTCTTTTACAGATAATATAAAACAACTGATCATAGAAATGTTATATAAAGCAATGGTACTTTAGCAACCACTAAATGTTCGATTGTATATTCACTTATTGACAAGAGCAAGTAAACTGACATTACCGCAAATGTCTATTTTGACGCACTTCCCGTCTCTCTGTCTAAATCTCCCTATGTCTTTCTCTGAGTCTGGTTCTCTCTGTCTGCTCATCTCTCTCTTTCTCCCTCTTGCTCTACTTCACGCTCTCTTCCTATGTCGCTTTCTCTCTGTCTCTGACTCTCTCTCTCTGTTTGTCGGTATTTCTCTCTCTTATTTTGTTGGTCTCTATTTTCTTTATGTCTCTTTCTCTGTCTGTCTGTCTGTTTGTCTGTCTGCCTGTTTTTACATGTATGTGTGCCTTAGTGTCTGTGTATCTGCATCTTTATCTATATGGCTGTTTATCTGTATGTGTGCCTGACTGCCTGTATGCCTGACAGTCTGTCTTTACGTATTGCTGTATGTCAGTCTGTCTGTCTTTGGCTGTGTGTCTGTTTGTCTGTTTCTATGTATGTCTGTTTGTCTGTCTGCCTGACTGTCTGTGTCTGTCTGTCTGTCTTTATGCATGTCTGTCTATATGTATGATTTTTCTCTCACTCTTTCTCGCTCTAATTAATCCTTTTTTTGTCTTTTTCTCTCCATCTCTGACTCTGTCTCTGATCGTCGATTTTTCTCCTTCTCTTTCTATCTCTGTCTCTGTCTGCCTGTATGTATTTATGTCTGTGTGACTATCTGTCTGATTGCCTGTCGGCCATAACGAACCATTGATTTGAATTGAATCTCCTTGTCTCTATTCTCTGTTGTCTGATGCAAAGCTTTATTCTCCAAGCGTTATATACCCAATATAAGTCCGTGATCCTTCTAAAACAAAAGTAGCAATGCCAAAAGAGAAAATTGCAGACTCGATTTGATTGAGTCTGTTCATGAGAAGTAATTAAACGTGCAATACTACTCATGCCCATAGCACCGGCGTAAGCAGTATTCTATTGTTAAAATTCTATCATCAAAACTAGTGATCCCCATACTACATAAATAACCAACATAAGTCATATAAAAGCAAATGTATGAGCCATGCAGGAAACACCACATACAAAACCCACAGTCACCCGAACAGCACCCTGACTAAATGGAACAGCAAATGAATATGCCACGCATATTGGAAGCATAACCCGTGTATGATGCATAACCCATCTAAGACACACAACACATATAGGACGCACTACTAACATACGACACATACCTTATGTAGTACACATAACTCGAAATGTGCATATAACCCATATAAGACGCATTACTCATATGGGACACATATCCGACATAGGACCAAAAATCCGTATACGCAAATGGGTAGATATATCTTGAAAGTGGCGGTGGTGAAAGTTTAAGCCATTTGCTCCGTGAAGACATTTGTAAGAAATATTTCAGATAATTTAGATGAATTGTGTAACACAGGAGTATTTGGAATTGTCACTTATTGCAGAATTTAAAAACAGTATATCTACCATTTCATTTAACCTTTTACTCCATGGATATTGATATAACAAGCCGCCAGGAATATAAAATTTAATTACATGGCATCAATATTAATTAGATATAGTTTTAATATGGGCTTATAACACAAACTGCCTTTGCCATAGCGGAAACTGAGAATCTGGCCAATCATAACCTTGAGAATGAACTTCGACTCAAACTGAGAAGTATTATACTTTCGGATCCAGATTTGCGAAAACTCAAATTCTGTCCTATCAGATACTTAAGACTGATATCAGGCTGTTTGAAACTTGGATACTTCTTTCTAAAAGGCATGTAAGCATTCGTAGCATTCAAAACTGCATCACATCCAAATTCGACACCTTTTTCCACATTTGAAATACAATCTACAGCAGTTGACAGCTTTTTGTGCATACATGATACTTCTTCAGGAATATAGTTAACACTGTTCCCCATAGACATGCATGTTGACGCCATTGCAAATAGTGTAACATAAAACGCTCCTGTAGAAGCCGTATGTTTAGAGTCTGCTTTATAGAATTATATACATGTAAATATAATCCTACAGTATTAACCAGGGCTACAAATATGTTCATATATGCCATCTCATACCCTTGGTCGCATTTGCAAACAGCTTGAATCCAGATGAGACAGCCAGAAACTCTGTGTCTCATCAGGATCCAAACTGTTTGACACTCATTCAATAGCATGTCAATAGTCTCGAATGGAATCAACACATCCGCAATTGTGCATGCATTATTTTACCAACATAAGAAAGGTTATTGGCAAGGAAGACAGATATGCACAATATAAGATCAATTGAATGTATACATCTTCTATACTTCCAGTCCTGGGGACGAATGTGTGATTACATTTGCGAAAAGTTTGGATCCAGATAAGACGGCAAGTAACTAATCAGGATCCATCCTATTTGACTCTCTGATAGAGTTTCTGAAATAATGTGATTCATGCCATTTCGAAGCAAAGCTAGGCAATGATATTGGTATCTGAACTATTCCCAGAGCTAAAAGAGGTATTTTATGACACCGTCCACAATTGCATCCTACAATTCGATACAGCGATAACTGTTTCGCAAGCTTTTAACAGCAATACAGTTTAAAAGTTGCACTCCGCTCAGACGGTCACAAATATTGTAAGAGTTGTTGTTTTACCCATTTTCGATAGCAAACGATAGGCATTGTCAATGTCTTAGCAGCATAATACCAAATACAGATTCGCCCCTGTCTTAAAGATGCCTTAGAAAAATCACAGACAACAGCATATGCATATACCAAATACATGTACTCTCCCCTGCCTTACAGATGTTCTGGAAAATATCACAATTTAAACCTTAACACTGGACGCCAGTTGGTTTTCCGGCTGCCTTGTCCCTTTATGCAATGAAAATTAATGTAAGAAATAATACGGTTATGAATAGTAATTAGACGTTTTTCATAACGGAACACCAATATATGTGCGTTTGGTCATGACATATACTAGTGAGATCTATATTTTTCTATAAGCAAACAGGACAGGCCCTAACCAGAGGGCTCCTATTCTTATTACAAATGCGTCTACAGGCATATGTACCAGAGAAAGGGTTAATAGTCCGACACCCAAGTTTGAAAAAGCAGTGTAAGCGTGCAACAGTTGGCAAAGTTTTCTTATTACTTATTCTGATAGAAAAGGCATTAGCCTTAGCCAGAATGACTACCTTGAGCGTTTTTCTAGAAACAAGACGGCGTCCAAGATGGCCGCCTTGGCATGCTTTCATCGGATTTCAGTTTGCTTGGAATAATATAGGTTTTTGTTTAAACATATTTTATTTCCAATATACAATGCATATACAACCAGGTAGTACATATCATAATCATGCAAGAAAAAAATCATATCAATGTCATGCATACTAGCAAAAGTGTCGGGCCACAAGTTCTGACAACATTAATTACGGCCCTCCCCGATTTCACTCAACTAGTTAGTATTTTCATCAAATTAGAATGTGTTGAGATCTATATCAATGTGTTTATAATTCTAACTCACAAAGAATTAAGAAAATATCTTTTATAGTAGTAATAATAGTGAAACTAGAACACTGACCAACTCAGAAAGGGACCGCATGGTGCTCACACTTGGGCAAGACTGTTTACCTATAAACATTCTCAGTTCGTATGGTTTACAGCAGATGAGAAATGTTTGATTTAAAGAGCGGACAAGGCTGAACTGGCAAAGTGTGACCCAATTCATTGATAAATCTAAAGAAATATAGTGTATGCCAAGCAAACTGAAATCCGATTAAATAATGCCATGGCGGCAATCTTGAACGACATCTTGTTTATAGACAAAACGCCCAAAGGTGCCATTCTGGCACCCAGTGGATTTTGGCCCTCCAATGCATTGTCTATCAAAATATGTAATAAAAGAATTGCCAGCAATTGCACGGTCTTTTTTTAGCACTGCCCGACTATAAATGAATTAATTCCCTTAACAATTCATTTATCTACTACGTCTGATGAGCATAATGAACTGGGTCGGCTTTGTTCTTAAAGGCGACAACATTTTTACATATTTACACCAATACTTGTGACTTCATGATTATTCATGGCTATTACTTAACTGTAGAAACATTTCAACACACAAAGCAGACGCTGAAATCTAAAAGGTACGTCTGATCTGGATCTACTCTGTTAGTAGAAAGGGTAATAACGCATAGGAGGGAACTGGATATATCTGTGGAGTGAATGGTTCATAGTTGTCTATATACAAATGCATTTGTATTAATAATCTGGCCATTGTTTTGAGATACAACACAGAGGAAATTGAACTGACAACGATTTTTATAACAGGATAATAAACCATAACCTGCTGAATATATTAAACTGGCTCCCCCCGTTCTCAATATTTATCAAACAAAAAACTGTATTAATATCTAGCACTACATTCTGTATTACAAACAGTGTTTTTCCTAATCAAATGGCTCCCTAGAAGCCCTTTGATTGGGATGGGTCTCCACCGTATGAACTGGTCGTATACTTTCGATCCCATCACTTTAATGGTTAACCTTTCAGTTTCCTGTGATATATTACAGTAAAAACGCTCTAAAGCGACCACTTATTTTTCTCTCTCATGAATATTCATGACAGAAACAATCACATCATGAATACATGTAATAATAAGATGATTTCTCATAATGGCAAATTAGAACACATGGTATTTTAACCATGGAAGAAACAATTAGGTTTGATGGTATAAGTTTTGAAATTGAAATATTGGTTAGGATGGTGCTAGGAGGCATGAGTAGTGTTGCACTTTTAATAACTACTCAGGCACAGACTCAATACAACCGAGTCTGCAATTTTCTCTTTTGGTATTGCTACTTTTGCTGTTGAAGGATATCTCACATAATGTATGTACTTTCACAACAGCAGGTGTTAAGTGCTTGTGTAGCGGCCGTAAAAAGTCGTCCAGTATTTTTTTTTCAAATTCTGTTTGATGTCTGCCCCAGTAATTAGGCCTTTCGTCCTTTGAGTTTGCGAAAGAGTTTTTGATCCTAATGAGATTGGAATTGCTTCATATTTGGTTTAAACCCAAACAATTCTATTCAAACGTCGAGGTAAGGTGAAGAGGTTCAAGTGCGCATTGTCCTGTTTTTCACTCAAAAGCACACATATGCCTTGTTTGTGGTAGGGCCGTAATACATTCAAGCGTCTAGGTCAAGTGGCCATTGTTCTGAAGTTACAGTTTCGTATTTCCCTTTCAAACATCGTGATCTTAGTGTTACATTGTTTGACCCTCATGAGATGCTGACGAAACGAGTTACTTGGCGTTTCTGAACGAGACATTTTTGTAAAGCTCTTCACAAATAGCCATGAGTTTGAAAGGGTTAATTCCTGTTGCGTCAAACAAGTTTCATCTAACGTCGTCGGACTGACTTTGTCCGACGCTTGCATTTTGATCACCAAACGTCAGTTTTTTTACAATGAAGAAAGTATTCCAAAAAGGAAATTAATATAATATACAAGTACTTGAATAGCTCTGATCTAATATTTCAACCAATAAGGGCATTTCTCAAAGATTATCATGTAAAAACACGTCGCATGTTTGTAATATGCATTCAGCCATAAAATCAAATATTAAAGTTTTTGTTTAAATAATTTGAGAGGTACACGTTTTCGCGACTATTTCGGAGGATGATCAGTTAAGATTGAACAGGGAAAAGAACTCAGCCAGTACCAAACGTGTAATGAATAGAAGTGTGATTTTTAAGTACCAAATATAGTATTGTTTCAAACTGTTTAATGTTGTCATTGAATAAATACTTGAGCTGATGAAATTGATAATGATATTCGGTATAATTAAATAAATATCGCATCCTATGAAGGACGACAACACGTATTGTCAACACAAGGTTGGTAATGTCGACCGAGGCGTAAGCCAGTGTGGACATTACCATACCGATGGTTGGCAATACGTGGTGTCGCCCTCCATATGATGTGATATTTATATAATCAGATGCGTATTATTTGCTGATTTTATATACATAGTATAGGTACACAGGATAGTTTGGTACTGGAAGAACATGTAGAGTCAGGTTTATTAAAATGGCATCAGCAAACATAACAGACCCTGGTCAGAAGGTGAGTATAAAAAAACGTTTGGTCTATGTCTACTTCGTTTGTAAAGGCGTGAGAAGACGTTTGTATGAAGGGAATAACTATGTAATTAATGACGTAAACTATGAAGAAAACGGGGGATATCCAGGGACACCCAACTAACTTTGAGAACTGCAGTGTTCTATGTATTGCGGTTTTACTGTAATTGTCATCTGTCTTGGGAGAAGCTCTCTTATGATGATCTGCTCTGTTGCCAATGTGGATTATTTTAAGGCATATACAGGAACTGTACTGTTAACACAGTTTTGATCATTCACTTTTGCAGTTAAACTGCAACCGACAGGTCAGTGATTACATTTGCAAACAGTTTGGAACCAGATAAGACATGGAATTACTCGGTGCCCCATCAACATCCAAACTATATGACACCTCGATTGCAGTTTGGTATACCAACTGAGTACAGAATCAGTTCTGAAAATGAAGTGGGTTAAAATGTGTAATTTGCTCAACAACAGTATACATAAGTTCAATCCATTCATAGAGAATGCTATCTACAGCTAAACAATGTTTGTCCATTCCAAACTGTTTCACAGATTAAACGCCATTAACTCATCTTTCACATTGACGACTGTTAACACAGTCCCTCATACTGACACCTTGGTCGCGTCCATAGGCGCGCATGATTTTATTGTCACAAATGTTTAAGAACCATAGTATAGCCGGGTAGAGATTGTGGTGAAATAAGTTGATAGGCTTTACTGTTTGGCATGGTAGCTCAGTCGATAGAATGTTGGCATGGTAAGCCAGAGGCCCTGGATTCGAGTCCCAGTTGAGTCACAACTATCTCAACATGTAACATTTGACGCCCAATGTAAACAACCAACAAGGTGATTTATATGAAGATAATATAAAGATCATTTGTGATAATAAGAGAATCGTGGAGTGTTCTTTGAGTAACAATTCGGGTGGATTTCTTGTGTAGAGGGTGTGTGTGTAGCCAGGTAGAGATTGTCGTGAGACTTTACCGTGTGACTTGGTAGCTCAGTCGGTAAAGTGTTGGCATGGTAAGCCAGATGCCCTGGGTTCGAGTCGAGTCACAACCATCTCAACATGTTACATTTGGCGCCCATCTTTTTCACCATATTTCAATACAATTCTTAAATTACCTTTTTTCTAGTCAATGCTCCTTTTCAGTAGATTAAGTTATAGGTGTTGCGTCTAAAATAGCTTACACGGTAATGGTCTAAACAAAGCCTATATGGTAATGGGTGTAAACATGGCATTTAGTTAATTGAGCAAATTTGACCACCAATTGTATTACTTCTTGTGCCCTTTAACCCTTTACCTCGTGAATAAGACATATTGACATCATGGATATTTAATAGCTGAATTTCATTGTGATATGCGTGTTTAGGCAATGGCGGAATCGTTTAGAATTTGGTTTATATTACTGCATAACAATGCAAAACTGGATGCAGACTAGGTTTTCAATGGCAGCATTTGCGTGCTATTATTATATGAGCTGGTATGATATGAGCTGTTATTATTTACTGTTATCATATGATTTGGTATTACACCTGTATATGAATTATTTACCTCTTTTGGTGCAAACTAACTTTCCTCCAAAAACTATCGTCCCCTCGAGACTGTACTTCCCTTCATTTTGTCTCTTTAATGTAAATAATGTATCAAACAGTTTGTATCTAGATGCAACGCCGAGCTATTTGGCGCCTCACATTTGCAATCACAGGTTCGCTCTTTGTGAAAACATATCCGAAGGGGCTCATGCAAACATTCCCGTGTTTTGCTATCTCACGCTTTAACTCGTTAACGCCATACACTACGGTTGCCTTTTGACACAGTTGAAGACAGAATAGACCCGGATCTAACAGTTGATATAGCAACTGTAGTCATTATAGTCTGTTCCGGTCGCATTTGGATTTATTTAGATATGAGTCTGACATATATTTAACAACCAGCTCAAAATTTGAGAGACGCTTTACAGTGTCCCTTACCCGCATGAGGTTACATCCGCTCCACAAAGGGGATACGATGGGTACCTGTGAGGGTCAATAGCTGGTACTGCGTCTGCGTAATCATGATGTGTTATGTTAGCAGTGCTCAATATTGTAGGCAAATGGCTAAATGACCAGGGGAAATTTATAGTTAGCCGAGCGGTTATTTAGAATGAAAATAGAATAAAGCTATGTACTTAACTCTTCTTTTAGACGTCGTTTAAAGCAATTGTTGACAGACCGACAGACCGTCGGACACCAGACGGTCACAAAAAGCTCACAGGAGCATAATCGAGTTAGCTAATAACACTTCAGCCAGCTTCATTGCTGGCGGTTTTATTTGGCAATATTGGGAAAATGCATTTTAATAATTATGAAATTGTATCTTAAAACTCATTGATTTGGAAGTCAAACATTATTTTGTATCTATCATTTTTTATAACTTCGCCCTATGACTATTCCTGTAAAACTCATGACATCTTTTATACACATTCACATGGGGTTTTGGCAGAAATTGTACAATAATATCTATATTATTTCGGAAGAAAACATATTAACCCTTCGCTTGCTATTCACGTCAATATACGTACCTGTAAATAGTGTAGACCCAGATGAGACAGCTCCTGCAGGAGCTGTCTCATCATGGTCTGCACTTTTTACAAATTGACTGTGCAACTAATGCACTCCACAGCAGTGATTTCACAGCGAAATACTTGTACACAGTGAAGATGTATGTAATTATACAACAGGACATGTGCAAAGAAGGAGAAATGTATTTTAAAATTCAGCAAACGAAGGGTTAAACCCTATCAGGCGGCTCGACTTGATCTGTATGATCTGAATCTTCTCTGCTTACAAAAAAATAACGGCAAACATGTTTATGGAGTAAATGGTGGACTACATGTACAAACTGCACATTGATAAATTTATTGATTCATGATGAACCATAAACCGTGTGCACACAGTTTCGATCCAGATGAAACACTGAATAACTCGACGTTCCATTAGAGTTAAATTAGTTTACACTTTAACTGCATTTATATAAATTTGAAGTAAAGGGTACTTTATATTAAATAGTGCTGAACTGAAATCATTGTGTCGTATTTATAGTATATTCAACGTGGGTAAACCGGAGCCCTGAAAGAGGCGTCGTAGCAAGTACGTGTATGTTTGCAAATCGCCTAAATAGTAAATTTCATGTTAATAACTTCCTTGGTATGAATGCTTTTCACATCTTTGCAGACTGTCACAGAATATACCAAAATCAATCTGACCATCCTGTAGGAGCAACCTTATCAATGTCTCTTCTGTTTGCCTTACAGTTTCTACCAATGCCTAAAAGGCCTGTGTGCATATGTCATTGTAAAAATTGAGCTAATATTTATTCATGACGTCAGTATATTTGCTTGAATATTCAACAGAAAAAGAGTAAATGTGACAACATGCACTACATGTATATTGATATTTTTTATTCATCACATATCAACATTCGAATAAAATAAAAATTATTTAACCTCTAAAATATTTATAAGACATGTTTTTGAAACTTTCTCCTTATACTAAACGTTTTTTCACACATTTGCAAACAGAGTAGACCCCCGCCGTATTGCTTATAAATCACTCTACAGTTTATACCAGTATCACAATATTGTAATGTACATGCCGTATGCCATTACAAAATGTCAGTTAATAAATATTCATGATATCATTATTTTTCTATAATTGATATTCAATATGGAAGGAGTTAACAGACTCATTTAATTTACTTAGGATACCAAAATTGCATAACATCTGATCTGAGTCCAAACTGCTTGTAAACGTTTCCAATCAAGTTGTAAATATTTTACTATGTAGCAACGCTATACATTGTAGCAGAGAATTAATTAAAACCTACACAAAACGGATAGTCGTTAAGTAACTCAGTATTGCATCAGAATCACAATAGTTTGTCACTATAATCAATCTGTTTACACAGAAATACAAGAAAAATGTACCAAACAGCAGGTTTGCAGAAGAAAAATTATTTAGTATGAAAAGAGTTTAACCCAATGAATATTGGACATGTATATACTGACATTTGTAAACAGTGTATGCCCAGATCAGACAGCTCCTAGAAACGTTCTCTGATCAGGTTATACACTGTTTGACATTGAAAATCCTCTGCTTCATACAGAGTGGACTTTCTCTGCCTTTACTCGAGTTGGTACACGGAAATATTGTTGTTGTTGTCACCACCACTCCCACTACTTATATACAGTTTGCCAGTCTTACATGTTATGGCCAAGGGGAACAGGTTTTCCTTCTTTAACAAAACTTTTCCCAACTTTCCACTGGGAGACAGTTGGTGAATACAACCTGTCCAAAAACTACAAACATATACATGGCCCCCTTCATCTACCGTTATTCCCCGTGGCCTCCGTAACTTGTCATTTCTATACGTTGCCATCACACGACCATCTCTACTCAAACACACAATTTTATACATGTCGTTATCACTGACATAGATGAGACGTCCGTCTGGACTCGTTGTTATTCCATAAGGATCTTTAAATAATTTATTTCCTGTGTCGTCTGAGTCAATTTGCTGTAACAAGTTACCAGTCAAATCTAACATATGAACAGAAGGAACAGGATCCACACTGGTCAGGATGAGCTTTCCTCCATTGTGAGTTATGCCACGGTAACGACCTGGTCCAGTTATAGTGCCAATCGCTGACAATTTTGGTGACAGAGACATCAACTGAATACGGTTATCCTCAAACGTCACTGCCAGCTGATTGTCCCCAATCATTGTAATGTCGGCATGGTGTGACATTAATGAAACTTGCTGTGATATTTTTCTTTTTTCCATGTTGATAATCTTGACACATTTTATTGTGCGATCAGTAACTGCCAGATGTCCGTTAGTCAGTACGACGGCACCACTAATGTAACAGTTACGCCCATCGTTAATACCGGATTTAACCTTTATGTCTTGGAGATATTTGACAGTTTCTGGTTGGCCAGCTAGTGAGAGAGTTCCAAGACGAGGTAACGATGATGTAATAACTTCAATCTGGTCATCACGGGTGAAAACAAATCGTTGTGCTTTGATTGTTTGATTGATCCGGACAGCCTCTATCTCTAACGCTGATATTTTCTCCTTTGCATACTTCATCGCGATGAAGACTTGGCTATACTTCTTCAGTTCACATTTTCTGTCCATGTCGGAGCTCATTTCATTAACAACTTTGATCATGTCATCGACTCTCGATTCTTGACGTGTAACAGAGTCCAGATACTCCGTTCTTTGTCTTGCAGCATCGTGGAGTAAATCTTCTTCCAATATATCGAGTGGCTGGTTGATGTCTCGTCTTAACGTTTTCACCTCGTCCACCGCCTGGTCGTAGCTATTAACCAATTCTTGCCGGCACTGTTCTGACCGATTCTTACCAGACTTTAATCCATCGACAAGCTTCTTTAAATTGGAACAAACTTCTTTGAATTCTGCACTGCGCGTTATTTTGGTTGAACTGTCGGATATGTAAGACACGTTGTCTCCGCATGTTCTGTGGTGTAGAGGCACACAGACACTACAACCAAGTTGTATATGCGAGCTGCAAAAAACACTAATTGATTCGTCTGGGTGCTTCTGGCATCTGTCCCTCTGTGGGTCTGCAGCCCCGGAAGCCCCTTGAAGTTGTTGTTTGCCCTCTTGTGACTTAGACATTGTCGCCACATCCATTAACATATGGTGTTTTACAGCTGGCAACTTTTTATGGTAATTCATGCACTCGTGACACAAATTTTCTCCACAGTCCACACAATGGATGATAGCCTCCATTCTCTTTTCCTCCTTGAGACACAACCCACATACATATTGATAATCCTCCTCCGACCCCATTTGTAGAGTTTTGCTGAAACGTTTAGATAAATTCGACATGTTTGTGATTGATGAATTAAACGTTCCTAGGAGGTCTACAATCAGACGAGAAATGGGAGCGAGGTGTAAAGAAGAGTTATGATGTCATGTTTAGCGTGTATGACAAGTGGGTATGTTTGCGGCCATTTTTGCGGACATTTCAACCGTTCATATGGCACGTTTGGTTTTGAAATAAACAAATAGGACGGCCATTGTAGAAACATTGTAGCAGGATGGCAAAAAACGGACAAATATGACATATCAAATTATAGGAACAAAATTTATTTATTAACAATGATGAAATAGAGACTTATGATTTTAATACGTTAATAAAGTGCCTCAGTCTATATAGTATTTTATTTCGGGTTGGCTTCTTATTATAAATGTTAGTATACGTTCTGGTGTCAGCTTATAGCGCAAATCATGGTAATGTTTACGCTTTTCTGCCATGGCCTGTGTCCTTTAAGTGAAATGACCCGCTGCATGATTATATAGTTTTCTTTAGCTTTTAGTTTTTCTTTAGTAGGGTTAGATGCATTTATATACTGGATTGCTAAGCTACATAAAATCCGTATATGGCGCGTTTTAATGCTAACTCTAGTTGTTGTACTACTACTAAACTATCTAAACTTTTAACGTCGTGTCTTACTACTATCAAAGAACATGTTAAACGTTACTGTGATAAAATATAATGTTTTTGGTCCAAAAAAAATTCAAATGATATTTTAACTAAACTTGAAAATGAACAGTATAACATTTCTTGATTGAGCTCTTACGATTTCTCTACACTCTTTACTACTCTACATCACAATCTTATAAAGGATAAACTGATTAAATTGATAGAAAAAACCTTTGCCAGAGAAGATAAAATGTTCCTTGCTTGTAAAGTTCAACGTTCATTCTTTTCGAATTCTGAAGTTGAATATTACACAATGTGGAATTGCCTTGATGTTTGTAGATCTTTAACATTTCTTTTAGATAACATATTTGTGCGCTATGGGGATACCATATATCGTCAAGTTGTTGGTATACCTATGGAAACAAATTGTGCCCCTCTTGTTGCAGATTTGTTTTTATATTGCTATGAGAAGGATTTCATGTTGAGTTTAAAACCTGATACACAATCTGACATTGTTAGTGCTTTTAATAAAACGTCTAGGTATTTAGACGATATTTTGAATTTGGATAATCTTTATTTTGAAAATATGGTTTCTTCTATTTACCCAAAAGAACTGTCTTTAAACAAAGCGAACCCATCTGACATTCAAGCTTCCTTTTTAAATTTGAATCTTTCCATCACTAATGATAAAGTTTCGTCTAAAATATACGATAAAAGGGAAGATTGCGATTTCAAAATTGTCAATTATCCTTTTCTAGATGGAGATGTTCCCCGGTCTACATCTTATGGGGTTTACATTTCTCAACTTATTCGCTTTGCCCGAGCCTGTTCTTTGCTAGTAGATTTTAATAGTCGTAATTTAATTATAACTCAAACTTCTTAAGCAAGGCTACAGATATCATAAAATTCGGAAAGCTTTTTCAAAATTCTATTATAGAAATGTACCCCTCATTAATAAATATAACTACAATTTACGGACGTTACTGCAACAAGGTATTTCTCATCCAGATTTCTATGGTGATGTTATCTACAAACTGGGGAAAATTCGGGGTCACATCCATTTCCATGATTTGTTTTTTTAACGCATTAAATATTTTAGAAGAAAGGTTATGACCCTATTATATTGCAACACTCTCCATGTTTGGTTATCGACCCATTTACGGTCGGTCGCTACGCTGTTCCTCTTTGCTTGCACGATGACAGGCCGAGGGTCGTACTCTATGATGGTATACTCTTAAACCCAGAAATGGGATGAGCTTACCAGACTCATGTATTACCTTTTCTCTGTCGTGTCCTTAACGGCTTTCATTGCAATATGTTCGGTTGAATTAACTGATAATAATGATACTACTACTGCCACTTTTTCTTCAACTACTACTACTATTATTATTATATTTCTTTATTTATAATAAATGCTTTACATTATTATCAATATCATTATTATTATCATTGTTATTATCATTATTATCATTTTTATTATTACATGAATACAGTAAAAAGAAAATTTAAGGAAACGGTCAGACACCTCGTGTAAAATCCTTACTACAAAGCAACGGATATTGAATGTGGTAAACCCACTCTTATGCCTTCACTTGCTATTCAAGTCCATATACCTACCAGTAAATAATGAAGACCCAGATGACACAGCTCCTACAGGAGCTGTCTCATCAGGGTCTGCACTATTTACAGGTTGATTGTGCAACCAGTGCACTCCACAGCAGTGATTGCACAGCGAAATATTTGTACTCAGTGAAGATATATGTAATTATACAACAGGGCATGGGTAAAGAAGGAGAAATGTATTTTAAAATTCAGCAAGCGAAGGGTTAAAGGGACAGCTTGATAGATAAATATATGTGGGTTATTTTTAAAAACATGTGGTGGTCTGATACAGGCCGAAAGAAATGCTGCGATGCTTTTCTGTATAACTACATCCTGCATGACGCCATAATCTGTCGTTACAACATATAATTACACATGGTGTGGCATTCGTTGTAGAAGGTACATTTGTTCTCCTTAGTAACCATTCAACAGAGGCCAACTTCTGAGATTTTAAGGCAGGTGTTTGCAGGATGATAGTTTTGCAAAAATACTCCCGTTGGAGCTTTTCTCATTACATTCACATAGCTGTTTTTGTTTTTCTTCGGAATCATTAGTGTTGATGGTATAACATTTGAAAATGAATTAAGCCGGTGCTAGGGGGCATGAGTAGTGTTGCATTTTTAATTACTACTCATGAACAGACTCCATAAAACCGAGTCTGCAATTTTCTACTTTGGCATTGCTAATTTTGCTTTGAATATTTAAACAACTACACACCTTTCAAAACCACACTTATTAATTAGTTTTTGTTATTAGTTGTGGTTTAAGTGGTTATTATTAGTGGTCATTTTAGTGGTTTTGATAGAAACGGTCTGCTGTATTATGTGTCATACGTCACCTTATGCCTTTGGTATCTCACATGTGATGCATCGGGTAGGTAACATTTTTATTTCAACAAAGTTTTATTCAATCATGAAAATGATTAGATAACAGACATAGCCTATCTAAAGCCTCTCAAGACTTTACGCCTTGGGTTGAATAAAGGCATAAATATTCAGACCTCTAATCGGGATTTAGATCATGCCTACAATATTATATACAAAATGTTTTTGCTGTGGTTATATTAACATTTTCAGCGAAATTGCAAAGATTCTAATCCAAACCACCGTTTCAATGTTGTTTGTTTATGGATGAAATCATATGGCTACTCCTCTGATTAAATGATCTGATTCTACAGCTTCTTCACTGTGTTAAAAACACAATAAACATTAACAAATATATATAGGACGTAATTACAGTGTATTTAGTACATGAGTATTTATAAATGGAAAAGTAGTACATTCAAGCAGGCAAAACCACATACAAACACACACACAAACACACATCTACACACCCAGACGCACACACATACACACACGCGAGATGAACACAGAAAACACCAACAATCACACAAGAACTAGAGACAAAACATTCCACACATGAACAAAATCACAAGCATAAGGACACATGACAAACAAAACCAAAGGTGACAAAGAGAGTACCGCCTTGGCACGGTCAATAACAAAAAACTCCACTGGGTGTTTAAACCGGTTTACGGACGTCCTAACCTCACATTTCTTTCAAAGTCACGCTAGCTTTACAAAAGGTATAAATAAAGGTATCCCCGCCGGACTTACCCACAACATAGAAGACGGTAAACACATGACAATATATAAAACATAACATAATAACTGTGAAAATCCGTCAAGTATGTACTCAATGACTTTGCTAAATTCAGAGCACCTGCAGGATAGCCGTTAAGGGCACGACAGGGAAAAAGTAATACATGAGTCTGGTAAGCTCCTCCCGCACCTGAGTTTAAGAGTATACCATCAAAGAGTACTACCCTCGGACTGTCATCGCGCAAGCAAAGAGGGAAGCGTAGCTACCGACTGTAAAAGGGTCGATAACCTGCAGTGCGTTGCAATATAATGGGATCATAATTGGAAAAGTAGTAAAGTCAAGCAGGCAAAGCCACATGCAAGACGCAACCACCACCAAAACACCGATAGACAGCATGACACACACACACACAACCACACACCCAAACGCACACACACACACACACACGAAATGAACAAAGAAAACACCAAAAGACATACAAGAAGCAGGGACAAACGTTCCACAACATGAACAAACCACAAGCACAAAGACGCAAGGCAAACAAAAGGAAGGGTGACAAAGGGAGTACCGCCTTGGAACGGTCAGCAGCAAAAACACCACTGGGGTTTAAACCGGTTTACGGACGTCCTAACCTCACACTTCTCTCAAAGTCACCCTAGCTTTACAAATATTGCATAACCCTTCTTCTTAAATGTTTTAATACGTTTTATTAACAAATCATGAAAATTTATATGACCCTGAATTTTCCTAAGTTTGTAGATAACATCCCAATAAAATTCTGGTAATAAATACAAATAACCCGTCAAAAGAACTTGTATTCAATATATATATTTTACGAATAAAAATCAATATGCTTATGGGTAAAATTATTTTTTATATAATGTGCAGTCCATTCCAAGAATACGCTTAGAAACAATTCTTAGCGATAAAACACAATAATACGGCAATTATTAGTTTGTAGATGTTTTCGTTTTTGTTTTTTCTTTGGTATTCTTTCACATGAAGTTCGTGACACTTTCCGAACCATTCCGACACAGCGTTACAAGAAAGTTCGTAACGGATCAGTGAAAACCCACATTTCGTTGTGACGGACTTTACGTACGCCCCTAGCCGCGGCTTAAGTGATATTCTATTTTCTTCACCAAAATTGATATTCCTAATTCAGAAGGACCAGAAATATGACAATACTAAGAACGCGGTATGTATCGACTTTTTGCGGCTTAAAGTTGTGCAGTGCAATGGAAATAAATATGTCAAGAAAGTATATGACCGAATGCTTAGAGACATTGAAAATAGTGACAGAGTTGTTATTTGGGTCACTTAAGTGCGGCATGCACTTAATAAATTCGGATTTTAAAAATGTATGGATAGCCCCCGTGCAAGAGTGGTGTCATCAGAATAAAAGTTATGTATATCCCCAATTAAATATATGCATGTATGAAAGCGGAACTCCGGCTTGAAGAAGTCAGTTTTATAGTTCCATGTTTTGTAATTAGAATAGTTCCAAATCACATACATGTATAAGTTTCATCAAAGAAGAATTTTATCCAAGTAAATGTCCTGTATGAAAATGCAAACTAAGGAAATATCATTGTATAATTGTCAACACATAGAAAAGGTGACCGTTGCCTACCAGTAAATATAAATTACATTTTCTCGGCCGACGTTATTGCCGTTCGTATAAACCCAACAATTAGTACTTCTCTCACCAAAGGCTAAACTAGAACTCTCTCAAAATTATTGAGTACGCATCTTAATAAACCACGTAATTTCTCGGACATGTTAAAGTGCGAACAAAAGCATCTGACCGCTAATTGGTTTACTTCGATTCGTACTGAGTACTTACACCGTACCTGAACAATTACAGTGGTATAATTACAAATCATAAACGCTCACCTGTAAAATTATAGTGGTATAATTACAAATCATAATCGATCACCTGTACCATTATAGTGGTATAATTACAAATCATAGTCGCTCAATTGTAACATTATAGTGACATGATTACAAATCATAATCGCTTACCGTACTTGTGCCATCATAGTGGTATAGTTGCAAACCATGATCACCCGCCTGTACTATAAAAGTGATATAATTACAAAGCATGACCATTTACCTGTATGGTAACAGTTCTGATGTTACAAAGCATGATCGCTCACCTGTACCATGAAAATTCTATAGTTACAGAGTATGATCGCTCACCTGTACCGTAATAGTGGTGTAATTACAAGTAAGATCGCTCAACTGCACCATGATCGTGGTGTAATTACAAGTATTATCGCTCACCTGTACCTTACGTAACATCTATCACCCCACCAGCAAGACTATCAACTGGAAGAATTGACATTATCACGCTTGAGAAATGCTCTCTAGAACTGTAAATTAAACACTGTAAATTAAAGACGTTTGCTAGTATGTATTGTATTGGTGTAACAAAGGGATAACATCTCTGACGCAGTAATCAGACGTTACTTTCGGTCTATACGAGGTCGAATTGCCGTCTGCATCAACAACAGAGGTGGGCACATAGGATACTGATCGAAAGATAAAACACACCAGAACTGTGACTAAATACATTTTTGAACTTGACCTGTGTCTTTGGGTATTTTTACACTTTGATTTTTGCACCATCATACAGCCAGTTAAACCGCCGGTTACTCAAAATCAGATATGTTCGACATATTCTATAGGGTCTGATCTTAAGTTTCGAACCAGATTGATAGGCTGTATGTTAAATAGGCGATGAGATATCCCCAAACAACAACAAAGTGCACACTTTATTTCTGAATTGAGAAATGTAGTAATAAGAAACCCTTGGAGTGTTTTTTGAGTATGAATTCGGGGCCAGCTCTTGTTTAGAGGGGTGTACGTAGCCGGATAGAGGTTATAATGAAAATAGTTGATAGGCTTTAGTCTGTGCAGCTTGATAGCTCTGTTGGTAGACTGTTGGCATGGTAAGCCAAAGTCCCAGTCGAATCACAACTGTTTTACCATGTTACACATATACGCAACTATTTAAAATATTCATGGAGTAAAACGCTTAAAGAAGATAACTCGGTACACTTTATTATGTATCATTTAATTAAATCTTAGCGCATATTTTGATATTGAAGTTGTATGACATATATCATAATTGTTCGATATATGTTTCAACATTTGTAATGCAAATTTAGAAAGCTTGATTTATTACGTTGACCCGGTATACTGTATGCATATTGAGCAAAATTCTGGGCCAAGTTTTGAAATTTTGTTTATCGTAAATATTTCAACTTGTGTTGTTATATATTACATGTATATGTACAACATCGTTGTATATGTATTGGTCATATATATAGGAATTTAATCAAATAAAACAGTTTCAGTTTCAAATGCGTGATAACCTATGCAATCAGTTTTCTATCAAATACCAGGCACATCTATCAGGATCGAAACTGTGTGATGCATATTCACTATTTTTGAAAAACAAAACAAGAATCAAGAAACTCCATTTGAAGAATTTATAGCAGTTGTCAACTGTTGCAGATAGTAATGACTTAGCATACAGAGAGTTCGTGGTTATCTGTCAGTCAGGACACATGTGATATAATGAGATACTCAGTGTATGGCCAGCATCAAAACATTTTCTCTGTAGGTACACTTTTTAATGTCTTTGCAAACACAATAGACCCCAATCTGTCAGCTCTTGCAGGAGCTGTCTGACCAGAGTCTGTCCTGTTTGCACATGAGTCTACAGTGTCCGCAGTGGTCAAATAGGCATTAGCCAGATTTATTATTTGTATGCCGTTTTCCACTTTTTCGTCGTTTGTTCGTTTGTTTGTTTTCCTTTTCCTCTGCATTATCTTATTTACTTTTTTGGAAAGAACTTATGTATCCCATTAGTTGAAACTTGAAACATAAGTCATTATAAACATTCAACTATCTGGTATGCAAGTCATTATAAACATTCAACTATCTGGTATGCACGATGGCATTATAAATGATAAATTCATAGATTATCATGCAGTTAAAGGGAGATAACTCGACATTAGTTATATATTTCGGTTAATATCAGTTATCTTTGCACGCTAAGGGCGTATTGCGACCACATACGCGAACAGATCAGATTCCAGGCACGTCTGTCAGGATCCAAATTGTGTGACAGTCTTTGTTGAGGGGTAGGGGTGGAGTAAGAACGGGGGGGGGGGGTAAAAATGGAGAATATCCATTTGAAGACTTTTATAGCAATTAACATATTTCGCAGACACACAAAGAGAGATTGTGGTTACCTATCAATCAGAACACAGATGAGACAATGAGTCACTCGGTGTATGACTAGGATCAAATAGTTTGACACTGTAGTGCTTGTGTTTGAAAACCTATTCCGAACACCCCTAACCCCTTCCGTGTTTAATATTCATGCAATGAATAATGCTATCATGAATATAGTTATTAGCCGAACTTTCCTGATGGCATAATTATGTTCACTGTTCAGACAGATGTTTCTGTTCAGACAGAAATTGTAGAATCAGATCTATATCACACGGCTCCTATAAGAAACGTCTGATCTGGGTCAACACTGTATGCAAATGCGTGAAAAGGTGTTTATATGAAAAAAAGGTTAAACCTTTACTTTATGGAAACGCTTTGAAGCATTTGCAAACGCAATAAACCCCGATCTAATCGCTCTTTTAGATATGTCTGATGCGGGTCTGTCCTGTTTGCTTTCGAATGGCATATACCATGTAGATCTGATTCCAGATATTATGCAATGGCTAAAGGTTGACGTGTTCTCTTGTGTTCGTTCCAAGTGCTCTCGCTTTATTATTTTATTTACAATATAGTCGATACAGTGTTGTAACATTTTACTCCATAAATACTCTCCCGTACACCTTTACACACAGCCTGTTCCGTTTGCGTATAAAATGATATCAGATATAAGAGATCCAAATAAGATGCGTATATCAAAACAGTTTTCAAGAATAATTTCTCTATTTCTCCACCAAACCCTATGTTGTGACCACTCTTTACAACACTCTTTAGAACTGTCTTGTAAACACGATTAAATGGTTAATAATGCCGTTGTGTCGTACATGGCTATCCATGAATCAACTATATAAAGCTGCATAAGTTCATATTTTTAAAACGAAGAAACTAAATAAAACAGTAAAACAGCTGAAGCCATTGTAAAATGTACGCATACCGAGGTTCTCGCTTTTGTACATCAAATTATGTCATGCGAGTCACGTGATGTTGATCTATGTCATTAATGCGACGATGAGATGAGGTCACATGGTTTGAATCTGACTTTACGCATGCCCACACCAAACGTTCATTCCATTGTTCTAAAAAAGGGATTCCATGTAAACCAGAGACTGGAATTAGCCCTTATCCCGCTATCTGCAACATTAACCCTTCGCTTGCTATTCACGTCAATATACCTAGCTGTAAATAGTGAAGACCCAGATGAGACAGGTCCTACAGGAGCTGTCTCATCAGGGTCTGCACTATTTACAAATTGATTGTGCAACCAGTGCACTCCACAACAGTGATTGCACAGCGAAATAATTGTACACAGTGAAGATATATGTTATTATACAACAGGGCATGGGTAAAGAAGGAGAAATGTATTTCAAAATTCAGCAAGCCGTTGATATTGGACCAACAGATTATCAAACTATTGATCGAACCAGAAGTAAACTTATCCCAGATTCAAAAATGAGCAGAATTATTTTTTCACGATGTTATAAGGGTTAGATCCATACCTATATTCTGTTCTCCATAAGTACACATCGTAGACTAAGATTTATAATATTTCATGAATATCAATTGATTAATTGTTACAATAGCGCATGAACACAGGAAGTTTTTATCTTAGCAGAAACTGTAAAATCATATTCATATCAAAAACCTCAATAGTGGGCAGTGAAATAAAACGGTTAAGGAATACAAATGAAAGTCTTCAAAATTAAATGTTGTAGGAAGTTCCCAATGGACTTTTCATCGTAACTGTCATCCTGTATTAACCCTTTCATTGTTCTATGTTTATTTCGAATGTCAATACCTACTGAATATTATTCGACACAATGGTTATAATGAATTATAGAAATGGAACATTGTAGTCATTTTGGAAAGTAAAGAAACATATCTATTAAATTCCCTAGCAACCAGAGCCTAGTAACCTATAGGAGCCGTCTGATCTAGGTCTACTCTGTTTGCATTTGCGTGCAAAGGTGTTTGTATGAAAGAAAGTGTTAGGTATTCCAAGCGCATAACATGAGACTACTTTTGATTGGATGTTATAGAGAGGTTTTACCTTAATGTCAATCCAACCACTACGAGTGTTAATTACAGTAGAACCTGTCTTAAGTGGCCATACATTTATTGAACTTAGGAGTGTTTAAAAGGTGGTTGTAGCTTGATGCATGGCAATAGTAATGCACAAAGCTCAGATGGGAGCGTTTTATATTACTTTCGACCTGCATATTTATAGTTCGGCCTCTGCTTGATGTCTGCTTAACCCTTTCGGCGCCAATTTTCAAATTGTCGTCTGCAATCCAAATTTGTTAATAAATGCAAATTTCAAAGGAATAAAGCACATATATAGAAAAAGAGATTGAGACTGGGACTGCACTATTTGTCGTAGTGCATTTATGCGACTGTGGCGGTGAAAGGGATAAGACAGACTGTACAGTAGCTATATCGTACTAAAGATTACAAACAATGGTAGAAAGTGCATACTCATATGAGACAGCCTCTCTTTGTAAATATGCAGAGCAATAAATAAAGGTGCGTACTCAAATACTACAATGTCATTTCTCCACCAAACCCTAATGCGCCACAAAGCCACCCTTCGGGACGATTCTACAGAGTGGTCACAACATAGGTTTGCTGGAGCAATAAAGTGGTTAGTCTTGAAAATGTTTTGATTTACGCATCTTACCCGGACCTGTGATATACACGGTACGCTGTCTTAACCGACAATGTATGAACCCTTTTTAACCTTTTCCTTCATATAAACGTGCTTAACGCATTTGTAAACTGAGTATACCCAGATCAAACGGCTCCTCTAGGATCCGTCTGAACAGTCTGCTCTGTTTGCTAGTGGAATTTGAAATATATTTTACATTCTAAAATGGTTACTATATTCAAACTTCTACATCTCATTTTAACCATTGTGCCCATTAATATTCAGTAGGTATCGACATTTTGAATAAATATAGTACAGGGAAAGGGTTAAGCGGAATAGAACAAATACATGAAAATGTATCTTATAATAAACATTACAACCTTGTTTGATCCGCTCTGTAAACAGTACAAAGACAATGTTTTGTTTTTATCATTGTCACTGTCCAACCGATCCTTGAGTTATAACAAAACATAATCATGTTGGAAACAATGTACACAATATATAACTGAGCTGGGGCTTACAGTGTTTTCCTGCCTACAGGAGCACTACACAGTTAAAGTGATGCAGAAGGTTCCTTTCAACATACTTTAAGCTGCATGCGCTCTGTCTAAACCTATTACTCCATAAATATGCATCCAAGGTCTTTTCAAACAGAAACTGAATAGAACCAGACCAAACGACATCTGTATAAGCCGCGTGATCAGGGTCTGCTCTGTTTGCTTGTACAAAAATATAGATGTAGCGTCCACCATTGCCATCACCGTCTGTGTTCTAAAATAACTAAAATCAGCTGATTTATATTAATGGTATCATTGTTTCTTACATGAATATTAATAGCTAGACGAGTTACGTATCTGCAATGATACTAATCTTAAAGTCCGGTTTAGAGAGGTTTTATTATATTTTAGCTCGTAATTCAGTACAATAGATACTCTCTTCAGCGACCTTGTATTGATCGGACGCAGGAATCGTAATAAAGCAGATTGTTGTTTAATACAAGACAACAGAGTGTACAGGACAATAGTAATATACAGGGCAACAGTAATATACAGGGCAACAGTAATGTACAGGACAACAGTAATATAGAGGACAATAGTAATGTACAGGACAACAGTAATATACAATGAAACAGTAATGTACAGGACCACAGTAATACAGAGGACAACAGTAATGTGCAGGAGAACAGTAATATACAGGGCAACAGTAATGTACAGGACAACAGTAATATATAGGACAACAGTAATATACAGGACAACAGTAATATACAGACAACACACAGGGCAACAGTAATGTACAGGACAACAATAATATACAGTACAACAGTAATGTACAGGACAACAGTAATATACAGGACAACGGTAACGTACAGGACAACAGTAATATACAGGACAACAGTAAAGTACAAGACAACAGTAATATACAGGACAACAGTGATATACAGGACAACAGTAATATACAGGGCAACAGTAATGTACAAGACAACAGTAATGCAGAAAGTTCCTACAAGAGTTTTACGCATTGTGTTTGACCTGTATAAGCAACGGCCTGGCGTACAGACCCATAACTAGACCTGTTTTGATGTTCGAATAAGACTTGTTGTACTGTATTTGGTATTCACCAACCTTTTACACTATTTATTTGTTATGAGTATGAATAGGTAGATATAAGATTGTATTTACAACAACTTTGTATCCATGGACATAAGTCAAGCAGGACAAGACACACACAAAACGCACCCATCATCAAAACACAGATACAAAGCAAGTAACACACATAAAAAAAGCACACACACACACATACACGTACACACGTTGAACAATTTAAACACGAACACATGCTAAAGTACAAAGACACAAAAACACCGAACAAACATGAATAAATGCACAGGTACAAAGCCAAAGACACCAAACAAACATAAAAGCAAGGGTAACAAAGGGAATACCGCCTTACGGTCAGTGGCAAAACCACCACTGGGGGTTTAAACCGGTTCACGGGCGTCCTAACCTCACACCTATCCCAAATTCACCCTCGCTAACAAACAGTGTAAGTAAAGATATCCCCACCAGACTACCACACAACATAGAATACGGTAAACACAGGAAAATATGTAAAACATAGCATATCAACAACTGTGAAAAACCGTCATATATGTACTCATTGACTTTGCTGAAGTCATAGCAACTGCAGGGAAGCCGTTAAGGGCGCGATAGAGAAAAGGCAATACATGAGTCTGGAAAGCTCACCCCAGTACTGGGTTCAAGGATATATCATTATAGATGACTACCCTCGGCCTGTCATTGTGCAAGCAAGGAGGGAAGCGTAGCTCGATCAACGAGTGTCACCTGACAATTTAAACAATAATACAGACCGATCATGCAAAATGATTTATATTTTAGGATAGAGACCAGTCTCTTTCAAAAAATGAAAGTATGTTCTCGTACGGAAATGTATTAAACATCCTGTGCATAGAATTAACAGTAAACTATTTACGTCTTGTATAACTGCAAGGTCAACATATTCAATACAACATGTTTTACTGTGTATGGCTCTTGACAGAATACGCATTCTGGTTGATCTTCACCCTTTAGTAAATATGAATGAGTAGTATGATAGAGAATAGTTTCATCTAGCAGGAATGATGCATGAAGACAAAGTTATTATTGCACTGCTAACCTTGGATCATTGGTTCCAGACAGTTTCGTCGACTGTCATCCGACTTGGTCACTGGTGAACTGTGAGATGTGCTCTGGGATTAATACCCATTTTCGCCGCAGGGCTTTGCGGCGAACGAAGGCTTGTAAATGCCACTGAGATATAGGCCCCCTGATCCCTGTTCATAGTGGGCTGGTTCCGACCTGTCTGAGTCTCTGGTTACTATCTCGATCAAGGAGTTTCGGCTCGTCCAATTTATCACGTGGTTATTTTGCAGTATGTGATCCGTTATTGCACTTCATAAGTCAATTGTCATTGACAATGAAAAGGTAGTAAAGCCAAGCAGGCAAAGCCACATACAAGACGCAACCACCACCAAAACATCGATAGATAGCATGACACACACACACACAACTACACACCTAAACACGCACATACACGAGATGAAAACAGAAAACACCAACAAATACACAAGGACTAGAGATAAACATTCCACACATGAACAAAAGTACAACTACAAACACACAAGAAAACAAAAGCAAGGGTGACAAAGAGATTACCGCCTTGGCACGGTCAGTAGCAAAAACACCACTGAGGGTTTAAACCGGTTTACGGACGGCCTAACCTCACACTTCTCTCAAAGTCACCCTAGCCCTACAAATAGTAAAAATAAAGGTATCCCCGCCGGACTTACCTACAACATAGAAGACGGTAAACGCATGACAATATGTAAAACATAGCATAATAAATGTGACAATCCGTCAAATATGTACTCAATGACTTTGGTGAAGTCAGAGGACCTGCAAGGAAGCCGTTAAGGGCACGCCATGGAAAAATAATACATGAGTCTGGTAAGCTCCTCCCGTATCATATATAGGGGAGACTGGTCGTAAGTTTAAGACAAAACTGGGGGAACATAAGAAGGAAGTGGAGTCGCTAGGCAATAGAGCGTTTACAAGGGCGGAACGTAGAACGTCAGAGACAGAGTGGCAAAAACGTGCAATTACGGACCACGTAATGCAAAATAAATAATGATAAATTGGGACGATCCGAAACTCCTTGACCGAGATAGTAACCAGACACCCGGACAGGTGCGGGAGACAATTCATATACGTCGGAACCAGCCCACTATGAACATGGATCAGGGGCCTACCGTCTAGTGGCATTTACAACCCCTTGTTCACCGCAAAGCCCTGCGGCGAAAAGGGGAAGTAATCCCAGAGTACATCTCACAGTTCACCAGTGACCAAGTCGGCTGACAGTCGACGAAACTGTCTGGAGCCAATGATCTAAGGTTAGCAGTGTAATAATAGTGTTGCCTTCATTCGAATAGTATGATAGTTTCCTATGCGAAAGCTTGCAAGGACCACTTCATCTCTTCGTATAGCTCTATAAGTTAATAGGGAATCACCAATGCTAGGTTAACGACAAGAAATGTACTGTTTACATAACTAGTCCATGGAATCGACTATTTGGAATATGGATACTGTTAAGTAAAAGGTTCCAAATCAGTATATGGTAATTTGTAAAAGTACAAAAATGAGTCAAGCAGGAAACACCACATACAGAACAAACAGTCGCCCGAACAGCAACACAAGGAAACAGCAAATGTACATAACTATAAAAACATCAAGAGACGCACAAAGACAAAACAAACATACAGCAGGGGGAAGATGGTAAACCTCTTTATTCAGATTCAGGGATGGTTTGGCCGTTTTGTCTGCCTCTGTTTTTTTCCGAATTCAAACATGACTAGGTAGCCAACAGAGAACACTATTGCTTGATAGGGACATTTTATAGTGTTTAAGAAGAACTTGTTACATTAAAGGGTTGTGCATTATTCTGTTGTTCAATGCTCGAAGAACAGAGAGCGAGTCTGAAAATATATGTATTTACGAGCAAGATTACTTTCTTGAATTTCAGCTGAAATATGGACCTGTCAGGCAGCCTTAATTTAAAGGTATGAAATCGACTGACAGATGTACAGCCGACATCATTTTCATTTGCAGAACAATTAGTATATATAGCCGTATGTTCAGGATACTGCGACTTAAGTTCTTCAAATTGAGCTTGAAACACTAATGCATTTGTAAAATACTTTGAAGTCAAATGTAGCAGTCTGCGGCGCAATGTTTGGAATGTTATGCGGCCGAATAGTATCCATCCTCATGAACTGCCGATCTGAGGAGACCGATAGGCTCTATTGCATTTGGCTTCTTTTCATAACTCATTTCATATTTGGGCTCATTAGCAGGATTAGTAGGGGTTGCTTTGTAGTATAATGGGGTTGCATAGACATAAATACTGACGCATCTTAATAAGATCTTCAATCTTAAGCATTTTCATTAGCTTGATCACATGTATGCTTATATAAGTATATAGATGTGCTGGGCAGATACATTACTGGCTAAAAGTACAAAAATGAGTCATGCAGGAAACACCACATACAGAACAAACACTCG
Organism: Azorinus chamasolen; assembly: GCA_963576725.1. Lineage (NCBI taxonomy): Eukaryota > Metazoa > Mollusca > Bivalvia > Cardiida > Solecurtidae > Azorinus > Azorinus chamasolen. The sequence continues at coordinate 7,008,849 of OY755253.1, read as the reverse complement.
CCCGAACAGCAACACAAGGAAACAGCAAATGTACATAACTAGAAAAAACAACAAGAGACACACAAAGACAAAACAAACATACAATAGGAGGAAGATGGAAGTACCGCCTTGGAACGGTCAGTGACAAAAGTCACTGGGGGTTAAACCGGTTTTTGGGCGCCAAACCTCACTCTTATTCCATCCCCACCCTAAAAGACAAACAGTGTAAATAAACGTATCCCCTCTCCGACTAATCTACAACAACCGCGACGGCAAATACAATGGTAAAGTGCATGTATAACGAAAAAATATTTAATTGAACATACTGTATCCACCTATCGCTAATGTACTCAATGATTGAGCTGCAAACAGAGTAACTGTAGAAAAGTAATAAAGGGTACGACAAAAATGAAATAGTACAGATATCCGACGTTCTACTTCCATTTCTGGATTTAAGAGGTCGCCTTCATAGAGTACTAAACCTTTCTTGTCGGATTACATGCAAAGAGGCCAGCGTGATTGCCAACTGTAAAAGGGTTCACAACCAAACATGCAGTATGTTGTAGTACTACAGGATCATATCCCTTTTTAATGAATTGTTTAACACATTTGATGAACAAAGTGAGAAAATGGGTATGTCTAATAATTTTACGAAGTTTGTAAATCACATCACCATAAAATTCAGGATGTGAAATACCGTGTCGCAGAAGCACCTTGAGATTACATTGGTACTTGCCAATAAGCGAGAGATTTCGATAGTAAAATTTAGAGAAAGTTTTTCTTAGTTTATGGTATCTATATCCTTGCTTAAGCAGCTTTTCAGTTAAAATGAGATTTCGACTGTTAAAATCGTCAATAGATGAACAAGCTCTAGCAAAACGAATAAGTTGAGATATATAAACCCCGTAAGATGGAGCACGGGGAACATCCCTAAGTCTTAACCCGGTCAATGGGAAATTAATACGATGGTTATACACATATATATGATCTTAGAACCGAAAAACTGACGTCAAATAATGGCCAATCGTGATCTGATTCAGAACTATAAGGATGTGTTGCTGCTGACCAGCTGTCTGATTGGCTAAAATATGCACGAGTAAGAACATGTGATTGAGTAGTTAAGTAACTAACTACGTCATTAGGCTAGGGAACATGGGATAGATACACACCAAAACTGATGATCTGGGTCTCTCTCCGGCCACTCGGTAGAGGGTCCACGTCGCTTATTATGCCAGTCTGGGTTGCATTATTCTGTTTCTTAACAGTTAGGGTTTGCAATTCTAAAACCAACGACAATTTTCTAATTTCTGTTTAAAGTCAAATTAAATACTCAACGCGAAGATATTTCTTAATAAATAGTCACTTTATGGAATAGATTAAATATGAACTGTACCAGTTGGATTTCGTCACTTTAAAGTCCCATATCTGCGGCCATACCACAGCCTTCACGTTAGGTACGTCATTAAGGGTTAATTGCTCTCTTCAAATGTATAAAGAATGGTTCGTTTGCTTCTGCCACACGTCGTTCGATTGTTGAAGGTTTGAAAGCACCAAGGGAAAGCCGAATTCCTTAACGGTGAATGGGGCCAAGAAGGTAAAACCTTTTAGCTGATCTATATACAATGCTTCCGTAGTCAAGTGTTGAACAGATTAATGGTCGGTAAAGGCGTAGCAGCACTTTCCGATCTGCTCCCCAGTCAGTGTGAGCCAGCAATAAAAGAAGATTAAGAGTTTTAAGACAGATAGAGTGTATGAAAACAATCAATGAATCAGCGTACCCGTCTTCTTATGTTCGCCCCTGTCACAATATGCTTTAGTTCTGCATTATAAGCAGGTAGAACACTGGATAGACGTTTGGTATTTTAATTATTTATGTCCTTGGAGAAACAAAGCAACATTTAAGTGTTAAGAGGGTTCGATTGCATTGTCATATCAGACTGTCCTAAGCTATTGTTAAACACGGGACTAGTCAGCTGTTCATACGCTTCCTGCCAACATACGTATTTGTTCTGTATTTATAAGAAGGTAGCACATTTGAATTAAGGGTGATGTGACAAATGCGTTTAAGTGGTCACATGACAGAGACAGAGTGGCTCATTGTGCATTTTAGGTTCATTCTGTTGCTCTGGTGTCCCTTGTGTTAATAACGCAATTGATAGTTGAGCAAATATACACTGAGAAGATATTAACAGTGTGATGCTTTGTTGAAAAGTCAATAGAGACGTAGGAGTTTGAGCAAATAAAATAAAATAATATAATATATATAAATAAAATTTAGTTAGTACTATATTGTATGTAAAACGGGTGAAGAGAAGCTAATAAAAACTAATACTCTAAAATGGAAAAGTTGCCATTTCCATTTGAGATATTATTCTCACTGTGTTCAATAATTTGTTTTGGCGTTTCTACTGTCTCCAGTATTTTGAATTTAAAACTTTGAATCCATTTGGAGAAGTGTGCTCTCCTGATCAAAGTGTTTTCGAAACCAAGACCCGGGGTGTCATTAGCTGTGGCATTCGTTGTGGCAATTCCGCTGGTTGTGTTGGTGTTACTTACTTGAATGGTATTTGTTACGGGTGCCAAGCGCTTGCTACTGCTCAAACGAATAAAATGGTCGGTGCCAACATTTTTCGGCGCGCGAAACATTGTATGTATAATTTGACAAAATGGTAACCATAATTAAAATTAAAATTAAAATGAACACACTGTCATATATATGTATTAATTCTAAAAGTAGTTTAGATATACAGTAAAACCTCTCTATAACGGTCACTAAATTGTATCGATTAGTTGGTATTTAGGGCAAGTGGCTGCTTAAAGCAAGGTGAAAGTAAAACAGAACGCTCCTATAGGAGCGTTCTGTTTTACTTTCACCTTGCTTTAAGCAGCCACCTGCCTTTAACACAATATACTTGATGTAATTTAGTGGCCGTTATAGAGAGGTCTTACTGTATTCTGAAAGTGGGAAATCCTTCGAAAGCAAAAGCATACATGCGAAAAGAGGAAATTGCAGACTCGGTTTTATTGAGTCTGTTCATGAGTAGTAATTAAAAGTGCAACAATACTCACGTCCCCTAGCACCTAAAGTTGACAAGCCACTTATATAATACATTTATCGCATTATTACTACAACCAATGCCATTATCATGGTACATATGTTCTTTAGTAGTAACGCTAGATGTGTTAGCAGTATTATATAGTAGTTGTAGCAGCAGTAGAAGTGTGAGAAATATTTTAGTATTAATGGTATTAGAACAGGAAGCAGTACCAGTAGTTGGTGGTGATAGTAAGGAAGTGTTTGCATGAGCTGGACTGACATCCAGAATGCAGCACCTGTTATATATGGTGTAAAACTTAGCTAAAGCAATCATGTTAAGTAGGCATACTATTTGGTCTTAAAGTCTAATAGTAACTTCATGCAGACTGAAAGTACATGTATGCGGCATGCAGGAATCACCACATACAATACACACAGCCGTCCAAACAGTACCATGACAAGAAAGTACAGCAAATATAAATGTCTATCAAAACAAACAAATAGACATACAAGAACAAAACACACAAACATTAGGAGGGAGATTGAAATACCGCCTTGGAACGATCAGTTACACTTGTCTTGTAAGTGATGTTTCCTGCATGACTCATACACGTACTTTCACCCTGCATTAAACAACCACTTGCATACAAATACATAAATTCCTCTTCACTAAAAGTTCGTAATATCGTATTTTATTCATTTGAATTTGTACATTTTACATGGTTATAATTTGTTTTGTTTGATTCAATTTTCAAAATATTATCGAGGTAGTATTTATTCTAGTATCATATCAGTACAAACTAGAGGTTTTTGTCACAAAAACGGATGTCTCCCCTCTAATAAAAACAATATGTAAAGGGAAATCACTAAACATGTTATGGACCTGATGAATGATACTTCCCCTCATTATGCACTTTCCAAACAAAATGATAACAGCTAATAACTCCAAAAATATTGATACCAGAGTTATGGCCCTTGTGCATGACATAGAGGATCTGTTGCGAGTTGTCTTTTCAGATCACATGTTCCTAAACGAGCCTTAGAAAATGTCATTAAGCGAGCCTTGGCGAGCTGAATAACGTTTTCCTGGTGAGTTTAGGAAGATGTGATCTTAAAAGACAACGAGCATCAGATTCTTTTTCTCATATATCAAAAAAGTGCATTTTCGCCGTTTATATAGCATGTAAACATCGGTTTCCATGGTTTGACGTCATATATATGACGTATGACGTCATATATGTTCTAAAGTGATCTTACACGTGTTACAGATGAGGAAATCTTAACCCGTTGTTCTTACTCAGAGATAAGGGAAGGTATGTGTGAAACTTACTTTCATCATGCCCTTTCCATAAATAAAATGTCATTCCAATAGCATCAGTCGAACAGGAGTTATTGATCGGCAAAAAATGTAACAAAGGGCAATAACTCCAAAAGTATTGAAGCAAGAGTTATGGCCCTTGTTCATGACACTTTCCCTCATCATGCTCTCTCCATGTATGTTTCAATACGATGGCATGAGCCATGTAGGAGTTATCGTCCGGACAAGAAAGCGTTAAACAAATGTACAAGGGGCAATAACTCTAAATGTATTGAAGCCCAGGTTAAGGATCTTATGTATGACACTTTCCCGTATTATGATCTTTCCATGTATGAAGTTTCACTCCAATGGCATGTGCCATATAGGAGTTATCGTCCTGACAAAAATGTGATTTTTTACAAAGGGCAATAACTCCAATATTAGTGAAGACAGTTATGGACATTGTGCATGCCACTTCCTCTCGTCATGATCTTTCCATATATGAAGTTTCAATTCAATGGCATGAGCCGTATAGGAGTTATCGTCCGGACAAAAAAAGTGTGGTTTTTTACAAGGGGCAATAACTCCTATATTAGTGAAGCCAGAGTTATGGACCTTGTGCATGACACTTCCTCTCATTATGCTCTTTCCATATATGAAGTTTTAATCCAATGGCATGAGCCATATAGGAGTTATCGTCCGGACAAAAAAGTGTGAATCTTTTTACAAGGGGCAATAGCTCCTATATTAGTGAAGCCAGAGTTATGGACCTTGTGCATGACACTTCCACTCGTCATGATCTTTCCATATATGAAGTTTCAGTCCAATGGCATGAGCCATATAGGAGTTATCGTCCGGACAAAAAAGTGTTGTTTTTTTATAAGGGGCAATAACTCCTATATTAGTGAAGCCAGAGTTATGGACCTTGTGCGTGACACTTCCTCTCATTATGCTCTTTCCATATATGAAGTTTTAATCCAATGGCATGAGCCATATAGGAGTTATCGTCCGGACAAAAAAGTGTGAATCTTTTTACAAGGGGCAATAGCTCCTATATTAGTGAAGCCAGAGTTATGGACCTTGTGCATGACACTTCCACTCGTCATGATCTTTTCATATATGAAGTTTCAGTCCAATGGCATGAGCCATATAGGAGTTATCGTCCGGACAAAAAAGTGTTGTTTTTTTTATAAGGGGCATATTGACGTTATCATTCGGACAAAAAGTGTGACGGACAGACGGACAGACAGACAGATGGACAGACAGACAGACAACCCTCACGAAAACAATATGTCTCCCCCATATAAATATGGGGGGAGACATAATTACTAACAAGGCAGTACAATATACTTGAAAGACAATATAAATTAATATCAAGACAGTGTCAATATTAATGGAGCTGTATAAATTACTGTGAAACAAGTTACCACTTTCACCAGGAACTCTATCATATTGATACCACCATTGAAATGACCATAACATTCATATACGGTAATGCACCAATAAGTACACATTAAGTAAAACCACTTGATAAATATGACTTTTAAGACATTTGCAGAAAGACTAAATCAAGATTACTGTTTACTTTGTTTCTTATGGTCAAACACTTTTGATGCGACCACTATATGAATAATCATCGGTGCCGTGTAACCTGTTCCCACATATAAACGTGTTTTTACGCATTTGCAAACAGAGTAGGCCCAGATCAGACGGATCCTTTAGGAATTTCAAAGATCTCTCCCCTTACTTTCTAAAATGAAAATAGCTACAATGTTCCACCATGAATATTCAGTAGGCATTTGAATTTAGAATAAATATAGAACAGCGAAAGGGTTAATGCACACCGAACATAATGCAAAAACGTACTACTGGAGCTTCTTGCGCAAGGTTCCTCTATATCCATTCAATTCAAATCTAAGGTAGCGAAATGCTTCCTCTAAGTGTTGTATCTATTGATGTCATTGACAATTGCATCATTTTCTTAATATGTCATGACTAATATCAATAGTATTTAAAGATAAGGTTTTATAATGCTATATGAACACATGATGTTTTTGTTTTGTTCATAAGCGAACATACTATGTCGACTTTGAATGGAAACGTGTTTGATCCTTGTACTACCTTGTTATAGGTATTTAACAGTTCAAGTGCATCTAAATGAAACACATACTCGGACAATAGCATTTCAAAAACGATCAGATATGACTAGTGTTCCGAAGATGTAACATTATATTTGTGTTGAATGTTTTGGCTATCAATAATTCCATCTCCATGAATAGTCTTTGTTGTTTCAGCAATCCATATAGTCAAAATGTTATGATATAATTATGACCCACTTACTCGGCGTCTATTCCGGATAAAATCTGTTTGCAAAGATTATCACGGACTTGCCTATGACAACGAAATAGTTTAGCATTTGTTACAGTTTCTGGTCCTTCGGGATCACCGGTTTCAGGGGTTTTAGTACGATATAATGTTAAATACCGCTTAAACCGGGGTTAGGGGATGTGAGTAGTGTTGCACGTTTAATTACTACTCATGAACAGACTATATGACAAAACAGTCAATTAAGGAGAGCCCCATACGAAAGGACACCGTAACAAACACCACAAAACAAGAAACGGCACAGCCAAAAGACAAAACACAACAGGACGCATACCAAGACGTGAAACATTAAATATATTCTGAAAGTGAGAGATCCTTCGAAAGCAAAATTTCTAAATATCTATCGGTGTTTTGGTGGTGGTTGCGTCTTGTATGTGACTTTGCCTGCTTGACTTCACTACTTTTCCATTTATTGAGTCTGTTCATGAGTAGTAATTACAAGTGCAACACTACTAATGCCCCTAGCACCGGACTTCCGTGAATTTTAGCATGCTATTATTATAACAGTTTATTACTTGCTCAGCGATATTGTGGGTAGACTTACAACATTGACGCTTTCACTTAAGACTAATCAATATATTTCTGTCGGCATCATATCATACAGTGCAACTAGATATTCCAGTTGATGCCTACCAACGTCTTTCCATTGAGACCAGATCGTTCAGTCAACGATGCAGTCAGATCTTTCAATCGATTCTAGGAATTTCCGTCGAGAACATATCTTACAGTCGATACCTATCTACCTGGGTCATTCAGACGAAACATAACTAGATGTTTAGATAACCCTTCTCAGTACCTTACACAACTTGTTTCAATATGCGATTAAAAAAATCCATTGCAATGTAGTATGAAAAGACACATGGTGATAAATATGCAATAATGGGAAACTGGGATCTAATTATCACAAAAGGGGAGTAGCGGATGTTCCTATACTGTTAAGGTTATCACATTTGCATAGGGTTCGGTATTCCCGGTGGTGGTTTTGCCACTGACCGTTCCATGTCTTTGTCAGTTTTACATTTATGGTTGACTCTTTTTGTACCTGTCCGTTTGTTGGCCTTTGAAATTTGCATCTCTCGCATGCACGCGCGCGTGTGTGTGTTTGTGTGTGTGAGCGCGCCCACGCGCCCACGCGCCCACGCGCAGTTCTGTGTATCTCACTTAATTTGTGTCTGTGTTTTGGTAATTGTTGCATATTGTGTGTGGCGTTTCCGGCTTTCATATATTTCATATATTAGTATGTGCATTTGGTCACATGGGTGAAGATAGTTTTGTGTTATTTAAATAAATTCCAGAATCATCTCAACATAATAATTATGCCAGAAAAAGAAAATGGCTGTCGATTCTCTCTTTGTCACCCTTCCTTTTGTTTGCCTTGCGTCTTTGTGCTTGTGGTTTGTTCATGTTGTGGAACGTTTGTCCCTGTTTCTTGTGTCTTTTGGTGTTTTCTGTGTTCATTTCGTATGTGTGTGTGCGAGTGCGTTTGGGTGTGTGGTTGTGTGTCATGCTGTCTATCGGTGTTTTGGTGGTGGTTGCGTCTTGCATGTGGCTTTGCCTGCTTGACTTTACTACTTTTCCAATTAAAAGTACCAACGACCTGTGGTAACCTTTCAACGCTGAATTGTCAAATTGAATATTACAAAATTTAAACAGCTGAACATGGCTAATATGCTTGGATGTTTTAAAGAAAAGTAATAAAATTGCAAAAAACAACAGCAGTGTGATGTGATATTTCTCAAGGTGATTGGAAATGTAATGATTAAGATATGAGAATGTTCTTGCTCTTACACAAACATTCTGAAAATGGATGATCCTTCGAAAGCAAAAGAAGAAATGCAAAAGAGAATATTGCAGACTCGGTTTTATTGAATCTGTTCATGAGTAGTAATTAAAAGTGCAACATTACTCACGCCCCCTAGCACCGGCTTAAGCAGTATTTGCTTTTACAAAACTAATAACATTAAAACCTATGATCCCGAATGACCAGAAAATATAACAACACTGAGAATGAAATACGGGGGACTTTCACTATATGTATTTTATTAAATATACATGTACGTATATAAATAAATTTCAGAATCATCTCTTGCAAAATTTAAAAAAACATTCATACGAGAAGAAGAAAATTGGATGTCGGTTCAAACCATCAAAATAATCTACTACCCGTGATACCCTTAAACCCTGACTTGTCAAATGGACTGAAACCAAAACTGAAACAGGTCAAGCTTACTCTGAATATTCAGGGATGTTTTAAGAAAAGCGTAACAATATTCTGAAAATGGGTAATCCCTCGAAAGCAAAAGAAGAAATGCAAAAAGAGAAATTGCAGATTCGGTTTTATTGAGTCTGTTCATGAGTAGTAATTAAAAGTGTAACACTACTCATGCCCCCTAGCACCGGCTTCAGCAGTATTCAATTTTCAAAACTAATAACATTAAAACTTATGATCCCGATGGACCAGAAGGACATATAACAACACTGAGAATGAAGTACGGGGCGACTTTTTACGGCCGCCACACAAGCACTTAACACCTGCTGTTGTGAAGTACATATATTCTGAAAATGGGTGATCCCTCGAAAGCAAAAGAAGAAATGCAAAAAGAGAAAATTGCAGACTCGGTTTTATGGAGTCTGTTCATGAGTAGTAATTAAAAGTGCAAGACTACTCACGCCCCCTTGCACCAGCTTAAGCAGTATTCAATTTTCAAAACTAAGATAAACAGGGCATACATTGATGAGAGGTCTCGTCATCTGTTTATATACTGTTTGCAATTGACATTAGAGAATTGTTTCCAGCACTGAAATGGTTAACCCTGTTTAGGTTATAACATTCCCTTTACCAACAACTCATCTACCTAAATGCAGTTACAGCATATTAATTATTGAATTATGTCTCCCCCATTTATGGGGAGACATATTGTTTTTGTCAGAGTTGTCTGTCCATCCGTCCGTCTGCCCGTCCGTCTGTCTGTATGTCCGTCACAAACTTGTGTCGCGCGTATCTCTGAAACTAGTTGCGCGAGAGTCACCAAACTTCGCAGGAATGTTTACCAGCATGAGTTGTTGTGTACCGGTGGATTTTGAATTGTCTCCCCTGATAACTTTGGAGTTATTGCCCCTGATGACTTAAAATCAGAAAAACTCTGTGTCGCGCATATCTCTGAAACCGCTAGTACTAGAGTCACCAAATTTCACAGGAATGTTCACCAGCAATTGTCTCCCCCTTATAATTCTTGAGGTTTTGCCCCTGATATGAACACTTAAATTTATACAAACTTTGTGTCACGAGTATCTTTGAAACAAGTAGGGCTAGAGTCACCAAACTTCAAAGGATTGTTCACTAGCATGAGTTGTTTTGCTCTTGGGTTTTTCAATTGTCCCCCTGTTAATTTTGGAGTTACTGCCCCCGTAGAAAAACTTTACTTAGTGTGGTGCATATCTCTAAAACCACTAGGGCTAGGGTCACCAAACTGCACATGAATGTTCAGTAGCATGAGTTGTTGTGCACCTGGGATGTTTGAATTGTCTCCACTTGATAACTTTGGAGTTATAGCCCCTGATATGATTTCTTTGTGTCATGCGTATCTTAAAACCACTAGGGCAAGAGTCATCAAACTTCAAAGAAATGTTGACCAGCATGAGTTGTTGTGTAACTGGGTTTTTTGAATTGTCTCCCCCTGATAATTCTTGAGTTATTGCCCCTGATATGATTGCTTAAAATTAGAGAAATTTGTGCTGCATGTATCTCTGAAACCGGTAGGGCAGAGTCACCAAACTTCACAGGAATGTTCACCTGCATGAGTTGTTGTGCATCTGAGTCTTTTTAATTGTCTCTCCCTGCTAATTTGGAGTTACTGCCCCTTATGACATCAACTAAGAAAAACTTTACATTGTGTCGTGTGTATCTCTGACACCGCTAGTACTAGATTCACCAAACTTCACAGGAATGTTGACCAGCATGTGTTGTTGAGTACCCGGGTTTTTTGAATTGTGATCTCATCAAGTTGTTCGCATATATCAATATGCCATGCATTATTCATACACTTTCTGGAGGTCATTTTTAATCGAATGTAAACATAAAATAAGATTGATGTATCGTATAATGGAGGAACTGTAATCACCAGCGTATATCAGCTTGATCTGTTTTGCCCGTTGAATGCGGGACGTACATGCACCGTCATTTACAGTGAATACCCAGATCAGAGGGTTCACAGAGACGTCATCTGATCAGGGCCTACACTCACTGTCATTCAAACTCATCTAGTAGCTTGAAACTTTCAAACTGGGTTAACTCTATATTAAAACACCGATGGACTATCCAATTATAAAGCAGGGTTAGTGACTAGCGTCAACATGGGTACGTACCTCTGTACAATAACACCTCACTACATCGGTTACCCAAAAAGAGTCAAATATTCCGTGTCTACATGTAAAATAACACCTAACTACATCGGTCACTCAACAGTGATATGCTGTGTCTACATGTACAATAATATCTAACTACATTGGTCACTCAGCCGAAATCAAATATACTGTGTCTACATGTACAATAACATCTAACTACATCGGTCACTCAACAGAAGTCCAATAGTATGTGTCTACATGTAAAATTAAATCTAACTACATCGGTCACTCAACAGAAGTCCAATAGTATGTGTCTACATGTAAAATAACATCTAACTACATCGGTCACGCAAAGGAAGTCCAATAGTCCGTGTCTACATATACATTAACCCTTCGCTTGCTATTCACGTCAATATACCTACCGGTAAATAGTGAAGACCCAGATGAGACAGCTCCTGCAGGAGCTGTTTCATCAGGGTCTGCACTATTTACAAGTACAAAAATGAGTCATGCAGGAAACACCACATACAGAACAAACACTCGCCCGAACAGCAACACAAGGAAACAGCAAATGTACATACATGTAAGTAGAAAAAACAACAAGAGACGCACAAAGACAAAACAAACATACAATAGGAGGAAGATGGAAGTACCGCCTTGGAACGGTCAGTGACAAAAGTCACTGGGGGGTTAAACCGGTTTATGGGCACCCAACCTCACACTTATTCCATCCCCATCCTAAAAGACAAACAGTGTAAATAAACGTATCCCCTCTCCGACTAATCTACAACAACCGCGACGGCAAATACAGTGGTAAAGTGCATGTATAACGAAAAACCATTTAAGTGAACATACTGTATCCACCTATCGCTAGTGTACTCAATGATTGAGCTGCAAACAGAGTAACTAGAAAAGTAATAAAGGGTACGACAAAAATGAAATAGTACAGATATCCGACGTTCTCCTTCCATTTCTGGATTTAAGAGGTCGCCTTCATAGAGTACTAAACCTTTCTTGTCGGCGTACATGCAAAGAGGCCAGCGTGATTGCCAACTGTAAAAGGGTTCACAACCAAACATGCAGTATGTTGTAGTACTACAGGATCATATCCCTTTTTAATGAATTGTTTAACACATTTGATGAACAAAGTGAGAAAATGGGTATGTCCAATAATTTTACGAAGTTTGTAAATCACATCACCATAAAATTCAGGATGTGAAATACCGTGTCGCAGAAGCACCTTGAGATTACATTGGTACTTGCCAATAAGCGAGAGATTTCGATAGTAAAATTTAGAGAAAGTTTGTTCTTAGTTTATGGTATCTATATCCTTGCTTAAGCAGTTTTTCAGTTAAAATGAGATTTCGACTGTTAAAATCGTCAATAGATGAACAAGCTCTAGCAAAACGAATAAGTTGAGATATATAAACCCCGTAAGATGGAGCACGGGGAACATCCCCGTCAAGATGAGGAAAATTTACAATATTAAAATCAAAATCATCTCTTTTGTCATATATTTTAGAAGAAATCATTCCATTATTAATTTTAAGGTCTAGATCAAGAAACGCTGCATAATTGTCGGACGGGTTAGCTTTATTCAATTTGAGTTCTTTAGGATAAATTGTAGGAATCAGAGCATCAAAGAAAGGGTTATCTAAGTTAAAAATATCATCCAAATATCGACAAGTTTCATTGAAGGCTTTTATAACATCTTCTTGTGATTGAGGATTCAAACGCAACATGAAATCTTTCTCATAGCAGTACAAAAACAAATCTGCGACAAGTGGTGCACAATTCGTACCCATAGGAATACCAATTACCTGACGGTATATAGCATTCCCATAACGTACAAATATGTTATCCAAAAGAAAGGTTAGTGCTTCGCAAACTTCTGAGCAAGTCCAATTGGTGTAATATTTCATTTGCTCGTCAGTAAAGAAAGCTTTTTCAGCATTACATGCCAAGAATGATGTTTTTTCTCGGGCAAATACTTTCTGGATTAAGTTAGTAAGCTTATCCTTAATTAAAATATGAGGAAGAGTTGCAACCAGTGCACTCCACAGCAGTGATTGCACAGCGAAATACTTGTATACAGTGAAGATATATGTAATTATACAACATGGCATGGGTAAAGAAGGAGGAATGTATTTTAAAATTCAGCAAGCGAAGGGTTAACACCTCATAGGGTCCGTCTGATCAGTGTCTGCTCTGTTAACTTATGACAGTATGTATAGAGTATTCCGTCACCAAACATTCCTGTAGGAGCCGTCTGATCTGGGTCCAATCTGTTTGCTAAGTCGTTGAATGTAAGCACACACACTCACGCATGCACGTGCTAGCACACACACGCACACGCACACGCGCGCACGCACAAGTACCGGTAATGCATACAGGCGTAAAAATCATGATGGACAATTCAAACCCTATATATCCTTATATGGTTATCTGGACGTCCGACAAACTACCCTACAGTATACCTTATCTTTAAAAAAAACATAAAATATGTCGAAATATTGGTCTTTAAGACAGGTGGTATCTTAATGCAGGTCACGGGTAATGCAGAAGGTTCCAATTCGAGGTATCTGCATTTCCTTTGCCCTGCATTTAGCAACCACCCGCTATGAAGACTTTTTATTTATTAAATCAGGTTCTACTGGATTTTTCAAATTCGTTCTGTTTTCATGCACCAGTGATATTTGTCTTTCTTTCTCTTTTATGAGATGTAGGTTACAAAGATATTCACGCAAGAATGATGATGACATTTATAATTTATATCCAGGCAAAATAATGCTTGGAATAACCGTAACCTGCTGAACTTTTTAAGTTGTTTTGTGAATGTAACTGTGATACGTCAAACTCGGATCTCTTCATGAAATGGACCACCAGAGACGCTACGAAACATTTAAATGGAGCATTGTTACTTTTGCTTTCGAAGAATCCCCCACTTTCAGAATATATGTACTTCACAACAGCAGGTGTTAAGTGCTTGTGTGGCGGCCGTAAAATATCGCCCCGTAATTCATTCTCAGTGTTGTTATATTTTCTGGTCCTTCGGGATCATTAGTTTTGATGTTATTAGTTTTTAAAATTGAATACCACTTAAGCCGTGCTAGGGCGCATGAGTAGTGTTTCACTTTTAATTGCTATTCGTGAACAGACTCAATAAAATCGAGTCTGCAATGTTCTCTTTCTCTTTTCGTAGTGTTACTTTCGCTTTCAAAGTATTTCCCACATTCAGAATATATGTACTTCACTGTGTAATCATCGTTGCACTGTTCATATTTAACATAATATACCACACTACATTTATTCAGTTTTTCAGTTTTGTCTTTGCCATTGGTCAGTTGCTGACGGGTACAATCGTAAGGCCGATGAGGCATATTAACCCTTTCGCTGCCAAACTCTGTCGTCTGCTAACTGTCGTCTGTTATAAATTTTCATTTTTTTTATTTTCTTCATTTTTGTTTCAAAAACATAGTAACAGTAACAAACAGTTTGGGTCCTGATGAGACGCCGAGTTACTCGGCGTCTCATCTGGATCCAAACAGTTTGCATGTGATATCATTGTGGCACGGAAGGGGTTAATCCCATGCAGACTCAAAGAACATGTAGCCAGATTTAACTCGGCAATATATGACCATTGTACACACACCGAACATCGCATCAGTCCACAGAATACCAACATAATAGCATCTGAGTATATACACGTTAAGAGACGAGTCAAAGAGGCGATATCAACAAAACAGCGACGACCATCACTAAACCGGAACCAGGGGTTAGAGCTGACACCGATCTACAAAATTCGTTTTGTGTCACTTGACCTTCCTACGTCACGTGAATCATATCACTGACCTAACAAAACACCCGATGAAAATCGTGAGATACGATCGAAAAAGTGCACGTGTATTTGTTCCGAGTTATTGAATTAAATCAATCTGATAATGCTTAATGTGTTCAACTTGGTCGAGTATATCATTATGCCATTCACTGTTTGTACTGGCCGTGACAGCCGTCTCTATTATTTAAAAAAGTACATGTATGAGTCACGCAGGAAACACCGCATACAAAACACACAACCGCCCATACAGCACCACAACGACAAAACAAAAATATCTATAAACGCCTAACCATTGAATAATGATGTATATACAATAGAGACAATGTAGCCATTAGTCCGTGTCCAGCGGACTTTATCCTCAAAGTTACGGGCCAAACCTGGTTAAATATGCATGGACAAAACTCTCCACAACATGACCATTCAAAGGAATCCCAGTTCATTGTTCATATTTATAAGTTGCTGATAGTAGCTTAGGCTTTTATTCCATAAATATGCCTTTTCACGCCTTTGCAGAGTATACCGAGATCAGACGAATCTGGGTCCTTGCTTATAAAGCTTTTTAGTTGAGTCTGAGATCGTTCTAAAGCTTTTGATTGGTCAGATTTGAATTCTCAAGCTTTTGATTGGTCAGATTTGAGCCAAAGGCTCAAATCTGACCAATCAAAAACTTGAGAACAAACTCAGACTCAACTAAAAGTTTTATAAGCATGGACCCCGATCTTCGTCTGCGCTGTTTGCCTATGAAATACTGTAGATATGATTCTACAGTTTCTGTCAGGGGCAACACGTCCAGTGTTTATGTGTCAATATAAAACATAAACTAATCAATGTTCATGGTGTCATTATTTCTTACATGACTATTCACGATGTAAAGAGTTGTAGATGTACGGAATTAATATATACGTATATAAGCTGATTTGTAATGACATATGTACAGTAAAATCTCTGTAAACCGCTATTCTGGTGGAGAAGAATTAGAATTTAGGCAGATGGCTTCTTAATGCAGGGTGAAAGTCATGCCAAAAAGCTCTAAGAGCGATATCTATACCAAATTCAACGTCCGTTTCAGAGAAGTTTTACTGTATACAGAATTGTTTGCGATTGGTAGAAACTGTAGTACAGGACCTATCATAATTACATAAGCAAACTTAGCAAACTATGATCATATGGCTCCTACAAAGACTAGAAAATGTTATGGCCCAATTATATTGCAACACATCGCATGTTTGGTTATTGACCCTTTACAGTCGGTAGCTACGCTTCTCTCTTTGTTTGTACGATGACAGGCCGAAGGTAGTATCTATGATGGTATACTTTTAAACTCAGAAACGGGACAAACTTACCAGAATCATGTGTTACCTTTTCCCTGGTGTGTCTTTAGCGGCTTCCCTGCAGTTGCTCTGACTTCAGCAAAGTCATTGTGCCGGATTGTTCAAAGTTGTGATGCCATGTTTTACATATTGTCATGTGTTTACCGTCTTCTATGTTGTGGGAAAGTCCGGCGAGGATACCTTTATTTTACACTATTTGTTAAGCTAGTGTGACTTTGGGATAAGTGTGAGGTTAGGACGTCAGTAAACCGGTTTAACACCTAGTGGTAATTTTGCCACTGACCGTTCCAAGGCGGTTCTCTCCTTTGTCACCCTTACTTTTGTTTGTCTTGTGCCTTTGTACTTGTGCTTTTGTTCATGTTTGGAATGTTTCTCTCTAGTACGTGTGTGGTTGTTAAGGTTTTCTGTGTTCATCCCGTGTATGTGCGTGTGTTTGGGTGTGTAGTTGTGTGTGTGACATGATATCTATCGATGTTTTGGTGGTGGTTGCGTCTTGTACGTGGCTGTGCCTGTTTGACCTTACTACCTTTTTATTTCTCAAAGCAAATGTTTACATTATAACATTTGAGCTAATAAATATCCATGAGGTCAATATTTCTTACATGAATACTGGACAAGGAAATGACCTAGCTGCTACAGTAAAACCTCTCTATAACGGTCACTAAATTGTGTTAATTAGTTGGTATTTAGGGCAGGTGATTGCTTAAAACAAGGTGAAAGTAAAATAGAACGCTCCTTTAGGAGCCTTCTGTTTTACTTTCACCTTGCTTTAAGCAACCTCCTGCCTTTAACACAACATACTTGATGTAATTTGTTGGCCGTTATAGAGAGGTTTTACTGTATCTGTCTAGTGAACGGGCACTGATACTGATTATAGGGTCCGGCTTAAGGAGTTTTACTGTATATGTTTAGTCAAGTTTCAGTAAATATTTGTATATCGCTTCAATGTTTTGTTGCCACCGTGGGGCACTGTACCGACAGAATAGAATAGTAGATCATCTCCGCTAGAGAGGAGACGTGACGATGCTTATCTTGATATTGACGCCTGAATGATGCTGTGAATAGTTTTAACTCTTTCGCTGGCATTTGCAAATCTGAGTTAACTTTGGCGTACAGTTTGAAACCATATCAGTATCCAAACGTTTGTAATGCTGTGATTATGTTAGGTTTTTGTTTTTGAAAATTAGACTGGCAGAACATTAAAAAGGTGAAAAGTGATGAAGCCTACAGGTTACAATTTATAATACGTGGCAGCGATACGTTATGTCAAAATGAAGATCACAATGAAGTGTTTAAAACGAGGCATTATGATATTGCAACTTTGTTCAGGCTCGGGGTCTGTAGTCTAAGGCAGCAAATGAAATCCATGATGGAATTAGAATTATATGGACTACACCGGAATGCATGGAATTCAGGAGCGTAGCTGTAATGTTCGTATCGTGGCTTTAGGGGTCCAGGGTATGCTCCTGTGAAAAAGTCTAAATTATATTTGCAACCATTGTGATAAATAGTTTTGTGATACATTTTGTTTGAAACCATTATGATAAATAGAGCATTTGCTTCTATCACAATGTTTACAAAATGTTGACTTTTACAAAGGAATTAAAAGGCGTCAGTATGAGGGAACGTCCCTTATACTTCGGCTTTTGCTCCCCGTTGGCCATAAAATTCACATTTCAGTCTAATGTTACCCACATACTAGCGACGTCCATGAAAATACTTTACCATCCGGTGAATCGTTTTACCTTTTACATGTCTTAAACAAATAGTCATACGACTGAGATTGAAGCAAATGAAACGTCCAAGCACAAATGGAGTATATACACGTTGTCCTCTTGTATGGTATTCTGTGGGTCGTGGAGTGTTCGATTATTTCCACCCTGACATTTCCGGTTCCGGTGGAATATCGTAGAGTTCCATGTTTTCACGAAGATGCACTGGATTACATGATCGGGCAAAGTTTGTGGAGATGCCTCGAACGCTGCGATAGAATAAAAAGTTGTAAGTCAATAAACTATAATATTTATAGTACACTATGCGTGCTCCAGGAGAAAGAGACTGCAGAAACCAGCGACCAAAGTCTGTGTATTGAAATAAATACTTTGAAGACAATACTTAAAGGACCTTGTTCCAGCAGACCTTGTGACAATTCTAGCATATGTGTGTCAACGCAGAATAATCTTACTCCAGTATATTCGTGTCCATTATTATTCTGTCCCACTCCGCCTTCTGTGAATTATGCAGTTTTAATGACAGACGTGCCGACACATATAGGCGGAAGCAATGCATACAAATGCCTACACGGGTACACGGGCGTCCCCAGTCCACGGATACGATGCTTACATAATGGTACTTGGACTTCCACAGATTTTACTTGTTATCCGAATTGTCCAGCCGTTCCTGTTAAGGCGACTGCTGACATTATATCTTGGTCGCCCGTAAGATTGTTTACCAACACAACGGCAAAGTACAGATGTAAGTCGGGGTTTTACAACCTAACAGATGCCTCCATAGTTTGTGATGATGGAGTCTGGTCCGAGTTTGCATGTTTGCCATACTGTTATCACAGAGACCTTCCAGTGCTTACACACGGGTCTGCTGTACCAGGGGACAAGTATACCGTCAATATACAGGCGCAGTATACATGTGGAGAAGGGTATTATCTGTCTCCCGGATCCCCGCTACTTTATTGTTCAGAAACTGGAGTCTGGGAGACATTGGAAGTTACGTGCTTTAAGCACTGTTCTTTGCCGTCAACAGCTAACGCCAACTATATGGTAAAACCATTAATTATATTTTTATAGAATTCATTTTCTTTTTAACCCTTTACTACATGAATAAGACTTGTAGTGCCTTTGCAACCATAGTAGACCCAATCCGGACTGCTCCTTAACCCATTACCTCATAGACTGTTTTAGATACCTGTTTGAATAAATCTACCGAAAAGGAGCATTAACTAGAGAAAAGGGAAATTTTACAATTTTGTAGCTCGAAAACATTGTGATAAATAGATCATTTGCTCATATAGGAACAAATGCTCTAACAATGGTTTCACAAAGTGACTGTTACAGAGACGTCAAAAGTCGTCAGTATGAGGGAATGGGTTAATGAGCCTTCTGACCAGGGCCTGTTCTGTTTGCTTATGGAATTACAGATATCAGATTATACAGTTTTAGGCATGGTCAACGATTCCAATGTACGTATGCCGTTTAAATTATTCAACTATTCAATATTCTTGATGCTATTATTGTTTACTTACATGAATATGCACGGTATGAAGGGTTTTAATGTCAATATGTTGCACATATGTTCAAAATTCTGAAGGTTGGTGATCCCCCGAAAGCAAAAATTGCAACACAAAAAGAGAAAATTGCAGACTCGGTTTTATTGAGTCTGTTCATGAGCAGTAATTGGATGTGCAACACTGCTCACGCCCCCTAGCACCGGCTTAAGCGGTATTCAATTTTCAGAACAAGAAGTACTGAAATTCATGATCTCGAAGGATCAGAAGGTATAACAACACTGAGAATGAAGTACAAGTTTAGCATTATATGTAGCCAGCTGAGTAAAGATGCTTCGACAGAAACTCTAACGACGTCCAACGCAATGGATAAACATGAGTACCATATACTAAAATCGTCATTTTTCCACCAAACCCCAATGTCTTGACCCCTCTTGGTGTCTTGATGTCACAATATAGGGGTTGGTAGAAAATAAAGAAGTTTTTCTCGGAAATGTTTTAACCCTTCTCTTGTTGAATTTTAAAATACATTTCTCCTTCTTTACCCATGCCCTGTTGTATAATTACATATATCTTCACTGTGTACAAGTATTTCGCTGTGCAATCACTGCTGTGGAGTGCGCTGGTTGCACAACCAACTTGTGAAAAGTACAGACCCTGCTGAGACAGCTCCTGCTTGAACTGTCTGATATAGGTCTTCACTATTTACAGGTATGTATATTGACGCGATTAGCAAGCGAAGGGTTAAATCTTATCTTGACCTATGGTGGTCTATTTGATATTTCAACCGTGTTGTATTTCTTCTTCATTTCCTTTGATTAATATGACAGGTATGACTTTGAATCCATGAAAGACTCAGAGTTTCGGGGCGTCTTATCTGAATGTAAACTCTTTGTATATGATATCACGGAATCACACGCACTATATTATATTGCAAGTCAAAAGCTGATAATTTCGATCAACCATGTTGCTGTCAAATGTCCGCATTTCCAAATTTACGTTGTTAGCATACACCCAATCGAAGCGCATTTTCGCGCATTTGCAAACAGAGCATAGCCATATCAGACGGCTTTTCGGTGACCTGTATGATCAATGTCCGCTTTGTTTGCTTATGAAATGATATAGATTTGATTAATTTGCTGTCATAATTATGTCAATATTGCCTTATTAAATCCATTCCCTCATAATGACGCCTTTAGGCGTCTTTGTAATCTGCTAACAAGTTTAATAGAGTGTTTGCTGTATAGGAGCAATGGTTTGAAAATTAACACTAGATTTTTGTTTAGCAAATGCTCATTTCCAGAATATTTATTCAAATATATTGAGTAGAAAATAATATAGGAGAAAAAGGTAAGTGTTTGAACTTTTATTCGATAGAAACGCGTTTTCATGCATTTGTAAACAGTGAAGACCCATACCAGACTTCCCCTTGAGGACCTATGTGATCAGCATCTGTTTTGTTTGCTTATAAAATAATACAGAATCGATTGTACTCCGAGGCAGTTCTAAATACGAAATTTTGATAGATCAGTTTGTAAGTTGTCACAAGAGCACCGCTGTGCAGCAAAATACGCCCGTCGGCAAAGTCAGTGATAAGCCAATTTAATAGGAAATTGAATCTGTTACAATGTGAAACTATCATTGGCAACTGCCTAGTAGAGCTATATATATAATATAGACCTGTTGTAACCAAATTAAATACTTAGCTTCATCACCATACAGGGAAGACAGCTATTGATTTTGTGACAAGTCCAATGACTTTTCCTGCAGTAACCCCCCTTTTCATACATAGATTTTTAAAAGAAAATAGAAAATACACTGAACGTTTCCAGGTGTATATATATATATGCATTCTGTGTCTAGTTATGAAGACAGGCGACTGTTTAAAGCAGGTTGAAAGTAAAGCAGAATGCACTGTAAGGGGCATTCTGCTTTACTTTCAACCTGCTTTAAGCTACTTGCTTTAAGTCACTTGCATTCACTAATGCAAATATTATATTTGGTGGTCACTATGGACAGGGTTTACTGTAACAAACCCCAATGTCATATAATTTCCTGTAGAGCTGATATTTTACAACATTGAAATATAGAAGCTAACACTTGTAGTAAATCTATTAAGTGTGATCTTGCAACACTACATGTACATTAAGAGTACAACTGTGACAGTTTTCACTGTATTACCTTTTACCAAGATATCCAACACAATCTATGGTCTGAATAGTAGGTTTCACAGACTCCAGCAGATGCATGAACAAAGTTGGTGAAGATCAAGTCTAAGGTAGAATTCCAGTCACTTGTTGCTGATGTAACTACTTGTTTATATAGGTACTTCTTATCCGAAATTCTTGAGGTTACAAAATCAAATGCACGCATGGGCCGAGATATTATGACCATAAACATGCTGACAAAATTTCAAAAGGATTGGATTAAATTTGATTACATTTGTTCACCCCATAACAGACAAAAAAAAACATAACAATTCCACTTAAATATATTAAAAAAAGGGGAGATAATTTAGTAGTGGGTGGGGCAATGTTGGTGATTATCGAACTTGACCAAGTCATTTTGACTATATACATGCTGACTAAGTTTGATGAGGATTGGATTTTATTTGTTTGAGTTAGAGAGCGGACAAAAAACGAATTTTGTTTAAAATTTGTTAAAAAGTTAATAAAAAAGGGGAGATAATTCAGAAGTGTGCAGGGCGATGATGCTGATTATCGAACTTAGCCGAGTCATTTTGGCCATATACATGCTGACCAAGTTTGAAAAGGATCCGATTCAATTTGTTCGAGTTAGAGAGCGGACAAGAGAATTTTGTTAAAAATTTATTAAAAAAGGGGAGATAATTCAGAAGTGTGCAGGGCGATGTTGCTGATTATCGAACTTAGCCGAGTCATTTTGGCCATATACATGCTGACCAAAGGATCCGATTCAATTTGTTCGAGTTAGAGAGCGGACAAACAAAAGTTCACGGACGGACGGACGGACGGACAGACAGACAGACAGACAGACGGACGGACGGACGGACGGACAACGCCACGACATAATACGTCCCGTCTGAAGACGGGCGTATAAAAAGTGATGTCTGCACTGTAAAAATGATGTCAGCTGAAACTCAACTGTTAAAATACTTTTGATATCCTATTCATTTAACCATTTCCCTTAAATTAAAAGCCCTTTAAGGCAATTGCAGACAGTGTATACCCAGATCAGACGGCACATGCAGGTGCCGTCTGATCAGGGACTGCTCCGAATGTTATTGGCATGTTATAGATCTGATTCTTAAGTATTTGTCAAAGCAAACAAAAACATCCAGTGAAGATGTTACAAAATAGACATTGAGTGCCATGTCATTATTTCTTGCATGAATACCGAACAGGGAAATCGATATGCGTTTAGAATAAACCTGACAGCCATTTCCAAACATACAACATCTGACCCCACAGTCAAACATGTAACCTCTGACCGCATTGTAAAACATGTAGTCTCTTAGCAGATTATCAAACATGTAACCTCTGACTTTATTATCAAACATGTAACCTCTGAACACATTGTCAAACATGTAATCTCTGACAACATTGTCAAACATGTAATCTCTTAGCAGATTATCAAACATGTAACCTCTGACTTTATTATCAAACATGTAACCTCTGAACACATTGTCAAACATGTAACCTCTGAACACAATGTCAAACGTGTAATCTCTGACAACATTGTCAAACATGTAACCTATTAGTATATTATCAAACATGTAACCTCTGACTTTATTATCAAACATGTAACCTCTGACTTTATTATCAAACATGTAACCTCGGAGCCCATTGTCAAACATGTAATCTCAGAATTCATTGTCAAACATGTAACGTCTGACCACTTTGCCAAACATGTAACATCTGACCATGCTGTCAAACATGTAAATTCTTACCCCATTGTTAAATGTATAACCTCTGACTTCATTGTCAAACATGTAAACTCTGACCACATTGTCAAGCATTTAAACTCTGACCACATTGTCAAACGTGTAACCTCTGACTTCATTGTCAAACATGTAAACTCTGACCACATTGTCAAGCATGTAAACTCTGACTTCATTGTCAAACATGTAACCTCTGACTCCATTGTCAAACAGGTAACCTCAGACCTCATTGTCAAATATGTAACGTCTGACCTAATTGTCAAACATGTAAACTCTGACCCCATTGTCAAACATGAAGCCTCTTAATTCATTGTCAAACATGTAACCTCTGACTTCATTGTCAAACATGTAACCTCTGACCACATCGTAAAACATGAAACCTTTGACCACATTGTAAAACACGAAACCTCCGACTTCATTGTCAACATGTAACCTTTGATCATATTGTAAAACATGAAACCTCTGACTTCATTGTCAAACATGTAACCTCTGACCACATTGTAAAACATGAAATCTCTGACCCCATTGTCAAACATGAAACCTCTGAACCCATTGTCAAACATGTAACATCTTAACTCATTGTGAAACATGTAACCTCTGAGCCCATTGTCAAACATGTAACCTCT
Organism: Azorinus chamasolen; assembly: GCA_963576725.1. Taxonomy (NCBI): domain Eukaryota; kingdom Metazoa; phylum Mollusca; class Bivalvia; order Cardiida; family Solecurtidae; genus Azorinus; species Azorinus chamasolen. Next base: position 6,984,852 of record OY755253.1, on the reverse strand, counting down.
AACCTCATTGTCAAATATGTAACATCTGACTAATTGTAAAATATGTAACCTCTGATCCCATTGTCAAAACATGTAAAGCGTGTGTTTATATAAAATATGAACTAATCAATATTTATTATTCATGGGTTAAAGCGTATGTATATTTTATATTCTTCCAGACTACCCCACTCGCTCCCTATGTAAATGGCTCCACAGTTTTGTTTTCGTGCAACTCCGGTTTCTATAGCTACCCGTTTGAGCAAACTCTATCGGCTGTGTGTAGACCGGATGGAGAGTGGGACTACACTGCGGAGTGTTACAAACATTGCGGTGATCCGCCCAGCGGTCACTGGTTCAACGATGGATACACACTAAAGTACGTCTCAACTCATAGACCTTACACTGTTTCAACGTATGCGAAATACAAATGCATCTCCACTAATCACTTGAGTGGAAACAAAAATGACAGGAAGACGTGCAACAAATACGGAAATTGGAATGGAGCAATACATTGCTGTGCTGCTACATTTGACTACAATCCCTCAAAAAACAAATGTACCTGGTTGGGTATGAAATAGACAAGATACCAAGATGTGAATGTTCTGCGTAACCATTATATACATACTATACACATACATTGTTCAATATCTAGCACACATGGCATGATTATGAGAATACAAAGTATTTTCTATTTCAGTTTCCAAGACATATTATAGTAGAACCTGTTGTAGATGGCTATTGAAATAGGTCTAAGTATGGGTGAGTAAGGCAGGTGGTAGCTTAATACAGTAATGCAGAGCTTTCAGCATTTTAAATGATTACCCGCTTAGAAAGGTTCTATTTTATATATCTGTTTTTCACAAAGACATATCCTACGTATGAACAATTTCCCTGTTGAGTATGCAAGTAAGAAATAATTAAATCATGCATATTTATTCGCTGTATTTAAAATGACATAGGAAAAAAGAATAATTTTGGTATTGGTAGAATCTTTCAGATCTATTATAATTCCATACCCCAAAAGAAGCGACCCTGATCAGATGACTCCCACAGGAACTGCTCTGTTTTGAAACAAGCTCAGCTTAGAAGCGCGTTTATGATATCTTATGATTACCAGCTATACACTAAGTTAAAAGATGTACAATGCTTACACTAAGTTAAACAAGTATCAGGTATACACGAATATAAATACTACCAGTTATATACGTAAAAACAAGTACCAGTTACACAGTCATGAAGATAAAACAAGTACAAGTTACACAGTCATGAAGATAAAAAAACGAAATACTAGTTATATACCAATATAAAAACAAGTATTCGCTATACACAAAAAGTATACACAAAAATCAATCAAACAAATGTCAGCTAAACACGAAGATAAAATAAGTACCAGCCATATACACGAAGATAAAATAAGTACAAGCAAACAAATGAGTCATGCAGGAAACACCATATATAGAACAAACAGTCGCCCGAAAATCAGCACAAGGAAACAGCAAATGTACATAACTATAAAAACATCAAGAGACGCATAAAGACAAAACAAACATACAATAGGGAGAAGATGGAAGAACCAAACAGTCGCTGGAAAAGCATCACAAGGAAACAGCAAATGTACATAACTATAAAAACATCAAGAGGCGCAGAAAGACAAAACAAACATACAATAGGGAGAAGATGGAAGAACCGCCTTGGAACGGTCAGTGACAAAAGTCACTGGGGGGTTAAACCGGTTTATGGGTGCACAACCTCACACTTATTCCATCCCCTCCCTAAAAGACAAACAGTGTTAATAAACGTATACTCTCTCCGACTAATCTACAACAACCGAAATGGCAAATACAGTGGTAAAGTGCATGTATAACGAAAACATTTCAGTAAACAAACTGTATCCACCTATCGCTAGTGTACTCAATGATTTAGCTGCAAACAGAGTAACTGTAGAAAAGTAATAAAGGGTACGACAAAAACGAAATAGTACAGATATCCGACGTTCTCCTTCCGTTTCTTGATTTAAGAGGTCCACTTCATAGAATACTAAACTTTTCTTGTCGGCGTACATGCAAAGAGGCAAGCTAGATTGCCAACTGTAAAAGGGTTCACAACCAAACATGCAGTATGTTGTAGTACTACAGGATCATATCCCTTTTTAATGAATTGTTTGACATATTTGATGAACAAAGTAAGAAAATGGGTATGTCCAATAATTTTACGAAGTTTGTAAATCACATCACCATAAAATTCAGGATGTGAAAAACTGTGTCACAGAAGCGCCTAGAGATTACCATGGTACTTGCCAATAAGCGAGAGATTTCGATAGTAAAATTTAGAGAAAGTTTATCTTAGTTTATGGTATCTATATCCTTGCTTAAGCAGCTTTTCAGTTAAAATGAGATTTCTACTGTTAAAATCGTCAATAGATGAACAAGCTCTATAGAGATATATAAACCCCGTAAGATGAAGCACGGGGAACATCCCCGTCAAGATGAGGAAAATTTACAATATTAAAATCGAAATCATCTCTTTTGTAATATATTTTAGAAGAAATCATTCCATTATCAATTTTAAGGTCTAGATCAAGAAACGCTGCATAATTGTCGGACGGGTTAGCTTTATTCAATTTGAGTTCTTTAGGATAAATTGTAGGAATCAGAGCATCAAAGAAAGGGTTATCTAAGTTAAAAATATCATCCAAATATCGACAAGTTTCATTGAAGGCTTTTATAACATCTTCTTGTGATTGAGGATTCAACCGCAACATGAAATCTCTCTCATAGCAGTACAAAAACAAATCTACGACAAGTGGTGCACAATTCGTACCCATAGGAATACCAATTACCAATGCCAATACAACATTCCCATAACGTACAAATATGTTATCCAAAAGAAAGGGTAGTGATTCGCAAACTTCTGAGCACGTCCAATTTGTATAATATTTCATTTGCTCGTCAGTAAAGAAAGCTTTTTCAGCATTACATGCCAGGAATGATGTTTTTTCCAGGGCAAATACTTTCTGGATTAAGTTAGTAAGCTTATCCTTAATTAAAATATGAGGAAGAGTTGTGTACAGAGTAGAAAAATCGTATGTGCTTACAGTGGATGCAAGATACTTTTTGTAAGTTTGTTTAAGACTTCTGAAGAGTTCTTAATAGACTAGAACAGAATTATTCCAGAATTTTCATAAGTCTGATCACAGTAGAATTTTACATGTTCCTTTACCTTCGTTAAACAAGAAGTCAACAGTATGGACAATTTAGAAGTTGTACATGCACTAGAATTTGCAATGAAACGCGCTTTATATGTTTTTTATGTAGTTTTGGTAACCAATACATTGTAGGAAGTTTATGTTGTGTAATTTTAATATCGGTTATAAGTTGTTCACAGTTTTTGACATGGTCTGAAACGATGGTCTTTTCGTCAGTAGTAACTGAAATGGATGACTTGGTATTAATAATTTCCTGCTTTAAGACATCGATATAATGTAATCGTCAAATAATAATCACATTATTCAATGCCTTATCAGCAGGAACAAAAACGTATTTTGAATGGAAATCGTGTAAATCCTTTTTTAGATGTCTGAAAGAAATTCTTGGTTTAGGTGGAAGAAGGTGTTTATTAGAGCTATAAAAGGGAATGCGTTTCTCAATTATATCATAAATTAGGTTTTTTTTCAACTAGAAAGAGCATTAGACTCAACATGTTCTTTTCGACACCACTTAATACTAAAATTTTGTAAAGCCTCCGCAATCTGAACTCGACAAGATTTAAAATCTATCAAGGATAGTATTCTATATTTTGGACCTTTATTCAAAAGAGATCTTAGGTGTTTATCTTTAATTATCTCAAAATTACCAGTAATCATATGACTAGCCGGAGAATAGCAAAAAATTGAGGTAGCGCAATTTCAATTATCATAAATATTTAGGTCGGCCACAATTTTAGTATAGTTGAAAATTGTATTTCTGATGGGTTTGTTATATTTGTAGCAGATGATAGGTGATTCTGTATTTTTAAAGTATTTAGGAATAGTGTCAATTACATTTTTGTCTCTAAAAATACTTTGGAGGTCAATAAAATCAATACCTTTATTAATAAAAGGAATTTTCAAGAAGAATCGTTGGTGTTCAGATAATTTGTCAATGTGTGGTCTGAGAACATGTAGAGTAAAGCTTTGTATCAAACTAGCCGTTCCTATGAGAGGATCTGATCTAAAAATAATTTTATCGGCTTGCTCGTTAATTCCATTTAATGGAGATATAGATAAGGATGAAAGTCTAGAAAGCATGGCATTTTTTGCCAGAAGTTTGACGTAAAGTATGTAGATCAAGAATAGTCATTTTTAAACTAGATTTACGTTTAATATTACCTTTTTTTTCGAATGCCATGTGATCGAGATTTGCGTTTTCTTATAGAAAAAACTAAAAACATGTCTATATTAGGTTCTTTTGAAATATTTCCAGTCCGGTAAATATTATCATTTAATCTTAAGGAAAAGGTGTTTGCAATTTTTTATTCAATTGAATTCAGATATAAATCTAGCTTTCGATTTAAAGCTACTAGTAGCATCCTTATCATATGTTATATGCTCAACAATTTGTACTAAAACTTCTTTAAAAGAATGGCCAGATTTCCGAAAGTGTTGGTATAAAAAAAAATTAGTTTACGATTTCGACACTGATATGCATGCGCACGAAATCGAGTCTTCAAAGCACATCCTGTTTCTCCTACATACTGTGTATCGCAACTACGCGCGTTTCAAGTTAAAACATAAATAACGTTAGTAGTAGTACAATCAACGTCTGTGTTTATCTTGACATTAAATGTTCTACCATTAACAGTAGATTTTATAGTGGAATTACAAGAAAGGTTACTACAACATATGCACCTCTTAGCAAAGCAATTTTGGATAATTGGATACACTCTGTGTCGCTTGTATAAGGACCGTTTACGATAGAAGAAACAGTTTGGATAACCTATTTTAAAGGTGAAAGTACAACTCTTGGTCCATTGAAAAAGCATTTATTAATAGAAAGAGATGGTATGTGAAAAGATTATGCCGGCTGGAGATTAAGTTGTTTTAAACAAACATAAGGTTGAAGGGAAGAGAAATTAGAAATATTTCTTGGTACTTGTACAGACGACACGGATTGCATATTTATAGCTTTCAATTTTATCAGAGGTATTGTAACTTTATTCATATTGGAAAGTGATAGAGGGGCACCTGTATTGTGTTCATCAACACGTCAATCACATTAGTGTAGCTACCATGTGCATCAAATTGTTGGTGAACACAACACCTACCACGAGGTGCATGACATACTTATGATGATGTAAGAGAGTTGTGTATGTTACTTGTATATCCTGCAAGAGAATGATAACATCAACAACCAGAGATTGAGATGTAAAATAATTAAATTTCTGCATGAAATAAAATATTTAAGAACAGTCAGTATGGCCATTATTGGTTTCTATATTTTCCAAGAGTCGATCAACATAGTCACCCTTTCGAGGCCACATTCAAAACATTTTAATTTCGGGTAAGGAATAAACAACAGAGCTTACGAAAGCTCGGAATAGCAAACGGTGCAGACCGTGATCAGAGAACGACAATTGGTGGCATCAAATGGGTTGCATTGCCTTTCTTACAGTAACAATACGAGTGATAGGCAATACAGGTGTAATGAGGAAATGTGACCCCCGTAGTAGAACGACCGGCTGGGTTGATATATTATGTAGTACTATGATCGCCGGTATTTTTACTTAGCAATATAGTGACTCCATTGCCATAATACAATGTTTCCTTTATAAAATTGTGACCCACTCCTTTTATCGTAGTAGGTCGACCGAGGGGTCTATATAGTTTATAGAACTATGACCCCCGATCATCTTACTATAAAATAAAGTGACTCCCTTGCCAAAATACATCCACCAGGGAGTCTAATTATTATATAGTAATATGACCCCATGCCATTTTACTATAAAATAGTTTGACTCCCTAGCCAAAAAACATGCACCAAGGGGGTCGATATATCATATAGTACTATGACCCCATGCCATTTTACTGTAAACTGTAGTGACTCCTTTAACATATGTTGACTCCCTAGCCAAAATACATGCACCAAGTGGGGTCACAAAGGGGGTCGATATATCATATAGTACTATGACCCCATGCCATTTTACTATAAACTGTAGTGACTCCTTTAATAAAATACACCCACCATGGGGCTTGATATATATTATAAAGTACTATGACCGCAGATCATTTTACTTTAAAATATATATAATTATATGGGTCACTTTTTCTTGTTTATAAAGTCTGTAAGCGAGTTATTAACGCTGAATTACCGTTGAAACAACTTCTCGTGTCCACTGGGCTGGGATTAGGTGGACACCCTCTCTTTCGTAAAACAATTCTGAATTTGAGCATTGTATCTTAAATTAACATTGAACTATATCGCCCCCAATCGACACTTTTGAACATTACACTTAAAAGATCTCATCTTCAGACTTAAGAAAATAAAATTCCTGTTGTATCAACGCTTATCACATTAAAGAAGTTTGGTTCCAAATGATGTTGTTTGTTTGCGTTCCCCGATGAGAATGGGGTATGTATTGCATGGTGTTGCGGGTTTGGGTAGCAGGTGCCTGTGAGGCCCAGCACTGCCGACTTCGACTCTCTTTGGTTTTCTCTCGAGGCCCCATATACATTTGGTAGATAAATTTAGAATGATAAGTAAGTAGGAATGTCCTTCACTTTTGTGCACCTTTTAGAGTCAGTTTGTTATCTCGTATGTGGGGTCAGTTTCTTATACGTAAGGGGATCATTGTACTATGATTCACTCGGTCATAGTACCGTAACTGGGGTCATAGTACTAATACAAGTATAATTATAATAATAATAACAACTAATATAAGTACAAATAATAAGTAACTAATACATTGCCACCGGTTGATCTACTATGAGGTCAGTTTGTTATATGAGGGGTTATATTTTTATAAGTAAGGGGGTCATAGTACTAAGACTCCCCCGGTCATAGTACTATAACCGGGGTTTATATGTCATAGTACTATATAATAAATTGACCCCCGGTCGATCTATTACGGGTGTCACTTTTCCTCATTACACGGGCAACAGTTAAGGATTTAACTGTTACGTGTTGTCGCAACGAGTGTCATATGCAATCTGTTTGGATCCGGACGAGATGTCGAGTAACTCGGCGTCTCTTTCGGGTCGAAACTATTTGACACCCGGCCAACCGTTGCCTATTAAGCTGGTTGGGTAAGTGTGTAAACTCATGGCGCAGGATAAGATATTAAGGATAACCAGCCATATATCCCCCATTTTATATGTCAACAAAGTTGTCTGCTAAAATAGTGTCGATTGCTTCTTGAAGGTCTCAATAGCTTTGATTTTTTTCTTCTGAACTTCATAAGGCCGATATGACCCGACATGGTGTCCGGTGTCAGCCGTAGAGGCCGAGTTTGCCCGACGATATATTCCGATAAAATGACACTGGTTCTCCTCTTAAATCGCGTCTGCATACGAAATATTGTGTTTAAATATATCAGTCTAATTTGTAGCCTGACCTTGGCCATCATAGAGCTGTAGTTTGGATGACATTTGAAACAAATGCTAAGACGGCGAGAATGGTTTTACAGTTTCTGTCAAGGTACAATAAGTATGTGCCAAGGTGACATTATAAAGAAATAAACTAATAATTAGTCATTATATCAATGTTAAATATATGAATCTTGAACAGGTAAAGTGAATCAATCTTATCTGGCTCTACTCTATTTGCAATAGGGTAAACGACATTCAGACTTTATGAGAAAACCAATTACATCGTGCAGTAAGTCACACCTGTCTAAAAACTAACGATTGGATTGCTAGGTGTAACCCTTCTCTTGCTATTCACGTCTATATACCTGTAAATAATGAATACCCAGATGAGACAGAAGAGTTGTCTCATCAGGGTCTGCACTATTTATAAGCTGATTGTGCAACCAGTGCACTCCACAGCAGTGATTAGACAGCGAAATAATTGTACACAGTGCAGATGTGTGTAATTATACAACAGGGCATTTGTAAAGAAGGAGAGATGTATTTTAAAATTCAGCAAGAGAAGGGTTAAAAATGTTTTATAATAATATACAATGAACAAAACTGACATGTATTGTGCATAAACTTTCATTGCCATGTTGCATATAAACATAAATGGCGAAATATACAAATAAATGGAAAGCTGTTGAGAAAAGTATGGTCAGTCTTTCAAACTACTGGGACATTGTAATAAAGGAGTTTCATTTAACCCGTCAATATACCTACCTGTAAATAGTGAAGACCCAGATGAGACAGCTCCTGCAGGAACTGTCTCATCAGGGTCTGCACTGTTTACAAGTTGATTGTGCAACCAGTGCACTCCACAGCAGTGGGTGTAAAGCGAAATACTTGTACACAGTGAATATATATGTATTTATACAACAAGGCATTGGTAAAGAAGGAGAAATGTATTTTAAAATTCAGCAAGCGAAGGGTTAATCTTCACCTAAACATTTCCTTCATTTAAACTCCTTTTCACAAACTTGCAAACAGAGACGACCCAAATCAGACGTATCGTTAAGGATTTAGCTTAAAATATAATATAGATCTGATTTTATTGTTTTTATTTTAAGCCTAACTTTCTTGTTTTTATATTCCATTATCAAATTAATCTAACTAATATTTATGATGTCTTACATTAATAACGAACAGGTAAAGGGTTCAACGTATAATTCACTCGAGTTGGTTTGCGTCGTCAACGGGCTCTTGTTGTACAGTCAATATACAGAAACTATTATTATACCTCAATTTCATTTACCATGTTAATTTCCCATAGGCCACCGTGACATAGAAATACTGTCAGGCCTAGCGGGGAAAATTTTACTGTCGCTATCATAGGCACAGAACATCTAGATCAGTGAGCGCTTATTAAATTGTGTGCGTGACGTCATCCAATGACGTAATCGACTAAAGTCATCTGACGCTTGCAACTTGATCAACAAACATCATTATGACAATTGTTTGTTTTTGTTTATATATATATTTGAGAAATGTCACGTTATGAGACAGAAGAGAAGAAGAGAGAGATTGGAGAGTGAAAAGGGTTCCGCCAGTACTTATAACGTGTAGTGGATAGAAATGTGAAGCTGTTCCGCGATTTTTAAGCACCGAGTAGCTCTATAACTTTTGTTTAAACTATTTATTTTTATCATTGAATAATTATTTTTTGCTGACGAAATTGAGTGTGCTATTCGGTATAATAAAATAATTCTCACATCCTATGGAGAACGACAGCACGTATTGTCAACCCTCGGTATGGTAATTTCCACTTCGGCTAAAGCCTTGGTGGACATAACCAACCTCGGGTTGACAGTACGTGCTGTCTCTCTCCATAGGATATGATATTTATATACTGTTGAACTTCGATATCCCGAACTTCAAGGGGCAATACAAATTACTTTGAGCTAACAGAGGTTACACACATCCAATTTCTAATCGTCCTCAAGCTTTTGATTGGTCAGATTTGAGTCCTCAAGCTTTTGATTGGTCAGATTTGAGCCAAAGGCTCAAAACTGACCAATGAAAAACTTGAGAAGGAACTCAGACTCAACTAAAAGTTTTATAAGCATAGACCCTGGCCAAATTGCTTATGCTAATATCTTAATGCAGGTCTCAAGTAATGTTGAAAGCTCCTGTATGAGCTTTCAGCATTACTTTCAACCTGCATTAAGCTATCGCGTTACTTTCAACCTGCATTAAGCTGTCGAATGTGTTTGTACATATCTATAGTGATACCGTTTAGAATAAAGTTGGCAGGACCGATCTTTTACTTCGAGTAATTATAAGTTCGAATTATCCGAGTTCGAGATATTAAAGTTTACATGCATTTTGAATATGGATAAAACAGCTAGAACAATTTAGATGTGAGAATTGTATCCATTCAAACTGTTTTACGCTCCGGATCGGCAGTAAATGCACATTTAATGTACAGAACACTTTGAATATACATGTACATGCAAAAAAGTATATTGTATAACATACTATATACAATGCATCAGTATAATGTACATGCAGTTATAAGTTATTATACTTCAATCAAAATTGGGTCAACATCTATATAGGTTTCACCCTTGCCACGTTGCATTGTGTCTATCGTTTTATATTTGGGTCTATTTGTTGAAATATGTACCTCAGATTCGTTCACAGTGTACAGAGTATCAGGCCTTCATGCCATGAATATTTATCATGTATTTGCATATTTATATCTAATTATTTTGGAATTACTGTATTGGTATTTATTTCTGATCTGAGTCTACACTGTTTGCAAAACAATGCATGAAAACCATATCTATGAGAAACCGGGTTAGTGGACGTCATGCTCTTGATCGAAGCTGCCTGTAAATGCACGTGCAAGCCGTGTGTAACAATGTAACTCTATACAACCTGAAGTATTAACAACCTCTGCCTTATGTAAACTTTGTCGTCTGCTACATGTTTTCTGTGTTTATTAAAACCATTGTGACAGAAACAAACAGTTTGGATCCTGATGAGACGCCGAGTTACTCCGCGGCTCATCTGGATCCAAACTGTTTGCATAGGTTTGTGAAGGATATAACCTAAATTTCGTAAAGTATAGAAATTGGCCTTTGATTCTTTTGCAATGCGACCAACATAGTATTCAGAGATAAACTTTCTAAATAGCTGTGATCCAGATGAGACGCCGGGTAACTGGTTGATATTCTGAGACAAAATTATGGAAATGAAGGAAAGAAACATGAGTGTTTAGAAAGGAAGCAGGCAACAATATTCCCTGAAGACAATTACTCATAGTACAGAAAATTAACCATTTACTCCATATGTGTACAGTATATTTCATTATGAAATTTGGTGTAATAAATATCCATTGTGTCATCATTTCTTACATGAATATTCATAGAATAAGGGGTTAGTCGCTGTTTGGATATGGATATCCAAACATATAGTAATCTATGTAATATCGCTCATAAAGTTTATGCTTGATATGTTGTGGAACTAGTTTAATCATCATATCAGTATATGAACCATTTTTCTTCCTCGCGTTTTCACGTGGTATATTGTCCATATCAATGTTAAATGCTTGCAGGATAAACATCAGATCCTCGTCATAGGTTTCAATAGTGCCGAAATAGTCATAGTCTACGTCACATGGAGCACAACGCTCATAGTAAGTCATGTGATGGATATCAAAAAAGTGTTCATGGTTCAGGATTTTTTCCAGAAAACGAGTAAAGGAAACTCTTTTGCCATCAACCCTCCTCTGTACACCCCTGTGATCTCTGTACGCGGATAAAAGTCTTTCAAGAGGGTCCCGCACGAACATAAATGCTTTAAAAGGCAATGAGTTAATTGAGACGGCTGGTAGAGTATGGACGAGCAGCATATTTCTGAACCACATCTGACTGACTTTATTGCCCATAGTGGTACGGTTGTGGAGATTGTACAGGATTTTAGTGATGGTAGAAGAGCCGACTTTAGCGTTTTCACAGGCTATGAGGCGTAACTTCTCGTCCAACAGTACCGTCGCCTCTCTTGATTTGTTTGGACCAAATCCTGGCCAATTTCTAACCTTCTCACACCTGTCCTTCACAAATGATTTTCTTTGCATCATGTCTAAACTGGAAAAGGTCTGAAAGGAAATGTTTGAAAATATAACCAGATGTGTGTTTCATTTAGCCGTTTTACTTCCGATTCGTTTCAGCTGTTGAAAGCAATGAGCCGAGTATTTCACACAACTTAAATCCTTATAAGAAGCCGTGTTAGTGGACGTCGCATCTGGATCTAAGCTGCCTGCAGATGGAAGCCTGATGGAACATTATAACTCTACTATCTGAATTCCTAAAAGATGGACTATCATAGCCATGGTTATCGTGTCATAAATGTCGAAAAGAATAGAGTTTAGTCTTTCATTATACAGTTGGACTTCGATATCTCGAACTCGGATAACTCGAACTTCAGGATACTCGTACTATAAGTCCAACTTTACAATACTGAGTTGCTCTAAAATGTATTACTACGCATATCTAGAATCACATATGACAGCTTAATGTATGTCTAAAGTAATGCTGAAAGCTCCCAGCTTAATAAAGGTCTAAAGTAATGCTGAAAGTTCCCACAGGAGCTTTCAGTATTACTTTAGACCTGCATTAAGATGTAAACTTGAAAAATTGTTCGGAATAGAAATCGTATAACTCGAACTTCAGTTATCTCGAACTAATTTGCATGGTCCCTTGAAGTTCGATATATCGAAGTTCAACTGTATTTGCATGTGTGGCTTACTGAACACTTTGCCGCATTAATAGTTATATAATAAATAATGGCATCATGAACACGTATTAATGGCTCACTGACGTTTTCCCACTGCAGATAGTTCAGTATCGGCGTTATATTATTCCATACATGGGGCACTCTCTGTTTGTATAGGCGTAGAAAGACGTATGTATTGAGTAAGGAATGAACATTTAGCACTCCGCTGGCGACTAAACAGACTGGGCCAAGATGAGACGCCGCGTAAATCAATGTATCATCAAGTCTTATGAGGATAAAATCTATATGACACTCTGACTTTAACCCATTTGCTCCCAGTAGATTCTCCCGTGTTTATATATTGGATTAGTATATCCTTTATCTACGGGATGTCTAAATTTCCATTTTTGTTTTGCTTTATATTGAATTTCCTATCAGCAAACAGTGTAGACTCTGATCAGACGCCGCATTATGCTGCGTCTGATTAGAGTCTACACAATTCGCCTACGTTCCCATATATGGGATCGTGGGAGCAAATGGGTTAATTTGTAAAAAGAAATAGAAGAATGGTTTTATAAATGAAGCATACAGCAATATTCTTCTGGCGACAATTGCTCAGAGTGTTCAACTTAATCGCTTTTAGGATATGGGTATCCAAACATAAAATAATCAACATAATATCGCTCATAAAGTTTGTGCTTGATATGTTGTGGAACGTGTCTGATCATATCAACATTTGACACATTTTTTTTTCACGTGTGTATGTGGTATTATGTCCATATCTATGCCGTTTGTCATCAGGATAAGCATTAAATCTTAGTGAGTAAGGCATACATTGTATCTCACTAAATGACATGTTATGTGTTTGTGATGGTAAGACATAACTCGCTGACTGAGATGATTACAACTATGATAATTATGTATCTATGGGGTAAGATCGTGACATTGTAACTATAATAACTTTATTTCTACTTATGCAGATATGTATTAACGCTTACCAGCTGCACTCGGAGAGCCGATACTGGTCTGGAAATTCCAGAACCCGAACCTCAATTACCTAAATGCGAGAGAGAATGATTAGGGGAATATATAAGCCGTTTAACGCCTTTACAAACAGAGTAGACCGAGAGCAGACGGATCCCAAATAAGAGGATATATGTCGCAAATTTCGTATCTGGCCAGGTCGATCAGACGGCCTTACAACGATACTGGGCCCTGTTTTACGAAAAACCATAATACCAACCTTGCCATAAGTCCCAATTTACGACAATCATCACTATTCATACAGTCGGAGTCATAACACATTCTAGCATCCGACAATGTTGCTGAACTTACAACGACATGACTAAATGTAGGGTCTTACCTACGGTATATGTAAAACGAGCCGCTAGTGATTTCATCGGTAAGCGTCCCGTATATGAGGGCACACCTAATAAATCAGAGTCCATGCTTATAAAGCTTTTAGTTGAGTCTGAGTTTCGTTCTCAGGCTTTTGATTGGTCATATTTGAGTTCTCAAGCTTTTGATTGGTCAGATTTGAGCCAAAGGCTCAAACTGACCAATCAAAAGCTTGAGAACGATCTCAGTCTCAACTAAAAGCTTTATAAGCATGGGCCAAGATGATTTGAATAGATCTGTGTTAACCTTTAACCCGCCGCTCTATTTGGGATTTTGTTCAATGATGACACAGAGGTCAAGATAAGATGCATAAATTAAAACATTTTCAAGAATAACTTCTTTATTTCTCCACCAACCCCTATGTTTTGACCACATTTTAGAATCGCCTCTTCGAGACGATTCTAAAAGATGGTCACAACATAGGTGTTGGTGCAAAAATTATGATTTCAGTAATTAAGTACACGCGTTTATCTGTAGCTCTGTTTGACTACTTTCGACTGAAGCAAGCGTTTGGGACAATGTTGGCTGGGTGTCAAACAGTTTGGATCCTGGTGAGACGATGATTTACTCGGCATCTCATCTTGAATAAGCCCGTTCCAAAGTGCACGTGCCGTTTATCTTTTACTATAAATAATCTATATGGGTCAGTCAATAGTTTGGTAAATCAGTTTCTATGTTTCTATGCAATTGCGTTAATAGGATTGAGAATACTTGATTCAAATAATGTTTATACCGGATTGTAGACTGTTCCATCTGCAAACAGCCTTTTGGTAAGATTCTCAGTCAGTTGTTTGCGCGCGGATGGGTAGATGCATAAGTAACCAATCCTGAAATAGAGAAAATCCACATGGATGACTAAAGCAAACTAGAATATATCACAATGATACTAGAACCATACTTCCTTTTGACTCTGTAGCTATGACTTGTTCCATTACAAGAGCTATACCTATTTGTTTTGTTAAAAACATACCCAACGTGCGTCAATCACTGATATATTGAACTTTGAGTTTCACGATTCTAGGTCAATCCGCAAAACAATAAAACGGGATATGGAAGGGCGGACGATTGGAAGGACAGGTAATGTGCCAGATGGCACAAACAATTTTCAAAAGTGTTGACATGTTAATCAAATGTGAAAATGAACAAGAATGTGTTTGAAGCAGTAATACATAAAGCGTATCTATCCATGTTGTTTTATTTCAAGTAGAGTGATACCACACAGCTGCTAATTCAAACACGCGGCATATAATCGCGCCATAGACTTGTATCAAACTTTAAAACAATTGCAGTATAATATATAAATTGTGATAACTGTTAATTTTGCAATGCCTCGTTCATACTCAAAGAGAACTGTTTGTAACCCTTTCACACATTCTATGTTAACTCTTCGCTTGCTATTCGCGTCAATATACCTACCTGTAAATAGTGAAGACCCAGATGAGACAGCTCATGCAGGAGCTGTCTCATCCGGGTCTGCACTATTTACAAATTGATTGTGCAACCAGTGCACTCCACAGCAGTGATTGTACAGCGAAATACTTGTACACAGTGAAGATATATGTAAATATACAACAGGGCATGGGTAAAGAAGGAGAATTGTATTTTAAAATTCAGCAAGAGAAGGGTTAAATAAACAGAGTGAGAACGTATAGCTTTTATAATCATCCCGAATGTAAAATATGTCATAACATAAAACTCCATAGTTACATTTTACTCTGGCAAAATTACTCAATTTCACTGTACTGCAGTAAATAGCCACAACCTTCGTAAGTCCGAGCTTGAAGTTATATTCTTAAAATACGCAGTAAATGAATCGATGAATCGTTCATCCTTTACTCTATAAATATATGAGCTTGTGATCTGGGATTTCGCTGTTTGCAAATGAGTTAGCATGCTGTTTGTTCCGCGAGGATCATTCATACCCAACTGGTCAAAGACAAATTAAACGCATGCATATACTTACGTGATTGTAACAAGTCCAATGCAGCCTTGTAGTCGTCTTGTCTTTGAACAACTGTGACAGCTTCCGCATACTGGATATCCTGTATTCAACAGAACCACCTAGTGAATCAATCTTCATAAAGACAAAGGCCATTCGATGATTCTGGTAAATGATAAACCCTAGTCTGACACTTGATGAGCACGTGTCAAGATAAACCCTAGTCTTACACTTGATAAGCACGTGTCAAGATATTGATAGTATGATAAACCCTTGTCTCAGACATTACGGGGACATATCAAAATATTTGAAAAATAGTACATCATTGTCTGAGACTTGCTAACCATATGTAATATTATTGGTAAAATTATAAAAACCCAGTCTCTACAAGGGTTCTGAAAGGAACCTGTATTCTATAATGTGAATGTGGTTGGAGCTGAACAAAGCAAACAGTTTGAAACTATGATACGAACAGTGTAGTCGGTATTTGAATTCTAAATTAAATAATTTCACAAGGCCCGAGACTCATAGTATCAAACAATGAAGATATATACAGACAGTGTGAATTGATATCCCAACAAGTTATCGACTACATGGTCAACGATAAAACACTAGTCTACAATATGTATAAACCCAAACAGAACGAGACGGCTGGCAGATGTTTCAAACTTCATACGATGTAAAGCGACCCAATTATCATGTAAAAGAGTGTGAACCCTAATCCTACTATGTAATAAATTGTGGATGCTAACCCTACTATGTAATAGAATGTTGACGCTAACCCTACTATTTATTTAAATGTGGACGCTAACCCTACTATGTAACAAATTGTTGACGCTAACCCTACTATTTATTTAAATGTGTACGCTAATCCTACCATATAATAAATAGTGGATGTTAACCCTACTATGTAACAGATTGTGAACACTAACCCTACTATTTAGTAAATTGTGGATGCTATGATCGTTAGTGTCTAAATGTATGAGGTGTAATGTCATTTATTCTATTATATTTGTTCTATTATAATAATGATAGTAATAATAATAATTATTATTATTATTTTATTGTTCGTTTATTCTATTTTTATTCTTGTACAGAACTTCTTTAATGGTAACAAGTATTCTATCCTAGCCACGGAGTTAATTTTATCTACTTTTCGAGACTGTGATAACATGTCCTCAGAACCTTTATACGAATTTCAGATCGTTCAACACAATCTCTGGCTTGTAACGGTATAATTTCTTTTTTCAGACCGTGGCTTCAGTTTGTCTAATGCTAATGCAGCAGATTGTAATGCGTACTTGTCTGTTTCTCAGCCAAGCTTTGTAAATCTATAAATCTATGTCTGCTGTATTGGTACTGTAAATAAACTTTAACAACCAACATTTAATTCTGACCCTGACTGACTCATTGCGTTAGGCACTTTATTCTGTTTCATCAGTCCCGTTTCACTTTTACATATTAGGTATCTTGAAGCCAATACAGAATTCCCGCCCCGCGATTTGTGCCAGTATGAACCAGGCCAGTGAGCCCCGGAAATTGAGCCTCTGATTAATGCCTCAACAAGATAACTCAATGCCGTAAATCTGCTTTCAGACCCATTAAAGGTGAATTATAGATCTATTCAAAATACAAACAAAGATGAGTGCTCTAGCGAGCACAGTTTAAGTAATACGATCAACCTGGAGTATGTCTAGCGTATACATGTATATCAAATAACGTATGGTCACAGGAAAGGCACCTGCTTGTTATCTATCCAGTGACATATATCATTATTTAACCCTTTCCTTCATATGAACGTGTTTTCACGCATCTGCAAACAGAGTAGACCCAGACCAGACGGCTTTTAAAGGAGCCGTTTGATCACGATCTGCTCTGTTTGCTTATGGAATTTGATGAGCCTAGGATCAAATTGGGAGATTTATAACGAAATTACCATTCTTTGGTCATGTTTTGTTTTGTTTGTTTAGTCGTCGTTGAATGTCTGGTTTTTATATACAATATGCTAGTCACATCACGACTCCCAGCTACTTAAGACCCATTGTCGCCAATATACAACAACTGATATAACTTTTAGGTCTAAATTCCTGTACAAAAAAATCTAGTGCCAGATCTGTCATTTATGCATGACCTTCTAATTGGACACAATGATAAAATGAATAAGAGTCAGATTATGTAGACGGCACATGGTCATGGTAATTGATTTTTCAAGGCGACATTACAAGTGAAAACAGAAAATACATTGTGCTTACAGCTAAATGATGTCTGCTAAAACATGAGAGTATAAAATGTGACAAATTCACAATATGATAATACATACAAGTATACTAAAGAAATTGGTATAAAAGTGTTGGTATGAACATATCTTTATTAACCCTTTCCCTCATATGAACGTGTTTTCACGCATTTGCAAACAGAGTAGACCCAGATCAAACGGCTCCTAGAGGAGCCGTCTGACCAGGGTCTACTCTGTTTGCTGATAGAAATTGAAAAATCAGTGTCTTCACTTTCTGAAATGGCTATGATGTACCACCTTCCATATTTCATTAGAACTATTTTGTCCATGACTATTCAGTAGGTGTTGAGATTTTTAATAAAAGTAGAACAGGGAAAGGGTTAACACTTACTGAGAACAGTATTAGTGAGCTGGTTCATAACAGTTTATTGTGAAGAGAGAGAGATTTGTCTTAAAATGGGCATATGGGGTTTTTTTTGCAGTCGAGTCTCTTATCTGCATTTGTCAGCAGCAATTAAAACCTCCGCCATTTTATCTTCTTTCTAGAGAATATTATCTACATCGTGTAAAGTTGTAAGAATTTACCTATTAGTAAGGTTAATTGGCGACAAGTGTGATATTGTACGGTCATGTCACATATAAGACCGTACAATATCCCACATTTGTTTTTTTCCGTGAAAAGAACAAATTGCATTGTATAGCTCGGAAAATTTTAACCTGAACCCTGGCCCATATGCAGAATACATAATGAGAGAGGTGTCTGTATAAGTAAAATTCCGCTGATTAATCGTGAAGTTTATTCTCGCTGAAATTTCGGGAGAGTGATAACCCGTGCATATTAAAACCATACACTCACGAGTGTGTCCATGCATAGGGGCTTATTACCGGGACACTTGCCGAGGATAAACCCATACAATGCCGTTGATAAAAATACACATTTATTAGCATAACTTTTATAATGTACACAGGACATTTTGGCTCAGGTAGACACTGTAGAATCAGATCTGTGATATCCCATAAGCAAACAGAGTAGACCTAAGGGAGCCGTCTGATTTGGGTCTGCTCTGTTTGCAAATACGAGAAGGGTATTTATAGGAGAGTTGAGGAAAGGGTCAATTGATTAAGTGTTACAATATTAACATAGGTTTGGCGGAGAAATGACGAGAAAATTCAGTAACATCTCGCTGGTGCGACCACATAAATGTTAAACATTGGAGTCTCTAAAAACACGTGGTTGCTTAACCCATTACCTCATAGGTTATTTTTATACCCAACCTCTTTGAATAAATCTACCGAAAAAGACCCACCATCTTTGAATAAATCTACCGAAACGGACAATTAACTAGAGAAAAGGAAAAATTTAGAACTTTGTATTTTGAAACCATTGTGATAAATAGAGCATTTGCTCCTATAGGAGCAAATGTTCTATTTATCACAATGGTTTCACAAAGTGACTTTTACAGGGTGGTTAAAAGTCGTCAATACCAGGGAATGGGTTAATGCAGGGTAGAACTGCATATCGAAATATCCTATAGGAGCTTTCCGCATAACTTTTGTCTTGCATTAAGCTGCCACTTGTTTTAAAAGTGCATCCCTAAGTATATTTGTTTTGAGATGTCGTCTTAACGTGATTTTTCTGTCAGTGAAATATGCAACTGTACATTAGCAGTAGAATCAGTCTTAAGCGGACGTTCATTCATTGAGCACAGGAGTCTTAAGAAGCGTGTGGTTGCTTAACGCAGAGAAAAGTTAATATAAAATAAGAGCTTTCTGTGTTACCTTTAGCCTGCATTAAGCTACCATCTGCCTTACATGACAAGTCCTGCTTTTGATGGCCGTTTAACCCTTTCCCTTTTTATTCAAAATTTCAGTACCTACTGAATATTCATGGACAACAAATTATACTGAAATATGGAAGATGGAACATTGTAGCCATTTTAAAATGTACATATGCTGATCTTTCAACGTACACTAGCAAGATTAGCTCCAAAAGGAGCCGTCTGATCTGGATCTACTCTGTTTTCAAATGCTTACCTAGTAAGAAGACAAGAAGTAATATTCCTTTCATGTTTGCGGTACAGAGCATGAAACGAAGCTAATCCAGGCAATAAACTACACAATTTTGCAATTTTCCAAATATGGGTTTATATTTTATCATTAAACCCTACATCAATCTTCTTATCCTATAATGTTTCTTACTGTTTAAATATTTCTGCACCCAAATGTTAAGTACGATGCAGTAAACTCATAGAGGGAATACACAATCGTGAAAAAAATTGTCTTTATTCTCGACGCATTGGTTGTATACATGTACTGTGTATTTATCCAATATCAATTGTTTCGGTCGATAAACACGAACACTTGTGTATTGATTTAACCCTTCGCTTGCTGTATTTTAAAATACATTTCTCCTTCTTTACCCATGCCCTGTTGTATATTTACATATATCTTCACTGTGTACAAGTATTTCGCTGTGCAATCACTGCTGTCGAGTGCACTGGTTGCACAATCAACTTGTAAATAGTGCAGACCCTGAAGAGACAGGTCCTGCAGGAGCTGTCTCATCTGTGTCTTCACTATTTACAGGTAGGTATATTGACGTGAATAACAAGCGAAGGGTTAACGGCTAGTTTGGTTTATATCTCGGGTTTTACATCGCTTTAACAACATTTAACCCTTCGCTTGCTATTCACGTCAATATACCTACCTGTACATAGTGAAGACCCAGATGAGACATCTCCTGTAGGAGCTGTCACATCAGGGTCTGCACTAGTTACAAGTTGATTGCACAGCTAAATACTTGTACACAGTGACGATATATGTAATTATTATACGCCCACCTAATAAAGGTGGCCGTGTATTGTCGTGGCCCTGTCCGTCCGTCCGTTCGTTCGTTCGTTCGTTCGTTCGTTCGTCCGTCAACATTTTGTTTGTCCGCTGTTTTCTGGGAAAACTATTTGACAGATATTAATAAAACTTCACACAAATATTTAATGCATCAAGATCTGAAGCTGAGTTGATTCTGAGAATCATTTGATTTTTCATTTCAGAGTTATGGCCCTTGTTTTAAAAAAATGCAAATAGTTTGTCCGCTGTTTTCTGGGAAAACTTTTTAAAAGATATTAATGAAACTTCACACAAATGTTTAATGCATCAAGATCTGAAGCCGAGTCGGTTCTGAGGTTCATTTGATTTGTCGTTTCGGAGTTATGGCCCTTTTACTTAAAAATAGTGCAAATACATGCAAATAGTTTGTCTGCTGTTTTCTGGGAAAACTATTTGACAGATATTAATGAAACTTCACACAAATGTTTAATGCATCAAGATCTGAAGCTGAGTTGATTCTGAGGTTCATTTGATTTTTCATTTCAGAGTTGTGGCCCTTGTTTTAAAAAAATGCAAATAGTTTGTCCGCTGTTTTCTGGGAAAACTATTTAAAAGATATTAATGAAACTTCACACAAATGTTTAATGCATCAAGATCTGAAGCTGAGTCGATTCTGAGGTTCATTTGATTTGTCGTTTCGGAGTAATGGCCCTTTTACTTAAAAATAGTGCAAATACATGCAAATAGTTTGTCCGCTGTTTTCTGGGCAAACTATTTGACAGATATTAGTGAAACTTCACACAAATGTTTAATGCATCAAGATCTGAAGCTGAGTTGAGTCTGAGGTTCATTGGATTTTTCATTTCAGAGTTATGGCCTTGTCCTTAAAAAATATGCAAACAGCTTGTCCGCTGTTTTCTGGAAAAACTATTTGAGATCTATTAATGAAACTTCACACAAATGTTTAATGCATCAAGATCTGAAACTGAATTGATTCTGAGGATCATTTGATTTTTCTTTTCAGAGTTATGGCCCTTGTCCTTAAAAAATAATGCAAATACATGCAAATAGTTTGTCTGCTGTTTTCTGGGAAAACTATTTGAGAGATATTAATGAAACTTCACAAACATGTTTAATGCATCAAGATCTGAAACTGAATTGATTCTGAGGATCATTTGATATTTCTTTTTAGAGTTATGGCCCTTGTCCTTCAAAAATAATGCAAATACATGCAAATAGTTTGTCCGCTGTTTTCTGGGAAAACTATTTGACAGATATTAATAAAACTTCACAAAAATGTTTAATGCATCAAGATCTGAAGCTGAGTTGATTCTGAGGTTCATTTGTTTTTTCATTTCAGAGTTATGGCCCTTGTCCTTTGTCGGCTGTTTTCTGGGAAAACTATTTGAGAGATATTAATGAAAATTCACAAATATGTTTAATGCATCAAGATCTGAAGCTGAGTAGATTTTGAGGTTTATTTGATTTGTCGTTTCGGAGTTATGGCCCTTTTACTAAAAAAATAATGCAAATATATGCATATAGTTTGTCCGCTGATTTTTAAACTGTTTGACAGATATTAATGAAACTTCATAAACATGTTTAATGCATCAAGACCTGAAGCTAAGTCGATTCTGAGGATCATTTGATTTGTTGTTTCGGAGTTATGGCCCTTGCACTTAAAAAAATAATGCAAATCTATGCAAATATGAGGATGGCCATAACTTTTCATTTGAAATGATATTTACTTCAATTTTTTTAAAAAAATAGTATCACCTTAATATGGAAATCAAGATCTGAAGCACAGATTAGAAAATGTCAACACTTATGAGGCATGTTGAATCGGAGAACATTTGCAAGTGGGCGATTATGTACCGTATGCGGTACTCTTGTACAACAGGGCATGGGTAAAGAAGGAGAAATGTATTTTAAAATTCAGCAAGAGAATGGTAAGTCAGCTAATCATAGATCGAGGAAGACCCCTGCGATTATTCTGTGCACGCAACAAACAGCATTGATTCGTGCACAGAAGAACATCCGGGTATAACCACCGACCTACAGCAAGACAGGTCCCTCATATGAGAATTCCAACATGCCCATACATGTACCAGGATTCGAACCGCCGCGACGAGAGGCTAAGCGATTGAGAAGAGACCACGTTTTCAGTAAGCCTAGAATATGTACACGTTTTATGACCTAATATTGACCAACACCCGATCAACATATAAGTTTGAAAATAAATTTGAAACAAATCCTGAAGCCGAGACCTGTTCGTATATATGCCGACATAGTTATTGTTCGATTTTGACCCGTGAGCTGTGACCTTTAGGACCAGTCCACTCGTAGAGGTAAAACGCGTCACAAACCATGTATTTGTTCCGGAGTTACCTGTGGTGATACAGACTAAGTAATAAGCATATACAGTAAAACCTCTCTATAACGGCCACTAAATTGTGTGAATTAGCTGGTATTTAGGGCAGGTGGCTGCTTAAAGCAAGGTGAAAGTACAACAGAACGCTCCTATAGGAGCGTTCTGTTTTACTTCCACCTTGCTTTAAGCAGCCACCTGCCTTTAACTAAAACTACTTGATGTATAGTGGCCGTTATAGAGAGGTTTTACTGTATATAATACTAATACTGCACGATTACTATAGATAAACAAACTAGGTCTGGCAGTTACGTCAACACAATAACAAAACTAAAAATAGACAGGGTTTCCTCAATATATGATGTATGAATGGGATAATTAATAAATAAGACAAACAATACACCATGGGATATCCGATTCCGTGGTCTAAAGGACGCGTATGCGGCTTTTCATGCGCGCTATCCGAGTTCGAAACTCACCGACGTTTATACTTTTATTTGTCTGTTGTTTTAATATTTTTAAATACGTTTGTCAGTACATTTTCTATTCAGGATCTATTCTCTTTTTATCTTTTTTCTGTTCTTGTTTGGTCCTACTTTCTGTTTTTTGACAAATGTGATGTTGAGACAAAATTAAAAGAAAAAAAGATTGACTTATGTGAGTTTCGAACCAGGTACATTTTGATTCGGATGAGAGCGCCTTTATCCACTCGGCTACGGACTCCATAAGCATGTCATCATAGTCAAATAGTCACAGTCTTCTCTCTAAGAAGTAACATGTCATATGCATATTCAAGTAAACTATTTATGACGTAACTGTCAGGGATTCCCTGTCGGACTATACGAGCTTCATGTGACAACTATTGTCCACTTACCCATAAATTAAACGGGTTGCAGTCGAAATCGAACTATACAGGTTCGTAAACCCGTTCAATGTCTAACCCTTTGGCGCCAAATTCCTAATTGTCGTCTGCAATCCAAGTTTGTTAAATCATTCTGTAAAATAAGGAAATGAGATAAATACATGCAATTTTAAAAGGAATAAATCACATATATAGGAACAGAGATTGAGACAAATAGTGAGGTCCCTGGTCAGACGCCGCCTTGAAAAGGCGGCGTCTGATCTGGGACTGCACTATTTGTCGTGGTGACTTTTGTCGTCAGTGAGGTCCCTGATCAGACACCGCCTTGAAAAGGCGGCGTTTGATCTGGGACTGCACTATTTGTCGTGGTGACTTTTGTCGTGCACGACTTGTATCGTGCATTAAGCTGTCACCTGTTCCCAAGGCCGATATTTGTAATAATTATATTGAATGGGTTTTACTGTACTCTGATTTATTAGACAGTCTGTTTACAAGTGTGTACACGATGTACAGGTATTATCCTCCCAATTTGACATGAGACTCGATTAAGTTTCGGCGTGTTTATCGGGATTGTTCGTAATACTCTGTGACAGAAAATAGCAAACCAAAAGCAGGTAATAATCATGTTCCACGAGGATTGTATTCTTAAAGCGCATTCTTATACTTTCGGATATTCATCCGAAGATTACCGATGATAATACACGGAATATTCATGAGTCTCAGGTCAAATTGGGAGGATAATAAACCACGCTAT
This sequence comes from Azorinus chamasolen, assembly GCA_963576725.1. Taxonomy (NCBI): domain Eukaryota; kingdom Metazoa; phylum Mollusca; class Bivalvia; order Cardiida; family Solecurtidae; genus Azorinus; species Azorinus chamasolen. The sequence continues at coordinate 6,960,168 of OY755253.1, read as the reverse complement.
AAAAAAAAAAGATAAACAAACTAGGTCTGGCAGTTACATCAAAACAATAACAAAACTAAAAATAGACAGGGTTTCCTCAATATATGTTTTGAATGGGATAATTAATAAATAAGACAAACATTATGCTATGGGATATCCGAAACCGTGGTCTAAAGGATGCGTATGCGGCTTTTCATGCGCGCTACCCGAGTTCGAAACTCATCGGCGTTTATACTTGTATTTATTTGTTGTTTGTTTAAATACTTTTGTCAGTATATTTTTTCTATATGATCTATTGCCGTTATATCTTTTTTCCTGTTCTTGTTAAATCCTGCTTGGTCTTTCTTTTCTGTGTTTGACATATGTGTTGTTGAGGTAAAAAAAAAAAGACAAAAAAAGGTGACTTATGTGGGTTTCAAACCAGGTACATTTTGATTCGGATGAGAGCGCCTTTATCCACTCGGCTACGGACTCCACAAGCATGTCATCATAATCAAATAGTAACAGTCTTCTCTTTTAAGAAATAATATCTCATATGAATATTCAAGTAAACACATTATGACGTAACTGTCAGGAATTCCCTGTCGGACTATATATTGAGACTTGTTGTTATATTGTTGTTTACATAACAGAACACAAATATAGGACCAGACAACATAATTTAGTCGTTTTCAATTATATTTTAATATTGTGTTATTAATTATTAGATGTTATATTTATTGTCGTTCTGTATGGACATTTAATTAACAAAAAAATATTGGCGACTGGTCAGAATCGAACTAGAGACCCGCCGCATACAAGCCCAGATACATATCCATTGCACCACGAGAATTATTTTGAAGGGTTGTGGCTTGCGAAGTCCTTTAAAAATTAGGAAGCGCCATAGTCGCTTCATTTTGTTTACATTAGAGTAAGTCATGTTTTAATCCAAAATAAGTTGGTCTATCTTTACATGTATACAAAGTAGTGTACACGATGTACATGTATATCAACTAGTGTACGTGATATACACTGTGCATGTATATCAACTAGTGTACGTGATATACAATGTGCATGTATATAAACTAATGTGCATTATGTTCATGTATCATGATGTTCTTGTATATCAACTAGTGTACACGATGTACATGTATATCAACTAGTGTACATGATATACATGTATATCAATCAGTGTGAATGATACACAATGTACATGTATATCAACTAGTGTACACGATGTAAATGTAAAGCTACTAATGTATCTGATGTACATGTATATCAACTAGTTTATATGATGTACATGTATATCAACTAGTGTACATGATGTACATGCATATCAAATAGTATACACGATGTACATGTAAAGCAACTAATGTATCTGATGTACATGCATATAGTTTATACATCAACTAGTGTACATGATGTACATGAAAAGCAACTAATGTACATGTATATCAATTATGTTGCTAATTATTTGAACGCTTGGCGCGACCAGGCTGACATCTGTAAAACGCTTGGATCTAGATGAGACGCGAAGTAACTTGGTGTATTTCATGAACATTAATTAAATTGGTTATAATAGCACATGGCTACGGGACTAGTTTTCCATGGCGTAGACTTTAGATTCAAGTCTATGCTGTTCCATAGGGAAACAGTGCAGATCCTGAGCAGACAGCTCCTGCAGGAGTTGTCTCATCTGAATATATTCTATTTGCAAATATGCAGGAAGACGCGTTTATGGTGCTAGAGTCACCAAAATATACAGGATTGTTCAGCAGCATGAGTTGTTGTGCACCTGTTTTTTTTAATTGTTCTCCGTTAACTTTAGAGTTACTGCCCCTGATTACTGAAAATTTGACAAACTTTACTTAGTGTCATGCATATCTCAAAAACCACTAGGGCAAAAGAAGCTACACAGGTGGCCGCAGCTCTCAAACGGATTTACACGCGCATGCCGCTCCGTTGGCCAAAACTTCTTCACGTAGATCCCGGGAGAGAGTTTATGGGTGCGGTCTGTCAAGTGCTCGAAGAGCATAACATCAAAGTGAGGCGATGCCGTGTGGATTATCCATCGTGACCAGGAGATTGATGAACGTTTTAATAGAACTTTAGCAGAACGTTTGTTTGGCTACCAATATGCTCAGGAAATGCGTCTACCCTCCGGTGAGCGGTCATCTGAGTGGGTTGACAGATTGCACGCCGTCGTTTCTGCTTTAAAAAATGAAGAAACAAGACTCACCGGTAAACGTCCATCAGAAGCGACCAAACAGAAATTTATTAAATCGAGTCCCTCAGCTTATATTCCAGGACGTAAAGTTGGTATTGAGGATAAGAAAATCTCTTCAGATTTTGGGGTTCGGTACCTCTACCAACCCGGAGAGTTGGAGGGCGGGCGTAGACGGGCAATTGACCCTATATGGTCTTTAACATTTACAAGATATCACGATCAGTTAAATAAACCGGCGAACCCATATTGTACTATCTCCAGGATGGACCCGAGCGAGGTTCTGTCCGCGAAGAACTACTTATAGTACCATCAAACACACAACAGCCACCTGATGGGGAATCCCTACTGAGGCGTTAGGGGTATCCGATAGTGGCCGTAGGCTAATGTATTAATACCATCATTAATTATAATTCATATTTTTAAGAAAAATGATCCCAAAGATGTGAAAGTACACAAATTATTAATACACGCATCAATACTTGCTCTATCATGAATATTGAGATTTTCTACAAATGAATTAAAGTCTGGTAACTTTCCTATAACTCCTCTCCGAAATTCATCTCGTCAAGAGTTATCGCACTTTACACGTGTTTATCAGTTTAATCATATTTTATTGCTTGCTTTTGTCTTTACATAATTACAATATTGCATATTCATACATCAGTATAAAGCAATATCAAAAGGGTTGGAACACAAGTTATTACAACATTAGAAACGGTCCTTCCCATTGAAAGCAGATATTCGTATGTAAACATATAAACAACGAATGAGCTAAAAAAAAAAACATAGTACAATATTTCCAAACAGAAAGACATTACAACTAACAACAACAAAGCAAAATAAAAAAAACACACACACAAAATGAATAAACAAATAAATGAAAAGACTAATCCGTTTTTATTCCACATCTTCACCCGTTGCGCCAAATAGGGGTTCCCCCAGAAAAACTCGCACAACCTAATTAATTATAACTATCGATGCAGGGCAACTTAAATATTGTTTCTGAACGAGTCTTGCTTGTAATTAGCCAAACTTTTTTGTATTTTTAATGTATTTTTGCAAATGGAGAAAAAGACGTTCGTTTTCATCATTTGACAAAGTTGGAATACCACATTTTTGGGTGCTTAAAGGGTGAACATCGCGGGTATTCTGGAACAGTTCGAGTCTTTGGGTTGAAAATAGTGTGCATTTGAAAAAGAAGTGTTCTGCATCTTCCGTGTCAATGTTACATAAACAAATTGAATCGCCACGCAAATGATTTATGAAGAGGTCGCTGTGTAGGTTGCCGCATTTATTTCTAAGACGCACATGGTGGATTGAATAGAAACGATCTCCACATAGATAATATTTCGGTACATTAAAAGAAATAAACATGTTATTTATTCCAGATTTGAATGAATTCAGAGATGGACTGTGAAGTTTTATTGTTGAGGGAATTGTTGAATTTGAGTATATTTCTGTTATTTCATTAGGAATTACAAAATTATCACTATTTCGGAGAGCATATTGAGCTGAGGTACCAACTGTTCCGGGAAAGAGTTCATTGATATAATCTGGAGTCGACTGAGATTTCACTTTAAAACCAACAATGTATTTTTGCAATTTACGCCTGTCTGAAAGAGATGTCCATCCTATTTCTTTACGTAAATTTTCAATTGAAAAGGAACGCGTCAAACGTGTAACAGTCCTTGCTGCTTCGTACTGAATTTTTTCTAAACGTTCTTTTTCATATACAGAACAATTGTCCCAAACAACAGACGCGTATTCCAAAAGTACGCAATGTATATTTGATTAAGAGTTTCTCGTTTAATACTATATTTTAATGATTTCATTGAACCTAAGATTTTAGATGCAGAAGAAACTATATTTAATATGTGTTCGTGCCAGGATCCATTGTCCATTGAATATAATCAGGTCTATTCGCTCCACCCACACGTGCATTCCAATCCCCACAAGGCATCACCCTACCTTGTGATTGAAAATAAGTAACATCATGTTGTAAAACATCAAAGAAGTCAATGTCAACAAAATTATAGGCTGGTGAATTTTCCACCCAGATATATACACCTGCAACATACATATCACGGTCTATGTTGAAGAAAGACTTATCTAGTTGTATCCAAACTATACTGTCAAAATGGGTTTTAACCCTTTACCCAATAGCCTATTTCTAGTTTTGAAGACAGGTGACCACTTAAAGCAGGTTGAAAGTAAAGCAGAATGCGCCTTAATGCGCATTCTGCTTTACTTTCAGCCTGCTTTAAGCTACCACCTCCTAGAATATAGAAACTATTTATGATGCTATATGTTCATTATTGTAAAAATTGGAACTATTTTCTTCAGCGGAGGAATATATTAAACTCGCTTAAAGCCGCTTCTATCAGGTAAAGGGACCACAGTAATGCCTTTAGCTATCGACTCATTTATATACAAACACACGCCTCCACTGAAACAGTAACGCCTTTAGCTATCGACTCATTTATATACAAACACACGCCTCCACTGAAACAGTAACGCCTTTAGCTATCGACTCATTTATATACAAACACACGCCTCCACTGAAACAGTAACGCCTTTAGCTATCGACTCATTTATATACAAACACACGCCTCCACTGAAACAGTAACGCCTTTAGCTATCGACTCATTTATATACAAACACACGCCTCCACTGAAACAGTAACGCCTTTAGCTATCGACTCATTTATATACAAACACACGCCTCCACTGAAACAGTAACGCCTTTAGCTATCGACTCATTTATATACAAACACACGCCTCCACTGAAACAGTAACGCCTTTAGCTATCGACTCATTTATATACAAACACACGCCTCCACTGAAACAGTAACGCCTTTAGCTATCGACTCATTTATATACAAACACACGCCTCCACTGAAACAGTAACGCCTTTAGCTATCGACTCATTTATATACAAACACACGCCTCCACTGAAACAGTAACGCCTTTAGCTATCGACTCATTTATATACAAACACACGCCTCCGCTGAAACAGTAACGCCTTTAGCTATCGACTCATTTATATACAAACACACGCCTCCACTGAAACAGTAACGCCTTTAGCTATCGACTCATTTATATACAAACACACGCCTCCACTGAAACAGTAACGCCTTTAGCTATCGACTCATTTATATACAAACACACGCCTCCACTGAAACAGTAACGCCTTTAGCTATCGACTCATTTATATACAAACACACGCCTCCACTGAAACAGTAACGCCTTTAGCTATCGACTCATTTATATACAAACACACCCCTCCACTGAAACAGTAACGCCTTTAGCTATCGACTCATTTATATACAAACACACGCCTCCACTGAAACAGTAACGCCTTTAGCTATCGACTCATTTATATACAAACACACGCCTCCACTGAAACAGTAACGCCTTTAGCTATCGACTCATTTATGTACAAACACAAACCACCACTGACACGTTTCGCTCTTCTATTTTGAAATTTCCTAAAGAAGTTAAAACAATTGTAGCCTTTAATATCAGTAACAGAAGAGAGCTGAGTCCAACATTCGAATAAAAATATTATATCATGGTCACATAGTTTTTATTATAAAATCGAGATATTCCAATTTATTTTGGGTGAGTCCATTTACATTCCAGGATAAGACGCTAAGCCCCGCCTCTTGTGGATCCTATCCCTGTTCATTACGCACTGGTTGACCATCTATAAAGAGAGTGTCATAGCTAAGCCACGTCCTCTTGCCTTTGCGTGTCGCCTTCTTCATTTTGGGTAGTAACTCTTACAAAAGAGCAACTATTTCCTTCGGACCCTTTTAGCATAGTCCTTGCTCGTCTCACTGTTTCTCGGTCTTTGTAATATGTGAACTTTGCGACGATGTTCTCGGCGCAGACCCTCTTCGTGGTTAACATCTCATTCTATGTACCCGTTCTAATTTTAGATTGTCAAAAAAGTCCTGAGCTAATTTTAGCTTGTTCGACATAAAACGACGCAGTGTACTTTCGGTTTCTTCAGGGTTCTGTGCGCTTTCACCAATGTTTGCGAATATGAGATTATTGCGCATAGATTGGGATTGGATATATAACAAAGATTCTTTGGTATTGGCCTCATCAATTTTCAGTCTATGGATCTCATCATTAGCTAAGCCTAGGGAAAATTCGAGTGATTCAACTCGATCACTGACCTTGGACGCTGACTCGTTACATGACTTCAGATTGTCTTGAACAAAAACCCAAATCTTACTCACTTCCTTTTCAAAAATACTAACCTTTTCCTCCAGAATGTCCAATTTCCCCAGCTTTTTGTTCATCACTTGCATTGTTTTATCCAATCCAATTAGAATCATCACAACGTCTGATATCGTTGGCTCTGTTGACACAGATGACTCCCTCTCTACACAAAACTCAACGTGTCCTGCTGTCTCTGTGCACGATCGCGAATTCCCATTGCCACTGGAGCCAGTACCTTTCGCTGAATCACCATCGAAAACTGAGCTATCCATGTCTGTCAAAGCGGATTCTCCTAGAAGCATATACTTTGCAATGCGGAGATAGTCACTTACATTGTCCGAGATATCTGATGAACCCCCATTACGCGCACTTTTCCTTTGTTCGCTTGACCCCTCACTACTATTTTTGCGCTTTCCCCCTTTCTTCGATTTCCCCATTTAGGCAGAATATTATAGTTACAAAACAGTCCGATCTTGAAATAATGATTAACAACTGCAGTAACAAGCACTCAGATAATAAATATTTAAATGTTCAACTGGAGCAAAATTCAACACGACTTTCTACACTGACCTATCACGTCCAATATCGTAATCCATCTCGCCTCCCCGTTACCTTTATCATGCTCTTCGTCCGCTCAACAACTGTCTTCCGCATAGTTTATACGTCAAGTTCTTCTTTATAAACCCTTTTGCTACAATATACATTTCGTCCGCTAAGTTAATCGTCTGCATCATCAGGTTTCAAAGCGTAGTTATCTTTAGTATATTTTGAAACACCAAACCAAAGTGTCAAACAGCTCGGATCTGGATCCAAACTGTTGGCAAATATTTTCAACACGTTTTCACCTGTGACGAAGAAAGAGTCAACGGATCTAAAGTCATTGGACGGGATTCAATGCAGTATGCAAATGTTGCCAAATGCCTGATCCGGATCCAAACTGTTTGCCATTTTTTCCATGCTTAATTGGCACATGCATGGCTGTTTTGCGCGGTGTCGATATAAATGTGAAATTCCGTTATATTCGTTCCAACTCAAATTCAAAAATTAGTCAATCTCCGATCTTGATCCACACTGATTGCCTTCAAATTTCATCAAAGTCCTTATTTGCGCATAAATTGTTGCCGTTCGATATCGATTTAAATATAAGTTTTATTAAGATTGGATCCAACTCAGATGTAAAATTTACTTAATGTCGGATCTTGATCCAAAATGATTATCTTCTAATTTTATTCAAATCCAGATTGGGGCATTAATGACTGGATTATTATATCGATATAAACGTAAAAATCAATTATATTGGATCCAACTCATATGCAAGAAATAGCCAGTGTCTGATCTGGATCCGAATTGCTGCTTTCAAATTCCATCCAAGACCCGATGTTTCTGCGCACAAATGGTTGTATGTTTGGAATCGATATTATTGTAATTTTCAGATAGATTGGATCAAAATCACTCAATGTCTGATCTGAATCCGCAATGCTTGCTTTCCAATCGTTCAAATGTCGGGTCAGGGAGGAGAGGTAAATTTAGCGAGTAATGTAACAAACGTTTGATTTGCATAATGTATCAAGTTAGAAATTAAACTTAGACATTGTGCTTTCTGTTCTATGTGTTTCATTTCCATTTTCAAATTAAATGCAACGAGTTTGATTGTTTTCTCAATATAATAATTTCGTGCTTATTTCATGGGTGATCGCTCATAAACGCTTTGCAAACACTCGCTAATCTAATCAGGTAGCGTACTGTGATTGATTATCGATTACCGCATGGTGTTGTTTGTTTAACGACCCATGTCAAGCAGCTAAGTTTCATCTCAGTCATCAAACTGTTGCATTATCGTGTGTCAGAATGGCACTGGCATATTTGACTTTTCTTCTCTGATACACATGTTATGTTATACACATGTTATGTGTAAATATGCGTAACTTCTCTCCACAGCAGCATTGTCTTGCAATAGCTACAACTGTTCAAGATGACTTCTATAATTAAATCTCTCGATAAACGTTTCAGCCTTTCTGATGCTGAGCGATGCTTTCGAAATGCCTGCGACAAGATAGTTCTGCTAAATCAACACATCGGAGAAGTCCAGAAGCGCTACAAGATGGTGAAACGGAACAACAAGAAAGTATTTCGCTATAATCTCGTCTGAAGATAGCTGTTGTCGAAGGAGCAACGAACATGTTCTACGACTATGCTTATGTTTAGAAATGAAGCAGACACCAATATCCGGTGATGACAATTGCTCAGTACAGAAGATTAACCATTAACTCCATAAATGCGCCTTTCTATGCCTTTGCATTCTGCTTGATTATGCCATTATGTAGATATGATTCTACAGTTTCTGCTTTTGGGAAATATTCATGCGTACATACATGTATGTCATTATGAAATTAATGTAATTAATATCCATGGTGGCATCATTTCTTACATGAATATTCATGGAATTAGGGGCTAATCGCTATTTGGATTTGGATATCAAAACATAGTAAACCACGTAATACCGCTCATAGAGTTTATGCTTGGTATGTTGAGGAACTTGCTTAATCATCATATCAGTATATGAACTATTTTTCCTCGCGTTTTCACGTGGTTCAATGTCCATAATAATGCTAAATGACTGCAGGATAATAATTATTTGTCACAGGTTTCCGAAGTGCCGAAATAATCATACTCTACGTCACATGGAGCACAACGGTCATAGTAAATATGGAAAAATAGTCGAACAGGGAGAGCCACATACGAAATGACACCACACCAAACACCATCAAACAAGAAACGGTACAGCCACAAGACAAAACAAAACAGGACGCATATAAAAAAGTGTTCATGGTTCAGGATATTTTACAGAAAACGAGTAAAGGAAACTCTTTTGCTATTAAACCTCCTCTGTACACCCCTGCGATCCCTTTACGCGAATAACAGTCTTTCAAGAGGGTCCCGCAAGAACATAAATGCTGAGATGGCTGGTAGAGTATGAAAGAGCAACATATTTCTGAACCACATCTGACTGACTTCATTGCCCATAGTTGTACGGTCGTGGGCATTGTACAGGATGTTAGTGATGGTAGAAGAGCCGACTTTAGCGTTTTCACAGGCTATGATGTGTAGTTTCTCGTCTAACAATATCGTCGACTCTTGTGATTTCTTTGGACCAAATCCTGGCCAAGTTCTTACCTTCTCACACATGTCCCACATAAATGCTTTTCGTTGCACCATGTCTTAACTGGAAAAGGTCTGATAGGTATTGTTTGAAAAAATAACCATCTGTAAATTTCATTTTTCATTTTTACGTCCGATTGGTTCCCGCTTTGAAAACAATGAATCGAGTATCACACACAACTTAAATCCTGATGACAAGCCTGGTTAATCGACGTCTTATCTGGATGTACGCTGCATGCGGATGCCATACATGTCTATTAAGCTAACCCTATACAATATGAATTGTTAAAAAGCATGGATTGTTAAAACCAGAGTTATAGTGTCATACATTTCGAAAATAATAGAGTTGAGTCTTTCATTTGCCCCCCCCCCCCCCCCTCCCTCATTGTTGCCCACCTATCTCTATTTCCCGATTAATAGTCATACAAGAAACAATAACATCTTGAATATAGCCTTTGAAGATGCATTTACTATGGAATTGGCCTTATATTATTCCGTACATGATCACTCCTTGTTTGCAAAGTCGTGGAAAGGCATATGCATGGAGTAATAGGTGAATATGTAGCACTCCACTGGCTATATTGTGATAACATGTAACAGATTGGACCCAGACGACGCGTAACTCGATGTCTTACCAGGATCCAAACTATTAGACACTCCGACATTAAATTGTGGAAAGAAATGGAAGAAACATGCTTGTTAGGATAGGATTCCTTAGTGCCGAAATACTCATACACGTACTCTACGTCGCATGGAGCACGCCGGTCATAGTAAGGCATGTGATGGATATTAAAGTAATGTTCATGGTTCATAAAAATGAAGGCAAATGAAACCAACTTGCCACAAACCCTCTGCACATCCCTACGGTTGTGGAGATTGTATAAGACGTTAGAGATGGCAGAGGAGCAGACTTTAGCGTTTGCACCGGTTATGAGGTGTAGTTTCTCTCCAACAATATCGTCGCCTCTCGTGATTTGTTGGGACCAATTCCTGGTCAATTTCTAACCTTCTCACACCTGATTCTCACAAATGCTTTTCGTTGCACCATGTCTAAACTGGAAAAGCTCTGAAAGGTAATGTTTAAAAAAATAACCAATTGTATGTTGCTTTTTTAATTCCAATTGGTTCCCGCTTTGAAACAATGAATTGAGTATCACACACAACTTTAATTCTGATGAGAATGCGCGTTAATCGAAGTCTTATCTTGATCTAGGCTGCCTACAGGCACAATTTATGTCTAACAAGTTAACACTGTACAATATGAATTGTTAAAAACCTGGGCTGTTAAAGTAATGTTATAGTGTCTTAAAATTCGAAATGAATAGATTTTAGTATTTCAATGGGGTTTTTTTAAATTGTGATCCACTTATCCTTTTCTCCATTAACAACCATATAAGAATAAAAACAACTTGAATATAGGTTAATAGCTCATTTACGCAGCTTCGTTTTGTCATTGCATAAACAATAAAACCGTCTCAGCGTTATTCCATGAATGATCACTCTCTGTTTGCAAGGACGTAGAAAGGAGTATGCATGGTGTAAGTGGCAAACATTTAGCACTCCACTGACGAGTTTGTGATATCCTTTCCAAACAGATTGAACCCAGATGAGACGCCATGCAAATTGATGTCTTATCAGGATCCAAACTGTAAGACACTCAGACATAATATTTTGGAAATAAATCAAAGAAACATGTGTTTTTAGAAATGAAGCCGACAACAATATTCTTCTGACGACAATTGCCTAAAGTGTTCAGCTTAATCGCTTTTAGGATATGGGTATCCAAACAGATAGTAATCCACATAGTATCGCTTATAAAGTCTGTGCTTGATATGTTTTGGAACCTTTCCGATTATATCAACATATGACGAATTTTTCCTCATCACATTTTTATGTGGTATAATGTCCATATCAATGCCGATTGCCTGCAGGATAAACATTAGATCTTCGTCATAGGTTTCCATAGTGCCGAAATAATCATAGTCTACGTCACATGGAGCACAACGCTCATAGTAAGTCATGTGATGAATATCAAAAAAATGTTCATTGTTTAGGATATCTTCCAGAAAACGAGTAAAGGAAACACTTTTGCCATCACCACTCCTCAGTATACCCCTATTATTTCTGTAGGCGGACAATAGCCTTTCAAGAGGGTCACGCACGAACATAAACGTTTTATAAGACAATGCGTTAATGGTCACGGCTGGCAGAGTATGAACGAGCAGCATATTTTTGAACCATGGCTGACTGACTTCAATGCCCATAGTTGTTCGGTTATGGATATTGTGTAGGATGTAAACGATGGTAGTAGAGCCGACTTTAGTGTTTTCACAGGCTATGAGGCCTAGTTTATCATCTAATAATATTGTCGCCTCTCGTGATTTGTTGGGACCAAATCCTGGCCAAGTTCTAACCTTCTCACACCGGTCCCTCATAAATACTTTTCTTTGCACCATATCTAAACTGGAAAAGGTCTGAAAGGTAACGTTTGAAATATGACCAACTGGCTGAAATGATTACAACCATGTTATGTGTGTGTGAAGGTAAGGTATAACGTACTGAATAAGATGTTGACAACCATGTTATGTATTTGTGAAAGTAAGGCATGACTCATTAACTGACATATTATTTGTTTGTGACAGAAAGGCATGACTCGCTGACTGAGATGATTACAACTATTATACGTGTATGTATTTATGGGGTAAGATCATGGCATTTTAACTAATGATACAATTCAATTCTACTTATACAGATGTCTTAACGTTTACCAGCTACACTCGGAGAGCCTATACCGGCCTGGTCATTCCAGACCCTGTACCTAAATGCGAGACTCACATAATAATTAGGAGTATATAAGCCGTTTAACGCCTTTGCAAAACGAGTAGACCTAGATCAGATGGATCCCCAATAACAGGATGTGCTCTGTTTGCTTATGATCTAATATAGATCTATTACGGTGAAAACCTTCCTCGTAAACAATGCTGTTAAAACTTGATTAATATTCATGGCGGCATTATTTGTTATTTAATATTCATGTTTAAAGTGTCAATATCTCTGAGTGTCTGTGTCGCAAATTTTATCTATGGCAGAGTCGTTCAGACAACCTTACAACGGTACTGGGCAACATATGATGTTTGTTACAGCTTACGAAAATCTTTCGTAAAACGGGCCCATAGTGATTTCATCGGTTAGCGTTTAATATATTAGAGTATAATAAATCAGATGATCGGGATAATTTGAATGGATCTTCGTAGGCCTTCAACCGCTGCTCAAACTTGACTACATTAGAACAATACAGACATAACAATCTAGGTCTTTTAGGCAGGTTGCGTCTTAATGCAGGATGAAAGTCATGTAGAAAGCTTCGGAGCTTAATGAATGACGTTCAACCTGATTTAAGCTGCCACGTGTCTGAAAGACCTGTTCTGACACTATATTTGATGTCTGGCTTAGTAGGGTTTTACTGTACGTCCGATTGCTATTCAAATAGAAATAGGCGTTAACAAAGTGATAACGTTTCAAATTGAAACAAGCCTTTGATACAATGTTGGCTGAGTGCCAAACAGTTTTGATCCTGATGAGACAACTATTAACTCGGCATCTGATCTTGATACAAATACTAGTCAGAAGTCGGTTAACATGATAATGGTTAACGTCCATTCCGGAAGTGTCTTATACTGGATTGGTTTACCCACGGGATAATGGTTAACTTCCCACCAAGAATTGCCTTATACTGGACAGGTTTACCAACATTTTCTTATTTTGTCGGTGTGTAAGATAAATTATTAGAATTTACATGAACTGGTCTTGAAATGCAGTTATTTGTAAAACAACCATCACATGGTGTCTGTCTCAGTTAATAAAGCAGGACGAGTTTTATCTTATTTTTCTCCAAATGATATTCAGATTTTCTAGCTAAAATGTTTGGTTGTATGGTTTGGCGGGAGCAATTTAAGTAGCAATTAAGAGTAATGGAATATGTGCGCATATTATCTTCGGCTGACACATTTATTCACAATTTGCCAACAAGATGGATTTAGATGAGGCATTTCCTGTAGGAAATATCTGAGTAGGGGTTGCTCTATTGGGCAGTGCAATAGTATAGATCCGAATCTATAGCTTATGTCATTAAGAAATATGCGATAATTAATATTCATAAGGTCATTATTTCCGCGATGAGCTTTCATTAAGTATAGGGTTGTCATTTTAGATGTTTCATAAAGACAGGGTCACCGGATCTTCTCAATTCTCATATAAATAATCCCATTCCAAATTGCACGTGTCGTCTATCTTTTACCATAAATACCCGTTTGGGTCAGTCAGTTTCTATATTTCTATACAATTAGGGTCATAGGATTGAGAATACTCGAATGAAATACTGTTTATACCGAATTGTAGATTGTTCCATCTGCAAACAGCCTTTTGGTAAGATTCTCAGTCAGTTGTTTGCGCACGGATGGGTAGATGTACAAGTAACCAATCCTGAAATAGACACAACAGAGCCCACATGGTTGACTAAAACACACTACAATATATCAACATGATACTAGATCCATATTTCCGTTTGACCCTGTAGCTATGACATGTTCCATTACAAGAGCTATACCTGATTGTTTTGTTAAAAACACACCCAACGTGGGCCAATCACTGTTGTATTGAACTTTTATGATTCTGGGTCAATCCCAAAAAAATTGATGGACTAAACGGAGTATGGAAGGATGGACGATCGGAAGGACAGATGTTCCAGATGCGACAAATTACTTTCAAAAGTGGTGCCATAATAATCCAATGTGAAATGAACAAGGTTATGTTTTAAGCAGTGACACATAAAGCGTATTCGTCCATGGTGTTTCATTCCTACAAGTAGTGTGATACCAGATAACTGATAATTCAAACACGCGGCACAATGTTCATTTATGGCTTTGTTATGTTATGTTTTACATTTTGTACTGTGATTACTGTCTCCTATATTGTGGGGAAGTCCGGCGGGGATACCTTTATGTACAATGTTTGTTTAGCTAGGGTGACTTTGAGATAAGTGTGAGGTTAGGACGTCCGTAAACCGGTTTAAACCCGCAGTGGTGATTTTGCTACTGACCATGCCAAGGCGGTTCTCTCTTTGTCACCCTTACTTTTGTTTGTCTTGTGTTTTGTTCATGTTTGTCTCTGGTGCTCGTGTATTTGTTGGTGTTTTATGTGTTCTTCTCGTGTGTTTGCGTGTGTTTGGTTGTGTGTGTGTGGCATACTGTCTATTGATGTGTTGGTGGTGATTGCGTCTTGTATGTGACTTTCTACTGTATGTGTGTGTATGTGTATAAATTGCTATGCTTTTGTAGGTGTTTTGGTGATGGTGGCGTTTTGTGTGTGACTTTTCCTGCATGACTTTACTACTTTTTCATTTACTGTTAAATGTTCAAATGATGGAAATTTGAATGTTAATTTTGTCTCAGTTATATTCATAGAGAACCCATATACAAAGTTCAGAGTTAAATAAACAGAGTAAGAACGTATAGCCTTTACAATCATTCAGAATGTAAAATATGTCCTAACTTATAGCTCCTGTTATATTTGACTCAGTTTTACTGTACTGCAGAAAACAGCCACAACCGTGACTAAGTTTGCAGTCACACGTGTAAGCTGTGTCGCAGACTTCTTATAACACGCGGTAAATAAATAGATTAATTTTTAACAATTTATTCCATAAATACGCCTTTCTGTGCCTGTGCAAACAGAGTATAACCAGATCAGACGGCTCCTATAGGAACCGTCTGATCAGGGTCTGCTCTATTTGCTTGTGATATAATATAGATATGATTCTACAATTACTGCCATGGCCAAACCATTCTATGTCCGTGCCATGTCATAAAAGTTGAACTAATTAATATTCATGACGTCATTATTTCTTACATGAATATTCATGGAGTAGATGGTTCAACTAAGTATAAATCCTTCATCTAATGAATATGCATAATTATAAGAAACAATGAGGTCATGATTATTAATTACATGAATATTTATAATGGCATATGAACACATGGTATTTATTGGTGTGGCAGAATACATGTGTATAGTATTTCATCACCTAAAAAGCAGACCCAGGCTAGACGGCTCCTACCTGAGCTTGTGATCTGGGTCTTCTCTGTTTCCAAATGCGTTAGGATGTAGTTTGATCCGCGAGAAGTAATCATTCCCAACTGATCAAAGACAAAATACATACATGCATGTACTTACATGATCGAAAGAAGTCCTATGCAGCCTTGTAGTCTTCTTTTCTTTGAACAACTGTAACAAATTCCACATACTGGAAACCCTGTATTCAAAAGAACCACCTAGAGAATCAAACAGTATTTATATAGATCGAGGTCATTAATTTTGTTGATAAAAGTACAAAAATGAGGCGTGCAGGAAACACCACATACATAACAAACAGTCGCCCGAACAGCAACACAAGGAAACAGCAAATGTACATAACTATAAAAACATCAAGAGATGCACAAAGACAAAACAAACATACAATAGGGGAAGATGGAAGTACCACCTTGGAACGGTCAGTGACAAAAATCACTGGGGGGTTAAACCGGTTTATGGGCGCCCAACTTCACACTTATTCCATCCCCACCCTATAAGACAAACAGTGTAAATAAACGTATCCCCTCTCCGACTAATCTACGACAACCGTATAACGAAAACATTTAAGTGAACAAACTGTATCCACCTATCGCATGTGTACTCAATGAGGTCGCCTTCATAGAGTTCTAAATTCTGAAAGGAGGTGATCCCCCGAGAGCAAAAATTGCAACACAAAAGGAGAAAACTGCAGACTCGGTTTTATTGAGTCAGTAATTGAAAGTGCACACTGCTCATGCCCCCTGGCACCGGCTTAAGCGGTATTCAATTTTCAGAACAAGAAGTATCAGAAGGTATGACAACACTGAGAATGAAGTACGGGTTTTACGGCCGCCACACAAGCACATAACACCTGTTGTTGTGAAGATTATAAATTCTGAAAGGAGGTGATCCCCCGAGAGCGAAAATTGAAACACTAAAAGAGAAAACTGCAGACTCTTTCTCTAAAACCTTCTCTAAATTTTACTATCTAAATCTCTCGCTTATTGACAAGTACCAATGTAATCTCAAGGCGCTTCTGCGACACGGTATTTCACATCCTCAATTTTAAAAAATATTAAAAAGGGATATGATCCTGTACATGTAGTACTACAACATACTGCATGTTTGGTTGTCAACCCTTTTACAGTTGGCAATCACGCTGGCCTCTTTGCATGTACGCCGACAGGAAAGGTTTAGTGCTTGGGTGGCGGCCATAAAACGTCGCCCCGTACTTCATTCTCAGTGTTGTTATACCTTCTGATCCTTCGAGATAATAAATTTCATGACTTCTTGTTCTGAAAAATGAATACCGATTAAGCCGGTGCTAGGGGACATGAGCAGCGTTGCACTTTCAACTACTGTTCATGAACAGACTCAATAAAACCGAGTATGCAATTTTCTCTTTTTGTGTTGCAATGTTTGCTCTCGGGGGATCACCTCCATTAAGTACAACTACGTTCTCTACGCACATAATTGAGAACAAACTGCTATCTTGATTATTTGCATATTCATGAATATTAATGCGAATATAAAACATCTTATGAGGATAGTGGCCCCAGACTATAAGATCCCATGCAGGAAGACCATCAGATCACGTATACAAAGACATTATGATACACAGAGAGAGAGAGAGAGAGAGAGAGAGTCTGGCTAAAGGGTTAAAGGGCGTGTCATCAGCTTCAATTAGGACAGACACATGGACATCCAATTCAACTGAGAGATATATAACAGTGACAGAACACCATGTAAACACTGACTGGGAGATCTAGTCGAATGTGCTAATATATATAAGTGTTAATTGCAGACACGTTTTTATTGAGCCTGTTCGTGAGTAGTAATTAAAAGTGCAACTCTACTAACGCCCCCTAGCACCGGCTTAAGCAGTATTCAATTTTCGAAACTAATGACATCAAATCTATAATATATTATGAAACCTAATCCTACTACGTAATAGATTGAGGACGCTAACCGTACTACGTAATAGATTATGGACGCCATCTTTACTATGTAGTAGTTTGTGGATGCTAAACCTACTATATAATAGATACTTAAGTGACTATTACGATAGCTTCAATGCGTTGAACATAACTCTAAGAGGTACTCCTGCTTTCACCCTATGGTCTATTTTACCCAAAGTTCGAGTTATCCGAGTTCGTGCTATTGAAGTTAAAATGTAGTTTGTTTAAAGGTTCATTATATAGTATTCGGTGGCATAAGGTTTACTCGAACAGAATCATTCACATCAACTTATATCCATCATTTGGTCAGAAACTGTCTCATTTAACTAATTCATTTTAGTTTCTGCCATTTGAATTTATATACGGTAGGCTATACTCGCTGAGTATACATGTACTGTCAGATATTCCATTTGCTAGTAGCACAGTTCCGGCCCATCTATGACTGTATGTGTCCAGACTTTTGAGATGCGATCCCGTTTATTTAATCTATATATTGTTATATAATATTATTCCTGTTCAGAGCTTCTTGCGTAATGGTAAACAAGTACATTTGTACTCTATTCTCGCCATGAAGTTAATTTTATCTACTTTTCTAGACTGTGATATCATGCTCCCATAACCTTTATACGAATGTCAGATCGTTCAACACAATCTCTGGCTTGTAATTGAGTAACTTCTTTTTCGTACTGTCCAGTGCTAACGCAGCACGTTGTAATGCCAATAGTTGTCTTGCTTCTACTCATTAGACCGCTTAGTATACGCGATCCTATTTACAAGCAGCAAGATATAAGGTAAACAAATCAAAATACGTTTGCGATTATTCGAACGCTCAAATACACTCAAACCTCTCTATAACAGCCACTAAATTGTATTAATTAGTTGGTATTTAGTGCAGGTGGCTGTTTAAAGCAAGGTGAAAGTAATACAGAACGCTCCTATAGGAGCGTTCTGTTTTACTTTCACCTTGCTTTAAGCAGCCGCCTGCTTTTTACACAAAATACTTAATGTAATTTAGTAGCCGTTATAGATAGGTTTTACTGCACGTACAATTATTGATCTTTAGCATAGGTGACATATTAAGGGATAAAGTCATGCAGAAAGCTTCTCTAGGAACTGCATGACTTTCACCTTGCATTAAGCAGCTGCCTGTCTACAGACATAATTATTTTTTCATTACTAATATTGGGTACTATCGATTTTTACCGTAGTTTGGCGGAAAACTTAAAATAAGTGTCACCCAGATTTCATTACTTATTTCCCTGTTCTGTGTTTATTCCAACTTTCTAGACATTCTGAGTATTCTTTGACAAAATAGTGATAATGAAATATAAAAGGTGGGACAGTGTAGTCATTTTAGAAAGTAAAGCAACAAAGCATTCAAATGCCAAATAAACTACCTATTTTTGTATCCAGTATGTCTTTCGTATTGTGCTGATTATTTTTTCAATCTAGTTACATGTTTTATTTTTCTCATGATGACATTGGACATATATTTGCATGTTCCGTTTATATAATTTACCTTTCTAGACTTTAACAGTTTTTAGCATATGATGACATCATCACTTTAACTACAAAACGTTCTGTACAGGGTATATGTGTGTATAGTGTTACGTACAGAAATAAAAATTCAAATTGCATTTAACGACGTTTTTATTATTTCCTTACCCACGTTATAAACTAGTTATATGATAAAACAGTTCTTTTAAATGACATATGTCTACAAATGTAATGGTGTATGTCTAACATGTGTCCTCATTTGGCTAGTCAGATACGTTAAATATATCTCGTGCATATTAAAAGTAAGAAAACAGATAAAAAATAAATCATGTACACACCCACTGATAAGTTATTAGTTGTATTGTTATTATATGAGAAACATATTGCCACACAATGCAAGAACTTACTTGATATAGGTGGCTTAATTTTAAAAACGTAAAAATATATCTAGAAACCCTCAGATACGTTAAACAATCGAATGTAAATAAGTCTTTACCTATTCTTTTATTCAGTCATTGTACAAAAGAAAAACAATGCGGGATATATTTTGCCTTTAATTCAATATTTACATCCATTAGATTTTAAAAATACCTCCATCCCTGGGTACCGTTTTACTAACGAACTTACGCTAGCGTAAGTCTACGAACGAAGGAATTTTGACGTAAGTTACGAAAATCGCGTTTTACTAACATTTGCGTAGCTACGCTCAAACGCAAGTTCTTGCGTAACTTTACGAACAAAAAAACCTTGCGCAAGTCGTGCGTAAATATGGCAGCCTTTCTGTCGCCTCGTCAGTGTGCTCCGAGAATTTTTGAAGAAAGACCGCAATTACTGAATGATCTCGGCGAGAAAGTGATAGTCGGTAAGTAGACCTACTGCCGACTATCTTCTGAACATATTGAACATGTTCACGGGCTTACTGCAGAAGTAGTAGAGTCCAAAACCCATAGAAACCACGCACTTTCATCACTGACCAAGGTTTGTTTATTTGTTTTATTTATTTTTTACTTTGCCGAATTATTATTATATTATCATCGTATTTTTCACGTGTATACGTACAGATAGCCAACTGTGCTTAACTTGGTTATTCCCCTTCTCCTACGACCTTGGCCTTCATAAGTTAACATTTGTTTATTAATCAAACGTGTTTGTTAGGCGTGTAAAATCATTTAACTGTACTGTAACCAATGAATTTCGATGTTCAGTAGTAATTGGTCCGTTTGGATTGACTGTGTTTAAAGATTGCCTCCAACTGATTGTATTGTCTCTTCAACAATGGAAGAACAGATTGGCTGTCATCTGAAATAATAGAAATGAATTCATCACAAAACACTATTTACAAGTACAAATCTGATATTATAATGCAACACTTAATATTAACCTGTACTATATTTATTCCAATATTAAATACCAACAGAATATTCTTGAGCAAAATAGTTATAGTGAAATATGGAAGGTTGAATGACCATTTTAGAAACTAAAGCAACAGATGATTATGAGATCTATAAAATTCCAGAAGCAAACAGAGCAAACCATGACCAGGTCATGAGATGTCTCCTACTATGTTTGCAAATGTGTGAAAAGGTGTTTATATGAAGGGAAGGATTAATCTGTAGTTAGTTGTCACCTGTAAAATAAAATGAAAAGAGAAATATAAATTGACATGATAGGTATGGACTATCCTTAACCTGCTGAATAATTAAAACTGGTCCCCACCTTGATGTATACTAACTAAACAAAGAAAACATTACAAACTCTAACCAGAGTGCTTCCCCAGGAATCATCTGATATGGATCTACACTGTTTGCACATCCTTATATATAGTACTGATGTCCTGCACTTTAAAGATTAACTCTTTAACACTTTCCTTCATATTTGTAAACGTGTTTTCACGCATTTGCAAACAGAGTAGACCCAGATCAGACGACTCCTCTAGTCTGCTCTGTAACTGTTTGCTAATAGAATTTGATAGATCAGTTTCTTTGCCTTCTAAAATGTCTACACTGTTGTTGCACCTTACATATTTCTTTATAACTATTTTGTTAATGAATATTCAGTAGGTATTGAAATTTGGAATAAACATAGAACAGGGAAAGGGTTAACTGAGAAATAATTATGAAATACCCCACAACACCACAATTTGGTGTATGCTATTTACTGATTTGTTACTTAGGCAGTTTATTTTAACTAAACACATTAGTAAAATGTAAGAGTTTAAATAATTCAATATCAGACCTATATTAGACTACCTATGTGTTAACTGTCTGATATGGGTCTAATCTGTTTGTCAAAGTAAGAAAAATAATTGCTATTAGTTCAGTGGTTGAGAATATATTTGGGAACTTACCATTGCTGGTCACAACCTCTCAAATCGGCCACTGCTGCCTCCCCAATCACCTCTAGCATCTACAATGAAGATGTGTTTTATACCTCAGTGTTTATTTACTAGAATGTTACAATGTTGAAATTTAATAATTACCTGAACAAATGCATAAAGTTCAGCTTTCTGCTACTGTTTACAAATAAAAGATATTATATAAATATCAATTTTGAGCAATCGTTGTCTTGATTATTTAATACAATTCCTTCAATAATGCACACTTCGTGAAATTCCAACATTATAAGAACTGTGTGACAGAAACATATAGCAGTTGGTTTCGGATTGTTTATGAGTGCATTAGACGGTCTTTTTGTAATCAGGGTTTCACATTGCTAAAGTGCAGTCTGCTTTGAACCAGGATTTATTTAAAACAGAGTTCCCATTGGGCAGATACTCTGATTTTTAAGCGGTAAACGTTGTTCGCATTTAAATTATCAACGATCGTAAGCAAAAGTAATCTTTTTTTCAAACTTTACCTGCTCGATCGTTGTCTCCAAGCAAGTTGAATCATTCTCCTTTTGCTGTTAAACATATTGACAGCCTACCCTCGATATGCTGCCTTTAACTCCGCAAACTGCTCAGTCGACCAATATCATTTTCTCGGTTCCTTGCAGTTTTCCATTGTGAACGATATGCATACAGGATACGATTGTTTACATGTGATACCGATGACAGGTGCTCGCGTCATGAAAATACTACCTCCATTTGAAGAGTTACGCACTATTCTTACGTACGCAAATTTCGCAAGTTACGAAAGTTTAGTAAAACGGGTTTACGAAAATCGTAAATCTGAACGTAAGCGTAAAGTTACGCCGAAAGTTACGCAAATACTTACGAATTGTTAGTAAAACGGTACCCTGGTGTTTAATAATATATGATAATCAAATACGTTAAACTCAGATACGTTAAATCAAATTTAATAGGTAGCAAAATGTACCTTTCCTGGTGCCCTATATGCAAAACTACGTCATATTATGACCTATTAGAAATCGTCATTAATAAACTATGCCATAATTTAAATACAAGCACTCTGCTGAACTTTTTTCGCTCTGAGATGGCTTCCTTTTGGAAAAGATTCGATTAAGACTGCATAAAACAGGCGAGTATGCATTTTTTACTTTCGAATGCAGATAAAGTCAAATGAAAATCCTTAACTCAACAATTCATAATTTGCAGTAAAATGTCTACACTTAAATTAATCAAACGGAGCAAACTTTACATATTTAAATAACGTATATAACGTACCTGATGCTGTGATTTAACGTATCTGATACCAACGTATTTAAATCAAACTAATATCTCCTCTTATTTTATTTTCAATATTTTGAATTCAAATGGTTCCCATACATTGTTAATCGTTTTATTAACATTACTTTATTGATAAATAGAATTGCAGCCATACTTATTTATTTGCAATTTAACGTATCTGACGGCATTTATTTCTTTCCGGGAAATGGCAAAAGAGCTGCTGAATATCAAAAAGCGTAAAGACACATTTACAAGAGGTTTCAAGCAGACCACCAGGACATGAACTTGAACACATGAACTTCATATCTGTGTCTGAAGTGCTTGTCCAAAAGACAACCCCGATGTCTCTGCCTACTATGTTTTAGAAGTTGACACTGCAGATGCTGATGGTAACATCTCATTTATAAAAAAATGCGCAGACCAACAACAATTCTGTTTCCAAGTATAAATGGCCACATCAACCAGACGAGATTTGGGTTGCCTTTGATAGCATATTATGTAAAATACCTGTAGATGATCCTGAATCTGTTTGGAAGTCTCGAAGAGACTTCATACTGAATGTAAAAGATAAAAGTCTTGTAACATAAAGCTATAGACACAGTTTGGGATATTGGCATATACGGTAGTAAATTATGAAAATATCTTGGATTTGCTTTATATATATTTCAAGTACAAAAAACGTTCATATAACTTTGTAGTACAAATAAACGGAAACTGTGTTTATGTCTTAGTTGAGAGTTTTACTAAAAATATCAATCTGAATCATCAAATACGTTAAGGAAAGTTAAATGCCGTCCAATATACTGGATCAGTTGTCAATCTACATAGCAAGATAATGAAATCTTTGCAAACTGGTATACATTTCTAAAACTGTGTTTAACTCTATTCATTAACACGTATTCTAAAAACTAATTTAATTGAAAATTAAATAATCCCCACCTTATCACAAGTTAAAATGCTAGTACATTTGTATCACACTGTAAAGTGATTTTTTGTATAATTACAACCAATAGTTTCAGATCAATCATTGTTTTTAAAAAAAAATGTATAGTTTTCAAGTGTAAAGATTGTCACACATTTGTATTTATTTATAAATGTGTCACACTACTTAAAATACAGAGACTTAACTAACGTATCTGATGTTTGAGATTTACAGTGACCTCAAAAGATCTAAAATCAAAGACCGCTTTGTGTCCACCAATACTGAAACATCATTTAAGGTGCACCAGTCTATTCGGTTATGATAGAAACTTATATGATAAACTGTAGTCATTTTTACCATTCAGTATCTGCATTCAGTGCATTTAGTGTAGAATGAATGCATTAGCAAACAGATCCTGATATGATGGTTCCTTTAGGAACCGCCTGATCTGGTCTACTCTGTTTGCAAATGCGTCAAACATGTTTATAAGAAGGAAAGGGTTAAATACACACGTTAGGAACAGCTCTGTGGATTTACATTATGCTTTGTTGTTTTCTGATCCTTTTCAGTTATCATCCTTACTCAACGATGTATATTTTCTGACGTAAACATTCTGTTGAAATGTACATATACATAATGTTGTATTGAAGCTTACTTTATCATCTGAACCCTTTTACAGTTGGCAATCACACTGGCCTCTTTGCATGTACGCCGACAAGAAAGGTTCAGTACTCTATGAAGGCGACCTCTTAAATCCAGAAATGGAAGGAGAACGTCGGATATCTGTACTATTTCGTTTTTGTCGTACCCTTTATTACTTTTCTACAGTTACTCTGTTTGCAGCTCAATCATTGAGTACACTAGCGATAGGTGGATACAGTTTGTTCACTTAAATGTTTTCGTTATACATGCACTTTACCACTGTATTTGCCATCGCGGTTGTTGTAGATTAGTCGGAGAGGGGATACGTTTATTTACACTGTTTGTCTTTTAGGGTGGGGATGGAATAAGTGTGAGGTTGGGCGCCCATAAACCGGTTTAACCCCCCACACTGACCGTTCCAAGGCGGTACATCCATCTTCCCCCTATTGTATGTTTGTTTTGTCTCTGCGTCGCTTGATGTTTTTATAGTTATGTACATTTGCTGTTTCCTTGTGTTGCGGTTCGGGCGACTGTTTTTTCTGTATGTGGTGTTTCCTGCATGATTTATTTTTGTACTTTTACATTGTCATATTAGAAATGGTGTCAGTCCAAAATTCCAAATAACATTGGTTATGAGCCTTCTACTTTGTTTAACAAAGGCATCATAGTCAGAAACATACATTGAGAACAGTAGAACCTGTCTTATTCCTTTACTCATGAAATGACATCATGGATACTAATTCAATGATTTTTTATAATGGCGCCATGAACAAAAAATTTTACTCATGAAATGACATCATGAATACTAATTCAATGATGGTTTATAATGGCGCCATGAACAAAATATTTTTACTCATGAAATGACAGCATGAATACTAATTCAATGATGTTTTATAATGGCGCCATGAACAAAATATTTTTACTCATGAAATGACATCATGAATACTTATTCAATGATGTTTTTATAATGGTGCCATGAACAAAATATTTTTATCGTCACAGAAGCTGTAGTATCAGATCTATATTATATACAAAACAACCAGAGCAGACTCTGGTCGGACTGCTTCTATTGGAATTGTCTGATCCTGGTTTGCCCTGTTTGCAAAGGCATAGAAAGACTTATTTATGGAGTAAAGGGGTTAACAGTCTCTCGTTTATTGAACATAGGAGTCTTAAAGAGTAGGTGGTTGCTTAATTCCTGTAGGACCTTTCTCCATTACATATGCATTACATATATTTTCATCTAGTGCTAACTTCACAGAGCCACAACAACAGGTCGAGGATCAGTGGGCGGCATCTCCTTGTTACATTGAACATAACCGATCTGTGTTTATCTTTATGTTTACAATAGTGAACAATAGTGATTAATTTCTTTTCACAAGGTTGAATTCACATTTGGTTTGTAAATAACAAAAGCTTGAGCGCTTCCTGCGATATACATGTAGTATTTTGAGAAAGTTTCTGAACTAGGGGTGTTACGATACATTCGAGTATTCTATTTACTCAAATACAGCATTGCCCCAATCGTATTCTTTATTCGTCACGTCCCGAACAGAATATTTACGAATATGAATTCTTGAGAATGACAAATGCATGATGTAAACTGAAATCACTTTAATGTACCTTATCAGTAAGAAGTCTACCGGAATGCCGTCTACGTTGGCGAGTTTAAAATGTAAGGGAATGAATTCATAATTAAACTCCACACTCGGTTATATATGGGAATTTCCCATATTACGACATCCGAAAACTGTCTACACCATGTTCAGCAACAATCAAATTGTTGAAATGGATTCTCCTGTAAAATGCACATCGGCTGTGTTGAAACACTTTGGTTTTCGAAAAACTTGATATGGAACGCAAAGAATTTGCAAAATACGCCAACATGGTATTGGGAAGCTTTCAAAACTAATAGTGTTGTCAGTTATCATTAAAATGTATATATTCACATTCATAAATAATAATTTGTATTCGCCACCCTGTATTCGTGGTACGTATCGTATTCGCCCCTTGGTGTATTCGCTACAGCCCTATTCTAAACGGTACTGTATTTTCATCTGATAGGGTTAAACAATGGCAGACCATACATGTGATTGCAGTTTGAACATCTGTTACCTTTCCTGTGCGCAGAAACATATTAATATTAATACCCAGGTAATTATTATGTGCATAGATTGATGATAATAATGGACCTACTCATTGCCCTTTCATCATATGCAGAACCCATGGGCTCAACCACCATTTTTATGCCGATGACTCACAATTATACCTATCATTTAAGCCCAAGGACATTTCCTGTCAACAGGAAGCTTTATCACGAGTTGAGAACTGTCTCAAGGAGCTAGTGTCTTGGATGCACCAGAACATGCTGAAGCTCAATACTGACAAAACCGAGGTCATACTGTTTCATACTAAAAACACAGAAGTACCTGAAGAGATTCATGTGCAAGTAGGACCCTCTAAAATCAAGCCATCTCTGTGTGTAAAGAATCTCGGCGCATGGCTCGATTCACAAATGGATATGACATCACACATCAATTCCGTGTGTAGGTCTAGTTATGCACAGCTCCGACGAATAGGTCATATAAGAAAGTATCTCTCGCCTGCTGCTACCAAGACTTTGGTGAACTCTCTGGTTACATCAAAGATAGACTACTGCAACTCATTGCTGCATGGAATTCCAAACAAAACACTGCGGAAGCTTCAAAGAGTGCAAAACACAGAAGCCCTCATCATAACAAGGACTTCTCGATATAGTCATATCACGCCGGTTTTGAAGGATATTCACTGGCTTCCGGTTCAGCATCGGATTGAATTCAAAATTCTGACACTTACGTATAAGGCCATGCACAATGAATCCGCCAAGTACATTGTCGACATGCTTGACGTGTACAGGCCCCGCAGAGAATTAAGATCAGCAAGTAGTTCTTTGTCGTTGGTTGTACCAAAAAGTCGTAAGGTAAAGTACGGTGAGAGAAGTTCCATGCATGCAGCTCCCAAACTCTGGAATGCTCTTCCATCAGGCATTAGAGATGCAAGCTCACTGGCATGTTTCAAAAAATCTCTGAAAACGCATTTCTTCAGCATATATTATTAGGGCAGTTTAGAAAACGTACCTGCTAATCGTCGGTTATCATAATTGCGGCACTCCTGCTTTCAGCCTACGGTCAATTTTGTTTTTTAATATGCTTAATGTTTAATGTGTTTCGTCTTGATATGCGTCCTGTTATGTTTTGTCTTGTGGCTTTACCGTTTCTCGTTAGATGGTGTTTGATGCGGTGTCATTCCGTGTGTGGCTCTCCCTGTTTGACTATTTTTTCCATATTGGCCACAGAGTGTTGATCCTGCCACTTCCTTATGACTGTGGACTTTTAAACCCCTTTTTCAAATATAATGCTCCACAAATGTAGAAAATAGATAAATGAATAACAAAAACCTCATCCATATTTTATGGACTTCTAGGGAATCCCCTTGCTGTTGAACGTGCGGGTGTTGTGTCAGCGGGATTCCGCTGTCCAGTTGTTGCGGTGGCCGAGGGAGTGCTGTTGTCAAACGGGGCATCCCTATATGCTTGGTACCTCTGGTAACTCCAGTTCCAATGCCGGAGGGAGCACCGTAGTGGAACAGGGCATCCCTCTACGGTATAATTCCGCGCTGGTACATTGGGAGTCTTGCTGGCAAGACTGCTACCCTGCCCTTAACCAGTGCCAGGGATTCCTGTTAAACTGACCCAGTTTCCGTATTTTTGCTTACCAGTGAACCGGGTCGTGTAATATATGGGCAGCGGGCAAATTAAGCCTGTACGGTCTAATGCAGCATCGCGTGTCTCAGTCAGTCTCGATTTGTCCGATGTGATTCCTTTGCCATTGCAGCCGGTGGGATATGTTGCAGGAACAGTATACGTGATACCTTCTTTAGCTCTACTTTGGCTGGGCTTTTGGGGTTCCCATAATAAGACATTTATTCTGTAATTAAACTTTGGATATACCCAATTACAACTCTATTAAAATACGATACGCTGTGTACTCCCTCATTGCCATAGCGGGTCGAATAGTGTTTGACTGGGGTTGCATAGTGCGCGTATATAACAGTTATGTATTTGTATTGCTTAGTTTATATGCATGAACTTCAAATTGATCTGTTCTGTTACCCAATTTTCCGGCAATATTTTATGTGCAGTGTTGTATGTTAAACGAATGTACCCAAGTCTGTTGAGTCTGGGTCAAAATTATGGGACGTACTGGCACTGTGCATAGAATGTTGCATTCAAGTTTTGTTTTTTTATAATCTGAGTGCGTTGACACACTATAATAGAACATAATACGACACAGACAGATAAACTTACGGAAAAGATTAGCTTATTTACCAATGTCCTAAATAAATTCTATTTTATTATTATTCTTATCTATATATAAGTATTAAATATATTTTATTTTAAATTTTCTGTAATTTACGCATTATTGTACAGTAAATGTATCTTTGTGAAGCGCTTTTGAACGCACATATCCTGTATGAAAAGAGCGCTATATAAATGTGGTATAATAATAATAAAATAATAATCATATGTTGATATATGCAGTCGCATTTTTATACGTCCGTTTTCAGACAGGACGTATTATGTCGTGGCGATGTCCGTCCGTCCGCCCGTCCGTCTGCCCGCGTTAACAATTCCTGTTTATGTGACTAAATAATTACATGAAAACAAAGATATTTTGTTCTGGTTGGTTTTATGTGGCTTATTTTCAGTTTGTGTGACTATTTTGAGCAAAAGATTAGCCACAAACACTCAATCCGTTAGAACGTCCGTCTGTCCGTCCGCCCGTCTGTCCGTCCGTCTGTCTGTCCGTGATGTTTTTCTTGTCCGCTCTCTAACTCAAACAAAACAATTGCAATCCAATCCTTTTCAAATTGTGTCAGCATTTATATTACCATAATGTCTTAGTCAAGTACGATAACGAACAAGATTACACAAGACACTCCAAAATTATCCCCACTTGTGAATTTCCGTGACGTTTTGCTTGTCTGCTCTCTAACTCAAACAGATGTAATCCAATATTTTCCAAATTTTGTTAGTAAGTATATTATCTTAATGTCGCAGTCAAGATTGCCCCAGACACCCCGGAATTATCTCTCCTTATTTCATGAAGTTCCTTGAATTTTCGCTTGTCCGCTATCTAACTCAACCAAATGCAATCTAATCTTTTTTCAAATTTTGTGAGCAGGCAAATTACCATAATGTCTCAGTCATGTTCGATAACCAGCAAGACTGCGCCAAACAATCCTGAATTATCTCCCCTTACATTATGAATTTCCGTGATGTTTTGCTTGTCCGCTCTCTAATTTAAACGAAAGTAACCTAATCCGTGGTCAGTGTGAATAATACCATTATGTCTCAGTCAAGTTAGATAGCAAGCAATATTGTTTCTGACACTCAATAATTATCTCCCCTTATTTTACGAATTTCGGTGAACTTTTGCTTATCTGCTCTCTAACTCAAACAATTGTAATCCAATCCGTTTCGAATTTGGTCAACATGGATATTACTATAATGTCTCATTTAAAATTCGATAAACAGTAAGATTGTCATTGACACTCCACAATTATCTCCCCTTACTATATGCCACCTGTCATGGAGTTATGGCCTGTCAACGTCAAGACATTTGACGGGCTTATATCGTGACATTTGGCACTATTGTAGTACAAAGATTTACGGTGTATCATGTTTGAATGATTGTGCGACGGGTTCCGATTAACCGGTTAACCCTTTCCCTCATATAAGCGTGTTTGCAAACAGAGTAGACCCAGATCAGACGGCTCCTATAGTAGCCGTCTGACTAGGGTCAGCTCAGTTTGTTAATAGAATTTGATAGATATGTTTCCTTACTTTCTAAAATTACTACAATGTTCCACCTTCAATAATTCATTATAACTAATTTGTCCATGAATATGCAGTAGGTATTTAAATTTGTAGTAAACACAGAACATGGAAAGGGTTTATCGCGGTTAATACTCCAAATGGTAACATTAAAAATTCTGAAGAGAGGTGATCCCCCGAAAGCAAAAATTGCAACACAAAAGGGGAAAATTGCAGACTTGGTTTTATTGAGTCTGTTCATGAGCAGTAATTGAAAGTGCAACACTGCTCACGCCCCTAGCACCGGCTTAAGCAGTATTCAATTTTCAGAACAAAATGTACTGAAATTCATGATCTTAAGTTGTTTTGTTTTTCAAATATTATGACGTCATCAAATGACGTCATTAGCGCAACGACACCATGCATGCATAAGCGCACTATCCTCCTTGACGTTACAGCCAAATGGTATGTAAGCTCTCAGCCTCCAAATCCAATCGGTGTCATGGATCTGTCTTTCAATTCCACTTGCATTGAACATCCGTTTCAAAACCACAAATCTAACATCATCATTGCTATGCCCACCGACTTCAACATGTCTGTTTTGCTGTACCATTCGCGCATACGCAGTATCAATATTTGCATTTCCGTAATGTGATAACCAGTTTACTTTTATTATTGTTGTTAATTGTTGATACAGCAATTAAATACCATTCTTGAATATAAAAGTTGTTCGTGGTTTGAATAGTTTTTCGGCATGATAAAATATATGTTAGCGAGACAGTAAAATTGTCGACATTTGGAGAAGTACTGTTAACCGATGCGAAGTTGACATTTTATTGTCACACATGTTATATTTATATACTATCACCCCGACAGCCATGTGTTAATTACTTTAATATACCGAACAATTTAAAAGTACAATATTAGTCAATTTCACAATTAAAAGAAATAATGATACTTGGTATATTAACATGGAAGCTCATTCTGAGCGTGATATATCCTAATATATTAAGCTGGAAGCTCACTCGGAAGATGATATATTCTGATAGATTCACTTGGAAACTCATTCTGATGATGATACATGTACATCCTGATATATTCACATGGAAGCTCATTCTGAGAGTGATGTATCATCCTATCACAGTTTAGGTATATGGGAGTTTTGTATTTAAGGATATATTGAGGTATGATAATATATAATGTCTACAATATATGCTAGCTTGCGCTAGGTCGGTGGTTCTACCCCTGAATTCTTCTGTGCAATTTATTCCGCATACGGAAAACATTCCGGGGTCTTTCTACACCCGTATTTAGCGGGATGTTGCTATATCACTGAAGTACTGATAAAACGACATCAGCCCCCCTCCCCCTCACACAATCAAACAATATATTATACTGTCTCTACATGTAGGTTGAAACTGTCAATAAATCTATGTTTGCTGTCTTTGGACAGTAAAAATGCCGGAAATTATTAATACCAAAAGTACAAAAATGAGTCATGCAGGAAACACCACATACAGAACAAACAGTCGCCCGAACAGCAACACAACGAAACAGCAAATGTACATAAATATAAAAACAACAAGAGACGCACAAAGACAAAACAAACATACAACAGGAGGAAGATGGAAGTACCGCCTTGGAACGGTCAGTGACAAAAGTCACTGGGGGGTTAAACCGGTTTATGGGCGCCCAACCTCACACTTATTCCATCCCCACCCTAAAAGACAAACAGTGTAAATAAACGTATCCCCTCTCCGACTGATCTACAACAACCGCGACGGCAAATACAGTGGTACCAAGTCATACATTTCAGGTTTTTTTACATTTCAGTTACTACTGACGAAAAGACCATCGTTTCAGATCATGTCAAAAAGTGTGAACAACTTGGAACCGATATCAAAATGACACAACATAAACTTCCTACAATGTATTGGTTACCAAAACTACATAAAAAACATATAAAGCGCGTTTCATTGCAAATTCTAGCTGATATACTACTACTAAATTGTCTATACTTTTAACTTTTTGTTTAACGAAGGCAAAAGAACATGTAAAATTCTACTGTGATAAGACTAATGAAAATTCTAGAATAAATTTCTTCTGGTCTATTAAGAACTATTTAGAAGTCTTAAACAAACTTAAAAGGTATCTAGCATCCACTGAAGGCACATACGATTTTTCTACTTTATACACAACTCTTCCTCATATTGTAATTAAAGATAAACTTACTAACTTATTCCAGAAAGTATTTGCCCGGGGAAAAACATCATTTCTGGCATGTAATGCTGAAAAAGCGTTCTTTACTGACGAGCAAATGAAATATTACACCAATTGGACTTGCCCAGAAGTTTGCAAATCACTTACCTTTCTTTTGGATATTATATTTGTACGTGATAGGAATGCTATATACCTTCAGGTAATTGGTATTACTATGGGTACGAATTGTGCACCACATTCATGTTACGTTTGAATCCACAATCACAAGAAGATGTTATAAAAGCCTTCATTGAAACTTCTCGATATTGGGATGATATTATTAACTTAGATAACCCTTTCTTTGATGCTCTGATTCCTACAATTTATAAAAAAAAACTCAAATTAAATAAAGCAAACCCATCCGACAATTATGCAGGTTTTCTTGATCTAGACCTTAAAATTGATAATGGAATGATTCCTCCTAAATTATATGACAAAAGAGATGATTTTGATTTACAGTTGGCAATCACGCTGGCCTTTTTGCATGTACGCCGACAAGAAAGGTTTAGTACTCTATGAAGGTGACCTCTTAAATCCAGAAACGGAAGGAGGACTTCGGATATCTGTACTATTTCGTTTTTGTCGTACCCTTTATTACTTTTCTACAGTTACTCTGTTTGCAGCTCAATCATTGAGTACACTAGCGATGGGTGGATACAGTTTCTTCACTTAAATGTTTTCGTTATACATGCATTTTACCGTTGTATTTGCCATCGTGGTTGTTGTAGATTAGTCGGAGAGGGGATACGTTTATTTACACTATTTGTCTTTTAGGGTGGGGATGGAATAAATGTGAGTTTTGGCGCCCATAAACCGGTTTAACCCCCAACCCCCAGTGATTTGTCACTGACCGTTCCAAGGCGGTACTTCCATCTTCCCCCTATTTTCTGTTTGTTTTGTCTTTGTGCGTCTCTTGATGTTTTTCTTGTGTAGCGGCCGTAAAACGTCGCCCCGTACTTCATTCTCAGTGTTGTTATACCTTCTGATGCTTCGAGATCATGAATTTCAGTACTTCTTGTTCTGAAAATTGAATACCGCTTAAACCGGTGCTAGGGGTGTGAGCAGTGTTGCACTTTCAATTACTGCTCATGAACAGACTCAATAAAACAGTCTGCAATTTTCTCTTTTTGTGTTGCGATTTTTTATTTCGGGGGATCACCACCCTTTAGAATTTATCATCTTCACAACAGCAGGTGTTAAGTGCTTGTGTGGCGGCCGTAAAACGTCGCCCCGTACTTCATTCTCAGTGTTGTTATACCTTCTGATCCTTAGAGATCATGAATTTCAGGACTTCTTGTTCTGAAAATTGAATACCGCTTAAACCGGTGCTAGTGGGGCGTGAGCAGTGTTGCACTTTCAATTACTGCTCATGAACAGACTCAATAAAACCGAGTCTGCTATTTTCTCTTTGTGTTGCAATGTTTGATTTCGGGGGATCACCACCCTTCAGAATTTATAGTTATGTACATTTGCTGTTTCCTTGTGTTGCTGTTCGGGCGACTGTTTGTTCTGGATGCGGTGTTTCCTGCAGGACTAATTTTTGTACTTTTAACATTGTAAATTTCCCTCATCTTGACGGAGATGTTCCCCGTGCCCATCCAGTTTTAACCCCCAGTGACTTTTGTCACTGACTGTTCTAAGGCGGTACTTCCATCTTCCCCCTATTGTATGTTTGTTTTGTCTTTGTGCGTCTCTTGATGTTTTTATAGTTATGTACATTTGCTGATTCCTTATGTTTCTGTTCGGGCGACTGTTTGTTCTGTATGTGGTGTTTCCTGCATGACTCATTTTTGTACTTTTACCAAGTTTTAATTCTGACCCAGATTGATTAGTTGCAAAATGTATCGGTACACTATGTTCTGCTTTGACTTACGTTTCACCTTTACATATTACGTTTCTTGAAGCATAGGTCAAAGCCCCGCCCAACGATCTTGCCAGTATGAACCAGACCAGGAAGCCCCGGAAACAGGTATCTGATCAAGGCCTGAACCGTATAACTCAATGTCTTAACTCTGTCTTCAGATTGCATCAACATAACACCCGTTCAAGGTGAATGATATACCTATTCAACATACAAACATAGATGAGTGTTCTAGTGAGTACGGTTTGTTTATTAAA
Source organism: Azorinus chamasolen (assembly GCA_963576725.1). Lineage (NCBI taxonomy): Eukaryota > Metazoa > Mollusca > Bivalvia > Cardiida > Solecurtidae > Azorinus > Azorinus chamasolen. Next base: position 6,925,609 of record OY755253.1, on the reverse strand, counting down.
GCGATGACTAGCGTATACATGTATATCAAATAACTTATGGTCACAGGAAAGTAAACTGATTGTTATTTATCCAGTGATATTATCATTATTTAATCCTTTCCTTCATATAAACGTATTTTCACGTATCGGCAAACAGAGTAGACCGGGATCAGACGGTTTCTAATGAGCCGTTTGATCAGGGTATGCTCTGGTTGCTTATGGAATTGGATACATCTGTTTCTTTACTTTCTAAAATGGCTACACTATTCCACATTCCGTATTTCATTATCACTTTTTTGCCCATCAATATTCAGTAGACTTTATAAATTATGTTATAATGTCAATATTACTGATGAAAATGTGTATCTCCGAATAAGTGATGAAAGTCTGGTGACATATATCTAAAAACACGTGGTTGCTTAATGTAATGTAGAGGTGCATACCGAAATATCCTATGTGAACTTTCCTCATAAATTTTGTCTAGCATAAGCTACGGCTTGTTTTAAAAGTATGCTTGTCGTCTTAACGAGAATTGTCTGTCATTGTATGCGATTGTCTGTGATTGAACTATACAGATGTATATAAACAGTAGAACATGTCTTAAGGTATTTCCAGTAACAGCCGTTTGTTTACTTCCTTTCAATCTGACCTTCCAATATTTGCAACACGTTATTTTTAATCAGGTAATTAAGTAAAGGTCCTAGTGTAGTTCATAAATGTTAAACAATGATTTTCAAGAGTTAATAAAAATTTATTTTTTTATCTGGATATATGCAAATATTTACCTGAAAATATGCAAAAAGGAGGTGTCAAGATTATTATTTTTATTAATTTTTTTATAAGTATCATTCCAATTATCTTCCTTAGTCCTGTTGGTGTATTAATAAGTCATTATTATATGATAAATGTTTCACTTTTACTTTAATAGTTAACTAAAACTTTAATTTTTACCTGAAAATATGCAATAAGAGGTGTTGCATAACTCACTCTTCTCCAGATTTGTTTTAAGGATTTTTGTTTCAAAAGGATCCTTCCAACTATCTTCTTTAGTCATGTTGGTGCATTAATAAGTCCTTATTATATGATAAATGTTCCAATTGCACCGTTTCCCCAACACCACTATAGTTCAATCACAGCAAATTGTCCAATAAAAAGCACATGGTCAGTATGTAACAGGTCATATTTTATCTGCAGCAGAAATCCCTTAAGCGGACATTCATTTATTGAGCACAATAGTCTTTAAAAATAGGTGGTTGCTTATCGCAGAGAAAAGGTAATACAAAACGGGAGGTTTCGGCATTACTTTTGGCCTGCATTAAGCTATCATCTGCCTTACAGACGAATAATGAGTCAAATTTCAATACCTACTGAATACTCATGGACATGAAAATATAATGAAATCTGGAAGGTTGAACATTGTAGCCATTTTAAAATGTAATGATACTGGTCTTTCAAAATTCATTAGCAAACCTAGCTCCAATAGGTGCCGTCTGATCTGGGTATACTGTTTGCAAATGCTTGAAAATAAGTTTATATGAAGGAAAGTGTTAACACAGATTACACTGTACTCTGTTATTACATGTTCATGAACTTACCTAGTAAGACGACAAGAAGTAATAGTTCATTCATGTTTGCGTAACAGAACATCAAACGACGCTAATCCAGGCAATAAATTTCTGCACGGAAGTGTAAAGTACAATGCAGTAAACACATAGAAGGAATGCAATACTGTAAACAATGTTTACAATCTACACACTCTTATATCAGTTGGTTCGGTCGATAAACACGAACACTTGTGTATGGTTTTAACGGCTGGGTTGGTATATATCGGGTTTTACGTCGCTTTAACAATCGTTCAGTCATATGACGACGTCCAGCTAATCATGGATCGAGGAAGACCCCTGAGATTATTCTGTGCACTAAACAAATTACATTGTTTCGCGCACAGAAGAACATCCGGGTAAAAGTACAAAAATGTGTCATGCAGGAAACACCACATGCAGAACAAACAGTCGCCCGAACAGCAACACAGTGCCCAGACCGGGATTTGAACCACAGCGGTGAGAGACTATGCGATTTAATGAATGAGAAGAGACAACGTTTTTAGTAATCCTGGTACATGTACATGTATTATGAACTAATATTGACTTAAACCGGTCAACATGTTAGCTTTACAATAAATTTGAAACAAATCCTGAAGCCGTGACCTGTTCATATATATGCCGACACAGTTGCAGGTTCGTTAAACCTTTCAATGTTTAAGGTCCGAGTACTACTCGATCCTGTTTACAAATGACAGCGCAAGGATATCCCGAGTTGACAGGGCTGTTTACAAATGGCAGTGTATTCCTATCCCGAGTGGACAGGACTGTTTACAAATGACAGCGCATGGTTATCCCGAGTTGACAGGGCTGTTTACAAATGGCAGTGTATTCCTATCCCGAGGAGACGGGGCTGTTTACAAATGACTGTACGAGGGTTGTCCTGGTAGTTGGCGTAATTTCGCTATAACTTGATACGAATGATGCAAATATAAAATCAAACCACATCATGAAAGACTTGGATGTTTAGCTCTAAAATAGTTAAGTATGAAAAACGTACAGCAAATATTAATAGCATACGTGAAACAACAAAAACATTACTGACTGTCACCCGGAGCACGTCGTCGTGTTTTTACGATGTTACTCGACGTCGAACTTCTTCATACATTAGTAAAGTCAAGACAACGATTAACCTTCTCGATGTAGTCCCCACGTGTTGCAACACATATACGGTGTCTGTAAATCCATTTCATAAAACTGCCATTATAGTATTTGTTATTTAGTCCTGCTACAACTTTCTGTGTGCATTACAGAAGTTCATTTGCTGATTCAAAGTGTTGCCCGTGCAACATTTTTTCACATTGGGACAAACAGCAAGATCCATAGGTGCCAAGTCAGGACTGTAGGATTGATGGTCTAACAGTTCGAACCCTAGTAGATCAATTTCAAACCGTGTATATCTCGCTCTATGTGCCGGCGCATTATCTTGGTGCAATATGTCTTGATCAGTGTCTAAGTTTCATCAGTATATCTAAGAGAGTGTCTTCCTCCATATCATAACGCCGTAGGAACGTCGTAGAGCATTCAGCGTTGCTTCTCTTCTTCCTTAAGCAGGCGAGATACCCAACGTACGCAAACTTTGGAAATTTCTTAGTTTGTAGTTAATATTTGATGAGCATCATTACGTGAAATGTCAGGTATTTCAGCTATTTCTCTTAATGTCATTCATCTATCCGTGTCTATCAAATCTTTCACTCTACCTTGTTAACAACAGTTACTATTGATGGGCGACCCGATCTTTCATCATCATTAGTAGATTTTCTTCCGTTTCTAAACCGTTCATGTCATTTATAAACAAAGTATTGCTACACTGCGGTAATGTGTTAGATGGTATAATCATTCTGAATGTCTCCCCCGGTGATTTTCCAAGTCCGACACAAAACTTCACAACATTCCGCAATTCAACGTCATCTGTTAACGTCATCGTTTTAAGACTTTTTATGAACCGCTCTACAGTTTGTGATATGAAAAATAAACGAGTGCGTACAGAGAGGTTAAATTTAAAGGAGATGATGTCATTATCAAAGGTGCACGACGCATGCTTGGACTCACCAATGGACCCCCCCCCCCCCCCCCCAAAAAAAAAATAAAAAAATAAAAAAAAAGTGATCGAAGTAGATCTATGTAAACAAGCCTAAAACTATCTATTTGAACCTTAAACCACTCCGAAAAACAAGAAAAACACGACCCGGAAAAAATTTTCTTTCGGGTCTATATATGTATTGAAAGGTACCTAACTACGTCAGATCAGCGGCGGAAAATACAACAGTTATGTTTTTCAAAGTCTTACCACAAAGCCAATTCAACACCGATTTCAATTAATTTGGTCTTGATCTGTTCCAAATTCCATATGGTAAGCGGCACAGTTAGTGCTTTCCTTAAATATTACTCCGTCTTGTCGCTGCAAGACCGCGAATTTGAAAATATGCTAGAGCGAAACGATGTGACTCCCGCCAGGATGCATAGAAGTATATAAGGGGATCTGTATTCGTTAAACTTTTCAACAAAAACGCGAATTATGCTGAAACACATTCGAAAAACATTCAACTCACCGCAGTTAAAACGGTGCTGGCTGTTTCCAGTCTGCTACGAGACGCCAGTTTTCTTTCTCCTACTTTCGTTTTGAACGGAGGTGGCTATTTCGCTGTGGCCCGGAAGTAGTAATGAATTTGCATATCGAATAGGTTATGAGCCGGGTCACAGCAAAATGGTCGCATCCGTTCAAAAAGAAAGTTGGAGAAAGAAAACTGGCGCCTCGTAGCAGACTGGAAATAGTAAGCACCGTTTTAATTGCGGTGAGTTTAATGTTTTTCGATAGTGTTTCACCATAATTCGCGTTTTTGTTGAAAAGTTTAACGAATACAGAGCTCCCCTATATACGTCTATGCATCCTGGCGGGAGTCACATCGTTTCGCTCTAGCGTTTTTTTCAAATTCGCAGTCTTGCAGCGACAGGACGGAGCAATATTTAAGGAAAACACTAATTGTGCCGCTTAGCATATGGAGTTTGGAACGGATCAATACCAAAATGATTGAAATCGGTGTTGAATTGGCTTTGCTGTAAGACTTTGAAAAACATGACTGTTGTATTTTCCGCCGCTGATCTGACGTAGTTAGATACCTTTCAATACATATATAGACCCGATAGGAATTTTTTTTTCCGGATCTTGTTTTCCTTGTTTTTCTGAGTGGTTTATGGTTCAAATAGATAGTTTTAGGCTAGTTTTACATACCTCGACCACATTTTCTTCCTTTTTTTTTCTTTTTTTTTTTTTCTTTTTTTTTTGGGGGGGGGGGGTCCGTGGGTGAGTCCAAGCATGCGTCGGGCACCTTTGGTCATTATTACGTACTAACGTTGTGCTGTTTGGCGGTGATTTTGCTGCAGCAGAAACTATGTAACGGTTCATGTTTTGAGACCAATTTTTACAAACATTTGCATATTTTTAATGTGCGCCGCTTATACAACTCGTTGTTACTATGGCGAAGGCTATCTATAACAAGCAAATGATATATTACAAATTTTACCTTGTAAGTTTATTAAGATTATTTGTGACTTTCTTTGTTTACATTAATAGCTCGAATATGCGAAAGTCATGCTATAAATAAATTCCGCGAACTTTCAGGACAGCCCTCGTATATTCCTATCCCGAGTGGACAGGGATGTTTACAGATGACAGTGTAGTGTATGCCTATCCCCAGTCGACAGGGTTGTTTACAAATGACAGTGTATTCCTATCCCAATTTGACAGGACTGTTTACAAATGACAGTGTATTTCTATCCCCAGTGGACAGGGCTGTTTACAAATGACAGTGTATTTCTATCCCCAGTGGACAGGGCTGTTTACAAATGACAGTATATTCATATCCCCAGTTGACATGACTGTTTACAGATGATAGTGCATTCCTATCCCGAATTGACAGGGCCGTTTACAGATGACAGTGCATGCCTATCCTCAGTCAACAGGAATGTTTACAAATGACAGTGCATTCCTATCCCGAGTTGACAGGACTGTTTACAAATGACAGCGTATGCCTATCCCGAGTTGACAGGACTGTTTACAAATAACAGTGTATGCCTATCCCGAGTTGACAGGGCTGTTTACAAATGACAGTATATTCCTATCTCCAGTCGACAGGGCTGTTTACAGATGACCGTGCATGCCTATCCCCAGTTGACAGGGATATTTACAAATGATAGTATATTCATATCCCCAGTTGACAGGGCTGTTTACAAATGACAGTATATTCCTATCCCCAGTTAACAGGACTGTTTACAAATGACAGTGCTTTCCTGTCCTGATTTGACAGGACTGTTTACAAATGACAGTGTATGCCTATCCCCAGTTGACAGGGTTGTTTACAAATGACAGTGTATTTCTATCCCGCGTGGACAGGGGTATGTTCTACTTTTGTACCATTATTATAGATTCTGATCAATTCCCGTTGATTTCAGCGACGTGTGGATAAGTTAATTAAGCTTTTTCACACAGTGGAACCTCGATATCTCGAACTCGGCTAACACGAACTTCCGCATAGCTCGAAGTAACAGTGTAGGTCGAAAGTAATGCTGAAAGGTCCTACAGGAGCTTCCAGCATTCCTTTAGACCTGCGTTAAGCTGTAACCTTGAGAAATTGTCCAGATTAGAAATCGAATGTCTCGAACTTCTGTCATCTGTATGGTCCTTGATGTTCGAGATATCGAAGCTCAACTGTATTTCAATAGAAAAATCTATACAGTGCTCCCTCTCTAGAACGACACCCTTTGGGATACGAAGATTGTATGTGTTGTTCAGAGGGAGTTGTTGTATGGAGGGAAAATCAAACATAATTAGCTTGTTTGCAGATCCCCAGATAAGGTGTATTTCGAGAACTAAAACCGTTATGCCACTATCAAACCCTATGTTGTGACCACTCTTTAGAAACGTCACAAAGAGTGGTCACATCATAGAGTTTGATGAAGGCATAAATAAAATGCGATGTAAAAAAGTTGTGTCTGGAGCCTTGTTGTTTCGGAAACAGTGACATGCGTTGTTGTAAGGAGGGAATCGTTCTTGAGAGGGCAGTTTTTGGGAGGGAGCACTGTAATTCGGTAACTTCACTAAAGTTCTGTTATTTCCAAACAGGGTGCATTTCTGTGCCATTATAGACAGAGTAGATCCAGATCACACGGCTCCTTGTCTGCATGATCAGGGTCTGCTTTCTTTGATTATGATATATATTAAAACCTCTCTTAACCGGAATTCTAGTAGATAAGAATTTAGACACTTTTAGGTAGGTGACTGCTTAATGCAGGGTGAAAGTCATGCAGAAAGCTCCTCTAGGAGCTTTCTGCATGACTTTCACCCTGCATTAAGCTGCCACCTGTCTCTAAGATCGATATTCATACTAAATTTAACGGCCGGTTAAGAGAGGTTTTACTATAATATATAATGGCCAATTTCTCTCATGTTCATGTGCTATAACATTTGTATAACAGTATTCATGATGCCATTATTTCTTAGATGAATATCCTAGAAGTAACGGGTTAAGCACATTAACGCAACGGTGAAAATTGGGCACTTACTAACTATAGTAAAACACCTCAAAGCCGGAACTTTAGTAGACGACAGTTTAAGGTGGCGAGATAGTTTAGCACCAAATCTCGAAAAATCATATTTAAAACTACCAAAAAGCCATTTTTTCTAAGGCTGGTTGGTTAGTTATATTAATGTATTTGATTATTTATCAGACACATCGATAATCCTATCAAATCCGACATTTTAAATCCATTTAAATGTGTCAGTTTGAACTTTTTCAAACAGCGATTACAAAGTTATCTTTTGGACTAAACGTTTTGTAATTGGTCAATATGTAAATCACGTGCATGTCTAGGGAACAGTGTCACAGATGTTTTATAAAACTCTCCGTTTAGGAGTTATGCAATATTTTAGTTTTAAGACCCCTAAAATTCTGCCTCCTGATACGTTTCTTTGAATGTTAGGTGAACAAAGTAAGATATAAAACTGTGACACGGTTCCTTCGCAGAGACAATACTGTTTGATAAGCCACAAACCGCGTATAATTCGGACACAAATTACAGATGTTACAGCTGTTTGAAAATGCCGACAACCTAAAATTTGTATTGGTGGAAAACATAAAAAATTTACAAAAGAAAACCCCAACCGAGTTGCATAATCCGATAATTATCAATAGCTTGACCAATGGAGAGCTTATATCGCAAGTAACATTTTCCACTAAGCTCCTCCTCTTTTCTTCCACAGGATCATTTAAAAAAGCTGATTTTATTGCATTTTGCCATAAATCACGTGTCGCACTGGGCTTATCTAGTCACGTGACCTACATAGTTGAGGTTACCGAGGGGGAAATATGGCTGAATGAGACAACGACTTGCAGAATGCTGCGTCTTTGTGCTTGTGATTTTGTTCATGTGTGGAGTGTTTGTCTCTGGTTCATGTGTGTCTGTTGGTGTTTTCTGTGGTCATCTCGTGTGTGAGTGTGCGTTTGGGTGTGTGGTTGTGTGTGTATGTGTGTGTGTGTGTCATGCTGTCTATCGGTGTTTTGGTGATGGTTGCGTCTTGTATGTAGCTTTGCCTGCTTGACTTTACTACTTTTCCATCTAGAATTGGTGTAGGTAATAACGAATACAATAGATCACAGTGATTTAACAAATTAAGCCAGTTTGGTTACAATACTGATCTCCAGGCAGTGGTTAACCCGTTACTCCATATATATCCCCTATAACGCATTTGCAAACAAAGTGGACCAAGATCAGACGGTTCCGACTACAGCTTGGCTTGGTCTGTTTACATATGGAATAGTGTACTGTCAAGTGTTATGTCATGGCAATTTAATTTGCTAGATACTTTACGTCTATAAGCTGTCTGCTGTTTAACTATCATTATTATTATCAACATTATCATCATTATTGTTGTTGTTATTATTAAAATTCGACCCTTGAAAGAGTGTAGTTAATAATGATTACAGTAGATCACTGTGATTTGACAGATTAAGCAACTTGGGTCGTAGTACTGATCTCCAAGCAGTGGTTAATCCGTTACTCCGTAGACACCCCCTTTAACGCATTTGCAAACAGAGTAGATCAGACGATTTCGACCAAGCTTGGCTTGTTGTGTTTGCTTATGGAATAGTGTACAATGAGTTGACAGTTTTGGCTATGACAAATGAATTTGTGTTAATATTATGTTTTAGTTACATAAATATTCGTGGAGTAAATATGTAATGACGGCTTTATAGTTTGGCAAACTAATAATCATAAATTTTAAAAAATATTCAGGTTCGCTTATTTCACCTATGCATTAAAGATGACGGTTGACCTATCTCCAATTATTTTTTTCACACCAAGTATCGAAGTAAAGTTTAAATAAAAGCAATATAATTTGATTATGGTCGCTTATTATTTTATCACACGATTATCTACGCGCATGCTCCAATTACCCCCTTGGTGCCCCCGATAAGCCTTCCCCATAAATGGTGACTGGTCAAGCCAGAGACAAACTCGATGGTAATAAAGTAAACTGGGTTTTCACGGCTTTTGTGATATATTTAGTGGTGTTTCGTGAATGCAATAGGTAGCAGAGATTAGTGGCTATTAATTAATGCAACAATAAAAAAAAAAAAAGATTTTTTCGTGGTTCCTGCCTATCATAGCACCTTAAATACTTTTATTTTGGTGACTGCTTAATGTAGGATAAAAGTCATGCAGAAAGCTTTTAGAGGAGCATTCTGCATGACTTTCATCCTGCTTTAAGCTGTCATGTGTTCCAAGGCCGATAATTGTAATATATATTTTGTTTACTATACTTCGATTTATTAAACAGTATAATTGCAGGTGTGTACACGGTGTACATGTGTACCAAGTGGTGTACACAATGTACACGTATACCAACTACTGTACACGATGTATATATATGTCAACTTGTGTACACGATGTAGATGTATATCAACTAGTGTACATGCTTTACAATGCACATGTATATCAACTAATGTACATGGTGTACATCTATATCATTTGGCGCCCAACGTGGGACTGTGACTGTATGAGCTCCGAGTTCGATTCCCAGTCGTTCTCATACCCATAGAAATTCGGGACGAATTTCAACTTGCTGGGGGAGTATGTCACAATGTGTAGGTTTATCATCACTTGTACGGCCTTGCTGTACAAACGCGCTTTTATGGCGACGTGGTAGAGTGCATGACTGCGAACCTGGCGACCTGGGTTCGATCCCGGGTCTGAGCGGGTATGTTTCTTTATAAGAACACCCGGTTACATTTGATAGGCTAAGCATACGTCTATGGAAGGAACACGGCATCAAGATTTGCACAAAGATAGCTGTCTACAGAGCTGTTGTACTATCCAATCTACTTTACTGCTGTGAAACATGGACCATGTATCGTCGCCACAAACGGAAACTTGAACAATTCCACCAAAGACGGGTGATACAAATATGCAACATCAAATGGCAAGATCAGGTCACAAACCTACAAGATCTTGAGAAATGACAAGCATTGAGCATACTCCCATTCAGAGTCAGCTCCATTGGAGAGGCCATGTTGTACACATGGACGACAGTAGGATCCCAACTTGGTCAGGATGGTCGACTTCAGGAAGGCCACCGTAACATTGGACGTCCCTGTAAACGCTACAGAGATTGTCTTAAAACCAACCTGACATCCTGTGATATATATATTTCATCGTTGGAGACAGTTTTGTGGAAAGGGAACCAAGACATTCGATACCAACAGGGCGTATAAAATCCAGGCGAAAAGAGAGCAGCGAAAGAATGACACCACACTGGAAGATGCATTCCCATGCAACATATTCGGGGGACGGTTTCATCCCAGATAGTACTCCACTCCTACATGAGGAAGCATGCCAGCTAGCTACATGTTTACATACTTATCCGTCGAAGTGACGGGAGACTCCATCGTCATCACATGCATATCAAATAGTGTACATGATATACTTGTATATCAAATAGTGCACATGGTGTACATGTATATCAAGTAGTGTACAAAATATACATGTATATCAGCTAGTGTATATGATGGAAATGTACATCAACTAGTGTACATGATGTACATGTATATCAATTATGTTGCTAATAATTTGAACACTATGCGCGAGCGACAAGGCTGACATCTGTAAACAGCTTTGGCCCAGATGAGACGCCAAGTAACTCAGTGTATTTCATTAATTAGATTGATTTGTATAATAGCACATGACTACGGGAATATGTGTCTATGGCAGAAACTGCAGATTCAAGCCTATGCTATTTTATAGGGAAAGCGTACAGATCCTGAACAGACGGCTCATGCGGGAGTTGTTTCATCTGAATATACCCTGTTTGCAAATTGCAGGAAGACGCGTTTATGATGTACGTGTGTTAATGAAATGGTTGACGAAGAGAATAGAGTTGGACGATGGAGGGTGGATGATAGAGAGTGGAGAGAGTGGATGATGGAGAGTGGATGATAGAGTGGGTACTAGAGAGTGGAGAGAGTGGATGATGGAGAGTGGTTGATGGCGAGTGGATGATAGATTGTGAATGATTGAGAGTGGATGGCGGAGAGTGGATGATAGTGAATGGATGAATGAGTTAATAATGGAGAGTGGATAATAGAGATCGGATGATGGAGAGTGGATGATATTGAGTGGATGATGGGGGTGGATAATGGAGAGTGGATGGTAGAGAGTGGATGATAAAGAGTGGATGATGGAGAGTGGATGATAGAGAGTGGATGGTGGATGGACAAAATATATCATGAGCTATTCCTTAAATCTTCACATGCTGAACAAATAAGTGTTGCCCAATCTTTGACTTGCTGAATCTTAAATTGATTTCCGATTCGATCAAAGGTTTACAAAAGTGTTGGTCTGGTTACTCGCCGTCTCATCAAGGTCCAAGCCGTTTGCAAATATTAGACAGGATGCGCGTAAGAGCAAGAGTATGGAGACGAGTAAGCCCAGCTAAACTTCAGTGTGATACAAACAAAGGTCGTTTGAAGACTCCATCGGCAGTTTTGTAGAATGGGCTTCTGCGGATAATAAAATATATGTATCTGTCTCTCTCTGTCTCTCTATCGCTGATTCTGTCTCTGTTTCTGTCTCAAAGTCTTTCTCTGTCTTTCTCGTTTTTCAGACGTACTAGATAAGATGAGTTACTAAAATAGCAGTACTAGAAATCCTTATCTGGAACACCCATTGTCCAGTGTATTCATACGCGCGATTAGGTGAAATTAATAAAGGGGAAGTAACTGAATTATACCAATTTTTCTCCATAGCCAACAACCTTATAAATTAAAATTAATATAAGTAATAAGCACATATATGAAATTCAATTTATCATATAAACATTTCAAAAGCCTATTTAATTAACCGATGACGTTGTTTGGTAGTCACTCGGTCATTTATAATTTATGCCTAAACGTTTGTTGCTAGCTATTATATATGGAAGTCGTATTACGTAATGTAAAGTAGTACTTCAACAATTCCGTTAATTTACTTGGTACCCGTCTTTAACAAAACCCATGCTTGATTCTATTACTCTGTCTCTATGTCCCTCTCTGTGTATGTCTGTCTCTCTGTTTGTCTCCCTATCTGTCTCCCTGTCTGTCTCTCTATCTCTGTAACTCATTGTCTCTCATCTCTGTCTCTCTGTCAGTCTATCCTGTCCGTCTCACTGTATGGCTGTATGTCTCTCTGTCTGTCTCTGTCTCTGTCTCAGAGTCTCTCTCTATCTGTCTCCGTCTCTGTATATCTGCCTTTGTCTATCTCTACCCCTTTCTCCTCTCTCTCTCCCTCTCTCTCTCTCTCTCTCTCTCTCTCTCTCTCTCTCTGCCTCTCTCTCGTTCTTCCTGCTCCTCTTCTTCTTGTTCTTCTTTTCGTCATTAATTGTTCTTCAAGTCCTTCTAAAACATAATATTGCCAGAGTACCAAGCTCGTCGATTCCCCAGTAGATGATGGGTATATCTGTATATGCACAATCCTAGAATCTGACATACGCTAGACTGTTGTGATACCTTATGCTCTGTATTTACCGAAGAACCTGTCTTAGGTGCTTATCAAACATAGGTCTCATGTTGTGTCTGTTAGGCAGTCGGTAGCTTAATGCAGGTCAAAGGTGATACATATAGCTCCTATATGAGATTTCCGTATTACCTTTGCACTGTATCTGTACACATTGTCGTTTGTCTTTTGTACACATTGTCGTCTGTACACATTGACGTCTGTACACATTGTCTTCTGTCGTCTGTACACATTGTCGTCTGTACACATTGTCGGCTGTACACATTGTCTTCTGTAGTCTGTACACATTGTCGTCTGTACACATTGTCTTCTGCCGGCTGTACACATTGTCTTCTGTCGGCTGTACACATTGTCTTCTGTCGGCTGTACACATTGTCTTCTGACGTCTGTACACATTGTCTTCTGTCGGCTGTACACATTGTCGTCTGTACACATTGTCTTCTGTCGTCTGTACATATTGTCGTCTGTCGGCTGTACACATTGTCGTCTGTACACATTGTCTTCTGTCGGCTGTACCCATTGTCGTCTGTACACATTGTCTTCTGTCGGCTGTACACATTGTCGTCTGTACACATTGTCTTCTGTCGGCTGTACACATTGTCTTCTGTCGTATGTACACATTGTCATCTGTCGGCTGTACACATTGTCTTCTGTCGGCTGTACACATTGTCGTCTGTACACATTGTTTTCTGTCGTCTGTATACATTGTCGTGTGTACACATTGTCTTCTGTCGGCTGTACACATTGTCTTCTTTCGTCTGTACACATTGTCTTCTGTCGTCTGTACACATTGTCGTCTGTACACAGTGTCTTCTGTCGTCTGTACACATTGTCTTCTGTCGGCTGTACACATTGTCGGCTGTACACATTGTCGTCTGTACACATTTTCTTCTGTCGTCTGTACACATTGTCGTTTGTCTTTTGTACACATTGTCGTCTGTACACATTGTCGTCTGTACACATTGACGACATTGTCGTCTGTACACATTGTCTTCTGTCGTCTGTACACATTGTCGGCTGTACACATCGTCGTCTGTGGCATTAAAACGTTTGGTACCAGTTTTATAGTTTTAGGACAAAAACTTGCTGTGATATGGGCGAATTTGTAGGTATGGGTCATCATTACGAAAACTGGGGGGTTGCCATGGAAACGGTTAAAATACACATAGCTTAAAAGAATTTAAGTTTGAGTACATTCGCGATTCTGATTCAGGACATTTTTCTGAACATTTTGGTACCCGTGAAAAAAGTCTAGGGAGGGGGTGCATTATTGGCTCCCTGAGTAAAAGTTATAACGCATCAGAGGTGATGATTTTACTTTGCAGTATAATAAGCCCAATTGTCTATTTTACTATGGCATTTTAGAGTATCTGAGAATGCCCATTTGCCTATTGCCCTGTGGCATTGAGGATACTAATATCTGAGAATTCACATCTATCTACTGCAATGTGGCAGTTGAGAGTATCTGGGTAGGCACATTTATCTATTGCAATGTGGCAGTTGAGAGTATCTGGGTAGGCACATCTATCTATTGCAATGTGGCAGTTGAGAGTATCTGGGTAGGCACATTTGTCTACAGCAATGTGGCAGTTGAGAGTATCTGGGTAGGCACATCTATCTATTGCAATGTGGCAGTTGAGAGTATCTGGGTAGGCACATCTATCTATTGCAATGTGGCAGTTGAGAGTATCCGGGTAGGCACAGTTATCTATTGCAATGTGGCAGTTGAGAGTATCTGGGTAGGCACATTTATCTACAGCAATGTGGCAGTTGAGAGTATCTGGGTAGGCACATTTATCTACAGCAATGTGGCAGTTGAGAGTATCTGGGTAGGCACATTTATCTACAGCAATGTGGCAGTTGAGAGTATCTGGGTAGGCACATTTATCTATTGCAATGTGGCAGTTGTGGGTATCCGGGTAGGCACAGTTATCTACAGCAATGTGGCAGTTGAGAGTATCCGGGTAGGCCCATTTATCTATTGCAATGTGGCAGTTGTGAGTATCTGGGTAGGCCCATTTATCTATTGCAATGTGGCAGTTGAGAGTATCTGGGTAGGCACATCTATCTATTGCAATGTGGCAGTTGTGAGTATCTGGGTAGGCCCATTTATCTATTGCAATGTGGCAGTTGAGAGTATCTGGGTAGGCACATTTGTCTATTGCAATGTGGCAGTTGAGAGTATCTGGGTATACACATTTATCTATTGCAATGTGGCAGTTGAGAGTATCTGGGTAGGCACATCTATCTATTGCAATGTGGCAGTTGTGAGTATCTGGGTAGGCCCATTTATCTATTGCAATGTGGCAGTTGAGAGTATCTGGGTAGGCACATTTGTCTATTGCAATGTGGCAGTTGAGAGTATCTGGGTATACACATTTATCTATTGCAATGTGGCAGTTGAGAGTATCTGGGTAGGCACATCTATCTATTGCAATGTGGCAGTTGAGAGTATCTGGGTAGGCACATTTGTCTATTGCAATGTGGCAGTTGAGAGTATCTGGGTATACACATTTGTCTATTGCAATGTGGCAGTTGTGAGTATCTGGGTAGGCACATTTGTCTATTGCTCAGCGGCATTTCAGAGGTTTAATTCCCTATACATGTATATTTATCATCGCTTCCGCGTTAAAATCAATTCGTTTAAAACCAGTATTGTGAAACTATCTTCCTATAATTTATTACATCCATTCTTGGGTGGTGCATAAATGGTTTTTCATGAATAGCACTGACATCTTTGACTTGTTTTCTCTATGATACACATGCTATGTATAAATATGCGTAATTCTCTCCACAGCAGAAGCGCTACAAGATCTGGATCCAAACTGCTTGCCTTCTAATTTTATTCAAATCCTGATTGGCTCATAAATGACTGGTTTTCGATATCGATATCAATGCAAAGTTCAATTATATTGGATTCAACTCACATGCAGGACATAGCCAGTGTCTGCTCTGGATCCGAATTGCTGCTTTCAAATTCCATTTAATTCTCAATGTTTCTGCGCATAAATGGATGTTTGTTCGGAATCGATATTATTCTAAAGTTCAGTTAGATTGGATCAAAATTACTTTATGTCTGATCTGGATCAACAACGCTTGCTTTCTAATTTCATTCAAATCCTGCTTGGTTTCAAATGTCTGTGTATAAATGGCGCATAAATGGTTGTCTTTTGGTATAGATATAGTTATAAGTTATAAATTATATGCTTGTTTTCTAATTTCGTTCATATCCTGTTTGGCTTTAATTAAAATGTCTGTGCAGGGAGGAGATATAATTAAAAGGTATTGTAACTGATGTTTGATTTGCATAATATTAAACTTAGACATCGTACGTTCTGTTCTATGTGTGTTTCGTTTCCATTTTCAAATTAAATGCATCGATTTGTCGTCAAATGTCGTCTGCATAGTTTATGCCTCAAGTTCCTCTTCATAAACCCTTTCGTTCGCTAAGGTTATCGTCTGCATCATTTTTCAAAGCGTAGTTACAAATCAAAGTGTCAAACAGTTCGGATCTGGATCCAAACTGTTTGCAAATATTTCAAACACGTTTTCATCTGTGACGAAGAAATTTAGACAAGTTATTAGACTGGATCCAACTCAGCTGCAAATGTTTCCCAATGTCTGATCTTGATCCAAACTGTTTGCCTTCTAACTTCAACAATGTTTGATTGGCGCACACAATGCTGTTTTCCGGTATCGATAGAGATGTGAAATTCAGCTATATTGGATCCAAACTGTTTCCCTTCTAATTTCACCCATGCTTGAATGGCGCATGTATACATGGCTGTTTCCGGTAAATGTGAAGTTCAGTTATATTGTCTCCAACTCAAATTCACAAGTTAACCCGTCTCTGATCTGGATCCAATCTGATTGCGTTCAAAGTACATCATTTCCTTAAGAGAACTGTGGGTGGACAGAAAAGGTGATTCAATGACAGCCTAAACACTTTCCTCAAGGCATTCAACATTGACTAGTAACGCTGGGAAATACATGCTCTTGGTGGTCCCTACTGGCACCATCTTATCAGTGACGGATTTAGGACTTTATAAGAGTGACTCATCGAGGCGGCCAAGGAGAAACGTTCCCTCAGTTAGCCGTCTGATCAGGGTCTGCTCTGTGTGCTGTGAAGACCTTTGTCTTAATATTCTAAAATTGCTACAATATTCCACCCTCCATATTCCATTCTATTTTGTCCATGAATATTCAGTAGGTATTGACATTTTGAATAAATGTAGAGCAAGGTAAGGTTTGATACATGGATATATTTTATTTCATGTTATATTTTACTGAAACGTAGCGTTCTGTTTTACGTTCACCTTGCTTTAAGCAGCCACCTGCCCTTAATACCAATTAATTAACACTATTTAGTGGCCGTTATACATAGGTTTTACTGTAGTGTGTTTGTAATACATGTTGAAAAATAGCGAAATTCGGCGAGGGAAATAAAACAAACTCAGATTAAATCAATGTTGTATTGATTTTTAGTAGATCTAGATCTACAATATTACTAAAAAGGTTTGTTTAGGCAATTTTAGGGGGCGTACGTCGGCCCCGCCCCTCTAAATCCGCGCCTGGAAACCCCGTGCCAAATTGTGATTAATCCTTCTCTCTATAAATACGCCTTTGTAAACAGCATTCACCCAGACGTGTAGCTACCGATACGCACTTACGCACGTGAGTAACATTAATTTGAAAGGTGAACCGTTCTTATGGTCAAAATCGAACTAAAATCGAAGGCTAAATGGGGTAAGGGGGTAGACCTTTATAATCCCTCTGCCTCATATCGACGCCTTTCTACGCCTCTGTAAAAGTAACCGTTCGAAACCATTGTGATACATAGAGCATTTGCACCTTTAGGAGCAAATTCTCTATGTATCACAATGGTTTCAAAACTACATATTTCTAAATTTTCCCGGGGGAGCATGCCAGGGCCCCTATAGCCACGGTGTGTACATTTCATTTGGATTTAGCTGCGCTTCTGTAAGATCAGGCGGTTGCTATAGTAGTCGTCTGATCAGGGTCAGCTCTCTTAGCTCGTGAAGTACTATAGACATGAATGTTTCTGCCGTTGCCAAAATGTCCTTTGGTCGTGTACCATTATAAAAATGATAAACTAATTAGTGTCACGTAAAGACTTTTAACCTCTTGGTTTGGATCTAACCTCTTGATTTGGATCCAAACATTATATAGATAGGGGAATCTATAAAACAGGAAATACTTAGAGTCGTGACCTGCTTTGATTGATAATTATAGCTTCCGGGAATATTGCTATGGCACCTGTCCTTAGATGGTATATTTAGACCAGACCTTCCTGGCTAACAAGAAATGTCTGTCACCTTGCTTAGGGACATATACTGTCCGAAGTGGACATTCGAGAGATTGAACAGAGATAGTACAAGGGTTATGATCCTAATCACAGGTAGATGCATTATGGAAATTTAGGGACTGGTGGAAAAGGCACGCCAGTGTGAAAACCAATAGGGACGGTCATGGTTAGGAGAACTTTAACTATTTGTTGCTGTATTAGAAATTAATTTTGAAGGGAGGTGATCCCCCGAGAGCAAAAATTGCAACACAAAAAAAAGAAAATTGCAGACTCTGTTTTATTGAGTCTGTTCATGAACAGCAATTGAAAGTGCAACACTGCTCACGCCCCCTAGCACCGGCTTAAGCGGTATTCAATTTTGAGAACAAGAATTACTGAAATTCATGATCTCGAAGGATCAGAAGGTATAACAACACTGAGAATAACCTCATCGAATAAATCTACTAAAAATATAATTTACTAGATAAGAGGAAAAGAACAAATTAGAATTGTGAAGCTTTCAAATCACTGTGATAAATAAGCACTGTGATAAGCTCTTCTGACATGCTTATACAGCTACGTAAAAACACTATAAATACAAATTTGATAGAAGACCATCTAAGCATTATTCTTGTGAAGATCTGTGAAACTCCATTCAGTGGTTCAAGAGAAAGGGGAGAAATAATTCATCAAAATATATCATTAACTACAATGATCTTAGGCAGTGGATTGGAGGTCACTATTTTAGGAGGAAGATTCGTGTAAAGGATTTTTTGTTCAAAAGCTATTTTTAACTCCAGTGAAATATGTTTTATAAACTTCGATTGTATAACTTTTGTGACCTAATTATGGAGCGGACTGGAATGATTTACATAAATCATTATATTCATTACTGGGCATATACTCGGGGAGCAAATTGGGTCTACCGTGCACCCCCCCCCCCTTAGACATTTTTTCATTGGTATCAAAATGTTCAGAAAAGTGTACTGAATCAGAATCGCGAATGTACTTTTAGGCTATGTGTATTTTAACCGTTTCCATGGCAACCCCCAGTTTTTTTTGTAATGAGGACCCATACATACATTTCGAATGATCGGAAGGTATAACAACACTGAGAATGTGAGTCTATGAAATGTGTTTATTAAAAGTATCTAAGACTGAAAATGTGTTTTAAATGAAACCCATAACGCGACATTAATAGCCATGTCTTTCATGAATAGTCATGGAGTATTATGATTAAACCCGATATAAACAGGACTTCCAACAAATATGAATATTCAGCCTTAAATACGTATCCTGTTGAATATTCATGCATGCAATAATAATTATAACATCATGAATAGATTTAAATTGAGATTTTATAATTGCATTTTATTTTCGGTATTTGTAGAATATGTATGATTACATAAACAGGGCAGATTCTGATCAGACCACTCCTACAGGAGCTGCCTGATCTGGGTCTACTCTGTTTGCAAAGGCGGAAAAAGGTGTCTTTATGGAGCAAAGGGTTAAGCAGCCACCTGCCTGGAAATGATTAGAACCTTTCTTTACTGAACGACCTGTAAATACAGGGTCACTGTATTACAAAATGTCTGTATCGCAATCAAAGGCGCCAAATAACACGTACAGTGTAGAAGGGGTGTAAAACTCATTCACATTCGAAAGTATGCCAGCCTGTTCAACTGTACTATATCCTCAGTGGTTTTCTGGTCCTTCGGGATCATTAGTTTTGATGTTATTTGTTTTGAAAATTGAATACCGCTTAATCCAGTGCTAGGGGGCATGAGTAGTGTTGCACAGTTATTTACTACTTATGAACAGACTCAATAAAACCGAGTCTGCAATTTTCTTTTTTCGCGCTGCTACTTTTGCTTTCGAAGGATCACCCACTTTCAGAATGTATTAACCCGTTCCCTGTTCAATATTCATGTAAGGAATAATGACATCGTGAATATTTATGAATTATTGTTTTTATAATGTAAACGTTTCAGTCTCATTTTTTTTCACTTTAACACAAAGAGTGTTCGAAGGAACACATGTGTCACCTGCTGGGAGAAGTGTCACAATAAAAACGAAAGTGTGACGGACAGACGGACAGACGGACGGACGTTCTAACGGATTGAGTGTATGTGGCTATTCTTTTTTTCTAAATAGCCCCATAAACTGAAAAAGCCACATAAAACCGGTGAGAACAAAACGTTCTCATATATTTATTTAGTCACACAGACCGGAATTGTTAGCGCGGACGGACGGATGGAGGGACATACAGACAGACAGACAAACGACGGAAAAGTGATCTCGGCAGATGACACAAAAATACTGCAGAATCAGATCTATAATGTCATAAGCCAACAGAGCAGACCCTGATCAGACGGCTCCTACAGAAGCCGCCTGATATGGATCTATTATTTTTGCAAAGGTACGAACGGGCGTTTATATGAAGGAAACCACTCAATGGATAGTATCTGGCGTCTTTTAACCATTTACAAATGTACATATTCGATAGTCATGTAAGAAATAATGGTATCACGGATATTTATTAGCTGAATGTAAACTTTCCAAGAGAAGTTTTGCTTTGATACAAACTATAGAATCAGTTATCTATCATATCATAAACAAACAGAGCAGACCCTGATATGGCGGTTCCTACAGGAGTCGTCCGACTTGGGTCTACTCTGTGTGCAAAGGCGTAAAAATGCATTTTCGAGTTTGCAAAGCATTAAAATGTTACAATATCATTTGTTTCTTCACAAAGAAAGTAGTATTAACCCTTTACTCCATAGTTCTAGACACCTGTTAATGCCTTTACAAACACAGCAGACCCAGATCAGAAGAACCCCCTGATCAGGGTCATCTGTTTGCTTTTAAGATCTGATTTCACAGGTTCTGTCGTGGCCAAATTTGCCTATACTCATGAACCATTATATACACATCCACGTAATTAACACTTGTCTTGCTATTCACGTCAATATACGTACCTGTAAATAGTGAAGACCCAGATGAGACAGCTCCTGTAGGAGCTGTCTCATCAGAGTCTGTACTACATACGAGTTGATTGTGAAACCATTGCAATCCACAGCAGTGCACAGCGAAATACTTGTACACAGTGAAGATATATGTAATTATACAACAGGGCATGGGTAAAGAAGGAGAAATGTATTTTAAAATTCAGCAAGAGAAGGGTTACTATTCTTGATATAGTTAATTCTTACATTTTGTAAGGAATAATCATGAAATGGAGCATTTGATATTCAACATTTGATATTTTCAGACCAGAGATATTAGGTTCATGAGGATTATTTATTTTTCAATTTTATTATAAACATGGCAATACTATTTGATTTAATATTTACGAGGTAGTGTCACAAAATAGTCAACTCTTTATTAAAGCTGTATTTTAGTTTATTAATTTATAAATGCAGTACAAAATGCAATACAAAGTCATACATAAAGCATTGCGATTTCATATGTAAATGACAACATTTATTTAAATACGTAAATTTCATGAAAACCGTTTGTGAAAGGAAACACAATGACTTAATCAATACTAATAACATGTATGTAGGTATTGACATTTCAACTCATTCAGTAATATGTATTTCAAAATCCTATTAAATCTCGACAGAATAGTGATTCATTTTCCAAAACTTTCAAACATTGAGAACTCTTAAATTGAATAAACCATCACAAAAAATAGTTGATACATGATGTTACACTGGTTTCAGTCCTTTTACTATAAATAGCAGTGAATAATAATGAGGGCGAAAGCAAATACTTTATGACAAATATCAATGTTTAACCGATATCAATATTATTTTTTTCTATCGAGTATATCTATCTATTTGTTGTTGTTTTTTTTATATAAATTGAACCTTTTAAATGCAGGAAACAAATGAAAAGGCATTTACAAAACGGGAAGATCCAGATTAGACGACTCCTTGAGATACCTTCTGATTAAGGTCTGCACTGTTTGTGATTTAAAACGATATAGCAAAGTAAAACCATTCAAAATGAAACTATTAACATTTAGCCTGCTATGGACAGATGAGTGGATACCTTTGCAAACAGTTTGGATCCAGATGAGACGCCGAGTAACTCGGCGTCTCATCAGGATCCAAACTGTTTGACACCCTGCTTGCATTTTGGTAGACAAATTGATTATAGCTTGAAATTTGAAAATGTAGTAGGTGATACATTCTGTAAAGATAATTTGCTCAGCAGGCTAAAGGTTAATGAATAGGTTTCCCTGTAACACAGTGATACGAAATGTCAGCATTCAAAGGATACAACAACAGGCATAACCCTTTCCCTCGTATAAACGATTTTGGTGCATTCTCAAACAGAGTAGACCCAGTCCAGACAGCTCCTGTAGGAGCCATCTGAGAAGGTCTGCTGTGTTTGCTTTTGAAATGATAAAAATCTAATTCTACAGTTTTTTATCAAAGCAAACAATTCCTCGAAAAGTTTACATTAAACATTCTGCTAATAAAACATTCATGATGTCATTATTTCTTACATAAATATTAAACAGGGAAAGGGATGTAGACAAATACTAAGCGGCAGGTAATTGACAGGACAATGGGCTGTCCAAAGATAAATAAGAAAGAATAAATAATAGGTTTTAGTTCATAGAAAGAATATAGCTCCGAAACATACATGTATTTCTTTATAAACCCTTCCAATGATCGAAACACCTTTTCACACATTTTGCAAACAGAATAGACATAGATCAGAGCCATCCGATCTAGGTCTGCTAGATGTTTGCTTATCCCATTCCCTCATAGGCTATTTTTAGACCCAACCTCTTTGAACAAATCTACCGAAAGGAATTGTGTAGTTTTAAAACCATTGTGATAAATAGCGCATTTGTTCCTATGGGGCAAATGCTCTATTTATCACACGGTTTCAAACAGTGACTTTTACAGAGGCGTAGAAAGGCGTAATTATGGAGGAAAGGGTTGTGGAATAAGGTTGAACGATACCAGTTTTTACCATAGTCAAAACGTCTGTTTTCATATCGCATTTAACAGCTTAATATATAAACGATTTCAGTATTTCTTGCATATATCTTTAAGAGGGAATGACCATAAACTTGCAAGCAAGATAATAAATATAAATATCTGCAAGAGAAAGATACAATAATATTCACTAAAGTGAAAACAAGAAAAAAGTTTCAAAAGACATTACAAGGTGAAGTGGATAGAAAAAGACCTTTTCTGAATAGTTTCCTTATCAGGAGTTCTGAAGTAATTGAATCATTCTATGATGGCAGCTAGGACCATTCAGTACAGACAACATATATAGTCAGAGGCGGGATAATATAAAAACATGTTTTTTTTTTGTTAATGTTTCTGTCAGTAAATGTTTTCATTAACCCTTCCCCCTGTTCAATATTCATATATGAAATAATGACGTAATAAATATATATTAGTTGAATTTTCATTATGTAAACATTTCAACGAAATGTTGCTTTAACAAAACTGTAGAATCTTATCTATATAATGTCAAAAGCAAACAGAGTAGACCCTGATCAGATGGCTCCTATAAGAGCAGTCTGGTCTTGGTCTACTCTGTTTGCAAATGCGTGAAAAGATGTTTATTTGAGGAAAAGGGTTAACAGATAGAAAACAGATTTTATCTCAATACATATCTTCTTGTTCACAGACAAAGCATTAAATTTTGTAGCTTATTGCTAAATAGATTGTTCAAAATTGTTGTCCCTTTACTCCATGGATATACATGTAAGAAATAATTACATTATAACTATTAATTAACTTACTTTTTATAGTGATTATGAAAATGGGAAAACTTGATATTGATGAAAACTATAGAACCATATTTATATTATGCAATAAGCAAATAGAGCAGACCCTGATCAAACGACCACTTTAGCAGCCGTCCGTTCTGGGTTTACTCTGTTTGCAAGACGTAATGTGTATCAGTGGAGTAAAGGGGTATACTAAATTATAGATTACCACAAGTCAAAGTTGATGCATGTAGAGATACAAAATTCTGAGAGATTCATTTGCTAGTTCCAAGTTATTTAGTTTCATATTTTCTCAAGTATATAGCAGTAGTTATCACTGGCCGAGTATTTCAAGCTAAGTAATGTTCTGCAGTTGATAATTTAGGAGCTGACAATTTTCTTGATTTTTGTCCTGACGACCTGCAACATAATCAGCTTCCTGGCGCCGAACTTATCGCCGAGAGCAACAATGGTTCCCTTGTCATGTGACATGGCGACAGAGAAGATGTCTACCCCACAATTGAAGACACACATCTCGCTACCATTCTTCATTCGCCACAGCCGAATTGTTCCATCGCTTGAACCAGAGACAACAATTTCATTGTCGTCAGAAATTGCCGAGCACCAGACCTAGAAGAGATAGTTTCAAAGCATGTTAAACCCTATACACCATGAATATTCATGATAAAAATAATGACATCATGAACATTAATTAGCTGATTTTTCAGTGGCATTTGAACTGACAAATGTTGGGCCGTGGCAAAAGCTGTAAAATCAAAACTATATTATCCTATAAGCAAACAGAACAGTCTCTGATCAGATAGCTCCTACATGAGCCATTTGATCTGGGGCTACTCTATTTGCAAAGGTTTTAAAAG
Organism: Azorinus chamasolen; assembly: GCA_963576725.1. NCBI lineage: Eukaryota > Metazoa > Mollusca > Bivalvia > Cardiida > Solecurtidae > Azorinus > Azorinus chamasolen. Next base: position 6,901,054 of record OY755253.1, on the reverse strand, counting down.
GAGAGAGACACACAGGCAGACAGACAGACAGAGATAGAGTGAAAGACAGGCAGAAACAGAGACACAAAGAGACAGAGACAGAGACAAAGACAGAGACAGAGACAGAGACAGAGACAGAGACAGAGACAGAGACAGAGACAGACAGACAGACAGCCAAGACAGACAGACAGACAGACAGATTGACAGACAATGATAGAGAGAGACATATAGACAGACAGAGAGGATAGAGACAAAGAATAGAGAGAGAACATGAGCTAGACAAGAAGGAAATACACCATTATTGAGCCCTTGTGCAAACCCCACCCTCTGTACATCACAAACATTCAAGACCTAGAACTACTGCCAAACCACACCACATCACATTTTAACTTGCACCTAGCTCAAGTTAAACACAATGTAGCTGTAGTTAAGTAACAAACAGTGTTGACCCAGATCATCTGCTGTGTTTCTTATGAACATGACAATCCATGTCAACAATGTTTGCAGTTTCAAAAGGTTAAACCGTTACTCTATGAATATTAATCTAAGAAATAATGGCATCATCAGTATTAATAAGATTAATTGTTATAATAGCACAAGGACACAGGAATTCTTGGCCAAGACAAAAACTGTAGAATCATATCTTTATTTTATCATATGCAAACAGCGTAAACCCTGATCAGACAGCTCCTATAGGTGCCATCTAATCTGGGTCTACACTGTTTGAAAAAGTGTAGAAAGACATATTTATGGTGTAAAGGGTGAAATATTAAACAAGAGTGCCAGTGGGCACAATATACGCCCGTCGAGGTTTTCTTCAACATAAACTGGGGTTAACGTATTTGCTAAATTCAAATTCTAAGTCCAATTTTGCGACCAAGTTTCAAGGTTGTAAATAGGCATACTTTAACAAAAAACCTTAACCAAAAATTCTAAATTAAAAAGTGCCATAATTGTGTCTAAATGCTTGAGATGAAGATGAAGCTTGTGATGGTGAACAAATGTTTCAAGTTTAAAAGCTTTATCTGAAAGGATTATGTAAATAAGTGGACTTTAACCAAAACCTTAACCAAAAATTCCAAGCTAAAAAGGGTCATAATTATGTCAAAATGTTAGACAGCGTTATGTACTCTTGCCTACAGGTGAAGCTTGTGATGGTGAGCAAGTGTTCCAAGTTTAAAAGCTTAATCTAAAAGGGTTATGTAAATAAGTGGACTTTAACCAAAACTTTAACCAAAATTTCTAAGTTAAAAGGGGGCATAATTATGTCAAAATGTTGGACAGAGTTATGTTCTCTTGCCTACAGGTAATGCTTGTGATGGTGAACAAGTGTTCCAAGGTTAAAAGCTTTATCTCAAAGGGTTATGTAAATAAATGGACTTTATCAAAGCCTTAACCATAAATTCTAAGTTAAAAAGGGGAATGATTCTGTCAAAATGCTTGAATGAGTTATGTACTCTTGTCTACAGGTTAAGATTGTGATGGTGAACAAGTGTTCCAAGTTTAAAAGCTTTATCTCAAAGGGTTATGTAAATAAATGGACTTTAACAAAGCCTTAACCAAAAATTCTAATTTAAAAAGGGGCATAATTCGGTCAAAATGCTTGACAGAGTTATTTTCTCTTGCCTACAGGTGAAGGTTGTGACGGTGAACAAGTGTTCTAAGTTTAAAAGCTTTATCTCAAAGGGTTATGTAAATAAATGGACTTTAACAAAGCCTTAACGAAAAATTCTAAGTTAAAAAGGGGCATAATTCAGTCAAAATGCTTGACAGAGTTATTTACTCTTGCCTACAGGTGAAGGTTGTGACGGTGAACAAGTGTTCCAAGTTTCAAAGCTTTATCACAAAGTGTTATGTAAATAAGTGGACTTGTTCCACATAAATTGAGGTTAACATTTTTGCTTAACGCAAATGCTAAACGCAAATTCTAAGTCCAATTAAGCGACCTTGACCTTGGATAAATGAGCCGGGACTTGGCAGGCTACTGTAGCATGTCTAGATAAACATTTTGGTTAAATTTGGGAAGGATCCACCAAGCGGAACTTGAGTTAGAGATGTTACAGACAGACAGACCGGTTAACATTTTTGCAAAACGCAAATTCTAAGTCCAATTGTGTGACCTTGACCTTGGATAAACAAACCGGGACTCAGCAGGCTACTGTAGCATGTCTAGATAAACATTGTGGCAAAATTTGAGAAGGATCCACCAAGCGGAACTTGAGTTAGAGATGTTACAGACGGACAGACAACCAGACAACCAGACGGACAGACGGACAGACAGCGCCATTCCATAATAGGTCCCGTTTTTTCAAACGGGCGTATAAAAACTAGACTCAAATCAAACCTAAACCATACCTCATCTGTGTGTCCATTCAGTGTGTGCACTGGTCGTTCTGTATGCATGTCCCACACCTTCAGGGTACCATCTGCCGCGCCTGACACCAGATATTTCCCGTCCTTTGACAATGTGACACATTTAACCTCACGAGAATGTGCGTGTGACCCACCACTTCCTAGCAGCTGTCGGCTCGGTTGTGCTGATCTGATGCTCCAGATCACCAGATCACCATTGCGTAAACCAGTAACAGCTTCATCTTTTGGCAAGATAGCGGTACATTCAGGATTTGCGTCTAATTTCAGCATAGCTGGTTCATTAATGTTATAGCTGGTGAGTGTCATATCATATGTCATGAATTCTGCACAGTTGTCGAAGGAATTTGTATAACCAGCGACCACAAAGCGATCGTTTTTGGAAAGATTTAGGTATGATATATAGTCATTGTTTCCTAGTGGAGCATCATATCGCATTTCTTTGATCATCTGGTTTCCCATTAAGTCCCAAGCGATAATTGATGTGGCATCACCAAACTTGTCTGTTCGTCCAAATATAACTTTGTCGTTGTCACTCATAGTGCACAGAGCAGAGCAATATTCGCCCTCGGCCATGGAGAGTGGTTTTCCAGTAACAAAGTCCCAAATCTACAGTAAAATAAAACACAAATACATGTACATTGTAAAGAGGTTTTATATTGAACAAGACAACCACAATGGTCTTTCATGCCAACCTGAATCATTTGACCATGTGATCTATGGTTAACATTTCTACCATAATTGCTTAACCCAGAGACATATACATGTATGTATATGTCTCTGCTTAACCCTTTATTCCATGAAATTCATATAAGAAATAATGACATCATGAATATTTATTAGCTGAACTTTTATAATGGTACATAAAGACATTATCATACGTTGGCAGAACTTGTTGAATCCCATCTATATAATTCCAAAAGCAAACAGAGCAGAGTCTGGTCAGAAGTCTCAGACACCTAAGGAATGTTGATTTGGTATGCTCCATTATGATTAAACCATTACCCCAGTGGCTTTTTTAGACGCAAAAAGAGCATTTACCAGAGAAAAGGAAAATGGTAGAAATGTGTAGTATTGAAATAATTGTGATAAATATAGCATTAAATTTGCTCCTATGGAGCAAATGCTCTATTAATCACAATGGTTTCAAGAAAGACAAAATGTTGAAGTTTTTCAATGATGGTCAACTTGTCAAAATACTGACCTTGACCTAATTTCAACTATCTTTATATCAACTGCAAGACCTTTACCAAAGCCATCGGTATACCAAAGATGGGTTACCTAGTATTTGTAATTCAGAAGTTATTGCAATGTTAAAGGTTGTTAAAACGGCAAAGTTTTCAAACTAGTGACCTTGGCCGGATTTCATGTATCCATCACCCAAGCTATCTGCATACCAAATATGAATTTTCTAGTTTAAATAAGCAATGTTAAAGTTTTAAAGTAACGACGGCACACAGCCCACCCACTCGATCGCCCACAGCCCGCAAGTTCGGTTTCGCAAAAACATAAGCCGAGATTTTTCTCGAAAAATCCTGCTAAAAATACCAATTTGTTAACCCATTCCCTAATAGGCTATTTTTAGATCAAACCTTTTTTGAATAAAGCTACTGAAAAGGAGCATTTGCTAGGAAAAAGGAAAAATTTAGAATTATGCAGTTTTAAAATTGAAACAAAGGTTTCAAAAAGAGACTTTTACAGAGGCATCAAAAGGCGTCAATATCAGGGAATGGGTATAGGAAAATCTAGGTACTTACTTGTAAATGATGATTAAAGACGCCCTTTCTACCGGAGTACTCATTGATTTCCATGTCCGCATGCACAGCACCAACCAATAATCTGTCACCACAAACTAAATGAAGTCCTGTAGATCCGACTGTGTCGCCTTTCATAATGTTCTGTAATTCTCCACTCTGTGAATATACATGTATACCATACCATTTAACACTTTTCTACATGAATATTCATGACAGATAATTATAATGAAAGATATGATGACGTCATGAATATTAATTAGATTAGTTTGCTATAATAGCACATGGACAAAATAACTTTTTGGCCATGACAGAAAGTGCAGAATCATATATTTATTATATCATAAGCAAACAGAGCAGACCTGATTGGACGGCTCCTATAGTAGCCATCTAATCTGGGTCTACTCCGTTTGCAAAGGAGTTGAAAGGGGTGTTTATGGAGGAAATGATTAAGAGATAAGAATAAGGGGATTATTGTACATGTATGTCCTTACCTACTTCATGACTACTCAACAAATCCTCTCTGTTAGATCATTCTAACATGTAGTGATATGTTATGGTTTGGTATTTAACCGTTTCCTTGTTCTACTTTGATTCCAAATATCAATACTACTGAATAGTCATGAACAAAATAGTTATGATGAAATATGGAATGTGGATCATTGTAGCTATTTCAGAAACAAAAGAAACAGATCTATCAAATTCCATAAGAAAACAGAGCAGACCTAGATCAGACAGTTCCTATAGGATCCGTCTGATCTGGGTCTACTCTGTTTGCAGATGCATGAAAACAAGTTGATATGAAGGAAAGAGTTAATTGTGTATACCATTAGAATAAAATCGGCGAGGCAACTCTCTCTAACCTTTTCCCTCATATAAATATGTTTTATGCATTTACAGAGTAGACCCAGCTCAGTATCCATGCTTATAAAACGTTTAGTTGAGTCTGAGTGCGTTCTCAAGTTTTTGATTGGTCAGATTTGAGCCAAAGGCTCAAATCTGACCAATCAAAAGCTTGAGAACTCAAATCTGACCAATCAAAAGCTTGAGAACGAAACTCAGACTCAACTAAAAGCTTTATAAGCATGGATCCTGATGGCTACTATAGGAGTTTGCTAACAGAATTTGAAAGTTGTTTCTTTACTTTCTAAAATGGCTTCAATGTTCTACCTTCTGTATTTCATTGTATATATATATTTCCATAAATATTCAGTAGGTATTGAAATTTGGAATAATTATAGAACATGGAATGGGTTAACATTTTCCCTAATGAACATTTATGCATGAATTTGAGCACTTAACATTTTCAGGAGAATTTTTCACTTTGATAAAAACTGAAAGAATGAGTCTATAAGCAAACAGAGCAAACACTGGTCATATGGCTCCTATAGAAGTCATCTGATTTAAATCTACTCTGTTTGCATAGGTGAGTTTTATAATGTCACATGAACACAGTACATTTTGACCATCGCAGAAACTGTAGAACTATACCTATATAACTCTATAAGAAACAAGAGTACCGCATACGGTACATAATACGCCCACTTGCAAACTTACTGATTCAACATGCCTTATGTTGACATTTTCTAATCTGTGCTTCAGATCTTGATTTCCATATTAAGGTGATACTGTTCTTTAAAAAAATGAAGTGAATATCTTATTAAATAAAAAAGTTACAGCTAATCCTCATTTTTGCAGATTTTTGTAAAGTGCAATGGCCATAACTCTGTAAAGACAAACTGAATGAACCTCAAAATAAACTCAGCTTCAAATTTTGTTGCTTAAAACATTTGTGTTAAGTTTCATTTATATCATTTTAATAGTTTTCCCAGAAAACAACAGACAAACTAAAAGTTGACTGACAAACAAAGCAACGAAATTCAAGGACCATAACTTTAGAATAAAATGACATATCAAAACCCCCGCAATATATGTAAAAATTCACATTAAGGTTTAACCATATAAAAAAATTGAAGTAAATATCATTTAAAATGAAAAGGTTATGGCCATCCTCATATTTGCATAGATTTGCATTATTTTTTTAAGTGCAAGGGCCATAACTCCGAAACAACAAATCAAATAATCCTCAGAATCGACTTAGCTTCAGGTCTTGATGCATTAAACATGTGTATGAAGTTTCATTAATATCTGTCTAACAGTTTTGCCAGAAAACAGCGGACAAACTATTTGCATATATTTGCAAATTTTTTTAAGTAAAAGGGCAATAACTCCGAAACAAAAAATCAAATAAACCTCAAAATCGACTCAGCATCAGATCTTGAAGCATTAAACATTTTTGTGATGTTTCATTAATATCTCTCAAATAGTTTTCCCAGAAAATAGTGGACAATCTATTTGCATTATTTTTTAAGGACAAGGGCCATAACTCTAAAACAACAATTCAAATGATCCTCAGAATCAATTCAGTTTCAGATCTTGATGCATTTAATATTTGTGTGAAGTTTCATTAATATCTCTCAAATAGTTTTCCCAGAAAACAGCGGACAAACTATTTGCATATTTTTTAAGGACAAGGGCCATAACTCTGAAATGAAAAATCAAATGAACCTCAGAATCAACTCAGCTTCAAATCTTGATGCATTAAACATTTGTATGAAGTTTCATTAATTTCTGTCAAATAGTTTTCCCAGAAAACAGCGGACAAACTATTTGCATGTATTTGCATTATTTTTTAAGTAAAAGGGCCATAACTCCGAAACAACGAATCAAATGAACCTCAGAATCGACTCAGCTTCAGACATTGATGCATTAAACATTTGTGTGAAGTTTCATTAATATCTCTCAAATAGTTTTCCCAGAAAACAGCGGACAAACTTTGCATATTTTTTAAGGACAAGGGCCATAACTCTGAAATGAAAAATCAAATGAACCTCAGAATCAACTCAGCTTCAGATCTTGATGCATTCAACATTTGTGTGAAGTTTCATTAATATCTTTCAAATAATTTTCCCAGAAAACAGCGGACAAACAAAATGTTGACGGACGAACGAACGAACGAACGAACGAACGAACGAACGAACGAACGAACGAACGAACGAACGAACGAACGGACGGACGGACGGACAGGGCCACGACAATATACGACCACCTTTATTAGGTGGGCGTATAAAGAGAGCAGACCTGATCAGAAGGGTCCTACAGGAGGCACCTGATCTAGGTCTACTATGTTTGCAAAGGTGTAACATGGCGGAGAAAAGGGTTTCGAGTAAGATCACGTGCATTACCTGCATATCCCAGACTTGTGGTGGTCCCAAAGTTGATCCTGTGACAACGTGACTTCCATCACCTGTGATAAGGCAGCAGTCAACCCTGACCTCGTCAGCAGCGGCCCCCGGGGTCACTGCACCTCCGGACATAACATACTGGCCTTGTCTGTTGATTGTGACAGTCTTGAGATTCTGAACCTGAAACAAATATCAAACACAATGAAAGAACACAACCCATAAATATGTATCTCCAACATACTGAAAGAACACAGTCTATAAGTACATACATGTATCTCCAACACAATGAAAGTACACACTGTCTAAATACATAAATCAAATATAATAAAAGAATCTTATCTATAAAAACATACAGTCGTGATGAAAGAACATTATCTATAAATAAATACACCAATCATAAAGTAACCATTTCCTCCAAAAATATGCCTTCCTACGCCTTTGCAAACAGAGTAGACCCAGATCAAATAGCTCCTATAGGGACCGTTTGATCAGGGTCTACTCTGCTTGCTTACTATATAATATAGATATGATTCTACAGTTTCAGTCATGGCCAACAACTACTATTATGTCGATGTGCTATTTACAACAATAAATGTTATGAATATTCAGTATGTAATTATTTGTTTATGGAGTAAAGGGGTAAGAACACAATCTATTAATAAATACAGTAACACCCGCTAATGTGACCACCTAAAAGAGGTATAATTACGGGTGCTATTTGCAGGTGGTAGCTTAATTCAGGACAAAAGTAATGCAGAAAGCTCCTAAAGGAGCTTTCTGCATTACTTTTGTCCTGAATTAAGCAACCACCTGCATATAAAGACAGCAATGTTTATTCATTAAGTGGTCGCATTAGAGGGGTTCTACTGCACATATATTCATTAACCCTTTACTCCATGCTGGTAATAATCGATGAATATCAATCGCATGTAGTTGAAGTTTTATAATGGCCTATGAACAGTGGAATTTGTAGCCATGGCAACACTTGTAGAATCAGATTTATATCATTTCATAAGCAAACCGAGTAGACCCTGATCAGACAGATGTCACAGAAGCAACTTGATCTGGATCTCCCCTGTTTTACAAAGGTGTTAAAATGCATATCTATGGAGTAAAGGGCTAACCTATTGTAACTAAATACTGGCATGTTAACGTTTTAACCCTTAACTCCATAAACACGCCTGTCTACCCATTTTCAAACTGGTTATACCCAGATCAGACAGCCCTAGTAGGAGACGTATGATCAGGGTCTGCTCTGTTTGCTTATGATATAACATAGATATGATTTTACAGTTTCTGCCATGGCCAATGTGCCAATGTGCTATTATAACAATTAATCTAATTAATATTCATGATGTAATTATTCATTACATGACCATATATGGAGTAAATGGTTCAAGTTTTAAACATTTATTTGCAGGCAAATTTGTGATAATCACAGCACATTGTTTAGATTCAAATCAGATGACGAGTAACTCAGCAACTCAACTGCATTTTTTAAGAAACTTCAATATATGATTATTTTGAAAATGGAATGGATAAAATTTTATGCAAATGAAACTTTACTCAGCTGGCTAACACAAAATGGCTATCTCTTCAATGTTCAATGTGCATGTTCTTTCAGCTTTATATATCTCTTTACTCAATAGACACATATTTTATAGCCTTTGTAAACAGAGTAGATCCAGATCACTGAGATCAGATGCCTCCTGTAGAAAATATCTGATCAGCATCTTGCCTGTTTGCTTATGATATCATAAAGACCTGATTATACAGTTTCAGCCATGGCTGAAAGTTAATGTGTTCATAAATTTTTATAAACCTTCAAAATGGGGTAAAAGGTTACAAACACCAAAGTGTCAATTACTAAATGGTACAGTCCATGTACTAATATATTTGCAATAGTGATGGTACATGTAGTGATAGTTTTGCAATAGTTATGGTACATGTACTGATAATTTTGCAATAGTTATAGCACAGGGGTCTAGACCGCTTCATTGGGGGTCTATATGTACTATATAACAGTACATATAGACCCCCATGAAGCGGTCCAGACCCCTGTGAGTTATAGTACATGTACTGGTAGTTTTGTAATAATTTATGGTATATGTACTAATATTGTTTGCATTGTACAGCAGTTTTATTATTATAATTCATACTATTCAAAATAATTTTATATACATTATACATGGGCACTCTAAGACATGATATGTCTGGGACCATGCTTATAAAACTTTTAGTTGAGTCTGAGTTCGTTCTCAAGTTTTTGATTGGTCAGATTTGAGCCTATGGCTCAAATCTGACCAATCAAAAGCTTGAGAACTCAAATCTGACCAATCAAAAGCATGAGAACAAACTCAGACACAACTAAAAAGCTTTATAAGCAGGGACCCAGATCAGTGTCAATGTTTACTTAACCCTTTACTCCAGAAAGATGCCTTTCTACGTCTTTGTAAACAAAGTAGATCCAGACCAGATGGGTCATGTACGAGCCGTCTGATCAGGGTCTGCTCTGTTTGCTTATGATATTATATAGATCTGATTCTACAGTTTTCATCAGGACCAAGTCTGTTCTTGATTCATACATCACTATAACAATTATGTTAAATAATATTCATGATGTCATTATTTCTTAAGTGAATATTCATGGGATAAATGGTTGCCCCTTACCTCCATGGATATTCACGTAATAAATAATGACTTCATGGATATTAATTACATGTACATGTAGATTGATTGTTATAATAGCACATGAGTACGGGAACTTTTAGCCATGGCAGATATTGTAGAATCAGATCTGTATTATTCCATGATAATCAAACAGAGCATACATCTGATCTGGGTCTACACTGTTTTCAAAGGCATAGTTTAAAGGCATATATTTATGGAGTTAAATGATTCTCTGATATGGCAATACATTTTCTTATTATATATTTTTAATACAAGAGTGAGTTAATACCCATAATAGGAAGATTATTGTATGATTATTAATCAAATAATGGTTTAAAGAAGTATAATTCCCTCATATAAACACCTTAAAACACAGTTGAAAAAAATATTATACCCAGATTAGATAGCTCCTGTTGGATCTGTCTATTCTGGGTCTGCTCTGTCTGATTATGAAATAATATAAATGTGTTTCGACAGCTTCTGTCATGGTAAAACTAGCATTTGTTCACTTGCCATTTTAAAAAATCTGTTTAATGAATATTCATGAAGTCATGAATTTTTGTATAGATATTTATGAGGTACATGGTTAAAATGAGGCATACATCACAGTTTGAGAAGATGATAATTTCTGTAGTGTGGTAATTATTAAGTGATATATATTTTTGTCTCATGCTATTTACATACCGGTAAATATACCTGTCAAGACAATCTATATTTACTCATCAAATTCTCATAGGTTGTAAGTTTGGTACGTAACATTAATTTATTCCCTCATATTGACACTTTTCTGACCCCTCTGTAAAAGTCACTAGTTGAAACTGTAAAAGTCACTAGTTGAAACTGTTGATAAACAGAGCATTTGCTACATGGAGAAAATGCTCTATTTATCACAATGGTTTAAAAACTACACAATTGTAAACTTTTTCTTTTCTATAGTAAATGCTGCTTTTTAGTAGATTTATTCAAAGAGGTTGAGTCTAAAAATAGCCTATGAGGGAATGGATTAACCCTTTTCCTGATAGAAATGCCTTTTGGCACCTTCACAGAGGAGACCTAGGTCAGATGACTGCTGTAGGAACCATCTCACCAAAGTCTGCTCTGGGTCCCTGCTTATAAAGCTTTTTCGTTGAGTCTGAGTTAGTTCTGAAGCTTTTGATTGGTCAGATTTGAGTTCTCAAGCTTTTGATTGGTCAGATTTGAGCCAAAGGCTCAAATCTGACCAATCAAAAACTTGAGAACGATCACAGACTCAACTAAAAGTTTTATAAGCATGGACCCAGCTTGCGTATGAAATAACAATTATTTGATTCTGATTCTACAGATTCTGATATGTTCGAAATTCTCATTATTCATAATGTTATTAGAAAAAACTTAAGGTACTTAATATGCATGATTTCATTATTTCTTATACATGAATATTCATCAGGTAAAGGGTTGAAGATCCAGATCATATTGAAGTTAAAAATCAGGATCAAGGAAGTAAAATAAAAAATAAATATTTGTTGACAATATATTGTCCACCACTAGGTGAATTATTTGACAAAACACGCTTCATATGCTGTATTTAACCCTTTCTTTGTTCTATGTTTATTTCAAATTTCTATACCTACTGAATATTCATAGACAGAAAAGTTATAAGTTATAATGAAATCTGGAAGGTGTAAAATTGTAGCCATTTTAGAAAGTAAAGAAAGAGATATTTCAAATTCCACAAGCAAACAGAGCAGGCAATGATCTCCTATAGATGCGCGGAAACACGCTTCTATGAAGGAAAGGGTTAAGTCCAAAAACCAAATATCTAATAAATGCCAAACAATACTATGCATATAGGCCAGTCTCAGTCAATAAATAGTCATGTCATTATTTCGGACATGAATTTACAACAGGGGAAGTATAACAGAAACAAATATAGAACAGATCTAACATAGATACGTTAGTATATGTCATAAAGAAATATAGAACAGATCTAACTTATATACTTTAGTATATGTCATAAAGAACATATCTAACATAGATACTTTAGTATATGTCATAAAGAACAGATCTAACATATATACTTTAGTATATGTCATAAAGAAATATAGAACATATCTAACTTAGATACTTTAGTATATGTCATAAAGAAATATAGAACATCTATCTAACATAGATACTTTAGTACATGTATATGTCATACAGAAATATAGAACAGATCAGACATATATACTTTAGTACATGTATTCGTCATAAAGAAATATAGAACATGTCTAACATAGATACTTTAGTACATGTATCTGTCATAAAGAAATATAGAACAGATCTAACATAGATACTTTAGTATATTTCATAAAGGAATATAGACCAGATCTAACATGGATCCTTTAGTATATGTCGCAAACAAATATAGAACAGATCTAATATAGATACTTTAGTATATGCTGCACGTACATGGATACTTTAGTATATGCCAGAAACGAATGCAGAACAGATCTAACATACGCACACAGTACATGTCACAAACAGTTATAGAACAGAGCTAAAATGGATACTTCAGTATGTATGTCAAATATAAAACTCTGTAAATGTAAAGTGGTTACTGTTGATTAAGCATTGGATATTCCATTTAAACCGTAACTCCATAAATTTTATATTCCTTTGCTAACAGAGGGGACACAGATCAAACAGCTCCTATCGGAACCGTCTGATCAAGGTCTATTCTGTTTGCACTTCAGGTCCTGACCAAAATTTCCTCGGTTCATATGTCATTATAAAAAATAGTTTAATATTCATGATATCACTTTTTCTATTCATGGAGTAAAGGTCAGGAATAAGCATATATGTATAGCCAGAAACGTATATGAGATGCATACGATAAACATTATTTTCAAGAACAGCTGGTTTAGTTCTCCATCAAACCCTATATTGTAACCAACCAATAGAGTCGTCCCCTTGAAATGATATTAAAGAGAGGTCACAACTTCGGGTTTGGTAGAGAAATGACATTTCAGTACATGTACAGTAAAACCTCTCTATAACGACCACTAAATTACATCAAGTATCTTGTGTTAAAGACAGGTGACTGCTTAAAGCAAGATGAAAGTAAAACAGAACGCTCCTATAGGAGCGTTCTGTGTTACTTTCACCTTGCTTTAAGCAGCCACCTGCCCTAGATACCAACTACTCGTAATTAACATAATTTAGTGGTTGTTATAGAGAGGTTTTACTGTACTTGAAATAATATCAGCTATGTGTCTTCGTTAATTCATGCTATTTTGAGAATAGTGCAGTTTCTTTCGATGATAGAGATATAATATTCTGCAAGTTGACGAAGAAGACTTCATTCCAGTCTGGATGCTTTATTTGAAGTAATTTACCTCCCAGTTGTCACTAGCCCCAGTGTTGTTATACCCAGATACATCCTTTAGTGCATCCCACTTCGATGTATCTACATCGATTCCACTCAACAAGACATTCATGCTACTGTCAAGCTCTGCGTTCAAGTCACGTCCTGTAGCAGCTACAGTTCCAGTGGATTTAGCCTCGTCTTCCAGGGTAATAATCATAGTAGTATCTTCATCGGTCTTGGATACATGTGTATTTTTCGATGTAGTGGAAGTGCTGGACGAAAACTCTGCAACTTGGTATGACTCTGTTGACTTCACATCTTTGAGGCCACCAGAAACATTAATTGTGATTGAGTTGGAGGACGTCTTTGAAGTCTGCTTGGAAAATGTTGGCCGCTGAAATTCTATCACTGTCTCAGCCCTGTCGGTCTGACTTCCCCCTGTCTGGTTTTTGACTGACATTGAGCTTTGCTGCTCCTGCTGATTGGGAGAATCTAATGCAAAATCTTTCATTTCAATCGATGACTCCACCTTAGTGCTGACATTACTCGTTTTCTTGCTCTTGTCAACCTTTGCATATATGTTATCATTAGTGCTTGTTTCTACAGAGAATTCTCCAAGGTCTGTTGATAAATCGGTGTTGAAATTTGCGAAGTTTACTAAAAATGAGTCCAGATCCTGCGAAGTACCTCCAAAGCTAGTCTCTTCCTCAAGATTAGACAGACTTGCACCAGCACTCTCTGAATACACACTAGACGTGACAGTGTTAGTTGATTCATACATATTGTCATGGGATACATTGAGATATTTGTCCTTTTTCGATCTTGCATTACCAGTAGATGTCAAAACGCTAACATTAGACTCAGAAGAACTGTTCTCTAATCTTTGATAACCAGCTTTTCCAGACTTTGGAAATATCTGCAAGGATGCCTTTCTGTCTCCAGAAAACGTGTTTGCAGATGGGACAGATACATTAAGGTCCAGATAATCATTAGTGCTGGTATCTTCACCAGCGGAAGGCGAAACATCCACCATGGAGCTGTAAGTATTGCTATCAAATTGTGCACTGTAGCTTACTTGAGCTGATTTGCCTGTTTTAAGTGTTACAGCGGAAGTGTTTCCCACGTTCGTGTCTTCAATGGTCAATGATGGTTTAACAAAGACGAGAGACCGAGGCTGTTCAATTATAAGATCCTCGGATCTATCAACATAGGCTTGCTCCCCAGATGCTGCCAGTGCCGGTGTGTAAATCTCATGCCGAATAGGCACTGGGGATGCTGGTCTATTTCCAGCTAGTATAATTGTTAGAACTGACTTGTGATGTTGAGCTTGAGTGTTAGTATTATTAGCCTGAAAGTTCAAATCATCATTGAAACATATAAATATGTATTACTAATCAGTACATTACAAAAGCATATGTCTAAAATAGCAAATAATGGCCATGAAGTTTATATACCATATTGAATTAATCCATTCCGTCATACTGACACCTTTTAAGGTCTCTGTAAAAGTCATCTTTTGAAACCATTGTAAACAGAGTATTTGCTCCACAGGAGCAAATGTTCTATTTATCACAATTGTTTCTAAACTATTCTAAAAGTGTTCCTTTTCAGCTGATTTATTCAAAGAGGTATGATCTAACAAGAGTGTGTTTGTGAAACACTTAAGCGTGGACCTTTGACCCTGAAGGATGACCTTGACCTTTGACCCATGGGCTAGGGAGTTGAACGTGACACATTGTCTTTGTGTGGTGAACATTTGTGCCATGTTATTTTGAAATCAATTCACAGATAAAAATGTTACAGAAGGGACACGAAATTTGAGATGGACGGACGGACACACATAATTATGGACGGAAGGACAGACAGAAGGACGGACAACGCTATTACTATATGCCCACCGTTGGGGGAGCATAAAAAACCTATGAGGGAATGGGTTAAATGCTAATAACCCTAAATGTGTCTGAAATAGCAAATAAGGGCCATGACGTTTATATACCATATTAAGTGTTAGTAGCCCTAAATATGTGACCAGACAAACATAAGTACTGCCGACCCAATCAAGCTGTTCCTGAGGGAGGAGGAGGACCAGGAGATAAGCTACTGGCTTTTCCATTTGTTTCATTCAAGGTTATTAAACTGATACTTAGCAGGGCTTTATAAACTGGTGGGAATATGATACTGAGTAGTGTAACCCTTTCCCTGTTTAGCATTTATTCCAGATTTTATCACCTCATTATGATTCATATTCATGTACAGAATCAATAAAATGGAAAAGCGAATATTTTCATTATGGTGGAATTTATAAAATTAGATCTATAAAATTCCATAAGCAAACAGAGCAGACCCTGATTAGACAGCTCCTTCACCTGTCTGATATGTGTCTACTCTGTTTGCAAAAGGTGTGAAAAGTTATATACATGAGGGAAAGGGTAAATTCAGTATTGAGGTCATATGGATGACATTTAGGTCATATGGATGGACTCCCAACTTTTCACGGACACATTCCATATCTAGATGGGTTCAAGTATATATATTTATAACCAATTTCTATTTAAATGAAGCCAAACACTAATGATCAAGAAATGGTTTTGAAATTCCCAGGGCAGAATTGTTAACCCTTCACTCCATGACTATCCATGTAAGAAATAATGACATAAGGAATATGAATTAGATTATTTTTATAACAGCACATGGACACATGAATGTTTGGCCATGGCAGAAACTTAAATCAAAAAGTCATATCTTTATCATTTCCTAAACAAACAGAGCAGACCCTGATCAGACGGCTCCTACAAGAACCATCTGATCTAGGTCTACCCTGTTTACAACGGCAGAGAAAGGCGAATTTATGGAGTAAATGGTTAAATGAAAGTGGCAGCTTGGAGCTCTGGTTTAGTCACAAACTTTGGGATAACTGGGAGCACTAACATAACATAAACCTAAAGATATCATGTAGAACCAAAGGATAACTGAAACTATTAACCCTTCTCTTGCTGCATTTTAAAATACATTTCTCCTTCTTTACCCATGCCCTGTTGTATAATTACATATATATTCACTGTATACAAGTATTTCGATGTGCAATCACTAGTGTGGCGAGCACTGGTTGCACAATCAACTTGTAAATAGTGCAGACCCTCATGAGACAGCTCCTGCAGGAGCTGTCTCATCTGGGTCTTCACTATTTACAGGTAGGCATATTGACGTGAATAGCAAGCGAAGGATTAACTGTGGCGACTATCTACATGTTATCAAGAGCACTCCATAACGGTTGCTACTTACTTGATAGTTATAGTGGGTGTTTAGAGTGGACGAAGAATACGAGTGACCTGACTGCATCGTGCCAGCCACAGGAAGGTCGTAGTCCGGTATGTTGTCTCCAGCAGCAAGGTATTGTCTAAAATATTAAAAATAGAGGCAATATTAATTTTGTTAACCCTTTACTCCACAGATACACATTTTAACACCTTTGCAAACAGAGTAGACGTAGATTAGATGACTCCTGCTGGAGCTGTCCGCAGGGTCTGCTGTTTGCTTAAGGAATTATATACATCTGATATTTTCAGATTTTACTAGGCCCAAGTATTGGTAGATACTGTATAGCCAGATCTATTATAACAGGCTACATGGTCTGGGTCTACTTTGCTGGCAAAGGCGTGAACGGTGTTTAATGAATGAATGAATGAATGAATGAATGAATGAATGAATGAATGAAATACTTTATTTAACGAGGGTAGCTCAATTAGTCATAATGACTAATCTACCTTGATGCCCTCAAACAAGCATTTAATACAAAATACAAAACAGTAAAACAGAGATCCATAGGCACAAGAAATCAATGTCAAGAAATTCAGTAATGTTGTGTTTACAACGTACAGTAAAACCTCTCTATAACGACCACTGAATTGTGTTAATTAGTTGGTATTTAGGGAAGGTGGCTGCTTAAAGCAAGATGAAAGTAAAACAAAACGCTCCTATAGGAGCGTTCTGTTTTACTTTCACCTTGCTTTAGGCATCCACCTGCCTTTAAAACAAAATACTTGATGTAATTTAGTGGCCGTTGTAGAGAGGTTTTACTGTATGTAAAGGAAAAGGGATAATAAAGTAACTGACTTCATCCTTCAAATGCAGAATATGAGTAAACCCCTTTACTCCATGAATATTTATGTAATAATAATGTATGTATGAATATTAACCCTTTCCCTGTTCTATGTTTATTTCAAATTCCAATACCTACTAAGTATTCATGGACAGAATTGTTATAGTGAAATATGGAGGGTGGAGCATTGTAGCCATTTTAGAAAGTAAAGACACAGATCTTTGAAATTCTATTAGCAAACAGAGTAGACCCTGATCAGACGGCTCCTCTAGGAGCCGTCTGATCTGGGTCTGCTCTGTTTGCAAATGCGTGAAAACACGTTAATATGAGGGAAAGGGTTGAATGCAGAATATGAGTAAATCCCTTTACTCCGTGAATATTTATTTAATAATAATGTATGTATGAATATCAATTACCTTACATTTTATAATGTGGTAAGTGAACACAAGAACATTTCACCTTGCCAGAAACTGTAGAATCTGGACGATAATTCCATTAGCAAACAGAGCAGACCCTGATCAGACGGCCCTGTAGTTTTGATTGCTTCTGGACTTCTATAGATCTGGGGGACGGTGAATCTTATATTTCACACGTTTTACTTATATAGACAAATAACATTTTCCAAATCTGGCATTAAAGAGAAGACAGCAATAAAAAATTCTGTACAAACCAGGATTAACCCATTCCCTCATATTGACACCTTTCTAAACGTCACATTCTGAAACAATTGTGAAAAATAGAGCATTTGCTCCTATGGATCACAATGGTTTCAAAACAACACACTTCTTAAAATTTCCTTTTCTCCAGTAAATGCTCCTTTTCGGTAGATTTATTGTAAGAGGTTGGGTCTAAAAATAGTCTATGAAGGAATGGATTAAGTAACAAGCTGATAGAAAATAATTTATGTTACAATTCTATATTCCTTTAGCATGTGAACAAGCCATGCCTCTGTTTTGTCTCATCCAATGCAAACTCACCTATCAGAGTATGAAGAACTGCCCATTCCCCCGCCCATTCCTGGACTAGCCTGGCCTGATCCGTAGCTTTGATTGCTCTGTAGTGTGTTGGTTTGGTAATTAGCCGAGTAAGAACTGGATGACCCCATGTTGGACCTTACAGCCCCTGGAGTCCCTATAGTGGTTCCCTTGTTGGAGAAGGTTCCTAAAAGTGTTTGATAATAACAGTAAACCCCTTATAAATTGGACATTCAATTTAGTATAAATATTGGTACTGGAGAAGGTTGCAGCTTAAGGCAGAGTGAAAGTCTAGGAGCTTTCTGCATTACTTTCACCCTGCACTAAGTAGCCACCTGCCTAAAGGTATCTAAATTCTTCTCTACTAGAATTCCAGTTTTGAGGGATTCTACTGTATATAAAATATGGTCCTAATCAACAGAAAGATCAACACAAGCAGTATGGCTATATAGGGCATATACCATAATGTAATTATTCATATGAGAGCACAATTATATGTGGTAGCTTTGAAAAGAATAATTCTGAAATTGTTTACTGATAAAACTACGCGAGATACCCAGTGGCACTTAACTTATCATTGGAAGTTACTATTGGAAGTTACAATTTATAAATTAAAATACCTATGCCATTGTTAAAAAACATATATATGGTGACGAACCCTTCCATGCAATGATGATGTGAACATCATCAAAGTGAACAGTTGGCAATCAAACATGTGTGTCTTTAACCATTTTGCTCCCAGTGGATTATTCCATGCTTATATATTGGAAATTCTATTTTTTATCTAAAGGGTGTCTGGTCTAAATTTTCATTTTTGTTTTGTTTTATATTGACTTTCCTATCAGCAAACAGTGTAGACTCTGATCAGACGCCGCATTATGCGTTGTCTGGTCAGAGTCTACACTGTTTGCCTACGCCCCATATATGGCATTGTGGGAGCAAATGGGTTAACCCTTTCCCTCAAACAAAGACTACCGCGTGATCACAATAGCTCGACTTTTATTCGAAACAGACAAGCTAATAAGAAAAGTTAAAATTCATGAAGTGACGAATTTAGACATAAACATTCATTAGGAAAAGGGTAAACTGCAGATGGCAGCATGCACAGACAATGAGACATCCTTTGAATGTTTTTTAGAGGTTTTCAGTTGCAGTGTACCGAAAACTTAAGCAGTTGCAGTTTACAGACAATCTAAACAGCTGTAGTTTACCGACAACCTAAGCAGCTGCAGTTTACAGACAATCTAAACAGTTGCAGTTTACAGACAATCTAAACAGCTGCAGTTTACAAACAATCTAAACAAACCTGTTGCTCGTAGTGTTGCCGAATCAAATTGGTCTGCACCTCCTGCCGATCCTCCTCCAGCCCCGCCAGCTCCTCCTCCTCCTCCTCCAACAGAAGCAGACGTTGATTGGAAATAAGATGTGTAGGTGGAGCTACCACCACCAGCCCCTCCTCCGCCTACAAAATGATGTCATTTTAGAATACTATGGCAAATTCAATTACAAAACTGATGGCATATCTGACTATAGACAACATATTAGATCAGTAAATAGACATTACATTTAACCCTCTCCTTCATGCAAACACTTTTTCAAGCCTTTGAAGAGTAAACTGAAATCGGTCAGCATCTGTATCTGTCTGATCTGGGTCTTCTCTGTTTAGTTACGATTTTATAACAGAAATTATAATTGAGGAATAGATGCATAGATTAAAACAGTTTTGAAAAATAGCTCTTTGAGACAATTCTAAAGAGTAGTCACAACACAGGGTTTGGTGGAGAAATGACAATTTGAGCATTTGAATATACACACTATACATATGACTCACTTATATCAATGACACAACAGTATCTACACCTCTGACAATTTTTTACATCTGGAATTTTGCAGGGTGTCAAATAATAAGTCATATTATAGGGATGCTTACTCCAGTATGTACTTATCTCTTAGTCAATAAAATTGACGATGCCAACCTTCAAAATGTTTAGACATTATTCAACCATTTACACCGTAACTACACTTGTTTACGCCTATGCCAACAGAGTAGACAAATATCAGACAGCTCCTGCAGGAACCGTCTGATCAGTGTCTGCTCTGTTTGATTATGGAATCATATAAATCTCACTCTACAATTTTGGAGATTGTCAAACATGCTCTTATCCAAAAAATGCCATTAAAAAAGTTAGCCGGATGATACTCATAAAGTTGTTATTTCTTACATGAATATACATGGAGTAAAGTGTTAACGATGATCATGCTGTTTCAAACATTTCATTCCTGGGTCCATGCTTATAAAACTTTTAGTTGAGTCCGAGTTCGTTCTCAAGTTTTTGATTGGTCAGATTTGAGCCTTTGGCTCAAATCTGACCAATCAAAAGCTTGAGAACTCAAATCTGACCAATCAAACGCTTGAGAACGAACTCAGACTCAACTAAAAAGCTTTATAAGCATGGACCCTGGTGATATTTAAAGCCAGACCTACCAGCAGCTGCTCCATTCACAACAGTCACTTTACCAGCACCAGCACCAGCCCCAGCCCCGCCTCCAGCTCCGCCCCCTCCGCTTGCTGCCTGTACAGCTGCTAGGTTGGAGGTGGTCCTAGGGGCGGAGATAACCATGCCATCGCCACCTCCTGCTACTGCCCCTGCTCCAGGACTTAGGAATGATGGCACACCAGGTTTCAGTTTGTACAATGCCCACATCAAACTTGACAGGAAAGCCAGAGTTCCTAAAAAAGTATTGAAAATACCAACCCTTTACTCTATAAATACGCTTTCTATGCTTTTTCAAACAGAGTAGGCCAAGATCGGATGACCAATGTAGGAGCCATCTGATCAAGGTCTGCTCTGTTTACTTAATATATATGTAAGACTCAAATCGAGGGCCGGTCCCAGATCGAGGGCCGATTCGAAAATCGTGGGCCGATCCAAAACCGTGGGCCGTCCTACCTGACAAAATACACAGATCACAAATTTGATATAGATCTAAATACACGCGGCAAAGTAAAGGCGTCCTATGCTCATTAAAAACTGCAAATAGATCTAAAATTTTAAAAATATAGATCTATATAGACTGGCGGAGTTAAAGAAAAATAAAATGTCCAAATAATGGTGGCGCTAAATGATACGACGTGAAAACAGACGACGTTGTGCGTAAATGACGTCATATTTTTCAACCGTAGATGTCGGAATGAAACTACTATAGATGTAGTTCAGAACCGGAGACAACCGATGTCAAAAGATCCGAACCCCAATTGGTTCTGTAAAGAGATGGATTTTATAACAGAAGTTGCATGATTGAAGGCTTAAACTTCTATGTGGGGCTAAAGGGCCTTTCAAGATTTCAGAAAACAGGCCACGATTTTGGATCAGCCCATGATTTTCGAATCGGCCCTCGATCTGGGACCGACCCACGATTTGAGTCTTACATACATGTATATACATCTGATTCTACAGTTTCTGCAATTACCAAAAATTCCAGTGTTCATGTGCCATTATAAAGCGACATCTAAATAATATTCATTATGTCATGATTTCTTACATGAATATTCATGGAGTATTGGGTTAAAACATCTGAATAGAGCAATATATCTCTTAACTATATTCATGTTATTCTCTTAAGTCTGAGGGGACCACATAAATCATTATGTTGAGGTTTGATGAATATTGTTACTGAATTTCTTTAAATGACGTCTGAGGAAAGAAACAGCACTATTCCAGATTAAACGGTCTGGATCTACATCAAAGTCTCATCTTAAAGTCTCCAAACTCTATACAAAGGAAAGAAATAATCAAAATGAAAATATGTGACAATCACAGTGCTTACCTAGTAATGTTCCGACGACGACTCCGGCTCTAGCACCCGTGGCAATAGGAGGAGGTCCAGGTCCTAGAAGAGTAGAAGCTGCTGCCACCCCTGGACCTCCTCCACCAGCAACGTTGATCCCTATAGCCCCAGGAATTGTATGAATGCCACCGACATCCCCTATTCCCACGATTCCTCCTCCTCCACCTGTGCCGCTTGGTGGATTCTCTGCAAATCCGCTACCACCAATATCACCAGCTACCACACTGTCTGGGGGAATATTTATCGGTGGGGGTCCAGCAGTTGGCTTTGGACTGTAATCAGAGGAAAAACAGTAAACCCTCTCATAACCCGACCCCTCATGTAAATGCCTGTCTAGGTCTTTGCAAACAGAAAAGACCCATATCAGACAGCTACTTGAGTAAACCTACCCCACGCTAACACATTGCCAGAGAAAACTGGTAAACAAGAAATGTCGAAACGATGTCAAACCGAGTTTTCCTTCACTATTAACTAGTGAATTCAAAGTTCAAAGGGGCATAAATCCCAGAAAAATTGCAGAAGGAAAATTTCTTGACAATATGCACATCTCCATATTGTGTTGTTGCTACATACAAGGTTTTATGAAATTCTGTTGAACAGTTTTAGAGAAGTTTCGCTTACTAGGGTAGGGTCAAAAGACCAAGTGATTTCTAAGTTCAAAGGGGCATAACTCTCAGAAAATAGGAGAATGGGATATCCCCAACAATATGCACATCTACATAGTGTGTCATTGCTACATACATGGTTTAATGAAATTCTGTTGAACAGTTTGAGAGGAGTTGCGCTAACAAGGATAGGGTCAAAAGACCTAAGTTCAAAGGGGCATAACTCCCAGAAAAATTGCGGAAGGAATAACCGACAATATGCACATCTACATATCGTGTCCTTGCTACATGCAAGGTTTTATGAAAATTCGTTGAACAGTTTCAGAGGAGTTGCGCTTACAAGATCGGCAGCCGCCCGTCCGACCGCCCAGCCGACAGCCGCCCGTTGTACATCACCATTTCAATAACAGGAGTTTTCTGTGAAAACCCGGTTAATTATGTCTGTAAGACACAGCGATGTCCCAATGGTGGTGCTTGACAATGAAAAAACTGTGCCAACAAACTGCATGTACAAGCATTACAGACAGACAGACAGACAGACAGATGGGCAGACAGACGGATGGGTGGACGAACAGGTGCGAAACACGATGCCCGAGACTATAGTCAACAGGGGCATAAAAAGTGGTTCCCCATGATAGATTCCTCTGAAAAACTCTTCCAAGCTTATATTCATGCAACTCCTCTAAGAAAGTTTGACAACAATTGATCAAGAGATGAAAATGCTAGATGAGCAACAATGTATCAGGATACATAGACAGAGGGATTGTCTGACGGGTCAAAAACTATATATACCCTGTGCAACGTCGTTGTGTGGGGTATAATCATATAGATCAGATTCTATAGTTCTACTTTTGCAAAAAATGAATATGCCTTTCAAAAATGAATATAATTAATATTCATGATGTCATTATTACTTACATGAATATTCATGGAGTAAAGGGTTAACCAACAGCATGAAAGAAGTTTTCGTTCATGTAGACAGGTGATAAGACCTATTACATGCCTTTCTACACTTTTGCAAACAGGGTAGGAGCCATCTGATCTGGTTCTGCTGTTTGCTTGATATAATATAGATATTATTCTACAGTTTCTGCCATGGTCAAAAACCCCTGTGATCATGTGTTATTATAAAAAGTAATCTAATTAATATTCATGATGTTATTATTTCTTACATTAATATTCTTGGAGTAAAGAGTTAACCCTTTCTCTAATATAAACGCATTTTTACGCATTTTCAAACAGAGTAGAACCAGATCAGACAGTTCCTATAGGAGCTGTCTAATCAGGGTTTGCTGTTTGCTTATGGAATTACTTCACTTGTTTTTGTTTTTCTAAACTTTCTAAACTGACTACACTGCTGCATCTTCCATATTTTATATAACTATTTTGTCCATGAATATTCAGTAGGTATCGAAATTTGGAATAAATGTAGAACAGGAAAAGAGTCAATAATATAAATTGGATTCTGCAGTACAAAATTACTGTGCTATTTTGCCAGTATAAAAGTTCATCTAATGAATATTCATGATGACCTTTATGTTTTACATGAATATTCATGGAATACAGGGTTAAAAGACCATGATGTTTGTTTCTCTATTATTTCCTTATTTGGAGTTCTGGATTACAAGTATGACTCACGTTACTGCGCCGCCTGCAACAAGTAAGAATGGTTTGCCTGCCAAGACAACATCACCGCGCATCTGGACCAGTTTCCCGTTTAACTGTTGACCACCATACAAAAGGTCAAACCAACGAATATCGTTATAGTAAGCGCCTGTGAAAATAGTAAATGTGTGTCATTATATTAGCAACATCATAAGAAAGACTGTTTTCAACCCACCATTTAGGCCACCCTATTCACCATCTCCATTGGTTGAAAAAGCATGAGAAGTCAATTCAGCCTCATTTTGACAACTCGACATGGAACTTACTGGGTAATAACGAGTGAAGACCCAGATCAAAACTGCTCTTTCATTCTGGGTTTATACTTATTGTACAGTTAACCCTCATTATACCGGCATTCGTTACAATGGCACCCTCGTTATACCGGCAGTATGCATTGAAACAAAATTACCGTTAACCTGTTGAAACAACCACTAAATAAAAAGGTGCAATGCCAATAAGACAAGTGATCGCTTAATACAGAACACACGACGTGCAAAAAGCTCCCAAAGGGAGCTTTTTGCACTTCTTGTGTTCTGCATTAAGGGTTCATCTGTTTGTACTATTTTAAAACTGGCCTTATGGTTCATTTCATATTTAAACTTGTTATAACAGCAACCTCGTTATACCAGCAACCGTTATAACGAGGGTTCACTGTATCAGCTTGTCTTACCAAACATTTAAAATACAATAAAACCTCCATGAGTTTTAGTAAAGAAACATTAGGAATTTTTAGATAGGTGGCTGCTTAATGCAGGATGAAAGTTAATCAGCATGCTCCTCTGTGGGCTTTCTGAATGACCTTCACCCTGCAATGAAGCTGCCACCTGTCTGACAGACTGGCATTAATACTACTCTGAATGTCCGGTTTAGATGAAGTAATTAAATTGGTTACTATAGGATTACAAAACAACAACAAACAATATCAGCTGGTGAGCCAAAGATGTGATGCCTAATCAGGGTCTGCATTATGACAAACAAACGGGCTCAGTTATACAAAGGTCAATCCAAACGGTTTCGTCATCATTGAAGATCAATATCAGTCAAAACATTTAACCCTTACAATGCTAACTTTTCAAATGGACTATTCCAAAATTCAAAAAAGTCAAGCTTTTTGTGAATATTAACGGAGTTTTCTAAAGAAAAGTGTATCATGACAAAAAAAGTAGACCCTGATGAGAGGACTCCTCATCTGGGTCTACATTAGTGACTTGTGTCCCTCACAGTAAGGGTTAGACTTGTGTCCCGCACAGTAAGGGTTAGACTTGTGTCCCGCACAGTAAGGGTTAGACACTGCATCTTATCAGGTTGTGTACTGTCTATTCTGTTTTACTGCCTAGTCTGAAATACAGTTAGATCAAGATCAGACGCTGGTGGTATAAAAACACAGATTGTAACAGTAAAAACCATCTAAATAGGAATTCTAGTGGAGAAGAATTTAGACAGACTGGTAGCTAGAGGAGCTTTCTATATGACCTTCACCCTGCATTTAGCTGCCACCTGTTTCCACGGCCGATATTTATACTAAATTTAACATTGAGTTTAGAGGTGGTTTACATACTGTACAAATTACTCTTAACTACACTCACCTCCAATGATTCCATTAAAGTTGTGGACTTGTTGTCCCTTTGCATTAGTTCGGCCACCCAGGATTACTGTGTGAACTTTATCAAACAAGGACACAATACCTGCAAAAAGAAATCAAGTTGTTTATCAAACAGGGACACCACATCTGCAAAAACAAA
The DNA here is from genome assembly GCA_963576725.1 of Azorinus chamasolen. NCBI lineage: Eukaryota > Metazoa > Mollusca > Bivalvia > Cardiida > Solecurtidae > Azorinus > Azorinus chamasolen. The sequence goes on along the minus strand of OY755253.1, from coordinate 6,874,777 downwards.
AACAAGAGCACCGAAGCGGGTGAGAACGCTCGTCTCCTATCAATGTTAAGATTTAGGACGATGACAACGATAATGACAACGACGCCGGAGTTACGACAATAGCTCGTGATTTCTTCGAAACAGACGAGCTAATAAGGACACCACACATGCAAAAAAAACACCAAGGACACAACACCTGCAAAAGTAAACCTAGTGGATTATCAAACAAGGACACCACACCTGCAAAAACAAAAACAAGTAGTTTCAGAAAAAGAAAAAGCTTTGGAAATACTGACTTTGTTCAAACATGGAACACTATGCATGTCCCTAGCAGCCATGACTGTTTAACAAGTTTGGCAAAGGAGCATCCTTGCAACATAAAACAAACCTGAAATATGGCCACAAGAGAAGAGCTGTTTTGAAAATTTCAATATAAGATCAGCTGGTTGAGAAGAAGTGGTTCTTTTAACTCTTTAGTTACTCCATAAAGACCCCTTTTGACACATTTGCAAATACATTGTACATATATACATATTTATATAATAGATGGAGTCTGAAATAAATATTAAAGTGTAAAAGCTTCCTAAGGAGCATATGCTCTATTTATCACAATAGTTTCAGAACTACAAAATTCTATTTTTCTCTTTTCTCTACTTAATACTCCTTTTGGTAGGTTTATTCAAAGAGGTTGGATCTAAGGGAATGGGTTAAGCATTGTTTTCCATACTTATTTAGAATCTGATATAGAGGATCTTAAATGAGAGTTCATTACAAATTGTTTTTATGAAATGAGTTTACTAGATAATAATATGACATGAGCTTTAGTGAGTGCCATATTCGTTATAGTAAATAATTTGTAATGAACACAAATGCAACATTCTTTTTATCATATAACCCTTAAAAAGTGTCATAGAAAGTGAAACAGGTTATAGCTGACGGCTGTTTTCATCATTGTTTACAAACAGTTTAGCAATACAACAGACGACGGACATGGAGTGAATCGGTCATGTAGTGCTACAATTGGCTAATCACTAACTGAATCATGCATTGGTTCCGCATATTATCGATTAATTATCGACCGGATTCATTTTGACTAAAAAAGGAAATTGTGCATTTTAGTCCTACTCCCACACAACAGGTTATGTGATAATAAACTTTTGTGACAACCATCTTTTGAATTGTTGGCAAATTAGTTATAAATGCTGTATGAAAATACCTGTGTTGACAGCAGTATGTGCAGGAAGGCTGTTGACCTGTAGAGTGCTATTCTGACCAGTGCGGATATAGCGGACTGTATGATAACCTCCATCATTGAACTTTCGGCTGCTCTCAGACACTGTTACAACACCACCGCCCGTGTTAGATTCAGCAATAATGTAACCGTCTTCCTGTAATTTAATCATTTACTCCATAAATACGCCTTTCTACGCCTCTGTAATAGTCACTTCTTGAAACCATTGTGATAAATAGAGCATGACATTGTGCTCCTATAGGAGCAAATGCTCTATTTATCACAATGGTTTCAAACTCTAAATTCTAAAATGTTCCTTTTCTCTAGTTAATGCTCCTTTTCAGTATATTTATTCAAAGAGGATGGATCTAAAAATAGCCTATGGAAGAAAGGGTTAACCATTTACTCCATGGATATTCATGAAATATAATAAATAATGACATCATCAACATGGACACATGACTTTTTGGCTATCGCAGAAACTATAAAATCATATCTATATTATGTGCTAAGCAAAGGTGTTTATATAAAGGAAAGGGTTAGTTAACTGGCATTTGCACTCAGATGAGATAGTTGCTATAGAAACCCTTGGATTTGTGTTGTTTGTAATTCAAATTTCTCCATAAATTCTAATCATTTCAAATGAATGGACTTTCCCTGCTCTATGTTAATTCCATATTTCAACACCTACTGAATACTCGTGCACACAATAGTTATTATGAGATATGGAAGGTGGAACATTGTAGCCATTAATCAGAACTATCAAATTCCATAAGCAACCAGAGCAGACCCTGATCAGACGTTTCCTGTAGGGGCCATCTGATCTGGGTCTAGTCTGTTTGCTAAATTACTAAAACAACAATATCATATATTTAAGAAAAGGCTTCTATAGTGTTTGCTTTATTAACCCATTCCCTGATATTGACGACTTTTGACGACTGTGTAAAAGTCACTTTGTGAAACCATTGTGATAAATAGAGCATTTGCTCCTATAGGAGCAAATGCTCTATTTATCACAATGGTTTCAAACTACAAAATTCTAAAATTTTCCATTTCTCTTGTTAATGCTCCTTTTCAGTAGATTTATTTAAAGAGGTAGGATCTAAAAATAGCCTATGAGGTAATGGGTTAAATAGTTTATCAACTGTATCTTTACCTGTATTACCAGTAGTTTAATGCATTCCTTCATATGCTTTTCCAGGCCTTTGCAAACAGAGCAGACCCAGATCAGATGAGATTTGAAAACCAATGTTTGCTCTGTTTGCAGTCCTAATAAATCTGACTCTACAGATTTTACAAACACTAAAATTGCATGTGTAAATAATTATGCCATTATAAACAATCACTTTAAAATATGCATGAATAATAATGAATAGACAACAGGGTTAATGGGAATGTCATTCTTTCACATGGTAGAAAATGCTGTACTAAAAGGTATTTTTTCAAAAAATGACAAACAATGCAGACCCTATCCAAGCAACCATCTGATCTAAGTCTATATTGTTTGCATATACAGATCGACTTCTTACTCCAAACATATTTATGCAAGAAATAATAACATCATGAATATCAATTAGCTGAGTACTTCATAATGACATATGAACACAAAAATGTTTGATCATGACACAACTGTAGAATTATATCTGTTAAGTCATAAGCGAACTAAGAAGACCCTGATAAGGAGCCATCTGATCTGGGTCTACTCTGTGTAAAAAGATGTTTAACCCTTTCCCTCATATTGACGACTTTTGACGACTCTGTAAAAGTCACTTTGTGAAACCATTGTAATAAATAGAACATTTGCTCCTATAGAAGCAAAATGCTCTATTCATCACAATGGTTTCAAACTACAAAATTCTAATTTTTTCCTTTTCTCTAGTTAATGCTCTTTTTTCAGTAGAATTATTCAATGAGGCTGTATCTAAAAATAGCCTATGAGGTAATGGGTAAAAGCTGTATAAATGGTGTATGACATATTAACACCTTTGCATGCATTACAAACAGAACAGAGTATACCAAGATCACACGTACAGCTCCTGTAGGACCTGTCTTTTCAGGGTCTCCTGTGTTTCCTAATGACATTATATACCGTAAAACCTCTCTATAATGGCCACTAAATTACATCAAGTATTTTGTGTTAAAGGCAGATGACTGCTTAAAGCAATGTGAAATTAAAACAGAACGCTCCTATAGGAGCATTCTGTTTTATTTTCATCTTGCTTTAAGCAGCCACCTGCCCCAAATACCAACTAATATAAAACAATCAAGTGGCCGTTATAGAGAGGTTTTACAGTAGATCTAATCCAGTCTACTTACAAGTCTGATTTCTATGAATTCCTTATCATCCAGGGCACTCTCTATCCTATAGAGGACACCATTGTCTCGTTTAGTCATGAAGCCAAAGGCAATGCGGTCCACAGCTGATCCTGTCAATATCTCATGGGGGTAGGAATAGATAACTATGCCCTTTCCATCATTCTTCCCAAAGTAGTAGCCAATGGGTTCTGAAACAATACACAGTCACCCCTTTCCTTAATAAAAACACTTTTTCACAACCTTTAACCCTTCGCTTGCTGAATTTTAGAATATATTTCTACTTCTTTACCCATGCCCTGTTGTATATTTACATATACCGGTACATGTATCTTCACTGTGTACAAATATTTCACTTTGCAATCACTGGTGAGGAGTGCACTGATTGCACAATCAACTTGTAAATAGTGCAGACCCTGATGAGACAGCTCCTGCAGGAGCTGTCTCATCTTGGTCTTCACTATTTACAGGTACGTATATTGATGTGAATAGCAAGCGAATGGTCAAATACAGAGCAGATTCATCAAATACTGTTTACTCATGAAATTATAGTAGATCTGATTCTACAGTTTCTACCAATACCAAAACATAATGTGTTAATGACTTTATGTACATTTATATAAACAAAGGCTTAACCGAAAGGTGAAAACATTATTATGGCCAAATATGGAAAAAGCTTGAAAGATAAGTGGGGTAGCCTTTGTTAAATGTTATGTCTTGTCGTGTAAGCTTTATAATGTTCCTGGTGGAGCATGCCCCAGGATTCCAATAGCCACAATGTGTACATTACATTGGGATTAAGCTCACTCCTGATAAAACAAATAAGGTAACCCTTTCCCTGTTCTATGTTTATTACAAATACTAACACTTACTGAATATTCATGTACAGAATAGTTTAAACGAAATATGGAAGGTGGAACACTGTAGCCACTTAAGAAAGTAAAGAAACAGATCTATCAAATTTCATTAGGAAACAGAGCAAACCCTGATCAGACGGCTCCTATAGGAGCCGTCTGATCTGGGTATACTCTGTTTGAAGATGCGTGAATACACATTTATATGAGGGAAAGGGTTAATAAAAAATTATTTCTAACATGCATATTCAATAGGAAGTGGTATAAACATACCCGACCAGGTCTATTCAAACTTTCATCTGTCTTGTTAAACATTTTAGATCGCTAAGCTATTTTTTAGGGTTAATCGCAAGTTAATAGCGCAGATCTGTGTCTGAACAGATCATAATTACTTAAATAAAAAATCCGTATTAGATGTTATTCCAATGGAGCTCAGCAGACTGTTAGTAAGCAATGCCTTTTAACACTTTCCTTCATATAAACGCCTTTTCACACATTTGCAAATAGAGTAGACCAAGATCAGACAGCTCTTATAGGAGCTATCTTATGTGGGTCTGCTCTGTTTGCTTATTATATAATACAGATATGATTCTACAGTTTCTGACATGGCCAAAACCTGCTGTGTCTACGTGCGACTATATATAACAATTATTCCAATTATTTCTCACATGAATACAAGTATTAAACAGGGAAAGGGTTAACCATTTATTCCAAAGATATGTAATTCTACATCTTTGCAAACAGAGTAGACCCGATCTGGGTCCGCCCTGTTTGCTTATGGAATGATTTAGATCAAATTCAACATTATCATTATCATCATCATCATCATCATCATCATCATCATCATCATCATCATCATCATCATCATCATCACCACCACCACCAACAACAACAACACCACCAACAACAACACCACCACCACCACCATCATCATCATTATCTTCCCTGAACATAGAGAATGCATTATCAGTACATGTATTGCATATTGGCGTCAATCTTACCTTCTCGGCAAGCAGAGCCAACATATCCAGTCATGTTGCAATCACATAGGTAGTTATCCATTGAGGGCACGCAGGTCCCAGGTCCACACATACCCGGCTTACAGTCCACGGTCAGATCTTTGAAAAACAATAAGAAAGAATCCATGTTGAAAATAAATAAATCAATTAATTGTCATACAAATCATTTTATTTAATCCTTACCCTGTTCTAAATTTATTCCAAATTTCAACATCTACAGAATATTCATAGACAAAACAGTTAAAATGAACAATGGAAGGTGGAACATGGTAGCCATTTCAGAGAGTAAAGAAACAGAACTGTAAAATTCCATTAGCAAACAGTGTAGGAGCCATCTGATCTGGGGCTTCTCTGTTTGCAAATGCATGAAAACAAATATATATAAAAGAAAGGGTTAAGAACCCCAGAAAATCTAGTATTGACCAATACTGTCTCTATGAAGTTTTTATTGTTGCAGTTATTCTAATGAATATCAGTCAGAAATGAGGTAATTGGATGAATTAAAGGTTTCTCATACTATTCAGCGGGTTACAACAATTTTGGGGCACAACTCATGCCTGGATGATGCAATATTGTTAGATATCTATCTTGGTAAAGATACCATACTTGTTCAACTACAGACCAAGCTTACAAATAATTGTTCAAATTATTATCATCCCTTTGAGAGGAGAGGGTAGGGGAAAGGAAAGAATGGGACATGACAAGATGGGACGGCACAACTTGATCCATTCGACCATAACTCCCACTTCATTTTCTGAAGAAGTGGTACAATAAAACTCACCTGTGCATCCATTGACAACAGTTTTCTTGTCGCTGGCATAGTTGCTTGTCAAAAGGTCTGGAACAGCTCCATTGAGATCCATAGAGGCTAGGCAGCCTCTAAATCCTTTTTTAGATTTTATAAAACGCATCACATCTGGCTGACTGAACATAGCCTCCGGAAGACCAGCAATATACAAACGGCTTCTACAACATATAACGGTAGTTAAGTGAGATTGATATTAACCCTTTCTATTATACGCCTTTCTACGCCTCTGTAAAAGTCACTTAATGAAATCATTGTGATAATAGAGCATCTGCTCCTATAGGAAATCTTAACACTGGCCATAACTTCTTCAATTTTTCATTTACAACCTTCAATTTTGGTATGCATGTTCATCTTGACAATGGCGACAGACGAGTGTTCACACCCGCTTGCGGTGCTCTTGTTTGTAGAAACTATTAAGTCAGATCTATTATAATTTCATAAGCAAACAAATCAGACCCTGGTCAGACTGCTTCTGTAGAATCTGAATCTATACTATTTGCAAAAGTGTGAAAAGGTGTTTGTATGAGGGAAAGGGTTGAATTATTACCTCATGAATATTTATACAAGAATTCATTACTTCATGAATATTCATTAACTGAACGTTATATTTTATGCCATTTATGGAAGTGTAGAAATACATTTATATTATGTTATTAACCCATAAGCAACCAGAGTTAGACTATTTCTACAGGATCTGTTCAATCTCAGTCTATTCAGGGGTGTGATTGCTGAAACTGTTGAGGGGAGGAAAATGCCCTAAACCCCCTTACATGATATTCCAAAACCATCAGACCTGAGCTGATCTCCCTGAATATGACAATTTCTGTAATTTGGGTCTAAAGGCCAAAGGGGTGAAATCCTCTGAAAGGAGGAAAATCAAAACCTGACTACACTGTTTGCAAAACATTAAAATGCACATTTAACTTTGACCCTTTCCCTGTTAAATACTTATGTAAGTAATTTTGAATATTCCATAGCCTTTATTTTAATAACAGCATAGGCACACCAACGTTGTTTGTTTGGTATTGGTGTAAACTGTGGAGTAGGATCTATTATGTCAAAACCAAAGAGAGCAGATCCAGATCAATTGGCTCCTGTAGGATCCATCTGATCAGGGTCTTCTCTGTCTGCAAAGGCGTGAAAAGGTGTGTATATGAAGAAAAGGGTTTAACACTACAAGTAACTTAAAACTGTTTCACAATCTTTCATATCAAACACATAGGTATTTGCAAAAAGAGTAGATCCCAATCAAATTACTCCTATCTAATCAAGTCCGATCTGCTTGTTTATGATAAAATATTATTCTTATTCTACAGTTTACACTAATGAGCCGAAAATAAATTTTCGAGGGCTTGGTGGAAAACTATTCTAACTCCTTCACTTTAGTGAAGGAGTTAGAATAGTTTTCCACCAAACCCTCAAAATGCCCTGTGTTCATATGCCATCCTAAGAATTAATCTAATAAATATTAATGATGTCATAATTTCTTACATGAATATGATACATCATTTAGCATGCAAATTAGTAAGTTCAATTGCACCCACCCACTTAAGTCTAATCGTCCGTCTCCGTCACTGGTTGAAACATCGAGATTGCCATCATCCACTTTTACAGAGAACTGACCATTCTCATTCAATGAGATCTGTACAGTGTGCCAGGTGTTGTCATTCAGCTTATTTACTGTTGGAACATCTGAGTGCATGTTCCGTCCACCAAGGTTGTATGCAAGTCGAACCTGCCCGTTGCTCATTTCAACAGCAAAAGCATCATTGCCATTTCCTTTGCTGTACATAATGAGGCCATTGGGTTCCCGTGTTCGGAACTTGAACATCAATTTCATTGTTCGGCCAATTCTCATCGCTGGAAGTCGGAAATATGACGAGCTTGATGTAACCGTTATTGGTTTATAGACAGGTATTGGAATATTGGTTGGAGAAACGCCAGAAATCCAGATCAGTTTATTCAATGTCCTTGGTCGCATCTGGCTAAATACGTCAATCTTGTCATAAATGAAATTCTGCATCAGTCCAATGTAGTTATTGGAAGATAAAGATGAAGTTGATCCAAGGGAACCAAACTTGATTCTATCAATCATGAGTTGGTATCCCTCACCACCAATAACACCGGCCTTTCTCTCTTCATCATCTACCCAAACTTCTACATCATCAGCACGTCGTCGCAAATACAGAGTATGCCATTGGTAATCGTTGAGATTCCTTCCTGTCACAAACGTCTGCAATGAATCAAGTTGAAAAGGTCTGTCATTAAGCGTGTTATACATCATTGTATACTTATCATAAATGTTTTACACTTTCTTTTTATTCCATTCTGAAACAAGAGCCGCATGCGGCGCCAACGCTAATCTGATTTGGTACTTGTCCAGCTTTTAAAAAGAATAATAAAAAAAATGAAGGGCCGTAACGCCAAATTTGGAAATCAAGAGTTATGGTTCTTATATAGGGGCCTTCTCCACAACGAGATCTACTAACCTATGAAGTTTCATGTTGATACATGTACCTCTTATACTGTTCGAGTAATAAGCTACATTAAAGTTTTTGCACCGCGACGACGACGACTACGACCCAGTGATCACAGTAGCTTGACTTTTCTTCAAAACAGACGAGCTAAAAAATGTCATCAGTTGCTTTTTCAATTCCATTTCTCTAAATTTACAATACATGTATTTCAAAATTACAGTCAGATGTCGAGTTTCTTAGAATCCTGTCTAAATCCAAACTGTTTGCAAGGTTACTATGAATACTATGCTAGCATAAAAATATTAAAACTTTCCCTCATATAAACGTGTTTTCATGCATTTGCAAACACAGTAGACCCAGATCAGATGACTCTTATAGGAGCTGTCTGATCAGGGTCCCCTCTGTTTGCTTTTGTCATGATATAGACCTGGTTCTAGAGTTTTTGTCACAGCAAAAAAAACAACATGAAAAGTTTGCATTATGAAACTTCAGCTTATGAATATTAATCGTGTCATATTATTTTTTACACGAATATTGAACAGGGAAAGGGTTAAGGAAACTATCAGCAGAAAGAAAGATTTTTTAAAAATAATTATTAACCCTTCGCTTGCTATTCACGTCAATATACCAACCTGCAAATAGTGAAGACCAAGATGAGACAGCTCCAGCAGGAGCTGTCTCATCAGGGTCTGCACTATTTACAAGTTGATTGTACAACCAGTGCACTCCACAGCAGTGATTGCACAGCGAAATACTTGTACACAGTGAAGATATATGTAATTATACAACAGGGCATGGGTAAAGAAGGGGAAATGTATTTTAAAATTCAGCAAGAGAAGGGTTAAATATACATTCAACCTTACTGTAAGCAATAAGGGCATCATCAATATTAATTAGATTAATTGTTTCTAATGTCATATAAACACTGGACATTTTGGTTCAGGCATAAACTGCAGAATCAGATCTATATCAAACCGAAAGTAAACAGGGTACACCCTAATTAAACCTCCTATAGAAGCTATCTGATCTGCATCTGCTCTTTTTGGCAAAGGCGTGAAAAAGATTTGTTTGGGTGATAGTGTTAATACCTATATAAACATGTCCTGTATAATGATAGTCCTCTATTAAATGACTACTATTGACCCAACCTGTTTTCACGCATTTTCAAACAGAGTAGTCCCAGATCAGACGGGTCCTATAGGAGCCACCATCTGATCAGGGTTTGCTCTGTCTGCTTATGAAATTTGATAGATCTGTTTCTTTAGTTTCAAAAATGGCTACAGTGCTCCACCTTCCATATTTCATTTTACTATTTTATCCATAAATATTAAGTAGGTATTGCAATTTGGAAAAAAGTATAGAACAGGGAAAGTATTTAACCCTTTCTCTGTTCAGCATTTATATAAGATATAATGACAACATGAATATTTATTAGCTCATTTTTTTTATAATGTTAACTTTTAAAAGGACGTTTTAGATTTGACAAATCTACAGAATTAGATCTATATCATGTCAAAGGCAAACAGAGTAGACCCTGATCAGATGGCTCCCATAGGAGCCGTCTGATCTGGGTCTTCTTGGTTTGCAAATGTATGAAAATGTGTGAATATGAGGGGAAGGGTTAACCCTTCGCTGGCTGAATTTTAAAATACATTTCTCCTTCTTTACCCATGTCCTGTTGTATAATTACATATATCTTCACTGTGTACAAGTATTTCGCTGTGCAATCACTGCTGTGGAGTGCACTGGTTGCACAAGCAACGTGTAAATAGTGCAGACCCTGATGAGACAGCTCCTGCAGGAGCTGTCTCATCAGGGTCTTCACTATTTACAGATAGGTATATTGACGTGATTAGCAAGCGAAGGGTTAAGATGATAGATATATATATAATGAATAGTAAGACCTTGTGTGAAACACTTTGTCCCCAATATATGTTTAAGCCTATATTTTGACATTTGACCATGAAATTTGTTCTGTGCCCCTTGTTCCATAAATAGGCCTTTGAAAAACAGAGTACATGAAGAGTACTCCTCAAGGAGCTGTCTGATCAGCGTCTGATTTGTTTGCTTATGATAAAATATGAATATAACTAGATAGTTTCTTATTAATACATGTATTAATGTAAATATTACATGTCTTTATTTCTGACATGAATATTCCAGGAGTATCGGTAATGCTGGCCATGGCAGAAACTATAAAATCAGATCTATATAATTTCCTAAACAAACAGAGCAGACCCTGACCAGATAGCTCCTACAGGATCTGCATTTTTTGCAAAGGCATTAACACTTTCCTCCATAAATACGTCTTTCTACGCCCCTGTAATAGTCACTTCTTGAAACCATTGTGATAAATAGAGCATTTGCTCCTATAGGAGCAAATGCTCTATTTATCACAATGGTTTCAAACTACAAAATTCTAAAATCTTCCTTATCTCTAGTTAATGCTCCTTTTCGTTAGATTTATTCATAGTGGTTGGATCTAAAATCAGCCCATGAGGGATGGGTTAAAGGTGTATTTAAACTTTTGATCAAAATATATTATTAACCCATTCCCTAATATGATACCTTTGATGCCTCTGTCAAAGTCACTTTTGAAAGCATTGTGATAAGTAGGGTGTTTGCTCCATAGGAGCAAACACCCTATTTTTCACAATGGTGTAAAAACAACACAATTCTAAAACAACAGTTTTCTAGTAAATGCTCCTTTTCAGTAGATTTATTCAATGAGGAGGGGTCTAAATATAGCCTATAATGAGGTAATGGGTTAACCCTGATATGAAAGTGCATGTAAGTCACCATGGCATACCTTTGTTTTACCATCAACCCTCACAGTAATTTTCGCCACACCCTGTTCCAATTCAGCCTTGATAAAATCGTCCCTGTTATCGGCCTCCGTGGTGAACAGAAGGGTGTTAGACAGTGGGGTTAGGAATCTTAGGGATAAGTCATTTGTGTGGGTTGTCTCTCTGTTCAGGAACTGGTAGTTGGCAGACGTGGTTCCATCCATGCTTAGTGTGTACGCTCCTAAGGAACAAAACAATCCATGAAAGATGAGTCATATGCATGCCGCACTCTGATAAAAGCAGTATTTAAGAGATATTTTTAAAATATCCATATCTTGTCGGTTCTTATTGGACTTGAATCAGTTGGGCATGATAGATATTTAGTGGCTGAAATTTTATAATGGCATAATGTACCTAGGAGTTTCTGTATTCTTTGCGTAGCAATAAATACAAAGATGGCGTTCCATGGTAAACTCACCTACCTGACCACTGCCACTGCACAAAACAGTCTAATGCAATTTATTGACCTACCTTCGATGGATACGAAAGGCGTTTAATAACATGGCATCAGGAACCAATCATGGTATACTATTTCTGACATGAAAATGCTTCGTATTCAGCTTAGTATGTGAAACAAAATCCACATTATAGAGCAATGTGTAAGAAGGGCGCACGAATATACAAATATCAGTCATATGATGAAATCACATGATCATAATATGAATGAAAGTATTCTCCCAGAGGCAGTTACGCAATGAATAGAGAAGTGCATGCCGGGTGACCTTATGCAAGCAATTAGATAATCACTCCCTGCATTAAGCTACCACCTTTCATAAAGATAGATAATCTTAGTGTTCGAATAATCGAGATTTTACTGTATCACATATCAACAACAGATACATACTAGTGTCACATTTCTGTCCTGTGAAGTAAGTATTAGGACAGTAGCACTCAAAATTGTCCATAACATCCTTACAGTCACCAACATCACACGGCTGGGTTTGACAGAACCTAGCCATTGGACGGCACTCCATCTCGACTCCTTGTACACCGTCTACTTTGAACAGACTGTGTAGATCCACACCTGCAACACAATGCATAGCATTAATTTTGTATCCACACACTGAGGTTCAATGAAAATGCACAATCTGAAGACATACCGTAACTATCATATGTATTCGAACAAACAAATGTATTCAAACAGTCTGAATGCCAATCCAATTGCACCTGGAGGAGCATGTTAATCAGGGTCTACATTATATGCTACTGGGTAAATCAAATTGTCGCCAATATACAGCAACTGATATAACTTTTAGGTCTAAATTCCTGTACAGCAAAATCTAGTGCCAACCTGTCAGTTATGCCTGACCCCCTAATTGGAAACAATGATAAAATGGGTAAGAGTCAGATTATGTAGACGACATATGGTCATGGTAATTAATTTTAAAAGCAATTACAAGTGAAAACAGAAAATGCGTTGTGTACTGGTTAAATATGGGAGCTACATGATGTCTGCTAAAAAAATGACAGTATAAAACATGACAAATTCACAATATGATGATACATATACATGTGTACTAATGAAATTGGTATAAAAGTTTTGATATGAACTTATCTTGATTAACACACACTGAGAACAGTATCAGTGATCTGGTTCATAACAGTTTACTGTGAAGAGAGAGAGATTTTTCTTAAAATAGGCATATGTTTTAGTACAGGCGGAGTCACTTATCAGTATTTGTCAGCAGCAATTAAAACCTCTGCCATTTTATCTTCTTTCTGGAGATTATTATCTAAATGGTGTAGAGTTGTAAGGATTTACCTATTATTAAGGTTAATTGGCGACAAGTGTGATATCGTACGGTCATGTCCGTCGCGATAGCGACGGACATATAAGACCGTACAATATCCCACACATGACACAGTTAGAGTTATTTCCCTCAAAATGGTGCCAAAAATTGTGTCACAAATATTCAGCTTAACAAACTAGGAGAAAGTAGAGACAGTGTCCCCAAATATCTAAGATAGAATTACACAAAATAATTCGAGGGCTTGGTGCAAAACTATTCTAACTCCTTCACTAAAGTGAAGGAGTTAGAATAGTTTTCCACCAAGCCCTCAAAATATATTCATGGAAGAAATGATGACATCATGAATAATTTATTAAAGTTTTATAATGGCATATAAAAATAAGTAAATTTTGACCATGAAAGACACTGTAAAATCATATCTACAGTGCTCCCTCTCTACAACGACACCCTTTGGGATACGAAGATTGTATGTGTTGTTCAGAGGGAGTTGTTATAAGGAGGGAAAATCAAACATAATTACGTGTAGCTTGTTTGCAGATCCCCAGATAAGGTGTATTTCGAGAACTAAAAATGTTATGCCTCAATCAAACCCTATGTTGTGACCACTCTTTAGAATCGTCACAAAGTGACGATTCTAAAGAGTGGTCACAACATAGCGTTTGATGGAGGCATAAAGAAAATACGATGGAAAAAAGTTGTTTCTGGAGCCTTGTTGTTTCGGAAACAGTGACATACGTCGTTGTAAGGAGAGAATCGTTATTGAGAGGGCCGTTGTAGGGAGGGAGCACTGTATGTGTTTCCATAAGCAAACAGAGCAGCTCCTGTTCACGATGGTACAAGAGGAGATGTGACTTATTGAAACAGAGCTCCGGATAAGATGCATAGATTAACCCATTCCCACTTAGGCTATTTTAAGACCCCACCTCTTTAAATAAATCTACCGAAAAGGAGCATTAACTAGAGAAAAGGAAAATTTTAGAATTTTGTAGTTTGAAACCATGTGATAAAAAGAGGAGCAAATGCTCTATTTATCACAATGGTTTCACAAAGTGACTTTTAGAGAGGTGTCAAAAGGCGTCAATATGCGGGAATGGGTTAAAACAGTTTCAAGTATAACTTCTTTATTTCCCCACCAAACCCTATGTTGTGGCCACTCTTTAGAATCGTCTCGAATAGATGATTCTAAAGAGTAGTCACAACATAGGGCTTGGTGGAGAAATGCCGATATTAGTATCTGAGTATGAATAGGCATCTGTAGCTCTGTGAAAAAACATAAAAAATGCAACCTCAGCACAAAATCAGTGCTCTAAATAAAAAGCTTATATGTGTCTTCCCTGTTTACAAACTTCAAAAATCCCCTCTTTCACAAGAAGTCAGCAATTATAGTTTTGAAGTTTGTTATACATGCAGTTACTCTTTTCAGTCAGTTGTGTATACAGCTGTATGCAGTTACATACTTACCAATCCCATTTACTTTAAGTGATTCCAGACATCCTCGGTAGCCAATTCTGGAGTATACCAGCCATGGTACATTCGCAATGTTATCAAACCCACCAACATACAGTCTGCCAAACACAAGTCGATCAACATCTTTCTTATCCAAGGGAGTAACAATATCCCGACCATCGAGAGCAATGGTCATTCTGGTTCCATCAATCATCATTTTAACTTCATGCCACTCTCCATCATCAACTCGACGAGCTGAAAACACTTTTCTGCTTGAGAAGCTACCAAAATCATAAACAAAATAAAGAATTCCGTCGAATATTTCAATGGCAATGAATCTTGACCCTTGCAATCTGCCACGAGATATGGCCAGAAGTCCACGAGGTTCCAGGGTACGGAATCGAAATTTGATGCTTCCATCTCGCCTCATATCCAAGGCATCTTTTAGGTACACAACTGAAGAAGCTGAGGTGAATGTTACAGGCGTCGGCAACTGAAAAAATGGTGAAAACTAATGTGAAATCTGCCAATCTTTACACCATTGAAGAGACAATGCAGATGAATACAGATAACAGTCCCAACGAGGCATTTCATTAGTGTAATGTGCAAACCGAGAGACCCAGCAACAACAAACCCTGTCGGTGCAAAGCTTAAGCTCACATCAAGAGATGTTTGTTGCGCTATATATATACCTCTACTTCCCAAGATACAATGATCTGGTCAGCTTCATTTGCACAATTACCAACGTTCTACGAACGTTACATTAGTAATCAAAACACATTAACCCTTTCCCTCATATAAACGTGTTTGTTTTCACGCATTTGCAAACAGAGTAGACCCAGATCAGATGGCTCCTAGAGGAGCCATCTGATCAGGGTCTGCTCTGTTTGCTAATAGAATTTCAAAGATCTGTTTCTTTGCTTTCTAAAATGTCTACAATGCTCCACCTTCCCTATTTCTTTATAACCATTTTGTTAATGAATATTCAGTAGGTATTGAAAGCTGGCCTAAATACAGAACAAGGAAAGGGTTAAATACAGAGTGAATATTGTAGTAACTATATTATACAACCTTCACCCTTTACTCCATGAATATGCATGTAAGGAATAATGACATCATGAATACAGTGCTCCCTCTCTACAACGACCCTCTCAATAACGATTCCCTCCTTACAACAACGCATGTCACTGTTTCCGAAACAACAAGGCTCCAGACACAACTTTTTTCCATCGTATTTTCTTTATGCCTCCATCAAACCCTATGTTGTGACCACTCTTTAGAATCGTCACTTTGTGACGATTCTAAAGAATGGTCTCAACATAGGGTTTGATTGAGGCATAACGGTTTAAGTTCTCGAAATACACCTTATCTGGGGATCTGCAAACAAGCTAATTATGTTTGATTTTCCCTCCCTATTAACTCCCTCTGAACAACACACACAATCTTCGTATCCCAAAGGGTGTCGTTGTAGAGAGGGAGCACTGTATTAACCCTTTATTCCATGAATATTCATATTAGAAAATTTATTGATGACTTCATACATATCCATTGGACTATTTTTTTAATTGGCATATTAACACATGAATGTATAGCGAAAGGAGATACTATAAAATAAGATCTATATATTTGGATAAGCAAACTGAGCCTATAGGAGCCGTCTGATCTGGGTCTACTCCGTTTGCAAAGGCATAGAAAGGCGTATTCATGGATTACTACATTTTCACATATTTGCAAACAGTAGACCCAGATCAGAAGGATCCTAAGGTGCCCGACGCATGCTTGGACTCATCCATACCCCCCCCCCCCCCCCCCCCCCCCCAAAAAAAAAAAAAAAAAAAAAAAAAAAAAAAAAAAAAAATTGTGAACGAAGTATGTTCAACTGGCCTAAAACTATCTATTTGAACATTAAACCACTCCGAAAAACGAGAAAAACACGACCCGGAAACAAATTCCTATAGGGTCTATATATGTATTGATCAATACATATATAGACCCGATAGGAAATTTTTTTCCGGGTCGTGTTTTTCTTGATCTTCGGAGTGGTTTAAGGTTCAAATAGATAGTTTTAGGCTAGTTTAACATACTTCGATCACAATTTTTTTTTTTTTTTTTTTGTGTGTGTGTGGGGGGGGGGGGGGGTACATGGGTGAGTCCAAGCATGCGTCGAGCACCTTTGATAGGATATAGATCTAACTCTACAGCTTTTGCAAAAGCAAAAACAATACTTGAAAAGTTTACATTATAAAAGTTCAGCTAATAAAAATTGATGATATCATTAATTCTTACATGAATACTGAACAGGGAAAGGTTTCAGAGAATTTCTTATGTCAGCACATGGAAACAGGAAGTTGTGGCTACAGTAGAAACAAACAGAGCAGACCCTGATCAGATGGCTCCTATGGAGCTGTTAATTTTATCAGGGTATACTCTGTTTGAAAAAGTGTAGAAAGGCACATTTATGGAGTAAATTTTATATGAAGGAAAGGGTTATTTAAAGACAGCATACATGCATAGAAGATCCAAATCCGGGTTCATGCTTATAAAGCTTTTAGTTGAGTCTAAGATCGTTCTCAAGCTTTTGATTGGTCAGATTTGAGCCTTTGGCTTGAGAACTCAAATCTGACCAATCAAAAGCCTGAGAACGAAACAAGCTTTCTGGTCAAGGTCTATTCTGTTTGCTTAAAGCATAACACAGGCGCGGATTTAGAGGGGCGGAGCCGGCGTACACCCCTCCCCTAAAATTGCTAAAGGAAACATTTTTTTGGTAATATTTTAGATCTACATACAGTAAAACCTCTCTATAATGACCACTAAATTGTGTCAATTAGTTGATATTGGTTGCTTAAAGCAAGGTAAAAGTAAAACAGAACGCTCCTATAGGAGCGTTGTTTTACTTTCACCTTGCTTTAAGCAGCCACCTGCCTTTAAAGGGGATGTCCCTACAATGATCGCATATTTTCAATAATATCATAACACTTGGTATTTGTCTAATGGTAATGCTCTATCATTATTATGAAGGTTCCCAGTTTGAACTTATATCGAAAAATGCCCCTGTAATACAAATAAACCGATTTCATCAATACTGATAATTTTTATTCTACAACACAATATTATCGGCCTTTTCCGTTAAGTTCTTCCGCGTTTTGCCGATGATCACCCGATTCCTCCATTGTTAACGTAATAGCTTTCTCGGAAGTGGTCGGAGAATCGCGAATAGGGCGAAAAGTTACGAAACTAAAACCCAACCCGAATAAAACTGAAACATCGGGGAGTAAAACCGGGATTGGCGATATCAAACACATGGATGTTTTGTCATTGTAAACGGTAATTGGATGGGGCTTTTGCGATATATTACCTTTCAGCGTAAAAACAAATGAGTTTTGTATATTTTAAGTATTTATGAAACGCGTCAAATGAAGGACATCCCCTTTAACATGGTTCTTTTTCAACATGTATTACAAACACACTATCTATTTATGTCATCAAACATAAAAATCTACGCCCCTTTTAAGCCCCCAACCACCCCACCCCCTCTTATCTGAAATCCTGGATCCGCACCTGTAATATAGATCTGATACTACAGATTCGATCAATACTAAAATGTTCCTTGTTCATATCCCATGATAAAATTAATTTTTACAAGAATAATTAAAATATCCCTTTCCCTCATATAAACACTTTTCACACATCTACAAACAGAGTATACCCAGATCAAATGCCTCCTATAGGAACCATGGCAACTGTCTGATCAGGGTCTGCTCTGTTTGATTCGACATATTTTGTCTACGCAGAATATTTACTTGAAAAGATTACAACATAAAACAACAGGTAATAAATAACCATGATGTCATTATCCTTTAACACTTTCCCTCATATAAAAGTGTTTTCACGCATTTGCAAACAGAGTAGACCCAGATCAGACGGCTCCTAGAGGAGCCGTCTGATCTGGGTCTACTCTGTTAATTTGTGCATAGAATTTGATAGATTTGTTTCTTTGCTTTCTAAAATGTCTACAATGTTCCACCTTCGATATGCCATTATAACTATTTTGTCCATGAATATTCAGTAGGTATGGAATTTCGTTATAAACAAAGAACAGGGAAAGGGTTAATACAGTAATATTGAACAGGGAAAGGGTTAATACAGGAATATTGAACAGGGAAAGGGATAATACAGGAATATTGAACAGGGAAAGGGATAATACAGTAATATTGAACAGGGAAAGGGTTAATACAGGAATATTGAACAGGGAAAGGGTTAATACAGGAATATTGAACAGGGAAAGGGTTAATACAGGAATATTGAACAGGGAAAGGGTTAATACAGGAATATTGAACAGGGAAAGGGTTAATACAGTAATATTGAACAGGGAAAGGGTTAATACAGGAATATTGAACAGGGAAAGGGTTAATACAGGAATATTGAACAGGGAAAGGGATAATACAGTAATATTGAACAGGGAAAGGGTTAATACAGTAATGTTGAACAGGGAAAGGGTTAATACAGTAATATTGAACAGGGAAAGGGTTAATACAGGAATATTGAACAGGGAAAGGGTTAATACAGGAATATTGAACAGGGAAAGGGTTAATACAGGAACATTGAACAGGGAAAGGGTTAATACAGGAATATTGAACAGGGAAAGGGATAATACAGTAATATTGAACAGGGAAAGGGTTAATACAGGAATATTGAACAGGGAAAGGGTTAATACAGGAATATTGAACAGGGAAAGGGTTAATACAGGAATATTGAACAGGGAAAGGGATAATACAGGAATACTGAACAGGGAAAGGGATAATACAGTAATATTGAACAGGGAAAGGGTTAATACAGGAATATTGAACAGGGAAAGGGATAATACAGTAATATTGAACAGGGAAAGGGTTAATACAGGAATATTGAACAGGGAAAGGGTTAATACAGTAATATTGAACAGGGAAAGGGTTAATACAGGAATATTGAACAGGGAAAGGATTAACAATGAAATAACCTACATCAGGTGTTGGGGTGGTAATTACTGGGAACCAGATGTAGCTAGGCAATCTGTCTGGTTCAATAATCTCCACTTCTCCTGTCTTCTCAGCCGAACCAACCAACTGCAGGAACCTTATGATGATCTCACGTTGTGGTGAAGTCAGTTTACGTACTTCAAGCTGAAAAAGAGCAAAATATTGTGCAAACCCAAACTGATTGTCATTAGCAAACAACTTGTATTTAGATGAGATGCTGTGTAACTTGTATTTAGATGAGATGCTGTGTAACTTGTATTTAGATGAGATGCTGTGTAACTTGTATTTAGATGAGATGCTGTGTAACTTGTATTTAGATGAGATGCTGTGTAACTTGTATTTTGATGAGATGCTGTGAGACTTGAATTAAGATGAGATGTTGTGTAACTTGTATTTAGATGAGATACTGTCTGTGTAACTTGTATTTAGATGAGATGCTGTGTAACTAGGATTTAGATGAGATGCTGTGTAACTTGTATTTCCATCGGACCCCTATAGGCACAGTGTATACATTACATTTGGATTCAGTTAAATGTACGCTTCTGTCTTATGTGGTCTACACTGTTTGCAAACACAAGTACACCATGTCTTGTTTCCCATATACAACGTGTTTATGTACTTATTCAAAGCATTGTACGTACATCAGTAACTCCTCCATCAAAATTTGAATTGATAAGTTGCTCGGTGTTTCCTCTCGTATCTGGGGAACCTCCGAGCCAGAAATCTCCACGAGAGACAAACTGAACATCCATTCTTGTGGTATTCTCCATGATGTACTGGTTGTTGATGTAAAACTTAAGCTGTAAAGTAAAAGTAAAAGTAGTTGGATCTGTTCATAATCAATGCAAAATCATATCTATATTATTTCAAAAGCAAACTGAGCAGACCCTGGTCAAATATCATATATTTATCAGAGATACAGATAATGGTTCTTACCCAAATACTAAAACCGTCATTTCTCTACCAAACCCTGTACTGTGACCACGCTTTAGAATCGTCTCAAAGAGACGATTCTAAAGCGTGGTCACAGTATAGGGTTTGGTGGAGAAATAATGGAGCTATTGTTGAAAATGTTTAAACTTACGCATCTTTTCTAGAGCTTTGTAAATGGAGTAAAGGGAGCGTCTGCTTATACATGTACATGTATTTCAAAATATAACTTTCACTCACATGTTTTCAAAATCACTAGCAGAATGTCAAACAGTAAAGATCTTGATTAGATACTGGCTTTAACCCTGTCCCTGTTGCATATTCATGTAAGAAATAATGACATCATGAACATTTAAAAGCTGATTTTTTCTTATGGCGTATTTATGTACATAGGGTGGGTATTCACTATTGTTAGAAACTGTAGAGTCAGGTCTGTAATAATTTCATAAGCGAACAGGGAAGAGCCTGGTCAGACGCAACCCGTAGGAGCCGTCTGATCAGGGTCTGCTCTGTTTGCAAAGGTGTGCAAAAGCATTTGTATGAGGGAAAGGGTTAATGACTTTAGAATTTCATTGATGATGAACGGGTTTGCAAAAAATTCCTGAACATGTCAAGACTTACATTTCGACCCTTCCTTTCCACTTTAAACGTATACCAACTGCCATCATTGTACACGCCCCCGCGCGGGTTGCGGAGGACTATCTGCTGGGGAGTCCTAATGCCATCATCGATGACAAACAGCAGGGCACCATTCTGAAAATACATGTTAATCATTAACTCCATGAATATTCATATAAGAAATAAAAACATAATGAATAGTGATTAGATTACCCGGTAATATTTTAAATGGCATATTAACCCTTTACCTGTTCTATATTTAGTCCAAATTTCAATACCTACTGAATATTCATGGAAAAAATATTTATAATAAAATATTGAAGGTGGAATATTGTGGCCATTTTAGAAAGTAAAGAAGCATAGATATCAAAATCCATTAGCAAACAGCCGTCTAGGAGTCGTCTGATCTGGGTCTACTCTGTTTGCAAATGTGTGAATACACATTTATATGAGGGAAAGGGTTAACACACGCATTTTTAGCGATAGTAGAAACTACAGAATCAGATTTATTCCATAAGCAAACAGAGCAGACCCTGATCAGACGGTTCCTACAGGCATTATACATAACAAGGCGTATTTATGGAGGAAAGGGTTCAATTGTGGTTAATTGTGACATTTGCAATTGAGCGGCTGTCTTAACCCGTTTTTCTCATATAAACGTCTGTAAACAGAGTAGACCCAGATCAGACGGCTCCTAGAGGAGCCGTCTGTCTGATCAGGGTCTACTCTGTTTGCTAATAGAATTTCAAAGATCTGTGTCTTTACTTTCTAAAATGACTACAATGCTCCATCTTCCCTATTTCATAATAACCTTTTTGTCTATGAATATTCAGTAGGTACTGAAATTTGTAATACACATAGAACAGGGAAAGGGTTAACCCTTTACTCCGTGAATATTCATACAAGAAATAATGACATTAAGAATATTGGTTAACTGAATATTTATAATAAATAATGTATAAACAAAGGTTGATGATTTTTGGCCGAGGCACACACTGCAGAATCAGACCTTGCCAGGTATGTGAGGGAAAGGGTTAAACCTTTCCCTGTTCTATGTATATTACAAATTTCAATACCTACTGAATATTCATGGACAGAATAGTTATAATGAAATATGGAAGGTGGAACATTGTAGCCATTTTAGAAAGCAAAGAACCCGATCTATCCTATTCCATGAGCAAACAGTGCAGACCCTGATCAGACGGCTCCTCTAGGAGCCGTCTGATCTGGGTCTACTCTGTTTGCAAATGCGTGAAAACACGTTTATATGAGGGAAAGGGTTAACACTTCTAATGCTGATTTTCTGATGGATTATTCCCAAAATTCAAACCGGTCAAGCTGACTGTGGACATTCAGGAGTTTTATAAAGAAAGTGTAACATTGCAAACAGCTAGTGTAGACCCTGATGATAGGGCTGATCTAGGAACCCTTTCATCAGGGTCCACACTGTCTGCACAGGACATTAGTGACTCATTGCCTGCACTGGAGGGGTTCACGGAACTAACTTAAGTAAGATAACGAATTAAGATTAAGATAATGGAACTAAGATAACGGATAAGTTTTGTTCTGGATTAACACTACCCGATAAATATTCATGAAAGAAATCTTGGCATCATGAATATTAATTAGAAACATTTTGGTAAGACAAAATGAACACAAGAATACTTTGCTAGCTGTCAAACCCTGTAGACTCAGCTACAATATATTAGTCCAGAGTTAAACTAAAACATTTTCAAGAATAAGTTAACTCAGGACTTTATTTCTCCATCAAATCCTGTAGTATGACCACTCTTTAGAATCGTCTCTTTGAGACGATTCTAAAGAGTGTTCACATTACAGGGTATAGTAGAGAAATGACGATTTTAGTATTTGAGCACGCATCCTTATCTGTAACTCTGATTATTCTATAAACTAATAATAACTGCACCACCACTCTAATAACTGCCCCTCCACCCCCTTCACCCTATGGTTCAACAGCAGCAAATCAAACAACTAAAACCCTACTATGGTGACAATTAAATGAATATACATGTATACAGGTGGTAGCTCTATGTAGGCTGGAAGCAATGCAGAAAACTCCCCTATGAGCTCATAATAAAAATATTAACAAACAAATACTCTTATCCTTCAGGCCAACTTGTGCTGCATTGTTCTACTTGACTTATACTCATCTGAGAAGAATGCTATCACATTATACATAAGGGTTGAATTCAAACAGTTTGGATCCAGATGGGAAGCCGAATAACTTGGTATCCCGGCAACAGAATTCATACTGTTTGATGCTCTGACACCATCACTGTTTTTTAGTCACAAAATGGACGAAAATGTCCTGAAAATGTCCTCCGAGGGTTGAAGCTGATTACAAATTAGAACAAGATGTTTACCTAGCAAGCAAAATGTTAAATATACATCAGGAAAATATTCTAGGAAGTATGAGGTGAATAAGAGGATTCCAGGTAGACAGGTAAGGACAACAGGTAAACCCTCTGTATTATTCAGCAGCACACCTACCTTCTACTCAATAGAGATATCTTTTAATGCATTTTGAAAACAGAGTAGACCCAGATCAGACTGCTCCGATAAGAGCATTCTGATCTCGGTCTTCTCTGTTTTCATGGTCTGCAGTTTACTTATATATTAATACAGATCTGATTATACAGGTTCTGAAATCTATTCACAAAGGTTTGATATATATAGTATATATACATGTATATAGGTTGATATAAGGTGCGTAAATTGGAATAGGTTCGGATAATGCGCCTAAATTGAAAAAAAATCAAGAATAACTTCATTTCTCCACCAAACCCTATGCTGTGACCACTCTTTAGAATCGTCTCTTCGAGTTGATTCTAAAGGGTGGTCACAACATAGGGTTTGGTGGAGAAAAGATGATTTTAGTTCCTTTATCTGTAACTCAGTATACCAGTATAAAGCTCATCTTACTGATATTATTACTGGGTCCATGCTTATAAAGCTTTTTAGTTGAGTCAAAGTTTGTTCTCAAGCTTTTGATTGGTCAGATTTGAGCCAAAGGCTCAAATCTGACCAATCAAAAACTTGAGAACAAACTCAAGCATGGATACTGATGTCATTATTTCTAGCATGACTGATTCATAAAGTAAAGCATTATAGCCTATCCTTTAAGTGTTTCAATATAAATAACTTAATTTGATTTTTAACCCTTTCCCTGATAAATATTCATGTAGGAAATAATTACATCATGTATATTTATGAGCTGAATTTTTAAAATGGATTTTTTATATTGGTAGAAACTGTAGAATCAGATCTATATTACAAGTAAATTTATAACATAAGCAAACACAGCAGACTCTTTAGATACGGTTCCTACAAGAGTTGTCTGTTCTGGGTCACTTCTGTTTACAAAGGTGTGAAGGAAAAATTTAATAACACAGTTTAATATAAACATGCCTAGTAGTGTCTAAGATAAGTATACATATCCATTACACATTGGTATGTGCTTCACTGCTTTCACACAAACGTATATACATGTAGTTTGATAATTTAATAGTCACATTACATTATTTGCTGGATTAAGCACTTTGGCATCCCCCCCCCCCCCACACACACACACACACACACACATACACACACACAGGATATAGGATTTTGATGGCAAATTAACTCTTCTACATTTAACATTGTATCTTACAATATAAAACTGGTGGAGAAATAGCCTGTTTTGAAGTTTAACCTTTACTCCATGGATATTCAAGTAAGAAATATCGACACCACGAATATAGATTACATTAACCTTTAGCCTGCTATGGGTGGATAAGTAAATACCTATGCACACCAGCGAGTTTGGACCCAGCTTGAGTTTTGAAAATTTAGTAGGTGAACATGGAAAACTAATTTGCTCAGCAGGCTAAAGGTTAAGCCAGATAGAAAGTGTAGAATTGTACCTATACTATTTCATAAGTAAATAGAGCAGACCCTGATAAACATTTGTTATCTAAACCTTTACCCCATATCGAGTGTTTTGTATCAGAAATTTTACCCCACATTATAGGATTTGGTAGAGAAATAAGTGTTTTGTATCAGAAATTTTACCCCATATTATAGGATTTGGTAGAGAAATAAGTGTTTTGTATCAGAACTGTTACCCCACATCATAGGACTTTTTAGAGAAAACTAGAACTGTAAGCCAAAGGCTAACGAATACCCCCCCCCCCCCCCCCACCCCCACCTGTCTGCTTGTCAGAACACCTATCATCAATCTGAACATATGTACATACAGAAACGTGAAGAGATTTAAAAACAATACATGCCCCAACCCAATTTATGTAATAAAAATGAAGAAAAATTCTTAGAAATAAGACCCTTTCATGAGGTTTTTGTCAAATCCAAAGTTCTAAAGCTAGGTACCTTTTCAGAAAAACATTAAGTTCAAGGACCATAACTCTGACAAAAATTATTCAACCAGACCGATATTTGAACTTAAGCTGTACCTCATCTAGATTTATTTTTATGTCAAATATGAAGTTAATATCTGCAACCACTTCCAAAGAAAGACCGGAAAACTGAAAATTTGACAAAAAATTAAAGTTCAAGGGCCATAACTCTGGCAAAAATTATTCAACCAGACTGAGATTGGGAATTCAGCTGTAAATCATGTAGAGTTAGCTTTATGCCAAATATAAAGTTAATATCTGCAACCACATCCAAGAAAAGTCCGGAAAACTGAAAATTTGACAAAAAATTAAAGTTCAAGGGCCATAACTCTGGCAAAAATTATTCAACCAGACTGAGATTGGGAATTAAGCTGTAAATCATGTAGAGTTAGCTTTATGCCAAATATAAAGTTAATATCTGCAACCACTTCCAAGAAAAGCCCGGAAAATCCCAAATTTGAAGAAAAAAATTAAAGTACAAGGGCAATAACTCTGGAAATAATTATTCAACCGGACTGAGATTGTAACATAAGCTGTAACTTATACAGATTTAGCTTTGTATTAAATATAGAGTTGATATCTGGAGTCACTTCCATAAAAAGTCCAGAAAACCGGAAAACATTGGTACGGGACTAAAAAGGGGAGATAACTCCTGAAGTAGTGGTCCGATCATAACGGAAATATGCGGTGCACAGGTTTATATGGTCATATGGCTATATATGAACTTTCAACAAAATTGAAGCAAAACTGTAGAAGAAGAAGGCCGGACAAAATTGTGTCCACGGACGGACAGACGGACGGACGGACAGACGGACGGACAGACGGACAGACGGACAGACGGACAGACGGACAACCTGATTCCAGTATACCCCCCCCCCCAAACTTCGTTGTGGGGGGTATAAAAAAGCATTAGTATCTAAACATTTACCCAACGCTATAAGATTTGGTGGCGAAGTAAGCATTTGGTATTTAAACTTTTACCCAACATCACAGTATTTGGTGGAGAAATAAGCATTTGGTATTTAAACTTTTACCCAACATCATAGGATTTGGTGGTGAAATAAGCATTTGGTATTTAAACTTTTACCCAACATCACAGGATTTGGTGGCGAAATAAGCATTTGGTACATGTATTTTCATTTTTACCCAACATCACAGGATCAGAAATAAGCAATTGGTATCTAAACTTTTACCCCACATTATAGGATTTGGTGGAGATATAAGCAACTGGTATCTAAACTTTTACCCCACATCACAGGATTTGGGGAAGAAATTTATAAGCATTTGGTATCGAAACTTTTACCTAGCATTATAGGATGTGGTGGAGAATAAGCATTTGGTTTCTAGACTCCAAATCATAAGATTCGGTAGAGAAATAAGAGCTTGGTATCTAAACTTTTACCCCACATTATTGGATTTGGTGAAGAAATAAGCCCCTCATCAGGGTGAGTGTTAAAATCTTCGGAAGTATTTGTTACTTAACCCCTTATTCCATATAAATGCCTTTTGGTACATCTGAAAACAGAGTAGACCCAGATCAGATGGCTCCTGTATGAGCCATCTGATAATGGTCTGCTCTGTTTGCTTCTGAAATAATACGGGTCTGATTCAACCATTGATGCCACGACTAAACGTTCCTGTGTTCATTATGACATCGTTATTGTTATTATTAATTAATATTCATGATGGCATTATTTCTTACAGAAATATTCATGGAGTAAAGGGTTAATGCTATGGTCACCCCACACACTCACCTGCATACTGAGATGGGCTTTCTTGCCGTCCGTGCCTTTCAGCATCCATATCAGGCCTGATGCGTCCCTTGTTATAAACTTGAAGGAGAGGGTTTCATTCATGGCTGGGTCCAACATTTCTGCCATGATGTTACGGAAGTCATAGCGAACCCACGACTCACCGAAGAAACGGATAGCACTGGTGGTTGAAGTGGGGTCCAAACCGCCGCCAATGACCTGAGTGGTACCATTAGGCAGGTTAGTCACGAAGACTGAAATGTCAGAAACAGAATCATGTTCATTTCCCGTCTTGCACTCTGAGAAATTATTATACTCTTCAATAGCTTAGCATTGTCAGGAAGAGATATTAACCCTTTCCCTCATATTGACGGCTTTTGACGACTGTGTAAAAGTCACTTTGTGAAACCATTGTGATAAATAGAGCATTTGCTCCTATAGGAGCAAATGCTCTATTTATCACAATGGTTTCAAACTACAAAATTATAAAAAAAAAAATCCTTTCCTCTAGTTAATGATCCTTTTCGGTAGATTTATTCAAAGAGGGTGTATCTAAAAATAGCCTATGAGAGAATGGGTTAAAGAAAGACACGGGAGATAACTCTATTCAGACTGACTGGTTTGTTTCAGACTGACTTATATACTTAACCCTTCTCTTGCTGAATTTTAAAACACATTTCTCCTTCTTTACCCATTCCCTGTTGTATAATTACATATATCTTCACTGTGTATAAGTATTTCGCTGTGCAATCATTGCTGTGGAGTGCACTGGTTGCACAATCAACTTGTAAATAGTGCAGACCCTGATGAGACAGCTCCTGCAGGAGCTGTATCATCTGGGTCTTCACTATTTACAGGTAGGTATATTGACGTGAATAGCAAGCGAAAGGTTAATAACTGACTGATTGGCTGACTGAATGCACGAATACATGAATGAATGAATAAATGAATGATCGAATAAACAAACGAATGAATAAATGAACAAATGAACGAACCAACCAACCTACCACCAGATGGGAAAACAAATGTACAAATGACAAAAAACGAACAAATGAATACACAATAGAATGAATGAACTAATGAATGAATGAATGAATGAATGAATGAATGAATCAATCAATCAATCAATCAATCAATCAATCAATCAATCAATCAATCAATCAATCAATGAAATGATGATGCAAAAAAAACACTAATTACTTAATCAATGTTTGAATCAATTAAGGAACACTGGACAGATAAATAAACATTTGATCAATAAATGAATCACAAAGCAGCCATTGTAATAAGAAATAAACGTGTACGAAGACTAGGCACACATGTGAGATGTGTCCTTTGATTTGTTTTCCTTTTTCAAAAAGGGCTACTTTATTTCTCCACGAAACCAAATGACGCAGCATCTAATAGAATCGTTTCTGATTCTACACGCTAATACATGTAGTAATTGGATGAAAAGTTTGCACTACAGTAAAATCCCTCTAAACCGGAATTCTAGTAGAGACGAATTTAGATACTTTTAGGCAGTTGGTTGCTTAATGCAGGGTGATTGTCATGCAGAACGCTCCTAGAGGAACGTTCTGCATGACTTTCACTCTGCGCTAAGCTACCACCTGTCTCTAAGGCCGACATATATACTAAATTTCACATCCGGTTTAGAGAGGTTTTACTGTAACAAAACATCTGTTCATAAAGCCAAAAGTTGGGTGTTTTGTTGAAAGTGGGTACATAACTGGTGAACCTCCACATTCCTGCTCTGTCCTACCCAGGTAAACTGATGACTAAGCAAGTATTTCCTCAGGTAGGCCTAATGCGCGTGTGTAGGCGATATGCACATTGCTACAGGTATTACACACGTGCTCATGTATATAACGCGTGCCAGAATCATGATAAGTTATCTAAACTCTTATCTATCAGCTCCCTGCAAATACCCTGTTCGAATCGGCAAACAGCTTGGACCCAGATGAGACGCAGAGTAACTGGATCCATATTCTTAGACACTCAATATTTTCTCAAAAGCTTGATCGAATCGAGTATTTTAGCAGGTCCAACTATTTAGCAGACATTATTTGTGTCACAGGTTGGTGATGGTTAAATCTTCATCTGCTTATCTCATTGTAAACTAAAAGGAAACAGGTGCTTTGGAAGCCATCCCAAAATGATTCACATATTACTAGGAAATATACTACAGTAAAACCTCTCTATAACGACCTCTAAATTGTGTTAATCCGTTGATATTTAGGACAGGTGGTTGCTTAAAGCAAGGTGAAACTAAAACAGAACGCTCCTATAGGAGCGTTCTGTTTTACTTTCATTCTGTTTTACTTTCACCTTGCTTTAAGCAGCCAACTGCCTTTAACACAAAATACTTGATGTAATTTAGTGGCCGTTATAGAGAGGTTTTACTGTACATGTTTGTATGTAGTCCCGAGGTTTGCTTTACGACAAACCAACTAACAGCTACAATGTATTTGCTTCATGACTATTCATGAAAGAGATGACATCATGAAAATTAATAAGCGATTTTTTCATTAATTATATATAAAATTGGGAAAATTTGGTAAAGACAGAAAATGTAGAACCAGGTCTATATCATATAAGCAAATGCTGCAGACTCTGATCAGACGGCTCCTTAAAGAACCGTCTGATCTGGACCTACTCTGTTTGCAAAGGCGTAGAACGGTGTATTTATGGAGTAAATTGTTAAGATTTGCAACTATAGCATAGAACCAGATCAGCCACCAGAAACAGCATAACCTTGCTGGTGAAACATATCGCTTTTAACCGTTTTACTTTATGTGTAAGAAATATTGACATCATGAATATTAATTAGCTGTTGGGGGGGGGGTTTGTTGGGTTTTCTTGTTGTTTTTTGTTTTTGTTGTTTTTTACAATGGCATCATAAATGAGGGTTATTATACCAAGGCCGAGACTTGAGACTCATACAGTAAAACCTCACTATAACGACCACTAATTTGTGTTAATAAGATGGTATTTTGGGCAGGTGGCTGCTTAAAGCAAAGTGAAAGTAAAACAGAACGCTCCTATAGGAGCGTTCTGTTTTACTTTCACATTGCTTTAAGCAGTCACCTGCCTTTAACACAAAATACTTGATGTAGTTTAGTGGCTGTTATAGAGAGGTTACTGTATCTACATCATTTCAGAGACAAGCAGGGCAGGCCCATATCATACGACTCCTACAGGAGCCATATTTTTATGATCTTGGTCTACTCAATTCGCAAGGAGTGAAAAGGGTGTTTTATGAAGATAGAGGTTATGTAACAGCAGATGGCAGCTTCCGTACCTGATGCACGTGCCCGCCTGTTCTGATAATTCATTCAATTCTTGTTTTAAAAACTTAAAACATGACCGTTTATTATCATGATAAACAACAGAGACTATATAATTATTATATATGCAGACAGAGCAGATCCTGATCAGACTACTCATACAGGAGTTGTGTGTTATGGGTTTACTCTGCTTGCAAAAACTTACAAAGGCATGACTGTCGGGTTATGCAAAGATAAAGTAAATACATAAAACTACTGCGATAGTAGAATGCAACGATACTGTCCTACTTCAAACTATAACGGTGTACGACCACTTATTACATGTATTAAAGCCTACTTTGTATATACAGGTATAAGTTATATCCTGGTAAATATTTGCAGTTTTAGACACCGCATGACACAGTGTAGTCTGAAATATTTAGAACTCGTCTGGAAATATTGTCGTCTGCTTCAATGTCCAGAAAGATTTTACGCATACACGCATTCACCTATATACACGTGCACACGCAGACGAGCATGCGTTGCCCAATTTCTCTTTTTCTCTTTGTGTCACTCTCTGTGCCACTCTCTGTCGGTCTCTGACTCTCTCTCTCTCTCTCTCCCTCTCTCTCATTCTCTCTCTCTCTCTCTCTCTCTCTCTCTCTCATATGTTAGTCAGTTAGTCAGTCAAATCAGTAAGTCAGTCGGACCTGACACATCCGATATTTGTAGCAGACGACCTTTTTTGGGATGTGATGGTTATCCTGGATCAAAACCAGTAATTATCTCGCCTGTGCAGTTTTTTATTATCACAAGCAGTGACCCGTAATATACCCAAGACACTTTCAAAATACCAAAATGTCAAACAGCTTGTGCGAGATTGGTTACGATTTAAAGCGACCTGTCTATATTGGGAAGTGTATCCGCTGCACAACTGAGCCTCTCTAAACCAGTGGTTCAGATAAGACGAGTACGTTTAAATATCTTCAAGAATTTCTCCACTAAATCCTATAATGTGACCACTCTTTAGAATCGCCTCGAAGACGATTCTAAAGAGTGGTCACAGTATAGGGTTTGGTGGAGAAATGACGATTTTAGTATTTGGGTATGCACGTTTATCTGTAGCTCAGCTAAACTATAAACAGTAATTTAAACGATATGTGATTGTGAAACTCTATGCCCTCGATATGACCTTTCAGGCTTTGACCTTGATGTATTGACCTTTACCTTAATGAGCCACTCCATAAAATGTTCAGCTCCATCAGTTGCACATGCATGACAACTTTAAAGTATTTGTGTGCAATGGCGATAAAATTACCGCCAACTTTAAAGTTTGGGACAAACAAACCAACCAACCAACCGACAGCGTTATAACAATATACCCCGAGGGCATAAAACACATTACCTGATGAATATTCATGTACAAAATAATGGCATCATGGGTATCAATTAGGTGCATTTCTTCGAGGCCATTTGAGTTCAGGAATCTTTGGCCAGGGTAGCAACTGGGTGAACTGTAGAATCAAGTCAATATTATTCCATAAGCAGACAGAGCAGAACCTGATCAGATGGCGTCTACAGGAGCTTTCTGATCTGGGTATACCCTGTTTGCAGAGACGTTAACAAGCGTGTTTACGGAGAGAATAATAAAGCGAAATTAAAGTCTAACTACATCGCATAGAATGAAATACGACACATATCAAGTCAGTGGCGTGATTAATGTTTATTTCTTTTTCTCATTTGCATAACCGGCCGCCTACTGTATGGTTATGCAACAGTGAAAACACACCCATTGTATTCACCCAGGCGCGACCACCGTAAATTGCACGGTAAATCCCTACTGACTTATGTGGTTTAATGCACGGTTAACAAGATTAATCCTTTCCACCAGTACACATATTCATTAGCCACAGCTTGATGTTTACTCTCTTGAACGTCTTTATGTCACACTGTTTTCTTTATAGCAGTGTCAACAGGAGTTCTCCCAACGATTAAGATTAAAAGTGCAGGTAGCTTAGTCATACTAACTTAGGGATACTTAGTCATACTAACTTAGGATACTTATTTTAATGATACCAACAAAGTTTCTTAACCCGTTACTCCATAAATACCGCCTTTGCAAACAGAGAAGATCCAGGTCAGAAAAAACAAAAACAACAGATATTCGCTTAAGTCTAAGATATGTAAAATGTTTCAATAAACGTTTTTGAAAAACTATTGACCGACTGTCAAATAGCTTGAATGCTGATTAGTTTCTCGACATTTGGTCTGGTTCAAAACCTTTCCAAAAATACCAGCTAGTTCAAGATTAACGCATGGTTAAAATCACGCCAACACATACCAGACTATCGCGTTACATACTCTTAAAATAATACTTGTTAAAGCTTCAATGCCATAAAGAGCGCTGCATGATATAAATACAACATAGACTGTCTTAAGCGACCACCAAAAAGAGCGCTTATTATCGGTTTGCAAGGCAAATGGTAGCTTAATGCAGGTCAAAAGTAATGCAGAAGGAGCTTTCTCATTACTTTTGACCTGCATTAAGCACCGACATGCTTTTTAACACTCCTATAATATTCAACAAATGAATGGCCGCTTAAGTCAGGTTCTAATGTACTACAATATGTGCCCGGTTTTTTTAACATTGTATACATTTACGCAGATTTCGCATAATGAGGAGTTATAGTAATGGCTAGGAATTCTATCATCATCATCATCATCGTCGTCGTCGTTGTAGTCGGTGTCAATTCTCATCTTTTTGCAACAGTATGGATGTAACAGGACGGAAGATGAGGCCCATACTGATCTATCCAACTATCTCCTAGGTGATTTTAAGGAGTAGCAACAAGACAGGATTTGGTGGAGAAATATCAAATACAGTAAAAACAAACACCTCTAATGCGACCACCTAAAAGAGGAATACCTCTGGGTGATAGAGGCAGGTGGTAGCTTAATGCAGGACAAATGTAATACAGTATATAATTTCCTTTTGAAGTGTGTATCTGTATCAGTGTGGACATTGGAAAATACGGTGTGAAGCGAACAGTGACCCTGGTCAGGGAACCTATTCAGGAACTCTTTAATCTGATCTGGGACTACACTGTGTGCATGTGCCTCATTATAGGGACATAATTTAAAACATGGGGTTGCACTTATTTCTGTAAATGTCCCATCCTAAACAAGGTTCAAATGGTTTGTACTTTAAAAACAGGAAGATAGTCAAAATGTCACATCAAATTACTGGCCACAATTACTGAACATATTCTGATACATACAATGTACGTGTATGTCCAATTTGTATTCCAAATTGTCAAGAAATGACTAGGATGTGACAAAACACAGTCTCTTTACACTTATGTATACATCAAAACCTCTCTATAACGGCCACTAAATTACATCAAATATTTTGTGTTAAAGGCAGATGACTGCTTAAAGCAATGTGAAAGTAGAACAGAACGCACCTGTTGGAGCGTTCTGTTTTACTTTCACATTGCTTTAAGCAGCCACCTGCCCTAAATACCAACTAATTAACACAACTTAGTGGCCGTTATTGAGAGGTTTTACTGTACATGTATGTTAAACCCTTCACTGCATGAATATGTGTTTAAGAAATAATGATATCGTGAATATTTATTAGATTATTTGTTATAATAGAAGATAAACGCGAGAAAGTTTTGTCCATGGCAGATCTGTAGTATCATATCTATATTATTTTATAAACAAATACATGTAGAGCAGGCCCTGTTCAGACGGGTCATGTATGAGCCACCCGATCTGGGTCTACGCTGTTTGCAATGACGCAGAAAGGCGTTTTTATGGAGTAAATGGTTGACGTTTTACTTGAATAGTCCCCGTTATAAAACTTTCTAATTAATTTCAAATATGAAAATATAGAATAAGGCAAACGGCACAAGTTCAGTTCTGCAACATACACGCAAACAAAACAGACCCGGACTAAGGCAGCTCCTATACACGGACCGTCTGATCTGATCTGAGGGTGTTCGCAATGACGTCTGATCAGGGTTAGTTGTGATTGTTTATGAAATATTATAGATCGATTCTATGGTTTTTTGCCAATATCAAAGTATCTTGTATTCAAATGTCAGTATAAGCAAATAGCTAATAAGTATTCACGGTGGCATTATTTCTTACATGAATATTAAACATATAAAGGTTTAACCCTTTTCCTGTTCTATATTTATAACACACTACTGAATATGCATGGGCAAAAAAGTTATAATGAAATATGCAAGATGGAACATTGTCGTCATTTTAGAAACTAAAGAAACATGTATATCCAATTATTACAGCAGATCTGATCTGTTTGCAAGTGCGCGAAAATGCATTTATATGAAGGAAAGGGTTAAGTCACATCTCGGGAGAAGGGGGATGTTATCGGGTATTCTTATGAATACCAACACGATTGTGGTTGACTGAGAAATAACAAAACTCTGGATCGCCACTCTTATTATTTACAAGCTCTGCAATTGTAATTTGGCCACTGGTCAACAACTTTCGTATCAACTTGATACTTTCCGGAAATCTTCATCATCCGAAATTCGTCAAATGCTGTCCGAATGTGAATTGGCTATGTGTTTACAGCATATTGATTGGCCTGATTTGATACAGACACAAGGTCATGGGGGTTATTGATCAGACTGTCAATCACGGTAATTAATGCGCTTCACGTTTTTCGTATCTGTTCGGTTAACTCGTCACCACCTATGGAGTGTTTAATGGGATTACTTTTCTCTGCTTTTACATCATTGTGGTCTGTATTTTCTTGATCAATAAAGTTCGACACCTCCATGTATCCACCACAACAGAGTGCTATGTGGCCCGCCTAGCTGCGTAATATTGTACTTTACTGAGCTCATTCCCTCATAGGCTATTTTCAGACCCAACTTCTTTGAATAAATCAACCGAAAAGGAGCATTTACTAGAGAAAAGGGGAAAATAGAATTGGGTAGTTTGAAAACCATTTTGATAAATATAGCATTTGCATTTTGAAGGGGACTATAGGCTTGCACTCTGTCCGTCCGTCTATTAGTCCATACATGATGTACTCAACTAGATACACCCTTAAATTTACCTTCATATTTTAATATTTTTGAAATACATTTTCAAGTATTTGCAAACAGAGAAGACCCAGATCAGACGGCTCCTATTGGAACTTCTGCAACTTCTGTCTGAGTCAAAATGTCCTGTGTCTGTGTCATTAAAAAAAATAAATCTAACGAATATTAATGGTATCATTATTTCTCACATGGATATTCAACTGGGAAAGGGTTAAGGGCAACCCACCTACAGTATAACGCTCTCAAATAAGCTTTCTTGAACACTTGCACCCTGCACCTAGCATACAGCTGACTAAAATTAACACTTTCCCTCATATAAATGAATTCTCATGCACTTGCAAATACAGTAGACCAAGAACAGACGGCTCCTTACTACATGAACCAATGACTACACGGATCGACTCTGCTCCTAAACCATTATAATGTGTGCATATAACCATGTCCTCAGATCTAGATCAGAGACGGCTCCTGATTGTCTTGTGTCATCTAATTAGTTACTTTTATTTTAACGCTTTTTTGGGTGAGTGTGTGATTACTTAAGTAATAATAAGTATTTAGTTTCCCATTCCTTTCTTCAAATACTTTGCTTTACATACATACCTCTGATCTAGGGTTACACCGTTTTCAACTGCCAGAACTTTCCGCATTACAAGTATTAGAGTAATGTCGTGTATTGTTGGGTTTATACATTCAACCACTTGCACTTGCTACTAAAGTACAAATTTGTTTATTTCAAAAACACCAGTACAGTATCACAAAATCCGAATGTAAAGCATTTGCTATCTGTAAGTGTTAAACCTAGTCATCGCTTGACATTTTGAATGTTGAGTTCTGGGTCTACTTTTCACTACGTTTTCGAATCAGATAATAACAATACGTCGTGGAGAAACGGAGACAAAACGAGAGAAGAGGAGGGGACAAAGACAGACGAGAGTGGGAGAGTAAAATAGAGAGAGAGGGAAGGTTAAGTGATACACTAAAGTGTCCTCATCCCCCTAAGTATTC
Organism: Azorinus chamasolen; assembly: GCA_963576725.1. Taxonomy (NCBI): domain Eukaryota; kingdom Metazoa; phylum Mollusca; class Bivalvia; order Cardiida; family Solecurtidae; genus Azorinus; species Azorinus chamasolen. The sequence continues at coordinate 6,837,978 of OY755253.1, read as the reverse complement.
GGTCACCCAAACTCTCATCCAGCAAAAATTTTGATAACTCTGAATTAAACTAACATGTACATATAGTAGCAAGAAGTATAGAACCCGCTCTTGCAGGAGACCCCGATTGTTTTTTATGAAGATTTGATACGGGTCTGCACTATTTGTCTAAGTACTTGGGGCAACAATACGTGAGGCAGATGTTTATGCTACCACACTTAGTGTCTTGAAGCCAGTCTTTTAGCTGGGCTATCCATCATTAAAACATATTTTGAGTGCAGGCAGGCAAGTGCCTTATTACAGTGTACACACAGCATATGGTATCAGTCCTGCCATCTTACTATATTTACATGCACGCTCAGGGAAAGTGTTTTCGTTAACCTTTAGCAAGCTGAGCAAATGCTTCGTCCTAAGAAAACGTCTTCTCCTTCAGCTTTCGAAACAGATATTCTTCCATCATTTTCAAATATATGAACAGTTTGGATCTTGATGAGGTGCCGAGTTGCACGATGTCTTGCCTACACTCAATATGTTTATAAATGTATTAGCTGATACGCTCGTGGCATGCTAACGGCTTAGCGCTTTCCCTGTTCATTATTCATGTAAGAAATAATGCCACCATGGATATTTATAAGCTGAGTTGCTATATTGTGAACTTTCAAGGAATCAGATCCCTATAATGTCAAAAACAAACAAAGCAGACCCTGATCAAACGAAGGAGCCGTCTGATCTGTGTCTACTTTGTTTGCAAATGCGTGAAAAGGCGTTTATATGAAGGAAAGCGTAACACAGCAGGGCGTAACACTCATGTCAAACTAGAGTAGGACAGACGTCTAATACATGGGGTAATTAATTTCACCAAAGTTGTAAACGTTCTTTACCCTATGCGAATTAATGAGTTCCTCAACTAAGACGGAATTAGTAAATTTGGCTAGATTTATAAAGGAATCTTTAGAAATTCGGAAGAATGCGTTAAATGCTCAGTGAGTCTGAGTTTATCTTAAACATCGGTTTATGATAATTATACTTGTATTGCATTTAGGCTATAGTTTGATCCTATATATGATATATTGTGTTAGAAATTTTGACTATTTATTTGAAGTATAGTAGTGGGTAAATTGCGATAGAAGTTGTGTGTATGAGTGAGAGAATGAGTGTGGTGGGTGGATGATAGGGGGCGAGGATGGGATGAGTGATGAGTGGTAGTGTGACCAAAATGACATTATTGAATTGTGTTGCAACAAGTACTTGTGTACACGTTGAAAAGAATAAAGTATATCTGTATGTCTGTCTGTCTGTCTGTGTTCATGCAAGAAACTATGACTAAAAAGTAATTAAAAGCATTTTTATAATGGTATAATAACACAGGGATTAAAATGTCAAAAACAGCCCCCACACCCCAACACACACACACCGCTGAAAGAGAAATGAACAATAATCATAGTAATCAAATATAGTACGGTATAACCTCTTTATAACGACCACTAAAGTGTGTTAATTAGTAGGTAATTTGGACAAATGGTTGCTTAAAGCAAGGCGAAAGTAAAACAGAACGCTCCTATAGGAGCGTTCTGTTTTTCTTTCACCTTGCTTTAAGCATCCACATGCCTTTAACGCAACATACTTGATGTAATTTAGTGGCCGTTATAGAGAGGTTTTACTGTAGTATGGACAGACGTAAGATGATCTGACTACAGTAAATCCACTCCAAACCGGAAGTTAAAGTCAGTATCAATGCCCTAACTTCATGCGGGAAATGTAATGTAGAAAGCTTCAATGGGAGCTTTCTGCATAACCTTCAAGCTGCATTAAGGGGATCTACCTAAAACGATCTAATTCTTCTTTGCTGAAATTCCAATTTAGAAGGGGTTACTATAAATGCCGAGGATATTGACAAGCTGTGTTAGATTCTACCGAGTGTCCATAACATAGGGTTTTGTACAGTAGACCATGTCTAAAGCGATCTAATATTGATTGACACAGGAATATTAAAAAAGCAGGTGGTTGCTTAATACAGGTCCTGTGTCCAATCAACTGTACACCTCTACTGTACACCTCTACTGTACACTATCAATTGATAAGGAAGAAACTTCTGTCCGAAAACAATGTCTGCTTTTAAAAATAATGTTCCCAAAACTTTTATCAGTCAAATAACTTGGATCCTGGCCCGAGGTTATATTAAACCATTTGTGTTCCTCTGAACTCATTCTCAAACATAGTATTGTCAGATTCTGAGTAAACTCAAAACCTACTCAATCACAGAAATTTTATGACCTCGGGACCTTGTGAGATGCCGATTTATGCGCCGACTAAAACCAGTCATTCAGATCAAAAACACCAGAGTATCGTAAGCTTGCCTCTCACTTCATTGGCTAGGAAATGGTTTAAAAGTAAAACTTATACGAGTTTATAAAATATACCTTACCTAGTAGAAAGAGGAGTAGTAATAATCCTTTCATATTTGCATTACAGAACTTCAAACCGACTTTACACGCTCATTAAATCGCACACACAGTAGCAAGTTATGGCTGTGTTCACCCGAGCTGGTAATCCAGTAAACTGATCAGTCTCGTAACTTTAAATCCGCTCTTTCAAAATATTTGTTAATCTTTTGACCATCAAGTCCTTTAACAACCCTCCGATCTAACAACTTTTCTTTTCGTTTAGTACAGTACTTCTTCACGGTCCGCTGACAGTGCACCGCTAAAGTCGTTTCATCTATGTCAGTACACACACTATCACCAAATGTAAGCCACACGGTAGCTTAATTAAACACGCGTGTTAGTTCCTCTATGGAATTCCTCCTTCCTTGGAACCCTCGGTGCCAAAATGTACGATTCCGCGCATGCACAGGTAATAAGCGAATGTACATGAAAGCAACACTCCTTCCCAGTCCGTTATGAGTTTTTCACCTATCCCTCAGTAATGTACCTATCTGTATATCTACAGTATACGCATACTTTACGGTGAGATGTGTTTTTAACTACGAAATTGTTAGTGAACTGGGAGTTTATATGCGATCGAAGTGTACCCGATTTTCGACACGGTCGATGACTCAGAATTTTCGCTTTGAATATCGATACATTGTATTAAATGAAAAACGGAAATTTCATTCTTTTTCCCACAAAGGCGCTTTACACATTGCACATGTACTTGTCTCCTTATTGACATTATTAAGATTCCTATGGTTTTCTCACATAATGCAGACATAACCGTGTGTCCCTTTAAGGATAGCTAGGTTACAGACTAGAAACAGTATAGCCCCAGATCAGAAAGTACGTATTATTTGCTTAAAACATTATTTCCCAAACTGCACGCGATATCAAAGATTTCTTGCAGAAACAAACATCAAAATAGAAATGGTGTACATTAAACCCTCTCTATAATGACCACTAAACTGTGTTAATTAGTTGGTATTTAAGGCAGGTGGCTGCTTAAAGCAAGGTGAAAGTAAAACAGAACGCTCCTAAAGTGCTGTGATATCGAATATGTCATAGAGTGTCGATAAATGATGACATGGTGATTATGATGATGGTCGATGATAACGATGATGATGATGATGATAAAAATGATGAATCATATCAAGAAGACGTTTTAGCTTATCCCCCCTTTAAAACACAGCGTATATATGGAAGCCCTGTCATCTTTTTGGTTCCGACCTGAAGGGATAATTATTGGCCAATGATAAACCAGAAACATCTTCAACGACAGGGAAGCTTCTCAGGGACGAGTTCAATACGAAATACAGACTAAGGCATGAAGCATTTTCCCTGTTGAATATTCATGTAGGAAATAAAGATATCATGAATATTTGTTAGCTCATTTTTTACATAATTATAGCATATACATGTATGTACAAGGTTTTCTCTCTTTTGTTGGTATTGGTAGAAACTGTAGCGTCAGACCTCTGATAATTTCACGTGCAAACAGTGTAGACCCCTCCTACAGAAGCCGTCTCACGGTCTGGTCTGGCTGGATCTACTCTGTTTGCAAATACGGATGGAAAGGCGTTTATATAAAGGAAATGGTCAAATTAAACGGGCTACAAAACACTTGGTCCAATGGGTCAATATGACATAGGTATGTAAAATACTACGGTATGTAAACAAAGTAAACTATATATTGCCAAAATACTCACCTGGTTATATAAGAATTTGTAAAGACTTTTACAAATACAGTGAAATCACTCTAAACCGAGCTTATGTGGAGAATATTTCGGTCCTAAAAAGGACAACTCTCTGGTGAGAAAGTTTGATTTTTACGATATTGTTGTTTTTGTTGGGTTTGGAGTATTTTCAAGTGTATTCGGTTTTATTCTGTTGTTGTTGTTTTTGTTTTGCTGTTGTTGTTCGTGGTTTTTCTCAGGGGTAGAAGACTGGACGTTAGAGAAGTTTTAATTAATACGTTCACACAGGCAATGTATGATTCTAAAAGCATCATCTAGCCTATTAACCTACATTGATGGTAAATAAGAAGCTACTCGAACAAATGATAACAAGATTAATTTTACTCCAGTGATGTGTCCTTATACAATAACAATGTATGTACAATGTTTAAATGACGCGACCAAGTAGTGGATAGATACGGGTTCTTTAGAATAAAATGGCTGCTTAAGACAGAAGGAAAACGGTGCAGAACACCCCACCACTTACAGTGTACAGAAATACTTCTATAATGCCTGACGATATCAGTTTTAATTCTTGTCTTGCTTAACCCTCAACTCCATTAAATGCGTCCTTCTACGCCGTTTGCAAACGGAGTAGAATCAGATCAGACTGCTCCTGTTGGAACCCTCTAAACAGGATCTACTCTGTTTGCTTATGAAATTTAGACATGACTGTTTCGCTTCCACCATGGTCGACAGTCCCTCTGTGCATAATTATGCCATTATAAAAATGAATCAAATTTATATCTATGACGGCGTTATTTCCTTCATGAATATTCATGGAGTAGAATGTTTTCAAAGTCAGATGATAGCTTTAAGACAGGTGGCAGCTCAATGCAGTCATGGGTTGAAACAACTTTTGCTAAAATCCTAATCAGCTGCGTGTTTACTTACCCCTCCCCCCCCCCCCCCCAACCCGATTCACCCAAGCTTTTAAGACATTTTACTCGGTGTCTCATCTGGATTAATTTAAACAATATTTTATTCAGAGAAAAGGATTGGGTTATCTGGATTATGTTATGTTATTAACCCTTTCCCTGTTCTATATTTAGGCCAAATTTCAATACCTGCTGAATATTCATTAACAAACTAGTTATAAAGAAATATGGAAGGTAGAACGTTGCAGACATTTTAGAAAGCAATGAAATAGATCTATTAAATTATACTAGCAAACAGAGTAGACCCTGATCAGACGGCTCCTCTAGGAGCCGTCTGATCTGGGTCTACTCTGTTTGCAAATGCGTGAAAACACGTTTATATGAGGGAAAGGGTTAAAGCTGCTTGCGATGCAAATCATGTCACGCTTTGGGTGATAAGGGGTAACCATGCTTGTTCGCTGCAATGAGTTACTTAAATGTGCAAATTGCTGATAAATATTATGTTATGTTCTGTTCTATTCATCATTGTTGGTTGTAGGGAGGATCTACCGTGTATTTCTCATCCAACATTTTCACAGCTGGACAGTTTTATAACCAGCTTTTACCTATTCAGGCGTGTACGCAAGAAAATCATGCCGATCGATACAGGAAGTTATCGATCAGGTTGATATTGGTGGGATAAACACACACTGCACAATAAATATAATTATACAGTAATTTTAATTGACGCATTGTCCCACTGCAGTGCAACTTCATAAGAGCGGAAACTTAACACTTTACTCCATAAATATACGCCTTAACTGATATGCATGACGTAATTATTTCTTACATGAATATTCATGGAGTAGAAGGTTAACACTTATTTTATGAACAAGTATATGTGCGTAAGAAATATGAACATCGTGCATAGTATTTAGCTGACGTTTTATAATGTTATAGGAACAAAGATATTTTGGTTCATGACAGAAACTAGAATCTGATCTATATAATTTCATAAGCAAACATTATAGACCCTGATCAGACGGCTCCTAAAGAAGCCGTCTGATCTAGGTCTACTCTGTTTGCAAAGGTGTGAAACAGGCGTCTTTATCCGGGAAAAAAGGTTCATAGATATACTGTACTATGACAGTACAACTTCCATAGAGCGACTAATTAATTAATTAATTAATTAACCCTTTCCTCCATAAATACGCATTTCTATGCCTCTTTAAATTAAAAGTCACTTTATGAAACCATTGTGATAAATCAAAGACCTATGATAACACATGTTATCATAGGTCTTTGGATAAATAGAGCATTTGCTCCTATAGGAGCAAATGCTCTATTTATCACAATGGTTTCAAACTACAAAATTCTAAACTTTTCCTTTTCTCTAGTTAATGCTCCTTTTCGGTAGATTTATTCAAAGTGGTTGGATCTAAAAATAGCCTAGGAGGGAAAGGGTTAACACGATGTCTTTATCACCAGGTGAGCGCTGAATGCAAAACAGATCAGCAAAATGATAATCACTCATAAAAACTCGTATAACTACGTGGTGTAACTACGTGAAACGGTGTGAACACAAATATTTCCTAGCAAATCGCGTATAAATAATATCATTGATATCAGCAAGTCCGTCTCGAAGACTTTTAGAACTAGTTTACAGTATGTACACTACTTAAAACAATGATTCACCTTGTAACCCTTTATACCTCATGAATATTCCTGTACGAAATAATGACATCATGGATATTAAGAAGCTGAAGTTTATTAATGGCAATATGTACAAGGATCTTTTTTATATCATGACAGAGTATAATCGTATCTGTATGATTTCATAAGCCAGTACTATGATCAGACAAGATCCGTCTAGTAAGTGTCTACTCTGTTTTCAATCACGTCGAAAGTCTTCCCTGGCGGATAAAGATGTCACCCATTCAAATATCACTTTCTAAGTGAACATGTCCATATATTATATATTAATCAATCTGATCTTCATTATAAGGATTGTTTCTTCAATAATTCATTTTTTCGATGCGACCATTGGAAAATAATTTGTCGAGCAAGCTGAGCAGACCTTGATCAGATCATTCGGTGGTTCATCTCATCTGTTTTTATTACTTTTTAACAATGTCCATTTTAATGGACACTAGATTGCGGGTAAGGTACCAACATATGTCACTTTGTGAAACCATTGTGACAAATAGAGCTTTTGCTCCTATAGGAGCAAGTGCTCTATTTATCACAATGGTTTCAAACTACACAATTCTAAAATTGTCCTTTTCTCTAGTAATGCTCCTTTTCGGTAGATTTATTCAAAGAGATTGTATCTAAAAATAGCCCATGAGGTAATGGGTTATAAAAGAGAAAAGAAATACAAACGCGTAACTGTCAACACCATGCCGCTGAAATGTTCTAAGTTATGAGAAACGAGTGTACTGGCATCTGCACCAGTGTAGACTCAGATCATGGGGATCCAAGAGACAGGGTCTGCAATGTTTGTAATTAACAAAACGTTATCACTTAGGGTTATCCTGCTTATAAAACGACTTTTGTTGCAATTTTCACATACATAAACTACTGTATATTGAGAGATTTTTAAGCAGCTCGGGCCCCGGTGAGACTGTGGAGTTACTAAACGTCCCATCTGGACCTGCATGTGGGTCTGAGATGTTTGCTCCGTATATTTGACTCCTTTGCAAACAGAGTAGACCCAGATCAAACGGCTCCTGTAGGCTTATGATATAATATAGCCATGGTTACACAGTTGCCACTATGACCAAACCTTCCTGCGCCCATGTACAATATAAAACAATATATAATCTATTAAAATCCATGATGTCATTTTTTACATGAATATTTGAATATTCTTGGAATAAAGGCTTTTAAGCAGTGTAAGGCGTGGTCTTCAGCATTCTGAAGTTTAGTCTGTTTGTATTGTAGTCTAACCCCTAACTGTCTGCAATCCTATTTTGTTTAAACATTTCGGTACAATGGAGATTTGAGACAGATAAATGCAAATTTCAAAGGAATAAACTGAAAATCCAGAACTAAAAAAGCGAAGTCCCAGACCAGACACAGCCTTGAAAAGGGCAGTGTCTGATATGGGACTGAACTATTTGCTCAACCATTTCGCCAACTTACACATTCTTCCAATTCTATTTAAAATACATTAAGGCCAATCTAAAGCATTACGTTGAAATTGGTATCAATACCGATCTTTAGACAGATGACAACTTAATTGAGGGTGAAAGTCATAACGGAAAGCTCTAAAAAGCTCCAAAAGGAGCGTACTGCATTACTATCGTCCTGCATTATTCAGCCACCTGTCTGAAAAATCTAAATTCTTCTTTGTTAAAAGTCCGGTTTAGGGGACGCGGTGTTACTGTAAATAACTAGAAAGCTGAACTATCGTTTCATCTGAATCTGAACTACCTATCAAAATCCCACACACTATACGTGCTAAAGGCCGACACGAGCGTCTTATCCGTGACACCCCCACTTCGTAAAAATGGACCAAACTGTGTTGGCACCGAAATTGATCGTTGTCCAAAAATAGCAAGAAACATAGAAATATGAGCCTGCAGCTTTAGAGGCTGAAGTGCAGTGCGTAATTTACACGTCGTTTAGAAATTCAACAGTTGTTCAGATTTTATCTAGTCAGCAGAATATGCAATATGTATTTTAACATTAAGGGCGCCATTGACGTTTCCGTGATTAATTTGGAATCAGATGAAACGCCGAGTAACTCGGCGAGTAACTCGGCGTTTCACCATGATCCAAACTGTTTGATATTCGGATAGAATAGTGCAGAAAAAAGACAACATGACTTACATACATGCAGTAGAACCTGTCTTAACCTTCTCTTGCTAAATTTTAAAATACAATTCTCCTACTTTACCCATGCCCTGTTGTATAATTACATAATATATCTTCACTCTGTACAAGTATTTCGCAGTGCAATCACCGCTGTGGAGTGCACTGGTTGCACAATCAACTTGTAAATAGTGCAGACCCTGATGAGACAGCTCCTGCAGGAGCTGTCTCATCTGGGTCTTCACTATTTACAGGTAGGTATATTGACGCTAATAGCAAGCGAAGGGTTAAGAAGATGTCCAATTATAGGTCTATAAGGCAGGTGGTAGCTTAATGTAACACTCTGCTTGTTAAGATTACTGTGCCCAATCAATATAAGGTCACTTAAGACAGGTTCTATTGTATATATTTCGTTTGTCTCAGAATTGAAACAATTGCAAACAGTTTGGATCCAGATGAGAGGCCGGGTAACCTCTACGTCTGATCAAGATCCAAATAGTGTGATACTCAAATTGTTTAGTGAAGAAAGAAAAGTTTAAATGAATACAGTAGAAACTGTCTCAAGCGACCATCAACAAGAGGTTTAATAATGAGTCTGTTAGGCTAGTGGTAGCTTAATGCAGGTCAAGAGTAATACCCAAAGCTCCTGCAGGAACGTACTGAATCACGTTTGTCATGTAATAAGCAATCAGTTGTTGTTTTATCCCCCTATGTTCAATATATGAATGGCCGCTTAAAGACATTCCCTTGGCCGGCTTGGGTCTTTACAGCTAACCTGTGAAAAAGCATGCGGCACATGGTAAGAGCTTTAGCAGTCTGCCTGTCAAGAACCACTGGAGCGTTCCATGTGAGGCCCGTCTCTTACATTTGATGATTTGGAAATGATTAGATTGTCACTAATGCAGTATATGTTTTTATTTTTTATTATGCTCCCTGAAACTATGAGAAGGAGCATATAGGCCCCGCTTTGTCCGTTCGGCCTGTGAATGTCTTCTAAAGTGCTCAACCTACATTCATGACACTCCACATACAAATATATCCCATTGAGATCAAGTGCAGGGTGCAGGGGTTAAATTATAACTTTCTGAGCAGTATTTACATATTCTGATAGACCTTGTTGGGAGAAAAGGCAGCTGTGTCCAAGGATAATAACTCTATGGGACATCTCTTTTGGAAGTACATGTATTGCCCTATGTAATCTGTCTTTTTTTTCACTGAAAGTACTTGACCCACACTAACGAAAAATCATATTTCAGCAATTCTTTACCGAGAGATGCTGTGAGAACGGGTGATTACTCTATTTGCAGTGTTTCTTGAGTTAAAGTGAGCTATTGTGTTTGCCATGTGTCCCGGTCTGTCGCCGTCTGTCGTCATTTATTTTAAAGAACTTCTTGGAAACGGCAGGGCCAATTTCATCAAAACCTCAAAGGATTATTACTTGTTGGTTCATCTGTCAGCTTTTCTTCAAATATAAGCCATCCAATCGAAAGTGTTGTTGCTATGGCAACTGATTGAACACAAATAAAAATCTTCTTGTGAAAAGTATCAGAATGACAGAATTGTAAATAATTTTACACCAATGATCTATGGAAGACCATTTATCATGTTATTTTTATCAAATATAACTTTCCTACCCTAAAAAACATGACCGCCAGTGTATGGGGCAGAATTCTTTTATATGAACTTTTCCTAGCTTAAAAGCATTGCCGTTAAACATGACCGCCACACACACACACACAGTGGAGAAAACGTTATTCTTTCCCATTAAACGCGTTTATGCTAAAACAATTATTTCCATTGCAAACAGTTAGGAGCCAGATCAGACGCCTGGTAACCCGGCGTCTGATCAGGCTCCAAACGGTTTGCCACTCAGATAAAAAATATCTTGAGATATTTCAACAAGGTGTATTTTTCTACATTTTACTTCAATGCATTTGCGTATAGATACGTTTAAACGGGAAATGATAACGTTTTCTCCACTGTACAAACAAACATGGCATGTATATATGAACGCCAGCTCTACAAGACAAAATTGAATTCTCAGCTTTAATTAGGGCGCCTTTGAACATATTATAGCTCTCCTCCACTGCAGGTTAAATGGATTCTACTGCAGGCCAAATGTCCAGAGTTTTATCTCTGATATACATAAGCGCTCAGGTTTTTTAATGTATTTAATCCTTATAAAATATTCATCTGCTAAATTGCTTGTCTGCTTCAAATGTGAAAGTGCTTCATAGTTTGTAAAGATTTGTGAAAATGTTGTCTGTCAAATAGCTTGGATCCAGATAAGATGCCGGGTTACTTGACGTCTCATCTGGATCCAACCTGTTTGCATATGACCCTTTGTTTGTTAGTGGTAGGCGTCTTAAGGGTTGAACTTCTATTGGGTTCTGACCAACAATGGTCTTTTCAGTGTGTTCCCCTTGACTAATTGTATGTCAGGGCCTCTCTAGACAGAATGAGACGGCTTGCCATATTTTGCACACTTGTATCATGCTTTTACTGTTACTTTCACGCCTATTGAGAACAATGGGGGGGGGGGGGGGAATCATTGAATGGACCTGGGTAATGTCTTTAAGACAGAATCTATTGTATACATATTTCATTTTCTTTCAGAGCTGGAGTTTGAGCGTGGTGCTTGGTCCACGTATGTGTGTTTCTTCCTCATTGAACTTGTCTTTTGAACGCATTAATTGCGTTTGTGAAATAAACGTCGTGAAAAACTTTAATACCAATTAATATTTAGTTGATCCAGACCAAAGAGCTGCTACAGAAGCGCTCTAATCTGGTTCTACTCTGTCTATACTTATTTCTGTAGTCTCCAAGCATACTCGACTTTACTTTTCCTTCATATAAACGCAATTTCACGAATTTGCAAACAGAGTAGACCCCGATCAGACGGCTCCTATAGAAGCCGTCTGATCAGGGTCTGCTCTGTTTCCTAATGGAAATGTTTCTTTACTTTCTAACATGGCGAAATTGTTTCACCTTCCATATTTCGTTATAACTATTTTTTCCATGGATATTCAGTAGGTATTGAAAATACACATAGAACAGGGAAAGGGTTAAAAGCACTAAATGAATATATACGACACAGCGAGTTTAATGAATAATTGAGTGATTAATCCTTTAAATGCTGAATTTACAAAATGGGACAGTCCGTTATTTCGTGGTAGAATTCATTCAATACGGAGTAAGTATATTTACATGACGATTTTGAGTGAAAAACAGTGCAGACACGAATTTAAAAGGTTACTCCAGAATTCCCATTGTTTAGTTCTACACTGTCAGTTGCAAATTCCGGCATTAGTTTATTCGTTTTTCGTATCAACCTTACCACCATGCTAAGCGCGCTCTGGCTGTCATGTAAAACAGACAGGATCCAGATTAGACACAGAGTAACTCGGTCTGTCATTAGGATCCAAGGCGTATGACACCAGGTCAATAATTTCTTAAAACTAAAAATTGAACGAATCGGTGTAAGTAGAAAATTGCAAAAGATCAGATTTTAACCCTTTCAGCGCAAACTTTCTAATTGTCGTCTGCAATCCAAGTTTGTTAAATCATTCAGTAAAATAAGTGTAAATTTCAAAGGAACAAAGCAAATATATAGAAATGGAGATTGAGACAAATAGTGAAGTCCCTGATCAGACGCCGCCTTGAAAAGGCGGCGTCTGATATGGGACTGCACTATTTGTCGTGGTGCATTTATGCGACTGCGGCGGTGAAAGGGTTAAACAAATGTTTTCACCAGAGTAAAGATAGAAGGGTTAACCGTGTGATTGATGTATTATATTGGCTTGCCAACTGTTCTAGGACGATGATCAATTGTAAGACCATAAACCTACAGAGAAATAATGCATTTTATGTTTTCTGTGACAACATTGTTTTGAAAACCAGAACGCTCCTTCCGCTTATAGTTCATTTCCAACGATATTTGAACCGTCTTACATACCATAGAGCTCTAACACTAGTCATGGTAGCAGGCAAATTTCCCCTTTCACTGTTAAGCATTTAAACACACTGTCCCCTAGTGATGCATTTTGCGCATCTATAAAAGTCACTTTATGAAACCAATGTGGAGCAAATGCTCTATATATCACAATGGTTTCAAACTACAAAGTTTTATTTTTCCTTTCCTCTAGTTAATGCTCCTTTTCGGTAGATACTTTCAAAGAGGTTTGGTCTAAAAATAGCCTAGGAGAGCATCTCATTAATATTCATGGACAGAATCAATACAATGGAACATGGTCAAGGAATTGTATCATCACGGCGGAAACTGTTAAATCAAATTTATAAAAGCCCATATGCAAACAGAGCAGATCCTGATCAGACGGCTCCTGTTGTATCAAAAGTAGGCTTTCAAATTGAACCTTTTTATAATAACATTAAACAATTATGGAAAAGCTAACATATATTCTTTGAATGCTATATAATTATCCAAAGTGGAATGGCCCATCGATAGTGCCGATTCAGTATGAAAGCCTAAGATTTGCTGCAAAATTCTAGATGACAGACTGTGTAGACAGTGATCACAGACCCTCTTGGTCAACACGGTTTGCTAATGCCAGTACACTCCAATACCGCATGTACAAAATACTCAAAACGAAGTGAAACATGGGAGCAGGCTGGGTACTATTGGAAATACTCGTCTAATTCCGACAATACTTTAGAGGACATCGCCGAAGGGTTTGCTAAAAAAGTTTTATCGCAAGAATTACACGCACAATAACAGATCTAACCGCACCGGCATAAGTGATTACATTAAATTACCTGACACATACAGTGAAATAAATAGCCATAAAATTAAACATAGGCGGCGGTCAAATTACAAGGTAGCGCAGATTTATAACAAAACAGTGACTGTTGTCTGATATAAAACAGGTAGTTGGGAAAATGTAGAAGCAGGTATACATGTATTGTAGTCTTGCCATAGGGATATTAGTAACCCTTCGCTTGCTATTCACGTCAATATACCTACCTGTAAATAGTGAAGACCCAGATGAGACAGCTCCTGCAGGAGCTGTCTCATCAGGGTCTGCACTATTTATAAGTTGATTGTGCAACCAGTGCACTCCACAGCAGTGATTGCACTGAGAAATAGATTGTAGACAGTGAAGATATATGTAATTATACAACAGGGCATGGGTAAAGAAGGAGAAATGTAATTCAGCAAGAGAAGGGTAAACCATTTACCACACTATTGCGCCTTTTAACCATTTCCTGTTGAATATTTATGTAAGGAATAATGACGACACCGTGAACATTTACTAACTGATTTTATACGATGGTATATGTACACATGGTGTTTGGACTCGGACAGAAACTGTAGAATCATACAGTTGAACTTCGATATCTCGAACTCGGATAACTCGAACTTCGGGATAACTCGAACAAAAATTTCAGTCTTTCCAAAACTTACAATACAGAACTGCTCTAAAATGTATCGCTACAGATGTCTAGAAACACACGTGGCAGCTTAATACATGTCTAAAGTAATATTGAAAGCTCCTATAGGAGCTTTCAGCATTACTTTAGACCTTTATTAAGCTATGGTGTTGACAAATCGTTCAAATTAGAAATCGGATGACTCGAACTTCTGTTATCTCGAACTAATTTGTACAGTCCCTAGAAGTTCGAGTTATCGATGTTCAACTGTATCTATATTATACCATAACAAACAATGCAGATCCCGATCAGACTGCTGTTGCAAATGCGTGAAAAGCATTTATATGAAGGAAAGGATTAACCCATTCTGGTTGAATATTCACGTAAAAATACTAACCAGATGAGTATTAATTTGCTGATGTTTGACAATGGCATATGTACCCATATTTGGGGCACTGTACCCTGTACACTGTAGAGTCAGATCTGTTATAATTAGTAAACAGAGCAGACCTGATCAGACGGGCCCGTACGTCTACTCTGCTTGTAAACGCGTGAATACGTGTTTGTATTAGGGACGCGTTTGTATTGGGGGAACGGGTTAATGCCTTTTCAAACAGGGTAGACCCAGAACAGACGGATACTGTAGGAGACGTATAATTGGGGCCTGCTATGTTTGCTTATGGAATAATATACATGTGCATCTGATTCTACAGTTTTGCCAGAGGCAAAATGCCATGTGCTCAGTGCCGTTATAACAAAATCATGTAATTAATATTCTTGGTATCATTATTTCTTTCATGAATATTCATGGATGGAGTAAATTCAAGATATGGGTGAACGCAAACCGTTCTCATCTCGTCTCTCCTTTTCTGCCTCGTTCACGGCATTGTCTTGTGCCAGATGTATCGCCTGTTACAATGTTTGTTTCAATCTCCCTCCTTCTCCCACACATAATCACAGTATCACACAGTATGGATACTGATGAGACAACTAGTTTCACATACCAAACAGACAAGACAAATGGACGTCCTATAAGCACAGGCGTCGGCTACTGGTTGTCAAACAAGCTTGGTAAATAGCTTATGTCAACATCCAGCCCCTCGGGCTAAGGTTTTATAAACACACCTTATGCTTTTACGTTTTAACCCTTCTCGTGTTATATGCACTTTGCAAACAGCTTGCACGTTTTAATGCTGGTAGAAAGTGTTGAGTCATTCATGAGCAACCAAAAACAGACCCTGATCAGACGGTCCCTGTAGGGACCGTCTGATTTGGGTTTATTCTGTTTGCAAATGCGTGAAAAGATGTTTATATGAAGGAAAGGGTTAAGCCAGGTGGTAACTTTAACCAACTCCTTCCTACTGACGCATTATGGTGCCTCTGTAAATGGCATTTATTGAAATCATTGTGATAGATGTATACAGGATCTTTTGACTCGGACAAATCACATTGTTTTCAAAGGTATACAATTCTAAAACAAACCTTTTCACTATAGTACATGCTCCTTTTCAGTAGATTTAATCAAAGAGGTTGTTTCTAAAAGTAGTCTAAGAGGGGGTGGGTTAATACAGGAGGCAGTTTTATGCAGGCATCCCACCGGGTCAAAAACAATTTGTCTGTCTGATTTTTTTTGTTTTGATTTTTTGTTTTTTGAATAAAGATCTATATCGAAAATTGACAAAGAAAAAATAACCCCTTACTCCATAGATAAACCTAAGAAAGCCCTTGCAAAAAGAGTAGATTAGGGTCTGCTCTGTTTGCTTATGATATGATATAGACCTCATAGTACGGTTTCTCTCATGAAAAAAATATATTTCATTGTGCCATTATAATAGTAGAGTTAGACAATATTCATGGCGTCATTTTTTCTTGTCTGAATCTTCAAGGAGTAAAATACACAGTAGCACCTCTCTAAACCGGACCTTTAACTCTTCGCTTGCTATTCACGTCAATATACCTACCTGTAAATAGTGAAGACCCAGATGAGACAGCTTCTGCAGGAGCTGTCTCATCAGGGTCTGCACTATTTACAAGTTGATTGTGCAACCAGTGCACTCCACAGCAGTGATTGCACAGCGAAATACTTGTACACAGTGAAGATATATGTAATTATACAACAGGGCATTGGTAAAGAAGGAGAACTGTATTTTAAAATTCAGCAAGCGAAGAGTTAAATCAGTATTAATGCCGGTCTGTAAGAAAGGTCGCTGCTTAATGTAGGACGAGAGTCATTCAGAAAACACATCTAGGATTTTCGGCACGAGTTTCATCCTGCATTAAGCTGCCACCTGCCTAAAAAAATATCTAAATTCTTCTTCACTAAGCGCCCGGTTCGTAGGGGATTTATTATTTAAGCGAAGCATTTCCTCAATTGCCTGTTATCTCCTAGGTCGCCTGGTTAAGGAGTACTTTTAAAAGTGCATAAATATTTTCCCTATGTACTTTATTGTGATAAAGCATGGTACAGTAAACACCCTCTAAAACCAGACGTTCATTTTGGTATACAGGTCAGTCTTATAGACAGGTGGCAGCTAAATGCAGAGTGAAACACGTCGAGAAAACCCATCTAGGAGAATTCTGCATTTAGCAACCACCTGCCTAACAGTATCTAACTCTTCTCTACTAGAATTCCAGTTTTGATGAGATTTACTGTATACAGTAAAACCACTCTATAACGACCTCTAAATTATATCAAGTATTTTGTGTTAAAGACAGGTGGCTGTTTAAAGCAAGATGAAAGTAAAACAGAATGCTCCTATAGGAGCGTTCTGTTTTACTTTCACCTTGCTTTAAGCAGCCACCTGCCCTAAATACCAACTAATTAACATAATTTAGTGGTTGTTATAGAGAGGTTTTACTGTACTTGCAGCTGTCTTGGTATTTATTGTAGTTTGGCATCTTTGCATACAGAGTATACCCCATAGGACAGTAGGATCACGGTCTGTCCTGTTTGCTAATGAAATAACAGAAACCTACTTATACAGTTTCGGCCATGGCCAACATTATATGTGTTTATGCCAAAATTAAACATTATTATAAGTCATGATATGGTTGATTCTCTCATGAATATAATGCCCCCATATTTACGCCTTTTGACACCTCTGTAGAAGCAACATTTGAAACCACTGTGATAAATAGAGCATTTGCTCCATATGAGCAAATGCTCTATTTATCTCAATGGTTTCAAAATTACACAATTCTAAAGCTCTCCCTTTCTTTAGTTAATGCTCCATTTCGGTAGATTTAATCTAAGAGATTGGGTCTAAAAATAGACTATGAGGGAATGGGTTAAAGGATTAAATCATATTAATTGTGCCCTGGTGTCTAAAGTTTGGACACGTAACTCGCGTCTCAACTATTTGCGCATACCCGTTTAACCAACTCCCTGTTCTATAAACTAGACAATTCTAACACTAATGAAGATTGTTCTCTTGCTCTGGATTGTCCATTTTTGTGTAAATAATCCATTAACTCAGAGCAATTGATTATTACCTGGATATTTCGGCTTTATCGCAAAGCCTTCGTCAACACACTGAGATGTAGTCAGTGGGTGTCACATGACTTTGAGTCGTCACGTGACACAAGGAGAGACCTTGTTCCATCGAGCCGATGAATTAGTCACAGAGGACTCAGACAAAAAGAAAGAAAAAGATCACGTCAAATGTGCACTACGGGCAAATGGCTATCCAGAGTGGATGTTTACAATTCCAGACAAACATCAAAAAAAGGACAAGAAAAAACACCAGCAACAACAAAAGAGACCAAATGTCGGCATCCCTTACATCCGAGGCACCTCTGAAACTCTGCACAGAATTTTTAAACAACATGGGGTTAACATGTACCACCGCCCATTCAACTCAATTCGCTCACAAATCACACATGTGAAGGACAAAACGGACAAATTGAAGAAATGTGGCGTAGTTTACTATGTTAAGTGTGAAGAATGCAGACATGACTATGTTGGAGAGACAGGTAGACCTCTGGAAACAAGACTAAAAGAGCATGTGTCTAGATCCAATTCAGCTTTACATGAACACTGTGAAACCACTGGTCACCACTTTGACCCTCACAATACCAAAGTCTTGACGTCAGAAGAAATGCATCTTAAACGTAGAGTGAAAGAAGCCATTCTTATAAAACAGCGGCGACCATCACTCAACCGAGACGAGGGACTGGAACTGCCAACAGTGTATGATCCTCTCCTTGTGTCACGTGACGACTCAAAGTCATGTGACACCCACTGACTACATCTCAGTGTGTTGACGAAGGCTTTGCGATAAAGCCGAAATATCCAGGTAATAATCAATTGCTCTGAGTTAATGGATTATTTACACAAAAAATTCTAACACTGTTCTTTTTTCTAGTAAATGCTACATTTTTCTATTGATGTTTGGATTAAAATAGCATAAAAAATTATGGTAGAACGAGTTCTAAGTGCGGTAATCGTTTCATACAACATGAAACACAACAGAAGAAGTTGCTTCCCTTTATCTCCTATAATTTACCAGAGTTCAAATTCTGGTCCGATCAACTTTCCAATCTGACAGATAACTACAGTACAAATCTTATAAACCGGAATTATCATATTGACGAAATTGTCACACTTGGCTTATATTTCTGTTGAATAAATTGTCACATTTGGCCTGTATTTCGATTGAATAATTGTCACATTGGCTTATATTATTTTTCATTTTTGGCTTATATTTATTGTCATATTTGGCCTATATTTCCATTTAAGAAATTGTCATATTTGGCTTATATGAACTTATATTAAATGTCGTATTTGGCTTATATCAATTGTCATATTTGGCTTAAAAGGTTTAATGTATACCTGGTCCTAGGATATCAATGTAACCGGTTGTTCTTATAAAGAAACATACCCGGGATCGAACCCGGGTCGCCAGCTACGCAGTCATGCACTCTACCACGTCGCCATTAAAGCACACTTGTATAGCAAGGCCGTACGAGTGATGATAAACCTACACATTGTGACATACTACCCCCGCAAGTTGAAATTCGTCCCGAATTATATGGGTATGAGAACGACTGGGGATCGAACTCGGAACTCATACAGTCACATGTAACCGGGTGTTCTTATATAGAAACATACCCGCTCAGACCCGCGATCGAAACACGGGCCGCCAGGTTTGCAGTCATATACACTCTGCCACGTCGCCATAAATGCGCGTTTGTACAGCAAAGCCGCACAAGTGATGATAACCATACACACTGTTAGTTTAAACATATTTTATTTCCATATTAGAGGAAATTGGGTCGGGTCACAAGTTCTTACAACATTAGAATTGACCCTCCCCATACAAAGCATTTATATATACATGTAATGGCAAACAAAATATGTAAAGTATGAAAAACGAAGTGTTTATGAAGGAGAGAAAGAGATAGAGAGAGGGAGAGAGAGAGAGAGAGAGAGAGAGAGAGAGAGAGAGAATAACATGACTAAAGTAGCACTATCAGAGGACACTTAATTAAGAAATCTTAGTATATGAAACTACCGCTATAAGTAAGACATCTTAGCAAAAGTTTAGAAAAAAGTATACTACATGTATTATACTAAGGGTCGGAAAAAATATAGCTAGTTACACTATACGCGAAATTAAAACCTCCGTGACTGCTTTATAAAACAATGTACAGCAGCAAATATGATTTTATTGTCTTCCTCATTTAGATATTGTTTGCCGCACAGAAGCGTTTCGGTATTTAGAGGATGGTACATCTGTGTTGCACGAAATAGGTTAAGTCTTTGGTTTTGAAAAAATCTACATTGAAAAAAATAATGTTCAGCATTTTCTACTTCGTGTGAACAGTCGCATAAAGGATTTTGATTAAGATGGTTATTAAAAAGATCATCATTCAGATTGCTACAGTTGTTTCTAATTCTGGCGTGAATGACTGACAAATACCTATCTCCGAAATAGTAATAAGATGGAACGTTATTCTTACTAAGATTGTTTCGTAACGACCTTTTAAATGAACTAAAGGTATCTAAATTTCTGGTATCTGGACTGATGGCATTCCACAGTACTATTGAAGAAGGGATGCATGACCTTTTGGAGACTGACGTACGTGAGAAAGGAACTTCTATATCATCGGCATTTCTTAATGGATAGCGGGTTAGTTCCCTAACGTTCGGTGGTAATAAATCACTGATACATGATGGAACCATGTTATGAGATGCCTTATAAACGAAACAGAGTTTTTGTAATTTTCTTCGACTGGCGAGTGATTCCCATCCACATTCCCGATATAGATTTTCTAGAGATACCGATCTGGTTAAGCCAGTTACGATACGGGCTGCTTCGTTCTGTAGTTTTTCTAAAGTATCTGCAGAGCTTTCGGAACAACCATCCCAAACAACAGAAGCATACTCTAGAATTGGCCGTACGTACGAAAGGTAAATTTGATTTAGGGCCTTTCTATTCAAAGTGAATTTAATGTTTTTCATAATTCCAATTGTTTTGGAAGCAGATTGAAGTATATTATCAATGTGATCATTCCACTGGCCATTCGAATTCAGGGTGACACCCAAGTGTTTATGAGAGTTAACAACTTGTATAGCAGTACCTTCAAAAATTAGATTAGGCCTCGTGTCGTGATTTCTAAATGAAAAACATCATTGCCTCAGTTTTGGCAGGGTTGAAATTAACAAGCCAAGTCTTAGCCCAAGCTGAAACTAATTTAAGATCGTAGTTTAAAATACCTTCAATGTCATTTAAGGAAGTAGCAGATATGTATAGAGAGCTATCGTCCGCAAACAATCTTGTTAAGCTTAGTAGTGAATCAGATATGTCATTAACGTAAATTAAAAATAAAAGAGGTCCTAACACAGATCCCTGTGGAACCCCAGCCGATATTGTTCTTACAGCAGAGACAGAAGAGCGAAGAACAACTTTTTGGCACCTATTGCTTAGGTAATTAGTCAGCCATATTAATAGACGCCCGTTAATGCCATTTTCCTTTAGTTTAAAAGTAAGACCGTTATGCCATACTCGATCAAAGGCTTTTGAAATATCACAAAACACCATGCAAGAATGTTGTTTGTTATCAAATGATTGGCAGATATGATGAACAATATCAATTAACTGGTAGACAGTAGAGTGATTTGGAAGAAACCCTGATTGATACTTGTATATCAAGCTATTATCTAAGAAAAAGTTGTACATATGTTTAAAAACAATTCGTTCGAACAATTTGCCACAGCAGCTGAGCAGAGAAACCGGTCTATAGTTGGATGGTATGGATTTATCCCCTTTTTTAAAAAGTGGTATTATATTTGCAGTTTTCCAAGCATTAGGAAAAACTCCTTCATTCAATGATCTGTTGTAAAGAGTAGTAAGAGGTTTAGATATCGATTTGACTGACCCTTTAAGCATTCTATGAGATATACAGTCAGGGCCAGATGCTTTATTCAAGGCGAGTGAAATTATTGTTTCTTCTACCTCAGTATCATTAATATTAATGGTGGTCAGACTACTCATTGTTTTCGGAGAGAACGGAGGGAGGGTAGCATTTGTGTCGTCTACTGTAGATATCGATGCAAAGAAATTATTTAAACAAATTTGATTTCTCTTCGTCGGTATAAAAACAAGAAATATGTCCATTCAAAGAGGTTTCACACAAAGGTGGTATGTTAGCTGTACAGTCATTATTTTTTATGAAGTGACGAATAGTATTCCAGAAGCCTTTTTTGTCATTTGTTCTTAGTTCCTCTAAATTATGTTCTAAAGAACTAAAGAATGTTTGTTTTGCATATTTTTTCATGTTATTAACTTTGTTCCGCATGTGTTTATATTTATCAAAATCATGTTGCTTCGATGACTTTAAAGCTATACGTTTAAGTCTATCTCTTACTCTGCAAAATTTACGTAGCTCAGAGTCAAACCAAGGTTTATCATCATAACGCACAGTAATGTTTCGAGACGGGATACACAAATTAACAAAACGAAGAAACGTTTCTGTAAATATTTTACAAGCGTCGTCTACCGAACCTTCGTTTAAACATTATACACACTGTTACATCAAGATTATCAGTTACCGGTATCAATTTCCTTTTTTGCCCTTCCAAACTAATGACCTGATTGACAAATAGCCTGGATCCAGTAAACGCCTTAATAAAGTCCGTACATTGTAAACAAAAGTAGTTCGTTAACGTTTAACCATTTAGCTGAAAGAGACCCCTTTTCCGCAAGACGGATTGACCCAGATCAAACAGCTCTTATAGGGACCGTCTGATCAGGGTCTGCTCTGTTTATTTACTGACTTACAGTGCATACATGTATATTATACAGAGCACAGATAAGGGTGCGTACCCAAATACTAAAATTGTCATTTCTCCACCAAACCCTATACTGTGACCACTCTTTAGAATCGTCTCGAATAGACGATTCTAAAGAGGGGTCGCAGTATAGGGCGTGTTGGAGACAAAAAGGAGTTATTATTGAAAATGTTATAATGTACGCATCTTATCTGGAGCTCTGTATAATAATAATAATATATCTGACTGAATAGTTCTGCCATAGCCAACACTTCCTACGTTTGTTTACCATTGAGAAATTCATCTAACTATCCCCTTAAACGTGCGGGAAAAAATGTGTCTGCCAAAACCCTAATTTATTGCAGTTTTGACTTTCTTCTGTTTCGTACCATTTTTTGACAAACTGTTGATCGAGTGTCAAACAGCTAGGACCCTGATGAGACACCGGGTCGTCTAGATCCAAATGTGAGCTTGGCATGACAATCACATACTCAAAAACATGTATCATGCCGTCATTGCTTCAGTTCCCGATGGTATAAACTTTCTGCTTTAATCTGATTTCATTCTCAAACATCTGGTTTGTCAGATTGTGTGCAAAACTCCCCTGACAAAGCAGATACTTGAAAACGACGTTACCCTGATCAGTGTCTTCGTCAGAAATGTAACATTTAATTTGCACTGTTAAACTGATGCAAATAATTTTAAATAATAGAGAGACAGATAGAGAGAGATAAAGAGAGAGAGAGAGAGAGAGAGAGAGAGAGAGAGAGAAGCTGATTCCTTCATTTTAATAAAGACATTCACTTACTTCTGGTACCATCATCTTGTGTTGGTGATGTATCTACAGGTGGATTTTTCGTGACTTCCGGTTTTGGAGTGATAAATTGTGTTCCTCCGCCATTAGCGACTAAGACGTCTCGGCGGACGTTCCACACCTCAAAATTTTCCAGACTAGTCGCGGCATATCTGAGGTATAAAATGAGCTCTCGCTATACGAAAACCAACCTTTAGACTTTGCAAATACAGTTGAACATCGATAACTCGAACTTCAAGGGACCGTGCAAATTAGTTAGAGATAACAGAAGTTTGAGTCATCCGATTTCTAATTTGAACGATTTGTCAACACCACAGCTTAATACAGGTCTAAAGTAATGCTGAAAGCTCCTATAGGAGCTTTCAGCATTACTTTAGACCTGTATTAAGCTGCCACATGTGTTTCTAGACATCTGTAGCGATACATTTTAGAGCAGTTCTGTATTGTAAGTTTTGGAAGGACAGGATTTTTTGTTAGAGTTATTCCGAAGTTCGAGCTATCCGAGTTCGAGATATCGAAGTTCAACTGTACTGTAGAACCAGATGAGACACGTCGTGTTGAAACGTGATTTCTGATCATGTTCTGTACTATTTGCAACTCATTGAAGTATATTCCATGTTAATTGAATTGTGTCACGAACATTTTTTATCAAGATTCAAGATGAATATCATGTAGCAATACTCAGTGCATAATAATAATTGATACACATGTGATAGATTGTATGGCATTCGTATTAATACAACATCACACATTCAATAACCAAGACATCCTTAGAATAAATAAAGTCTGGATGGAATCAAAAGTTACATAAATTGATTGGATCTAGGTTATCTGAACATGCCACGAACATTCTAGAACATGACCAGATCACGCATTTAACCCCCACCTGCTGTGGTTCTGCGCTGTTTGCAAATGTTCTTATACATGTAGTGTGTTAAACGTAAAACAGCGTGTCATCCAAAAGCGCATATGTGCCATACAGCATAATACAAATGTACACGGATGTGTATCAGTTCCTAGATATAATTTCGCTTTTGGTTGCATTAATTGACAAATAATATTACAAAAAATAATAAATGCTATTGCGCAATATTTCTTCAGTACGTAATACACTGACAAGAAAACACGTATACAGAGTCAGAATTACACCAATTTACATCAGCCTCTCAAAAGAAGAAGCGTTAAGGTAAATTAATTATTTACCTGATAGAAGCACCATGCGACGCTTTTGCAAACAGAGTAGACCCAGATCAGACGGCCTCAGGGTCTGCTCTGATTGTTTACAAAATAAAAACAAATCTGATACTATAGTGTATACACGAATATGCATCGAGGGTTTGGTGCAAAACTATTGTAACTCCTTCACAAAGTGAAGGAGTTACAACAGTTTTGCACCAAGCCCTCGACATGAGATAAGCCCTTTACCTGATAGACATGAGATAAACTATCTTGCCTTTGAAAACAGAGTAGACACAGATCAGACGGCTCCAGCAGAAGGCATCTGATCAACAGTTACTCTATTCGCTTATCGGACGCTACAGTTTCTGCCATGTCAGCATTTTCTGTACATGTATATACATAAACATTATGCCGTTATAAGAAAATTATCTAATTAATATTTATGATGTCATTATTTTTTAATGGATATTCATCAGGTAAAGATTTAAGACTGGATGTACATGTAGCTTAATGCAGGGCGATGTACATGTAGCTTAATGCAGGGCGATGTACATGTAGCTTAATGCAGGGCGACTTGCAAACCATCCCTGTCTTCTTCATTACTATAACTCAGCAACTTCATCCTATAAGCCTTTACTCTATATATGCATATCCACATAAGAAATGATGGCATTATGGCTATTACTTAGATTAATTTTATAATGGTTTATGTACACAGGGACACGTGGTCATTACATAAACTGCAGAACCATAATCTATGTTATTTCATAAGCAAACAGAGCAGGTCCTGTAGGAGCCGTCTGATCTAGGTCTACTCTGTTTGCAAAGACGTAGAAATGCGTATTTATGGAGTAAAGGGATATTACATATAATTGACACCACGTACATGTACGTGGCGACATATTAATTAAACTGACACCTACCTGTCCCCTATTTGGCCGGATAGGGATCTGCCAAAGTAGGTCCTTGGATCAATTACGTATACTGGCTCTGTAGCTGTGCCGTCGGTCTTATGTGACCCCACATCGGCGTCGTTGACGTGCATTGTTAAACCTATCCGGACAGAAAAGAAAACATTTTATTCTGTAGCAACTCATTAAGAGGCGATGCACATAGCAACAACGCACGTATACACATCCACACATGTATAGTTACAAAGCACAGCATAGGGAGATTTGGACATTTGGAAAGTGGTTATTTTTTTTCTCATGAAAACCTGATTTTATCTTATCACGTAAAAATGACATGTTAGTGCCATAATATGTACTACCATCACATACTATAAATAACTATAAATAACGCGAAACTTTACTCGGAAACATCTGGTTAACTTATCTAAATTACATATCTTCCATGTCCTCTAAACCGGAATTCTAGTAGAGAAGAATGTAGATACTTTTAGGCAGGTGGCTGCTTCATGCAGGGTGAAAGTAATGCAGAAAACTCCTATAGGAGCTTTCTGTATGACTTTCACCCTGCATGAAGCTGCCACCTGTCTCCAAGACCGATATTTATACCAAATTTAACGTCCGGTTTAGAGGGGTTTTACTGTACATATCTTCCACGTCCTTGCACATTATTGGACCACAGTCGCAGTCTTCCGGATACAATTTTCTACTTTTAAATAAGTGTTAACATGAAACTTTTCAAGTTAATTATCTGTTTTCGTGAAAAAAAATAGTTTAGAAACACGATAAAGTCATTAAGTGGTTGCAGTTTAAAGCAGTATAATGGCAAAAATATTGTTAACATTTTATCTGGTTATCGTGAAAAGTTCCAGGTATCTTCTTTTCAGATAATTATCTGGAAAAATAACGCGAACGTGTTCGTTAAGTACATGACGTATTTATGTGAGATATTAACAGGAACCTTTAATGATAATTAAGTGGTTAAGTGGTGTCAGAACTATTCCACCATATGTTACACAGTACAGGTTCATATATCAATATTAACCCTTTACAGGACAGAGGTGCATTTTGAAGCCTTTGCCAAGAGAGTACATGTACACCCAGACCAAACGGCCGCTGTAGAGCCTGTCTGATCAAGGAATGGCCTGTCTGGTCTTCGAATGATTCAAATATTGATTTATCATCTGTTACAGGTGAACGTTCAAACATTTATAAACAGGAAATCGTCAAATCATAACGTACCTATTTCTGGATGCCAGGAGACGTCAACCAGTTGCCACTCTCCTTTTTTGAATCCAGGGGCGGCAACTGTCCATGTCTGTGTGGAGGTCCGAGCTGTTGCGTACAGTCTGTTGTCCCTGTAGAAGACATGACAGACAAACACGTGTCATGACTAAAACGAAGAGAGAGAAAGAGAGAGAGAGAGAGAGAGAGTGTGTGTGTGTGTGAGAGAGAGAGACAGAGACAGAGAGACAGAGATACAGAGAGAGACAGAGAGACAGACAGAGAGACAGAGAGAGACAGCGAGAGAAACAGAGAGAGATAGAGAGAGACAGAGAGACAGATAGAGCCAGAGAGAGACAGAGAGAGAGACAGATAGACAGAGAGAGACAGAGACAGAGAAACAGAGAGAGAGAGAGAGAGCGCGCGCGAGAGAGAGAGAGAGAGAGAGAGAGAGAGAGAGAGAGAGAGAGACACACACACACACCCACACCCACACAGAGAGGCACGTGTTACAAGTAACTTACTTATAGAAGATGCTGATCGGGAAACTGTCGATAAAGTACATGTAATTGACGAGCTTGTCTGGTTTAGTGGAGAAGCGTAGGGAGAAACCCTGGTGACAGTTGTCAAGGTTACCGCCGCACGTGAGATTCGCGCCGAGGTCGATGTACTGGGTCTTTCCATCCAGTCTAAAATTAAAAGAAAAAATGAAAAATACATTGTATGTACTGTGTCACTCTGCAATATATGCATTATCAAATAAACTTGCCCGAATAAGGTACAGTTGAACTTCGATATCTCGAACTCGGATAACTTGAACTTCGAGTAAAAATACGGTCCTTCCAAAATCTACAATACGGAATTGTTCTAAA
Source organism: Azorinus chamasolen (assembly GCA_963576725.1). Classification (NCBI taxonomy): domain Eukaryota; kingdom Metazoa; phylum Mollusca; class Bivalvia; order Cardiida; family Solecurtidae; genus Azorinus; species Azorinus chamasolen. Next base: position 6,810,504 of record OY755253.1, on the reverse strand, counting down.
ATGTGACAATACGCATCTTTTGAAACACAATTGCATTAAGCTATGAACTTACGAAAATGTCCATATTAGAAATCGGATGAATCGAACTTCTGATATATCGATGTAATTTATATGGTCCTTTGAAGCTCGAGATATCGAAGTTCAAATGTAGTAACAGACGACTGCATACAATACAAACACACTACAGTAAAACCTCTCTATAACGGCCATTAACATCTGTTAATTAGTTGGTACTTAGGGCAGGTGGTTGCTTAAAGCAAGGTGAAAGTAAAACAGAACGCTCCTATAGGAGCGTTCTGTTTTACTTTCACCTTGCTTTAAGCAGCCACCAGCCTTTAACACAAAATACTTGATGTAAACTAGTGGTCGTTATAGAGAGGTTTGACTGTATTACACTGACCGTATTAGCAGAGTACCCTGTGTAGATACAGATTGCACTCTAGGCTGTGTAACCTGTCACTACCAAATCAACGACATGAACCCTTTCCTTCGTGAATAGTTTATGTAAAATAATAATTACACCATGCATATTAATTAGATTTATTGTTAAAATAGCACATAGACAAAGGATATTTTGCCAAGGCAGAAATTGTAGACTCATAACAGTACTGTATCAAAAGCAAACAGATCAGACCCTGACCAAGCGACTCCTTCTGATCTGGGTCTACTCTGTTCACAAAGGTGTAGAACTGCGTATGTATGGAGTTACGGGTTAATCGAAAGAGGCATGTCCAACACGGTTTTAAAATTCACTAGATCCTGTCCTAAGCGACCATTCATGTATTGAATATATCAGTCTAAAAAGCAGGGGGTTGCTTAACCCTTTCCCTGTTCTGTATTTAGGCCAATTTTCAGTACCTACTGAATATATTCATTGACGAAATAGTTTTAAAATATGGAATGTGGAACATTGTTATTATTTTAGAAAGCACGGAAACATATCTATCAAATTCCATTAGCAAACAGAGTAGACCCTGATCAGACGGCTCCTCTAGGAGCCGTCTGATCTGGGTCTACTCTGTTTGCAAATGCGTGAATATGAGGGAAAGGCGAATATGAGGGAAATACGTTTATATGAGGGAAAGGGGACAAAAGTACTACAAAAAGCTCCTAGAAGTGATCAGGATCTACACTGTTTGCTTATGGAATTATATATAGCTCATTCTAAAGTTTCTGCAATGGCAACTATACCAGCCTTTTTCATAATGGCATTATCAAAAGTCAGCTGATTGAAAATTATAATGTCATTAGTTCTTACATGCATATTGAAGTGAAGTGTTAAATGATTTGCCTTAAAATGCATAAATATGGTCAAAATGGTTAAATGAATAAACCAAATGAACATTACACCTCTGCTAATTATCAATTTAACCCTTTCCCTCTTTGAATATTCATGTAAAAATTTACATCATGAATATTAATGAGCCGACATTATTGACCGTGGCAGAAAGTACCGACGCAGATCTACATGTATGTAATTCCAGAAGCAAACATATGAAACCCTGATCTGGGTCTACTCTGTTTGCAAAGGCGTGAACAAGCGTTTGTATGAAGGAAAGACTTAAGTGTTTAATACAACGATCAGACTGAAGTTCCAACACTGTTACCCTCGATTCATAGTTCAGTTACTTACTTAATCGCCTTATCGTGCTGTCCGTTGACGAAGGTCGCCCCATTTCGTATAGATATAGTCCTTGAGCCCATTGTCAGTTTTCCAGTCTGAACTAGTCGACTTATAGGTACCACCTCATGAACAGGAACTATTAAACAGAGAACAGAAACAAAAATGATAACACTACATCATAACCTATATACGGTACGTCATAACTTATAAACGTTACGTCATGACTTATATCTAGGATATGTTGCGAGTAGTTAACTAAGTTATTTTGTACAAACTGACTACACGTATCATATCATATTTATCACATGATTTATTTCGATTAAAATGCCGTTTTTGACAGGTCCTGCGTGTATATTTACACAATTTAGCGCATGGCAGCTTCTATTAAACAGGTGTAATTATACAGAAATATGCGATGGCTATATTTACTCGAATACAATGGAGGTTATGTGATAAAATGTTTTAAAACACATCTACTTATTGAATTAACATGACTCAATGTTTTTTTTAACATAGATCAAACACACAGATACTTTATTCAATACAACAGCCCAACAATACAGGAATATCAAACTACGTGTAATACAATATTAGCGAACAGTCCTTCAAACTACATTGTATTTATTGATACTTCTGTCAATAACAAGTAGATCTATAGTAAAACCTCTCTAAACCGGACTCTTAAATTAGTATTAATGATGGTCTGTAAGACAGGTGGCTGCTTAATGCAGGGTGAAAGCCATGCAGAAAGCTCCATTAGGAGCTTTCTGCATGACTTTCAACCTGTATTAAGCAGCCACCTGCCTAAAAGTATCGAAATTCTTCTCAAATAGAATTCCGGTTTAGAGAGGTTTTACTGTAGTTTGGATCCATATAAATCGTCGATTTATGCCGCTGTCCTCTTGTTTCTATGAATTACATGTACATGCAAAACGCGACATTTGACTGGAATACTATAAACCCCTTCTAAACCGGACGTTAAAATTAGCACCAAAACTACTGGTCGTAGAGACAAGTGGCCATTTAATGCAGCCTGACAGTCATGTAGAAAGCTCTACCAGGAGCACTCAGCATGACGTTCACCCTGCATTAAGCAGCCACATGTCTAAAAATACCAGAGTTGTTATTTATTAACAATTCGATTCAGAGAGATTTTACTGTATACTACATAATTATTCTACTATACTCACATCCATAGAGTCCCTGTGCCACAAGTTGGTCAATATTGGCGTACCAGTATTGTACTTCATCAGCGAGCATCCTCGTCGTTATGCCTGATGATGACCTTCCTATGTAAAGACCATCGTCGTTAGAAGGCTGGTCACCGAGCATAACGTCCTTCGGTGTTAGGTCCACGTCAACAGCCCAATTGTTTAGGTACATCTTCAACCCATCATCGCGATCCCAGGACAACATCACGAAAGTCCACGCATTGTCGTCAAGGCGATTCGTTTCTACATTCCAGACTTTACCCCTGGATGTAAACTTCGATTTCAGTTTCCCATCTTTGAAGTATAATGAATACATCGGTCCAGTCAGGTAATACGAGTTTTCCTTGACCTGTTTGGGGTTCAACCACAGTGTAATTGTGAGCCCAACTTTGCAAAGGTCAAGGTTAGCCATGCATTTGTCCATGTGTTCCCCTAGGTCGACATACTGCCCTTTGCCCTCAAGTAGAACAGCGTTTCCGATTTTTCCTGGCACAAGGCGAGCCCCCTGTTCTAGAGTGACATGATAGCGTGGGTGGAATATTATGTTACCTGACGTCACAATTTCCATGGAGAATGACTCGACCTCGACGTAATCTGTTATTGGGGCGGGAGGAGAAGATGGAACAAGTAAAACACTTTTTGAATGGAACTACTGCGACAGTCTTGGAATGGCGAGTAAGAAACATATAAAAAGAATTTGAGAAACGACACATTACGTTTCGTTGCACTTTACAAAATATGGTAATACGAATATTAAGTAATTCGACCAAACGATTCCAGAAGGTTTTAATATGCAAGAAAAAGAGAGGCATGCGTTTATTTTAAGAGCACGCGCATTGACTTCAAGTCCATAAAAAACTTTGAAAGTACATGTGTACAAGCATCATGAGCAAGCTAAATATTCGATATTTGCTGACAATGAAGACCTAATTCAGCCGATAGTGCAAGCAAAGTGTCCAGTCGGGATCTTCACTGTTTGTCAAAAAGGATATATAAAACAGTAACACATCTGTATAATGACCAACAAAGTGATGTCTTATTTGTGGCTCCTCAATCAGGTTCGACAGTAAAAACTCTAATTGAGAAATTTAGAAAAGAAGAAGTTAGAGCTTTTTCAGCAGATGGCTGCTTAATACAGGATGAAAGTCAATGCAGAAAGCAACCCCCTTGGGAGCTTTCTGCATGAATTTCAACCTGCACTAAGCTATCATCTACCTTAAAGACTAGCATTGGCACTGGTCTGAATGTCCGGTTTATATAGGTTTTGACTGTATACAGTGAAACCTCGAAATGCGACCACTTAATAAACAGCCACTGATGTCGTCTAAAGCAGGTGATTGCTTAATGCAGGACGAAAGTTATGCAGGAGCTTTCTGCATAACTTTCGTCCTGCATTAAACTACCACCTGCCCCTACTACCCAGAATTATGCATCTTTTTGGTGGTCGCATTAGCGGGGTTTTTCTGTAAATCTCCCATAAGAGCTTTCTGCATTGTTATAATCATTTAGAAGCTACAGTACAACCTCTCTCCACTAAATTGTGTAAATTAGTTCGTACTTAGGGCAGGTGGCTGCTTAAAGCAAGATGAAAGTAAAATAGAACGCTCAAATAGGAGCGTTCTGTTTTACTTTCACATTGCCTTACCACGAAATACTTGATGTAGTGTAGTGACTGTTATAGAGGGGTTTTACTGTAACACCAATATGTAATTATTCAGTTGTCGTCATAGATAGATTCTACTGAAGTCGTTCTTCATACATTGTAGACCCGGAACAAGCGATGCTGTTCACTGTTTCACACCGTCCAATCGATTATGGTTACCCCATCGATAAAGCTGTGGTTACTTCGCACAGCGAGAGTCGATTTGAAAGGTGAGTTTGTTTTTTGCTCCTAAAGACTCCTACTTTCAGAAGATCGGCACTTCTTTGTATGCAGCCGTAAAAAGCAGTGTTTTTCGAACATGTTGGTGTAATATTTATCCGATAGCATGCAGAATGGTGTATTAAATCAGTGAATCAACGTGGATCAATATACCAAAACACCGTTTTTCTTTCTTTGGGACTGAATATCTCCTATCTATGACAAACTCACGTTAATCCAACGATGTCGAAGGTAAATCGAAGTATTTTTCTGTCCATCCTTTGACTATCATCTTGCTTTGTTCAATATCAAGGTAGTTACAGGTGTTTTCGTGTACTGAGTTGATGCTCGAATGGCTAAGGTTACCGAATTTTGAAAAAAAAATGTGGTTAAGGTTCACCCTAAATCTGGGCGCATTTAGGCTAAGGTTACCCGACAACTAACAAATTCACTATTGCAGCATCTGAAGACACACACGTCGTATTTTTCCTTTGAACTTGAAACATAAGACCCACAACTGTCAAATATATTCTATAAATTGTATTTAGCCAATTATTTTTACAACAATTATTATTTCTAACGTGTAAATCGAGTTTGTACAAAGACAACATTCAACAACGTAAGTTCACCTATACGATTTTACAATTAGGTGAGCTATCAACATGTTTAAACGTATTTAACTCTATTGTTATAAGGACGGTTATTTATTTACTAAACTTATTCTCAATGCGAACACGGTATCAAATGTGTATATATACACAACTCATTTTGAGTATGTATGGGTGAATTACTTTTAAAGGGCAAATAATCGACCCGTTTACGCCAACGGAATTACCTTTTTTAGAAAAGGGTCCTTTCCGCTACTAGAAAATGCACATATTGAAGAAAGTTTTGCAAATCTCATATGTGGAATCATTAATAAACACTTGATTCGTCCTTGCAAACATCTTCATCGTTACACTTTTCCAAGTATTTTTGTTATTCAGACAGTATAAATCGAGCTAGATCTAATACTTGACGCAATGGTTTGTTTTCCTCGAAGACAGAGTATTATATCTAAATTTTGAAATTAATTTGGCTGTCCCTCTTTTTCTGCCGTTACATAGAAACACGACATCTAAAACCACCCACAGCTGTTTGTAACTTTAGGTGTGTCATGGGAAGATATAGATGTAAAGACATGTAGCTATGATTAGCCATAAAGGGTTCACTCCCCTTGTTTACACTTTGACATCATATTTCGCTCTTGAAACCGGCCAAATTCAAGCAAGATCAACTGTTTATAGATATAATTAATACAAATGGGTAGAATGACATAATTTCAACGACAAATGGTCTTAATATTGTCTGTTCATTTGTTTTTATACAAAGAAAAAAGGTGTGATTCACTCAGAGACCGAAAACTTAATTACCGTATTCGTCCCTTGGTCTTGTGATTGTTTGTGTGACATATGCTAGTATATCAAGAGATTGTCAAGCATCGTATAAAAATTAAAAACAAGACACGGAAATGGATTTCGGCCCTGACGTTTTCATACTCAGAGTGACTCGGACCAAGTGATGGATATCTAGTATATGATGCAGAAAGAAAGATATGTCCGTGTAGATCTATATCAATTTCCGTTTGACGATTAATATCTATAATTATCTTAAAGAATTAAGTTTTACACAGTTCAGGTTTTGTAAATAAATCTTAGAATTATTGTAGTAATTTAATTTGATTTTATCAGTTGCTCCTGTATATTTCAGAATACAGTACAATTACAGTATAATGGGTTAGCATAGTTTTGCGTGTAGACCCAGGTTAAAAGTCTCCTGACTGTTTGCAATGCTATGCGCAATGAAGATATTTTAATACAAAAGGAAAATTTTTTAGATATAATAAAGATATGCAGTACAGACACAAACCAAGTGTCACATGATAAATATAGCATCCGACCTGTGTTTACATTTTTTGTGCTTCAATACAAAGAATTGTTGGGTTTTTTTTAAACAATAAACGGGGGAATATTTACTGTGAGAAATCGACCAGGTTTTACGTCTTTGTACAAACCCGATGTACACGTTAGAAATAATAATTGTTGTGAACATAATTGGCTAAACACAAGTAACAGAATATACATGACAGTTGTGGGTTTCATGTTTCAAGTACAAGGGAAAAATACGACGCGTGTGTCTTTAGATGTTGTAATACTGCATATGTTAGTTGTCGGGTAACCTCAGCCTAAATGCGCTCAGAATTAGGGTGAACCTTAACCACCATATTTTCAAAATTCGGTAACCTTAGCCATTCGAGCATCAACTCAGTACACGAAAACACCTGTAATTACCTTGATTTTGAACAAAGCAATATGATATGCGTAGGATGGAGAGAAAAGTACTTTTATTTACCTTAGACATCGTTTGATTAACGTGATTTTGTTACATATATGAGATATTCAGTCCCAAAGAAAGAAAAACGATGTTTTGGTATATTGATCCACGTTGATTCACTGATTTAATATACCATTCTGCATGCTTTTGGGAAAATATTACACCAACATGTTCAGCAAACACTGCTTTTTACGGCTGCATACAAAGAAGTGCCGATCTTCTGAAAGTAGGAGTCTTTAGGAGCAAAATACAAACTCACCGTTTTAATCGACTCTCGCTGGGCGAGGTAACCACATCATTATCGATGGGGTAACCATAATCGATTGGACGGTGTGTGTTTGGGACCCATCGAAACCCCCACCTCTGTTTTTCTGACCTGTTTGACAAACAGCGTAGAGCCCAATCAGACACATTTCTTTAAACACGTTACCTCCGACACTGTTTTTAGAAACAACCTATTTGAATAAATCTACTCAAAAGGAGTATTTACTAGACGAATGGATGTTTTAAAATTGTATACTTTTGAAACCAATGTGATAAGTACAGTATTTGCTCGTATGAAGCCAATGCTGTATTTGTCAAAATAGTTTCAAAACATGGCGTTTACTGAGGCGGCAAGATGCGTCAGTAGAAAGGAATGGTTTAGATGCGGTGGCTGATCACAAGTTCATTTTCGTACAGTGGTGCTCATGTACACAGCACTATCCGAGTATTCTTATCATGAGAGATAATGAATAAATGAAGGTAGAGAATATATGTTTTACAGTAAATAGATCAATATAATTATATCAAACTTAGCAGAATCAGGACAGATAACTCTGTAAAGGACGAGGATATACAAGGTCAGTCGAGAGAGAGAGCATTCCACCATGAAAACTGTGAAATAGAAGCATTATATATATCACATGTAGAATACACGAAAGCAAATAAAATGGTTTAGCAAAGACATAGAGAAACGTATTTATGGAGTAAATGATTATCATCAGGATCCAAACTGTTTGCTACTGTTACTATGTTTTTGAAACAAAATGAAGAAAATCAAAAGGATGAAATTTTGTAGCAGACGACAAAGTTAGCAGACGACAGAGTTTGGCAGCGAAAGGGTTGACAGAAAAGGCATGATTTAGCCTGTTTCATAAGATAGTTTCTGCCCCCAAAATATGACATAACTAGTTGTATATAAGCATACATTGTAGTTTATAAACCAAAGTTCAGTGGAATATTGCAATAAACATTTAAATGACGTCATATATATATATATACGAAGAGTTATCGCTAAACATATATTTTAAAATAGTTAACGCATATCAAAATCATGTAAATAAAGTACAGTAAAACCTCTCTTAACCGGCAGTTAAAGTTAGTATGAATATCGGCCTTGGAGACAGGTGGTGGCTTAATGCAGGGTGAAAGTCATGCATAAAGCTCCTAAAAGATTTTTCTGCATGAGTTTCACCCTGTATTAAGCAGCCACCTGCCTAAAAGTATCTAAATTATTATCTACTAGAATTCCGGTTAAGAGAGGTTATACTGTTTTTAATAATTTATCAGCCATGACACTTTACCGGACGAATATTGATGTAAGAATTAAAATCTCCATCAGAGCTACAGATAACGGTGCGTACCAAAATAATAAAATCGTCATTTCTCCACCAAATCCTATACTGTTACCACTTTTTAGAATCGTCTCGAAGAGACGATTCTAAACAGTGGTAACAGTATAGGGTTTGGTGGTGAAATAAAGAAGGTATTGCTGAAAATGTTTAAGTTTACGCATATTATCTGGAGCTCTGCTCCATGGATATAATATACCTCGGTATATACACAAGTAATATCAAGGGAATATTTCACAACGGAAGAAACTGTATATAATTATATCTTTGTTATTTCATAAGCAAACAAAACAGACCCTGATCAGAAAACTCCTACAAGGAGCTAATTAATATGCATGGTGTTACTATTACTTACATTAATTTTCATGGGGGAAAGTGTTACCACATGTTCTTTATCTAAGATCGATTTTTTATTATAAACAGTTCCATGCACACACTATGAGATTTTTTTTCAAAGCAGAGATTGATGTAAGCAAAGTCAGTTCTTCGTCATCACAAAGATGACTATACCTGTATACCATGGTTAAAGATTACACAATGCAGTTTAACTTCGATATCTCGAACTTCAAGGGATCATATAAATTACCTCGAAGTAGCAGAGATACGGGTCATCCGATTTCTAATTTGAACACTTTCTCAATTCACAGCTTAATGCATGTATAGGGTAAAGCTCCTACAAGAGCTTTCACCATTACTTTCGACCTGCATTAAGCTGTCACATGTGATATGCGTAGTGATATTCTGTATGGTAAATTTTGGAAGGACATTATGTTACCTCAAGTTATTTCAAGGTTCGAGTTCGAGATATCGAAGTTCACCTGTAATTACATGCATAAAGATTACATGTGACCATTGAATATGCATCATAGTATAGTTTTGGTCATAACATTTAATATTAACAGAATTGATTCAATTTCACTTGAATCAGTATTTGTAAAGTAGATCTATAATACGAGTATTCAAATAATTTAAATGCCATTCTTGCATGTACAGGGCTATAGATAAGATACATATCTAACCCATTCCTCCACTGGCTATTTTTAGACATAACCTCTTTGAATGCATCTACCGAAGAGGAGCATTTTCTAGAGAATTGTGTAGCGTTGAAAACATTGTGATAAATAGAGCATTTGCTCCTATAGGAGCAATGGTTTCAACAGGTGAATTTTACAGAGGCGTAGAAAGGCGTATTTATGGAGGAAAGGGTTAAACATCATATTTCTCAACCAAACCCTAGATTTCTGCTACTCATTAGAATCGCCTCGTTAGGGTTTGGCGGAGAAATATAAAAAAAATGTTTTCTTTTTTACAGCCATGTATGTATTTTGTATAATTTATACACTGCATCAGAGGAATGTGATTTACACCAGTCATACCTCTTATAATGTATCCCAAGGCCAGGAGAACTTCACGTCGCTGATACCATATTTCAAATTCGTCGATTGCCAAATTACCGTAGCTGAAATGTTGACCAAAATTGTCTCCAGAATTCCAAGCGCCTATGTAGAAATTTCTACTTCCGGTCTGGTAAACGGGTGCGATCGAACGGTACTGCGCATGCGCGGATAGTTCTTTATCTACATAAACATAGATTCCATAATCCACGTGCCAAGAAAGTTCTAGTAAATGCCATTTATTTTCTCTAAGTTTTGGAATCGTTACTCGCCATGTTTTGTCTTTTTGATCAATTCGAAAATATATATATCCGGTCTGGTAGTATATTCGGATCCCCTCGAGTCCAGTTGAAAATATATACATATTATTGTAATAATTGTCAATCTTTATCCAGAATGAAACTGTGATTCCAAATTGACATTTCTGTATATTTCCAAGGCATTTATCTGTTTGGTCCCCAATGTCTATATACTGTCCATTCTGTGCCATATTGTTCAGATGTACAGCCTTACCAAGAACACCGGTAACCAGTGATGCATTACCATGGATCATTATGGGTAGAACCGGGTGAGCTAGACGCCTTCCTTGGTCAAATATTAGGTCCATACCGATCCTGTAATACGTCGGTTGACCTAGATCAAAAGAAGTACAGTTGAACTTCGATATCTCGAACTCGGATAACTCGAACTTCGGGATAATTCGAACAAAAAGTTCAGTCCTTCCAACACTTACAATACATCTGTGCTCTAAAATATATCGCTACAGATATTTAGAAAAACACATGTGACAGTTTATACAGGAGTTTTCAGCATTACTTTAGACCTGTATTAAGCTGTGGCCTTGAGAAATTGTTCAGATTAGAACTCGGATGACTTCTGTTACCTCGAACTAATTTGTATGGTCCCTTGAGGTTCAAGTTATCGAAGTTCAACTGTGTATGTAATATGCTTTACAATATGCCAGGTGGTAATGATCAAAATCTAGTTCTGAATTATATTGCTGAGGGACCATAGGGCAACCTTTAACCATGTGGATATTCATGTTTGAAAACAATACAAAACTCCTTGAATACTAATTAGTTGAGTTTGTATAATGCCATTAAAACATAATAGACATTAAGGTATATGTTATTATATCAACAGCCATAGATGACACTAATCAAACGCTCCTTATAGGAGCCCTCTGAGCTGGGTCTATTCTGTTTGCAAATATGCCACAAAGTTGCCTCTGTGGAATAAAGGGATACATATCTGTGCACATTCAAACATTTTAGCTTCATGATTTCTACAAATATATATTTTGAAATTTCAGTTTTAGATACATGTATATTTCTTCAAGAATCCATTTTCCAATGTGTCCCTTAGAAAATTAATTAAAAAAACAACAGTACATACCCTGACCAGGGGGCTATCGAAGAAGCCCTTCAAGCTGGGTATTAACCCTTACTATGCGGAACACGAGCCACTATTGTCCTTTGCAAACAGTGTAGACCCAGACGAGAGGGCTCCTAGAGAGGAGCCCTCTCATCAGGGTTTGCACTGTTTGTCAACTTACACAATTATTCAGAAAAAAAACCCTAAATATTCACCGTAATCTTTTTGGAATAGTCCATTTGAAAAATCAGCATTGTCAAGCCATTTACTGCCAAGTTTCGATCCAGATCAGACGCTGAGTTTATTCATAAATGTTAGCTGTATTGAGGTTATGCTGTAGTGTTATCAATGATTGTACTAAGATGTACTTGCCTCTCTGTATATAGTTGAATGCAAGTAGATATTCACGAGAACCCAGCCAAAACTCCATCTCATCGTAGGTAGCAGCACCGTACTGACTTCCGGTTTTTCCACCATTGTGTTTCCCCAGTATAAATTTGTCGTATACCAGCTGACTCGAACTGTGTGTGTTCGTATTTTCTGCAAAACACAAACAAAGAAACGACCAACAATAAACCGCCTTTAGAACTTAGAACAGTTGTACATACAGTAAAACCTCGATTATTCGAATTTTCGTTATAGAGGAATTTAGACCCTTTTAGGCAGGTGGCTGTTTAATGCATGGTGAAAGTCATGCAGAAAGCTCCTAGAGGAGCTTTCTGCATGACTTTCATCGTGCATTAAGTTGCCACCTGTCTTAAAGATCGATAATAATACGTATTTTAGTGTTCGAATAATCGAAGTTTTACTGTATTTGATTTTCGAGGCCCCAATTCTATACTGACCACTTTCTATACTTTCATAGTATAAAGAGGATCTTACATGAGTGTTCATTACACACTTTTTTCATGAAACGAGTTTACTATAATGATATGACACGAGCTTTCGCAAGTGTCATATTCATAATAGTAAACAAGTTTCATGAAAACAATGAGTAATGAACACGAATATAAGATTCTTTTTATCACGTAAGCCTTACATGCCATAGAAAATGAAACAGGCCATATAGCTGACGGCTGTTTCGACCATTCCTTACAAACAGCGTAGTAATACAACGGACGGTGCACATGGAGCGCTACGATTGGCTAACGTTTAAATGAGCGCTACGATTGTCTAACGATTGCTAATTTGCATAAAAATGCACTAGTGCATTTCTGCGATTTACGGCACTCAGTTACGACACTCCCACAAGGCAGAGTATGTGATAATACTTTTTACGTCGATGTTGCAAAGTCCTGGCTATTCATTTACTTGCAATTATCACATTACAGCATACAACAATTTCAGATAACTTCGTACGACAAAAATATCTTAAGTTATAACTTCCATTTGCGATCGTGGTATGTTAGGACGTATGGTTATTTCTGCCGTACGATCTTTCGTAAAACGGGGCTTTTCACATTATTTCCTATTATGTTGAATGGAAAATACATTGTGTTCCTGGTTCATCTGATTTTAAGTATCCGACCACAGGCTTTTCAAGACTCCTGTGTTCACCAAATGAATGACCGCTTAAGACAGGTTATACTGTGTATATTCTGTTATCGATACCCAATTTACTTAAAAACTGGAAGGTTAAAATCTATTGCAAATACTATAAGAGTAAATATGTTAACTCTTTCCCTCATATACATGTAAACGCATTTTCGTTGTTGGTGTTGCCTTTTCACGCCTTTGCAAACGGAGTAGACCAAGATCAGACGGGTCATGGTCTGCTCTGTTTGCTTATGAATTATCATAGATATGATTCTATAGTTTCTACCAATATCAAAACATCCTGTGTCCATACATCAATATATAACCATTGTTTCGTTATTTTCTTAACTGAATATTCATGAGGCCACTCTGGTACACTGTCTTACCTTCTGGGTAAATATCTTCCACCAAAACCTTGTTGTCAGAGTACAGTTTGAGTCCAGTTTCTGGATCCCACGAAATTTCAATATAATGCCAATCCAATGACGTAACTTCCGTTGTGAAAACCTCCCAGAGAAGCGTTGTTGTTTGCACCTGAACACGTAACTTCCTGTCTATCCTTGATAAACTGATGCCATTGATTCCACTCGAAAGGTAGAACATTCCTTCTTCAAATTTTTCAGGTCTTATAAAGAAGAAAGAAAAGTGCAAATAGATACATTTAGTGCACACTACTTTGTCACAAACAAAGGGAAAACAGCAACTAAAACAACAACAAACAAACGCATATGGTAAAGGCATAAAGTAAAATCATAAAACAAAGGCATACAGCAAAGTCATAAAGCATAGGCACAACACAAACACATATGAGTTCTTAGTGATCGTACTAACATAACAGTAACATGAAATTGTGAACTGTACTAGTGACAATAGGTAGGTGTTCATAGGTTTCTCAGATGGTCGAATAATATCGAATCTGGTTTCTAGATATCTCAGTGAGTACACATGTAGATCTCCGTTTCGAAGGGGACATGCCGAAGGTTAGAGGCCAGACTAGGTAATTCAAAATACTTCAAAACATGTAACTACTGCCTTCCTCGCTTAGGGTTCATCTCACGATGATACGGGTAGTGTTAACTGTGAAGACTGACCATTATACCTTCTGCAATGATAATTGATGTTGACTGAATTTCCTTTCGTTGATTGGCATCATTTAGTTCGTGCCTATTGAGTTGCGCCTGTCGATGTTGAGGAGCACCGTCTGCCGTGGCTGTAAAGGCCGGTCCTTGATTTTCACCGCCGACTGCAGCCGTCACATGTAAAGTCTGGTGCATTGTCAGGTTGGTCTTGAGACTAATAATGGCTGACCTTTTTTACCCGAGCCTTTTTCTGTTTCCTGGTCTTTGTGATTGTTTGCCCACAATCAGACCTTTTGATGGATGGGGTTTCCAGGTTATTCTGTCTGCAGCATGTACAGTAAAACCTATCTGTAACGGCCACTAAATTACATTAAGTATTTTGTGTTAAATGCAGGTGGCTGCTTAAAGCAAGGTAAAGGTAAAACAGAACGTTCCTATAGGAGCGTTCTGTTTTACTTTCACCTTGCTTTAAGCAGCCACCTGCCCTAAATACCAGCTAATTAACACAATTTAGTGTCCGTTATAGAGAGGTTTTACTGTACTTCCTAACTATTCGTGTCTCAATACCGCACGCTTTCACGACACGTTTGCAAACGCCCATGAACCTTTCATACGTTTGCAAACGTCCATTTAAGAGAACCTTCCATACGTTTGCCCGTTGAGAGTTCAGCATACATGAGATCTTTGGGTATGCGTCCATTCTGGCAACATGGCATCTGCAGCGAAGATATTTTGCCCCTGATGAGGATCGAGCTCACGACCTTCAGATTGCTCTGATTAACATGATTATGAGACTGAGACACTGCTTACTGTGCTACCGTGGCGATATATATATATTGCTATAAATATATCTCTAGATGAATGAGCAAATGTTCGTGGGTATATAGTTCCGTCTGCACCAGTTCTATAATTATGTTATTCTGCTGTAAGAAAGTATCAATGAATATGGGTTATACTAAAATGCCGAGCGCAATGTCATTGGTAACATGAATAAATTGTGAGCAAAAGTTTGCCCCGGGTGAGAATCGAACTCACGACCTTCAGATTGCTCTGATTAACGTGTGATTATGAGACTGACGCGCTGCCTACTGCGCTACCGAGGCGATGTTTATCTTTTCCTTATATTGCTATAAATACATTAAAAGCAGGCTAGGCAAGTCCTCGTCAGCAGAAAGCGCCGTGCTTATCAACCTTATCATTATGTTAATTATTTTATGAAGCCAATCAGAACACCCAACAAAACAAGTCATACTATAATGTCAAACGCGATATCAGTGATATGATGATAAAATGGACAAAATGCATGCGCACGTTTTTGACACGGATGATGATCGAACTCACGACCATCAGATTACTCTGGTGTTTGCCTCACTTGTGACCTGCATTAAGCCACCATCTGCCTTACAGATCCATAATTAAACCTATTTCCGATGGCCGCTTAAGACAGACTCTACTTAAGTTACATGTAAGAGCAGCTGGCGAAGCAACTTATTTCGTCCATATCAATAATGTTATCGTTTTCATAAAGCTAACTAGAGCCTTAAATAAGATATGTCATACTATAATCATCATTGATAGGATGATCAAATTCGTACAAAATATATGCAAAAGTTTTGCCCCGGGTGAGGATCGAACTCACGACCTTCAGATTGCTCTGATTAACGTGTGATTATGAGACTGACGCGCTGCCTACTGCGCTACCGAGGCGATACATATCGTGACCTTATATGGTAATAAATACGTTATCTGTTTAAGTTTAATAAAAGTACAAACATGAGTCATACAGGAAATACCACTTACAAAACAAACAGCCACCCAAGCAGCACCACAACAAAAAAACAGTAAATGTACATAACTACTAAAACACAAACACAAAACAAACAAACAACAGGATGAGATGGAAGTACCGCCTTGGAACGGCCACTGACAATAGTAACTGGGTGTTTAAACCAGTCTAGGGGCGCCCATCCTTTCACTTGTTCCAACCCCTCCTTAAAAGACAGTGTAAATTAACATATCCCCTCTCCGACTAATCTACAACAACCGCAAGGGCAAATACAGTGGTAAATTGCATGTAGAACGGAAACACATTTAAGTGAAACAAACTGTATTCATCTATCGCTAGTGTACTCAATGATTGAGCTGCAAACAGAGTAGCTGTAGAAAAAGTAATAAAGGGTACGACAAAGACGAGATAGAATAAATGTACGACGTCCTCCTTCCGTTTCTGGCTTTAAGAGGTCGTCTTCATAAAATACTAAACCGATTTTGTCGGCGTGCGTGAAAAAAGGGCAACATGATTGCCAACTGTAAAAGGGTCGACAACCAGACAAACAGTATATTGTAGTACTATAGGATCATATCCCTTTTTAATGATTTTTAAACATATTTGATGAAAAAAGTGATAAAATTTTAATGGGTATGTCCAATATTTTTACGAAGTTTGTAAATCACATCACCATAAAATTCAGGATGGGAAATACCGTGTCGCAGGGGCGCCTTAAGATTACATTTGTACATGTACTTGCCAATAAGTGAGAGATTTCGATAAGTCAGTGTTCGTTTTATCATTGACCATTATCCCCTTAATCACATATAATAGTCATTTGCAATCAGCTTCTATCCAGATAAAGACATAAATAAAACACGCCCAGCCATGCTGACCATAGCAGAACGTGTAGAAATATATCTGATTTTTTGCATAAGCAAACAGAGTAGACCCTGATCAGACGACCCTATAGACATGTATATTTTAGCTGGCTAATTTGTTTAACCCTTTACTCCATTAATACGCCTTTCTATACATCTGCAAACAATGTAGACCTACATCAGACGGCTCCTGTTGGAGCCGTCTGACCAGGGTCTGCTCTGTTTGCTTAGGATAATATAAAGATATGATTCTAAAGTTTCTACCTTGAACAAAAACCCTGTGTACATCAGTAATTATTACAATTTATCCAATTAGTATCCATGGTGTAATTATTTCTTTTTTGAATATTTATGGAGTAAAGGATTAAGCAAATTATCATGTGATATAATGACGTCTACATAAAATGTATCATTCCGTTCTTTTTTATAAAAAAAATAACCATAGTATTTAACAAAATGAACTAATATGCCGAATACAATATCATAGATATTATGCACAGACGGACAAAGGTTATACAAAAGTTTTGCCCCGGGTGAGGATCGAACTCACGACCTTTAGATTACTCTGATTAACGTGTGATTATGAGACTGACGCGCTGCCTACTGCGCTACCGAGGCGATGTTTATCATTGCCTTATATAGCTATACATGTAAACCTAGAATCTGACCTAAGCGTCCATTCATTTATTGAACACAGGAGCTTTAAAACGCAGCCGGTTTCTTAAGGCAGGACAAACGAAATGCAGAAAGCTCGTATATGACTTTTTCTGCATTACTTTTGACCTGCATTAAACTATCATCTCCATTACAGATCCATAATTAGACCTATTTCCGATGGTCACATACAGGTTTTACTGTGCGATAAAAGCTGGGAAAGCACGTTTTTGCGTCGATATTATTTCTGTTAAATCTTTCATAAATTCAAGCAGAGCCTCAAATGAATTAAGTCATACTATAATAATAATTGATTTGATGGATGATCAAATTCACAAAACAATTATGCAAAAGTTTTGCCCCGGGTGAGGATCGAACTCACGACCTTCAGATTGCTCTGATTAACGTGTGATTATGAGACTGACGCGCTGCCTACTGCGCTACCGAGGCGATGGTTAAGACTGCCTTATATAGCTATAAATACGTTATCTTTACAACGTTGAACAAACGTTGTCCGCTTCAATCATTGTTCGTGTTATTATCAACTTCTAGCATGTTAATCACGACCTTACAGTCATTTACAAACTTCTATCCAGATAAATATATCAAGTAACTCTACGTCCCGTCGTGCTGAACGTGTAGAAGTATACATGTTTTGGCACAAGTAAAAGAGCAGATCCTAGTCAGACGGTCACTATTGGAGCCGTCTGATCTAATAGGAGCCGTCTGATCTAAATACTCATTTGCAAACAGACTACACCAAGATCAGACGGCGCCTGTAGGAGCCGTCTGACCAGGGTCTGCTCTATTTGCTTAAGATATTATTATAGATATGATTTGAATGTAGTTTCTGTATTGACCAAACTTCCTGTGTACAGGAGCCTCAAATGAAATAGGTCATACTATAATAATCATTGATTTGATGGATGATCAAATTCACAAAACAAATATGCAAAAGTTTTGCCCCGGGTGAGGATCGAACTCACGACCTTCAGATGACTCTGATTAACATGTGATTATGAGACTGACGCGCTGCCTACTGCGCTACCGAGGCGATGTTTTTCATTGCCTTATATAGCTTTAAATGTCAAAGTCAAGTCAAAGTATTTTTTATTTCTCAGTTTGCATATAACAGGCAAAAACATGAGAACTATCCTAATTAACATCTAAATTATAAACACATACAGTCACGTAGTATAATATGAAAAAGAATCAATATTTTGTAAGTTATCTTACATTGAGAACAACACACTCACACACTTGCATACTTTTACTACCGGGGATGTCTGTTTCGGTGGACGGAAAGTCCCGGGGTCGAAGCGCACCGTAATGCATGAGTTGCACGCTTTTCTAACCATGTGCTTACAGTGATGGATTATTACGGTGACTGTGTTCAAAATGCGTTGTCTGATTCAATGATTGTCCGTTTTATCTTTGAGTTACTCGGCGTCTCATCTGGATCCAAACTGTTTGCATAGGTATTCACTCATCAGTCTGTAGCAGGCTAAAGTTTAACATATATAATTGAACAGCGGTATAAGGATCAAGTATGTAAGCCTTTCAGCACTAAATTGTCACAGTGGAATAGTCCATCATTGTTTATTGGTTGAGGTCATACAGTATTTTTATAGGGTAAAATTTGTGGAATGATTATGAATGACAAACAGTGCTGACCCTGGTCAGAGGGCTCCTCTTTGAGCTCTCTGATCTAGGTCTACACTGTTTGCAAATGACAACGCACTCGATACCAGCGTTCGGGCTAATTAATACATACAAGCTGCCTGTTTGGGCTTCCGAGGTGGCATGTTTGTATAATAATAAGTAGATTAACAAAAGAACACTCTTACCGTGTAAGTAAAAGGTGGGTGGGTGAGGGTGAGGGTGGGTGGGGGCATTATCCTAGTTCAGAGAAAAAATGTGTTGCAATCGGTGTAGATACAGTTCATCCACCGCATTGAGACCGCATAAATACGACTCTAGAGTGACGAACCCTTTCCTTCATATATAAATGGCTCCAGTCTGATCAGGGTCTGTTCTGTTTGCATATGGAATTTCATAGACCTGTTTCTTTAGTTTCTAAAATGGCTACAATGTTCCACCGTCCATATTTCATTACAATTATTTTGTCCATGAATAATCAGTAGGTATTGAAATTTGTAACAAATATATAACAGCGAAACTTCGAATGTGTCAATACTTTACCTGAAAAACGCGCCTTTTCACACTGTTGCAAACAGATGTCAGATCAGACGGCTTCTACAGGGTCTGTTCTGTTTGTTTATGGATTTGGCTAAAACAAGTTCCTTAATCACTGGCTTTTATACAAACCATGCTAATGAATACCCATGAAGTCATTGTGTTCTTGTATAAATTCGTGACATAAAAGGTTAAGATCCTTGTCAAATTATGCAGCATTCCATTGTCAGACTAGATAACATTGTTAAACCAGACCAGAAATCGCCTCTCCGAGAGGGCGATGTGTTAGTATCCATCAGTT
Organism: Azorinus chamasolen; assembly: GCA_963576725.1. NCBI lineage: Eukaryota > Metazoa > Mollusca > Bivalvia > Cardiida > Solecurtidae > Azorinus > Azorinus chamasolen. Next base: position 6,790,639 of record OY755253.1, on the reverse strand, counting down.
TGTTCCTCAAATTGAGACTTTCAAATACCTGACAGAAACGCATTACGCAAGACCCTGTTGGAGCTGTCTGATCTGGGCCTGTCATGTTTGCTTATGAAATCATACACATGTATTTACCATAGTAAAAACAATTCCCTTGATCATCAGGATCCAATTATTAAAGTTCAACTAATTAATATTCATAAGATTATTATTTCTTACATGAATATTCATCAGATGAATAGATACTAACTCCTTGGATATACATCTATATCAATGTAAACATGCATGAGCGGATACACGAGTACAGTAAAACACCTCTAAACCGGACGTTCAGTGTAGTATAAATATCGGTCTTGGAGACAGGTAACAGCTTAATGCAGGGTGAATGTCATGCAGAAAGCTCCTATAGGAGCTTTCTGCATGACTTTCACTCTGCATTAAGCAACCATCTGCCCAACAGTATATAATTTCTTATCTACTAGAATTCCGGTTTAGAGATGTTTAACTGTACATACAAACTGGCTGTACATATTACAGTAGAACCTCTCCTAAGCGGTCATTAATTTTACTGAACGTAGGAGCCTTATAAAAGCACGTGGTTGCTTAATACTGGGCATACGTAATGCAGTAAGCTCCTATAGGAGCTTTCTGCATTGATTTTGACCTGCTTTAAGCTATCATCAGCCTTATACAGACTTATAATTAGACCTCTGTTTGGATGACCAGTTAAGACAGGTTCTACTGTACTATCAATGCCAGTCTGTAAGAGAATCAGCAGCTTAACCAATTTGCTCCCACGATTCCATATAATTATGGGACATAGGCAAACAGTGTAGACTCTGATCAGACGCCGCATCATGCGGCGTCTGATCAGAGTCTACACTGTTTGCTGATAGGGATTTCAATATAAAACAAAACGAAAATGAAAATTTAGACCAGGCATCCCTTAGATAAAAAATGGACTTATCCAATATATAAGCATGGAAGAATCCACTGGGAGCAAATGGGTAAATATAGGGCTAAAGCCGTGAAGAAAATCCCAAAGGAGCTTCCTGCATGACTTTTACTCTCATTACATATAATTAATATAATATACATTAATATATTACATGTGTATTAATAGTAACAGGCCTAAAAATCTAAATGTTTCCTTACTAAAATTCCGATTAAGAGAGGTTTCACTGTAAGTGCATTAGCGTATGATGAACTGAAACACAAGAGACCGTCTTAGCTACATCACGCTTACCTAATCCACAGACATAGAAGAACACCATGGAGACAGTAATCTAAGTTCCCAAGGCATCCATCGCCATGATTGAACTCTGCCGTCTGCGCTGACCCGTTGAGACGGAGGGCCTGGAATATTTTGCCGGGAACCAGAGAGGGACCTCCATACGTTTCTATCACGATGTTTGGGTGATCGATTTTGGTACCAACCATTCTGTCAAATCCAATGTAAGTCTTGTCCGGTCGAGCTGAAATGCATGCACGAATGACTAATTGGATGTTATAAATACATGATGAAACTTACTGGAAGTCCTTTTGATACTGTAAAACGCAATGGTCCATATAATATGCGTACATTAAATGATTAATATTTTCAAGAAAAGCTCCTTCATTTCTCAACAGATTCTAAACAGTGGTCACATTATAGGGCTTGATGGAGAAAGACAAATTTAGTAAATTTTTGGGTACGCAATGCGGCATCTTTATCTGTAGCTCTGACACTAACTGATATGGACCTTGGTGGAGGTCTTAATAGATACATTAAAACAAATTGAATTTTGTAAGTTATAGTCTACTTTTAGTCCGAAGGACCGCTCGGACGACTATACATTTACTCCCCTGATCATTGAGTCATTCGCCTACAATATTGAGCACTGATATCATGGTGCAATCATGCAGCCGCAGTACCGACTTGTGACCCTCACATGTACCCATTTTAACCCCTGGGTGAAGAGAATGTGCAGACGGGAGACACTGAAAAGCGTCTCTGAAATTTCCGTCGAGGGACCGGGATTTGAACCCCAGACCCCATTATTGGTAATCAAGCGCGTTACCCCTAGATCAACGCACACCACCTCGACATTGTAATATTAACTAGATATTGTACGACTTGTTGGAAGTCTTGCTGGATAATGTAAAACCAATTGTATAGTTCTAGACTTCCGTATTAACCCTTCGCTTGCTATTCACGTCAATATACCTACCTGTAAATAGTGAAGACTCAGATCAGACATCTCCTGCAGGAGCTGTCTCATCAGGGTCTGCACTATTTACAAGTTGATTGTGCAACCAGTGCACTCCACAGCAGTGATTGCACAGCGAAATACGTGTATATAGTGAAGATATATGTAATTATACAACAGGACATGGGTAAAGAAGGAGAAATGTATTTTAAAATTCAGCAAGAGACGGGTTAATAAACAAATGTTTGCATAGGAAATTACCACAGTCAGGGAAAGAGTTCACCTTTATCTCGATGCTCTAAATGTCATCAAATGTATGGTTTACAACTATTCTCAAAGTAGTGTTTTCTTCCACCTCCTTTTATAACAATACATGGGTATCAAATGGCTGGGATCCTGTCAAGACGCTGGCTAGTCGGCGTCTCATTTGAATTCAAATTGTTTGCAAAGGTACAGCAGAATTGATAACCTGTTTTAACCTTTTCCCTGTTCCAATTTTCAATACCTCCTGAATATTCATTAACAAAATAGTGATAAGGAAATATGGAAGGTGCAATATTGTAACCATTTTAGAAGGCAAAGAAACTGATCTATCAAATTATATTAGCAAACAGAGCAGATCCTGATCTGGGTCTACTCTGTTTGCGAATGCGTGAAAACACGATGATATAAGGGAAAGGGTTAAGCAGTCATCGAAAAGATGTCTAATTAGAGATATGTAATGCAGATAGTAGCTTAATGCATGCCAACAGTAATGCAGAAAGCTCCTGTTTTATTTTGCCCTGCATTAAACAACCACCTGCTCTTTAAGAATCCTATGTTCAATAACTAACCCATTCCCTCTTATTGTCGACTTTTGACGACTCTGTAAAAGTCATTTTGTGAAACCGCTGTGATAAATAGAGCATTTGCTCCTATAGGAGCATATGCTTTATTTAACACAATGGTTTCAAACTACAAAATTCTAAAATGTTCCTTTTATCTGGATAATGCTCCTTTTCGGTAGATTCATTCAAAGAGGTTGGATATAAAAATAGCTTATGGGTTAATGGGTTAAATGGCAGGTTAGGACAGGTTCTGCTGTAAACAGGAATTCGTCCTTACCGACCCAAAGTTTTGTCATACAATACAAAGTATGTTGTCGTTACCCTAGGGCTGTTGAAAATTTATAGTGAAATGGACCATCATAGTTTAAAGATAGAACCCATTCAGTGTGAAATGGATACATATGTGAGAAAATTGAGGATGTCAAGCAATGTAGACTCTCAGAATACTCCTCTAGGTCTGGGTCTATATTGTTTGTAAATACCAGCGCACTTGCTTCCTGCATTCAAATGGTAAACATCTTTAACCCTTCCCCTGTTCTATGCTTATTCCTAATTTCAATACCTGAATACTGAATATTCATGGACAAAATAGTTATATTGAAACATTTTCGAAAGTAAAGAAACATATCTATTAAATAACACTAGCAAACAGAGCAGACCCAGATCAGACGGCTCCCATAGGAGCCGTCTGATCTGGGTCTACTCTGTTTGCAAATGCGTGAAAACACGTTTATATGAGAGAAAGGGTTAATGACATGTAAAACATGACATTCAGTCAAGGGCAAATCTGTGACGTATAAGTCAACCTTTTGGGTCCCAAGATGACCCTCGTATATACTGTGTTCCTGTAGTACTGACCCTTTCCTTCATATAAACGTGTATACATGCCATTGTGAACAGAGTAGATCCAAATCAGACGGCTTCAACATTGCCTGACTGAATTTCAAACAAATGGCGACGGTAACGATAATTTAATGCAGTGAGATTTGATAGTAAGACTAACAACACCTGAAGCAGACAACCTTTTAACACGCTACCGGTGTATGTACTAAAGACTACCTATACAAACAGTTTGGGCCCAGTTGAGACTTCAAGTATCTGAGTATCTCATCAGGATCCATACTGTTTGACACTGGTAATGCTAACAAGACAATTTGGGCACAGATAACTTATATATCTAATTTATAACCGCTAAAATTTATATTTTAACTTCATATTTAACAATATGCTCAGCTAGCTTAAGATTAACTTGCTAAAGATAACGTATTTATAACCATATAAGGTCACGATAAATATGGCCTCGGTAGCGCAGTAGGCAGCGCGTCAGTCTCATAATCACAAGTTAATCAGAGCGATCTGAAGGTCGTGAGTTCGATCCTCACCCGGGGCAAAACTTTTGCACATTTTTTTTTGTAAAGTTGATCATCCTATCAATGATGATTATAGTATGACATATTTTATTTGAGGTTCCGGTTGGTTTTATGAAAGAAATAACAGAATTTATATAAACGAAATAACTTGCTTTGCCACCTTTTAACGTAGAACCTGCCTTAAGCGGCCATCGGAAATATGTATTATTATGGATCCGTAAGGAAGATGGTAGCTTAATGCAGGTCAAAAGTAATACAAACACTCCTATAAGAGATTTCTGCATTAAATGTTCACTGTTTTAAGCAACCACCTGCGTTTTAAGAATCATATGTTCAATAAATGAACGCCCGCATAGCATCTTGGTCGACATAATCTGTACATGTATATGTCTTATATGTCCGTACACATATACTAATAAACTTAGAAACTTGGATCCCCGCACGTTAAGTGTTAAGGTAGCATTGTACATGTATATACTAATGTTATTGGTGATAAACATCGCCTCGGTAGCGCAGTAGGCAGCGCGTCAGTCTCATAATCACACGTTAATCAGAGCGATCTGAAGGTCGTGAGTTCGATCCTCACCCGGGGCAAGACTTTTTAAAGAACTTTGCATTTGTTAAGGAATATTTCAATCGAAACCTCAATATCATATACCATTGGTATTATCCTACCAATTTGACCTGAAACTCATGCATATTCCGTGTATTATCGTCGGTAATCTTCGAATTAATTTCTGAAGGTATAAGAATGCGCTATAAGAATACAGTAAAACCCCTCTAATGCGACCAGCAAAAAGGGGCATAATCCACAGTGACAAAGGCAGGTGGTATAAAAAAAATAGCTTAATACAGGACAAACGTTATGCAGAAAGCTCCAGTAGGAGTTTTCTGCATAACTTTTGTCCTGTATTAAGCAACCACCTGCTTATAAAGACAGTCATGTTTACTCATGACGTGCTCACATTAGAGGGGGTTTACTGTACAATCCTCGAGGAACATGATTATTACCGGCTTTTGGTTTGCTTTTTTGTCACAGAGTATTACGAACAATCCAGATAAATACGCCGAAATTTAATCGAGTCTCAGGTCAAATTGGGAGGATAATACTTCAGCCATTTCTTTCATATAGCCGTTTTCCCACGAATTTGCGAAATTATACAAGACCTGCAATTTACTTTCTAATTGATATTCATGATGTTATTATTAATTTATTGATTTTTTTTTTCATGAACAATACATGTATTTTGGATATCGATAAGCAGCACTGAATTCCAATTAGTTCACGATTGGAATGGTAATGTTTGATGTTGCAAGATTCTATAAGACAGAAGTTTGAGCAAATATCCTGTTGTTAAAACTTTCACTCCTCTATGTATATTCCAAATCTCAATACCTTCTGAATATTTATGGACAAAATAGCTATAATGATATATGGGAGTCGGAACATTATAGCCATTTTAGAAAGTAAAGAAACAGATGTTTCAAATCTTACTAGCAATCAGAGCAGACCCTGGTCAGACGGCTCCTCTATGAGCTGTCTGAGCTGGGACTACTCTGTTTGCAGATGCGTGAAAACATGTATATATTAAGGAAAGGGTTACGCCCCTTTGGTATACTACAATCAAATCAGACGATTGTATCTGCATTAACAATATTGGTCCCAATGAGACTCCGAGTTTCCCAATGTCTCGTCAGGATATATACTCTTCGATACCCCTGATCTTTGATGAAAAGAAATGGAGAATAACTTCATTTATGATTTGTCGAAGTGGCGTCTTTGCCCACGATAATCGGCCGTGCGTTAGGTAAAAAAAACTGGCTACAATACGGATTGTAGACTAGCTACGAGACAGGTAGACACCCGTATAATAATACATAGCGCTTTATACATTTGTGTGTGATAACACATAACGTACAGATAAGTGGCAAAGTTGTCTACAAACCGTATTACAATCTGTTTCTGAATATTAATTAAGCAAATGTTATATTAACATTTCACTGAAGAAAGTTATTTGTATCACAGACAGTAGGCATCCTTTGATCTGGGTCTACATAGTTTGCAAAGTTCTTATATATCCCGATTCCCGCACATTAAGGGTTAAGGTAGCATTGTAACTAATAATGTTGATGCGCTGGTGATAAACATCGCCTCGGTAGCGCAGTAGGCAGCGCGTCAGTCTCATAATCACACGTGAATCAGAGCAATCTGAAGGTCGTGAGTTCGATCCTCACCCGGGGCAAAACTTTTTGAAGAACTTAGCGAGAATATTTCAATTGATACCACCATATAATATAACATTGATACTTCAGCCATTTCATTCATATAGCCGCTTTTCCACGAACTTGCGAAACTGAACTACAAGGCGGGCAATTAATTTTCTAATTGATATTCTGGATGTGATTATTAATGTTCGTATTTTATTCTATTCACGAACAATATGTCTATTTTGGTTGCTGATAAGACAACCGAATTCCAATCAGTTCCCCCATTGTAATTACAACGTTCGGTGTTGCAAAATTCTTCAACCCATTACTTTATTAATATTCATTGAAAATATAATGACATTATGAATATTAATTAGATTATGGTTTTTGTGACATTATATATACATGAAATTTGGTATTGGTAGAAACTGAAGTCATATCTATTACAATTTCATAAGCAAACACAGCAGACTCTGATCAGACGGCTCCTATAGGAGCCGACTAGTCTGAGTCTTCTCTGTTTGCAAAGGCGTAGAAAGGCGTATTTATGGAGCAAAGGGATAAGACAGATTTTGAACAAATAGCATGTTTGTTAAACCTTGGGTATTTGTTTTGCTCACGGTAATCAGGGTCCCTGCTTATAAAACTTTTAGTTGAGTCTGAGAACGTTCTCAAGCATCTGATTGGTCAGATTTGAGCCTTTGGCTCAAATCTGACCAATCAAAAGCCTGAGAACGAAACTTAATCTTTAGTCTGCTGAACAATTAAAAAGTGTATCATTTTTTCTGAATATGTTTTTTCTAAATACATGTAGTAATTAATCAATTGTTATACATGTACGAACATTTCACTGAATAAATTTATTTGTATCACAAACTGTGCAGATCCGATCAAAGGGCTCCCCTAGGGGCTCTTTAATCTGGATCTACTTAGTTGGCAAAGGTCTTATATATTTGTTTCTCGATCATTAAGCGTTTAATGCATTAAACATTGTATATACGTAGTGTTATCTGTGATATGCATCGCCTCGGTAGCGCAGTAGGCAGCGCGTTTGTCCATTAATGACATTGCATTTACGTACGGGCCATCTTGTTTGACACTCGGAGAGTTTTTATGAAATAAAAAAAAGAAAAGAGAAAACATCAATTATCGAAGTGATTTTGGCGGCATTATACGCCCAAGAGAACTTGCTTGGTCACCTAAACAAAAAAACGTGTTTTATCGTATTCATAGCAAAATAAGAAAATGACCATCGCCTCGGTAGCGCAGTAGGCAGCGCGTCAGTCTCATAATCACACGTTAGTCAGAGCGATCTGAAGGTCGTGAGTTCGATCCTCACCCGGGGCAAAACTTTTTAATACAGTAGTACATGGGGTCTTAAAAAGCAGCTGGTTGCTTAATACAGGGCATTTTCACCTACATTAAGCTACCACCTGTCTTACTGCCCCAAAGTTAATTCCTTTAAGGCAGGTTCTACTGTATTTTGCCCATTTATTCAAAGATGCTTCAATGAATAGTTGACAGTTTCTCATAAACCACAACCATTCGCCCGTTTATTCTTAAAGCCATTCCTTAAACGCATCCGCGAATAGATTACACATTCCCTCATAGTGACACATTTTGGCGCCTCTGTAAAATTCACATTTTGAAAAGACCATTTGCTCCTATGGAGCAAAGGCTCTATTAAAGTATTTATCACAATGGTATAAAAACTACACAATTCTAAATTTACTTCTCTATAATTAGTATTCTTTTTTCGGTAGATTTATACATAGAGATTGGGTCTAAAAAATATTAAAAAAGGAGGGAATGAGTTAAACCAACATCAGACGGCACCTGTAGGTACCATCAGCTTTGTTTGCTAACCTAATGATATAGACCTGCTTCTACATAGTCTTACATTGCCAAATATGTATGTGTTTGAATGGCATTATAAGGCAACTCAGCTAATTAATATTCATTACGTCATAATTCCTTAAATGACAAACGGTTAATAAATCAAGATATAATACCTCTTTGTATGAAATCAATTGCAAGAAGTCGCTCTCGCTCTGCGTTGAATAATTCGATTTCATCAAAACTAGCGTCGGCATACCGCTCTTTGTTCATTATAGTGTTTGCTCGACCAATGTAGAATCGGTTGAAGTATGACGGTTGTACCCGCCAGTGGGCGCTGTGTAATATCACTGACGTCAGTTTACGGTTTATGAACACACGGAGTCCTGATGTGCGGCTCCATGAAATTTCCAGGAAATACCAGGTACCAATCCGGAGACCAGGAATCGCTGTAGCCCAGCTTCGATCTTCCTCCTGTACAGTTACGCAAAGACTCCTTTGAAAGGAAAATATAGAGAATCCTTCCAGTCCGGACGACATGATATAAGCATGGTCTTTCATATCGTTGAAATTGATCCAAAAGGTCACGGTTAAACCATACTTGCAAAGAGTTGTGTTTCCTAAGCAGGAGTCGGCAAACGACCCTAGATCGATATGTTCGCCTTTGCCCGGCAATTCAACGGCTGTCCCGATCTTTCCCGGTACCTGCCGAACTACACCACTGATTTTTGGTTCTAAAAATGGCACCACGAGTTGTCCATTTTCGAGCTGGTCCATTGACAGACTATGTTTATAAATTGGTCCTGTAAAGCATAATTACGAGATTTGGGAAATATTCAATACATAACACTAAACAATATAAATATCTGGAAAATATCTTGCATATATGTAACTTTGCTTTGCAAATGTCATTTATATAAAAAAAAAGACACAGGATACTTTTCTCTTATTTCTCTTAAAGCGTACAATTTCAAACAGTTTGTGTTCTGCAATAAAACACAGAGTTACTCGGCGTCTTATTTAGAACCAAACTGCATAATTAATCCCATTTTCACCCCTGGCGAACTTCATTCGCGTAATATGATGAAAGGAAGGGAGGTTACTTTGTGTTAAATGATTAAAGGATATATTTGGGTTATCCTTCTTGACCAAATATTTAAAAGTTATTACAGCGAAAACTATCAAAATCAACTGCAGTAAAACTCCTCTAAACCGAAATGAAATTCGATACTTTTAAATAGGTGGCTGCTTAATGAAGGGTAAAAGGCGTGCAGGAAGCCCCTAGAGGATCTTTCTGTATGACTTTCGACCTGCATTAAGCCGTCACCTGTCTCCAATATTGATAATTTAATACTGAATTGAACGTCCGGGTTAGAGGGGTTTTACTGTATCTGTTGAACGTCCACTGGATAGTATGATTGGTGTTCAGTTGGGACATCATTATCCCTTCTCTTGCTGAGTTTTAAAATACATTGCTCCTTCTTTACCCATGCCCTGTGGTATAATTACTTATATCTTCACTGTGTACAAGTATTTCGCTGAGCAATCACTGCTGTGGAGTGCACTGGTTGCACAAGCAATTTGTAAATAGTACAGACCCAGATGAGACAGCTCCTGTAGGAGCTGTCTCATCTGGGTCTTCACTATTTACATGTAGGTATATTGACGCGAATAGCAAGCGAAGGGTTGATATACTAGCTCGTGGACCAACACAATATACAAACGCCCGTGGGTAATGGATAAACAGAACTAGGATTTGATTGGTTTATATTGCAAACAGCTTTGATTCAGATGAGACACCTAGTAACTTGACAATTCCTCAGGATCAAAACAGTTTGGCGTTCGGTGAACAGTTTCTAAAATGGTTAAATGAAATGGAAGAAATTAGAAATTATCTGCATTACTTTTGTCCTATATTAAAGAGGAAGTCCCTACAATTAACGCATATTTTCAACACTATCATAAAACTTAATATTTGTTATGTTCAATCATTATTATGATGATTGTCAATTTAAACTTACATGTATATCGACAAATCGCCCTGTGATACAAAATAAACTGATTTCATCAACACTTATAAGTTTTGTTCTACAACAAAATATTATTGACCTTGGTCGAACAGTTAAAAAATCTAAAACATGAGCCGTACTAATACATTGCCGAAAAACATATCAAACATATGGAAGTTGTGTCTTCTTGGTTGTTTATTCGATTGTTTTTCTTGTGGAATACTTCTTTTCAGCATATAAACAAATGAGTTTTGTATATTTGAGGCACGCGTCGAATGTAGGGACTTCCCCTTTATGTAAAGTTTCTTTTGTTCAATAAATGAAAGAGCGCTCATGCTAGATTCTGTCGTGGTACTGACAAAGAGTAAACGTTGAGTAAATATGACAGCGTTCTACTGTGTATGTTCAACTAGAATCATGCGACAAGTACCAACCCTTCTCTCGGAGAACATTGTCTTCCATTTTCGTTGACCAAAACTGAAACTCATCGATAGTGATCGTGCCGAGATCAGCTGACCCGGTCCCGTCATTTGGTTGGCCAATGATGAAGTCGTTGATGGTGCTGTCGGTTGCTGTGGTAACCCTGGATCAATGTGAAAACGTAATAAAGTCAAGTAAACACATATACAGTTGAACCTCGATAACTCGAATTTCAAGGGACCATACAAATTAGTTCGAGATAACAGAAGTTCGATTCATCCGATTTCTAATCTGAACAATTTCTCAAGGCCACAGCTTAATACAGGTTTAAAGTAATGCTGAAAGCTCCTGTAGGAGCTTTCAGCATTACTTTAGACATGTATTAAGTTGTTACATGTGTTTCTAGATATCTGTAGAGACCCATTATTGAGCAATTCTGTATTGTAAGTTTTGGAAGAACTAAACTTTTTGTTCGAGTTATCCAGAAGTTCGAGTTACCGAGTTCGAGATATCGAAATTCAACTGTACAGTAAAAGTCCTCTAAACCGGAAACATAGTAGAGAAAATATTATATACTTTCAGCAGGTGGCTGCTAATGCAGGGTGAACGTCATGCAGAAAGCTTTTAGAGAAGCTTTACGCATGATTTTCACCCTGCATTAAGCTGCCACCTGTCTTCAATTATACATACTAAATTTAACGACCCGTTTAAAGCGGTTTTACTGTATATGCGCCTAATTGACTTTTCTCCTTTTTTCATTTATTTTGTCCTATTTTATTACAAATCAATTAAGACCAAAAGTTGTACATGTGTTCATATCACGACAGCAATGCCTACGGAAAATTTCCCCTGGGTATATTATATCTATTCAGCTACAAGTTACCGATATCTTAATCCTTAGAAAACCGCCGATATTTTAAGGGACTGAAAACTGTGATGATCAACGGATATGTTCGGTGAAGTTCCGATTGATTCTGAATCGATTTCGGAACAACGCTTAGAGTACTAAAAAGTGTTAACAACACAAAACTGACCCGCAATATCATTAGAAAATCTAAAACGATAAGAAATAACGTTTAATGTGTATCAGTGTGCCTACATGTATATATAAATGTATACGCCCCCGATCGCCGGTGAATGGCGGATGCGTTTCCGCTGGTTTCCGCCTCATTCAAAGTTTCTGGTAGTTTCTGCTGTTCTTTTATTCGTACAATATTCCCTCACCATGCTTATAAGCATTGGTTAGTTACGTGTTACATTGATTTAAACTCTAACGTCTTTTTGTTTCGCGACATTTTCGAAAATGTTAGCAGGATAGGTCCACATCTTTAATATCGCATGCTACGATTCTTTGTGATTCTTTACTGTATAATCTGAACCAGCAGTAGAACTGAATACAACTGAATTCCTTAAACCCTTCGCTTGCTGTTCACGTCAATATACCTACCTGTAAATAGTGAAGACCCTGGTGAGACAGCTCCTGCAGGAGCTGTCTCACCAGGGTCTGCACTATTTACAAGTTGATTGTGCAACCAGTGCACTCCTAAGCAGTGATTGCACAACGAAATACTTGTACACAGTGAAGATATATGTAATTATACAACAGGGCGTGGGTAAAGAAGGAGAAATGTGTTTTAAAATTCAGCAAGCGAAGGGTTAATATTTCACGAATGCCGAGGTAAAACTTAGATTGACCAGTCTCATAGGGTACAAACAGAGTACAGTAAAACCTGTCCTAAGCGGCCTTCATTTACTGAACATAAGAGTTTTAAAACAGGTGGTTGCTTCAGACATTACCCCCTAGTGACGCATTTTTGCTTCTATAATATTCATATTTTGAAAACCATTGTGATTAACAGAGCATTTGCTCCTATTTATCACAATGGTTTCAGAACTACACAATTCTTAACGTTTCCTTTTCCCCCGTTTATGCTCCTTTTCGGTAGATTTATTCAAAGTGGTTGGATTATAAATTAGCCTAGGAGAGAATGGGTTAATGCAGGACAAATGTAAAGCAGAACACTCATATCGGAGATTTCTGTTTTACTTTTGACCTTCATTAAGCTACCACCTGCCTTGCAGACCCGAAATTAAACCTCTTTTTGATGGCAGCTTCAGAGAGGTTCTACTGCAAACCATTTTACCTGTCTGGGGATCCTGAATGAGCCACCTTGTTCCCATTTATAAATAGAGAGAGCCCTTCCTCAGCATGCCACATGGCCATCACGTGATACCAGTGGCGCGGTAAAATGTTGGTTGCCTTAGCGCTCCACCTGAGACCCGATCCTTTGGTCTTGAATATCCACTCGAGGTAACCTACTCTATACAACATTGCGACTCCGTGGGACTCCGCGCTCTGTCCACCATTGGAGATGTACACACCTTGTCCCGGACCTGGCTTATCAAACCTTATCCATAAAGCTAAAGTGTAGCCTGAAACGTAAAAAGATTAGTACATTCATTACCCGTTTACACCAAATGTCCGTTAAAAAGGACCGGACAAACAGTGTAGATCAAGAAACCCTCTGACAGGATCATCACTGTTTGTTGAACCCATTCACGTTATACAATGAACCCTCATTATACCGACGTTCGTGACAATGGCACTCTCGTTATACCGACATTCGTTACAATGGCACCCTCATTATACCGGCATTCGTGGCAATGTCACCCTCGTTATACCGGCATTCGTGACAATGGCACCCTCGTTATACCGGCATTCGTGACAATGGCACCCTCGCTATACCGGCATTCGTGATAATGACACCCTCGTTATACGGGCAGTATGCATTGAAACAAAATTACCGTTAAGTCTTTGAAACAGCCACTGAATAAATAGGTACAATGCAAATAAGACAGGTGATCGCTTAATGCAGAACACAAGAAATGCAAAAAACTTTTTTGCACTTTTTTGCACATAAAAACTGTTTTGAACTTCAATATCTTAAACTCGGATAAATCGAAATTCGTAATAATTCGAAGTAAAAGTTCGATCCTTCGAAACAGTAAAGTACAGAATTGTTCTAAATTGTATAACTACGCATATCTATAGACACATATGCCAGCTTAACCCATTTGTTCCCACGATCCCATATATGGGACTTAGACAAACAGTGAGAAATTATTCAGATCAGAAATCGGATGACTCGAACTTTCGTTATCTCGAAGTAATTCATATGGTCCTTTGCCGTTCGAGATATCGAGGTTCATCTATATATAGCTATAATGTATATATATATTGGTTTTCATATAATGACATTAGAAGCCAATCAAACTTTATCATCATCTTCATACGGTGTTCTTTTAGTGCCAGTTTAATACTTTTCGTTTCGCATGCCGCCGCTTGTCAAGCCAGAGAAAAATTAAACTGACCCCAAACAGGACACCATATCTTGTTCTTTTTAAACCATACAGCATGGTATTTTGTTTTTATCAAATATTTTAATTATCAAATTCTATGACTTTATAGAGAATAATAGGTTAGTGCCGTAGATGGGACGCTTTATCCGACGAGGGGAGAAAACGTTGAGGCGAGGCTTGCCGAGCCTCAACTGTTTTCTCTCCGAGTCGGATAAAGGCGTCCCATCTACGGCACTAACCTATTATTCGATTTATCCAGTCAATATAGTTAAATGTCTTTTTTATAGACTCATAACACTCTTGAAATAATTTACATTGAAAATGCAGTTTTTCGATCAACGGATCCCTCCCTTTTCACTTCCATTTAGACGTAAATAGATCTAATGAGCTACCGCAGAGGAATATAGTTTCGATACTTGTATTACTAGAAGGGAAACGTGGTTGAATTTGAAAAATAAGATGATTTGAATCGAGGGTCGATAAGTTATTTCAAACAGACATGATCTATATTCTTTGGTCAAATTCGAGTTACGTAGTCTCGGTTTCTATTTTTAGATTCTACCTAACGTCACTCAGAAATCGATGGAACTGAACAGGCTATATTTAGGTTTATGACTATCACCGCCCCTGTAAGAGTTTATCAATCAAATAATCATGAGAGTGAAAAGAAAACATTTACTATTTATCTGTCAATCTTTGCTTCCAGGTTTGATTTTATCAAAAACGGGTTTTGCCAGCGGTGGATTAGATTAATAAAAGTGATAAATCAACGTAATCTTGTATGTGGCCTCAGTGGCGTAATCGGTAAGGGCGACGTCTCTAGAGAGATTAGAATTAGGTTTTGTAGGATCAGGCGCGGGTTCGAATCCAGCTGTAGCCAATTATTTTTATGTTTTCTCATTTGAATAATTCTTCTGGTGACCAAATAGATCTGTTAGATCTATTCCATCAACATGTTTATGAATATTTACAGAAAACTAAAATAGTTCCATGGTTATAGAATCATTACGCCTATCTACTAACCAAATAAACCTTCCACTACCGGAAGTAACCAAATAAACCTAAGTTTATTTGCACCCCCTTTATTATGTCACTAGAGAAGCCTGGTGACTGGATAAAAATAAGATATCTATTCATTTTTACTACAAGTATACGCCTTACTTGGAATCACACTGTTTGCACACGTTGCCTGATAGAGATGTCTTTTAACGATTTTGCAGAGTAAACTCGGTTTTGTTATGCAGAATGAACCCCATATCACACGCAAGAGTTAGCTATATTTTGTTTTTATCAAATGTTTTAATTTTCAAATCTATGACTTTGAATAAGATATCTATTCATTTTTACTATACGCTCACTTGGAATCATACTGTTTGCACATTTTGCCTGATAGAGACGTTTTTAACGATTTTGCAGAGTAAACTCCATATCACTCGGCCAAAATTTGCTCGGTTTTGTTATGCAGAGTAAACTCCATATCACACGGCCAAAATTTGCTCGGTTTTGTTATGCAGAGTAAACCCCATATCACACGGCCAGAGTTTGCTCGGATTTGATATGGAATTATACAGTTTCTGGCACGGTACAATATTCTCTTTCTCGAAATGCCATTATAAAAACTAAGTGAATTAACCATTTCCATCATATAAACGCCCTTTTCACATCGTTGAAAACAGGGTAGACCTAGATCAAACAGTTCCTACAGGGCCTGATTTGCTAATCGTGTGTACATATGCTGTTATAAATAATCAGATAACAAAAATTCGTGATATCATTATTTGTACATGAATATTCAAAGGAGAAGTGGTTAATATCAATGCAGTCATTTTTATTTCTAAATCTTACTTTTAACCCTTCTCTTGCTGAATTTTAAAATACATTTCTCCTTCTTTACCCATTCCCTATTGTATAACTACATATATCTTCACTGTGTATAAGTATTTCGCTATATTTACATTCGCCCTGCAACGTCCTTATATAACCTTATTCTTAAAAGAAAGTTGCATTTTCCCATGAACGTTCATTTCAATACCCGATCCATTGAAATATAAGAAATACAATGGAATATAAATATAAGAAATGAATGACGTGCTCCCGGTGTTCATGAGGTTATGCAACGCATAGCTTTACGAGCAAAGATTTACGTGAAGCCCTTCTAACTTTGCTCGTAAAGCTATGCGTTGCATAACCTCATGAACACCGGGAGCACGTCATTCATTTCTTAAGTGCAATCACTGCTGTGGAGTGCACTGGTTGCACAATCAACTTGTAAATAGTGCAGACCCTGATGAGACAGCTCCTGCAGGAGGTGTCTAATCTGGGTCTTCACTATTTACAGGTAGGCATATTGACGTGAACAGCAAGTGAAGGGTTAATTAATTGAAAGGGCCAACCTTATTTGGTATTTTAGTTACAACGTGAACTGTAATTACAGCTGGTGTAAAGCAGTCGCAGATTAGGTTCTATAGAGTTTACAGTACCAGTGACTGACAGTCAGTGTAGACCCGTATTCATGTAATAACACACCTGACACCGATTTATTACATGGCATTGTGTTGTGCACTTAAACGATTACCTTGTGGACAAAGATCAAGGTCACCAAAACATTCCTTCCGGTGTCCCGGCCCGCTGACAATTATCCTCTGGAATTTTTCGTCTATTTTAACTGCCTTCCCAACAACCCCCGGTACATTTAGTGGACTTCCGGTGACCTTGGAGTCGAGACCTGACGGGTTGACCAGTGTGTCGTTATACACCTCGTCCATTGGTAGAATGTAATGTGTGATGACATCTGTAAAAATACACACAGACAAATAAATAAATGTATTGGCTCTACCTCACAAGCAGTAATAGAAGTCTAATTCTGGCGTTAAACGCATATACAAGGAATAGAACACTCGTTTAACGATATTCGATAAGCAATATAACCGCTCTAAAGCGGTCATCAGAAAGAGGTCTAATTATTGGTGTGTAATGCAGGCTTTAGACACTCCTATTTTCAGTAAATGAATGACCGCTTAAGACAGGTTCCACATGTACAATGTAATGGAAAGATATACAGTAAAACTGGCTGAATAGAACTACTAGTAAAGAGGATTTTTTCGGCAGGTAGCTGCTAAATGCAGGATGAAAGTCATCATGCAGAAAGCTCCCCTGGGAGCTTTCTGCACGACTTTCATCCTGCATTAAGCTGCCACCTTTTATGAAAACCGGCATTAATGTTAATTTGAGTACTCGGTCTAGAGGGGTGTTACTGTATAACTGAACATTCATTTCAACGTCACTTTGTGTGGGAACAAACGTGGTGGTTGAAACGAGATCTGAATCTAAGTGTCATTATAATACTATAGTTGCCCAGCTATGTGTCACACCTTGCACTGATTTGAAAACATACAACTCTGCTCAAATTTGAATCAGGTACACTTTTTGTCAGCTTCTGATTAGAACAAACGTGCGTGAAACTACTGACCGAGTGTCAAACAACGCCAATACTGATGAGAAGCCGAGTTACTCCTGTATGAGCTTTCTGCATGACTTGTGTTCTACATTAAGCTACTACCTGTTTTAAAAATCCAGAATTATACTCCGTTTGAGGTAAATACTTCACTCCACTGAAATAGAATAATAAACACCACCAACAGAGTCAAATTCGAACAAATATGAGAAGTAAGATCACATATCACATATGGGTGAAGTTTGACCGAAGAACCAACCCTCACAGCATTAACTTAATACTTAAAAGGAAATTACAGGCTTAGACAAAAGCTGTAGGATCACATCAAAACAATTTCATAAGCAATCAGAGCAGACCCTGATCAGACGACCCCTACAGGAGCTGTCTGATCTGGGTCTATTCTGTTTGCAAAGGTGTGAAAGGTGTTTATATGAAGGAAAGGGTTATCTACTCTTGATATAGGACACAACATAACATGCATACTCGTAGTAAGTCTCTGGTTTTAACCGGTTACATATGGTAGCCATTGTTGAACTCATTCAAGGTCTTATGCATGTTTCATCGATTGTGATCTCATATTATCTTTTACCAAATCGTGGTTATTTCAGGCCGACATTAGTTCTATGAGAAGAAAACGACTTAGAAAAGTGATTTCCCTTCCGCTGTGAACTCTTTTCGCTGCCAAGTTTAGTAATCTGCACACTTTCTAGTTTACTCCAATGTGGTTTCTTCCTGTCTGTTTCAAAATCATTTTGGATCATGATAGCATTAAACAAGTTGGATCCCGATAAGCCTCAGCATCTAAATAGGATATTAACTGTTTACATAGATAATTACATGTTTTATGTTCACAGTGAAAGAGTAAAGCTTTTCTCTGTTCTATATTAATTTCAAATTTCAATAGCTACTGAACATTCACGGACAAAATAGTTATAATGAAATATGAAAGGTGCAACATTGTAGCCGTTTTGGAAAGTAAAGAAACAGATCTATCAAATTCCATTAGCAAACAGAGCAGACCCTGATCAGACGGCTGCTATAGGAACAGTCTGACTTGGGTCTACTCTGTTTGTAGATGTGCGAAAAGGCATTTATATGAGGTAAATAGTTAATTTGAATAGATAATGTAAAATATACAAGACCCGTAGGCGGATGAAACGAAATCTATTTTCAGAAACGAGTGGAGGAAATGCTGATATTAATGTATCCTAAAAAAAAGAAATTGCGCAATTCCATTACTTTAAATCATATTCTACCTGTGATATTTTTTCTTTCAAAATGCATGCTGATAAAACTGCAAAAACAGGCATTTCAATGACGTACGAGATGTAAACTTGTATCGCCTGGTAGGAGAGACTACAAGAAAAAAAAGATCTGTTGATTTGCACACCGATGAAAGAGTGAAAGTGCTCTGTGGGAGGTTATTAAACTTTAACTCGCTGTTAAAAATAAGACTGCTCAATTGTATCTGGTGCAATGTTTGCCTACTTCAGATTCGATCAAACTAGAAGAAGCTCTTGACCGAGAGTCAGCCAGCTTGGATATTGATGAGACGCCGAGTTACTCGGCACCATATCAGGATCCAAGCTATTTGCAAACGCTAGTCATGTCACAGTTAGCAAGTGGGGGAGGGGGGATAAGTTTTGTCTCGTCTCAACTTTATCCTCACGTAAACGTGATGTTTGTTTAATATCCGATCTGTTACAATTATAACTTCCGATTCACTGAAATGCCTGAGGAAATATTGACCGACGTCAAACGTCTTGGATCATGATGAGATACCGAGGCACTTGGTATTCGGACTTAGTCTGTTTCGACTCAATCAGTTTAACCAAGTCTGTTTAGACCAAGGTTTATGCAGGTCAGAAGTTATGCTAGAAGCTCCTACAGGACAACTCAGCATAACTTAAAACCTGCACTAAGCCGTGAACTTGAGAAAGTATCCAGATTAAACATACATTGTAGGATGACTCGAACTTGTTATTTCGAAGTAATTCGTATGGTACCTTAGAAATCTAAATATTGAAGTCCAGCTGTACGTATATATGTTGTTTGAATACAGATGGCACTTTTGTGTATTTCTGCCTCTCATTACGACTCAAACACTATTTGACCTGCTGACCATGTTGATGCAAAAAATGCAAGAACACATATTTGCAAACTGCAGTAGAATATATTTTTTCAGCAGGCTAAAGGTTATGCCCTTTAACTTTGCACCCGATAGCCCATAGACGCCTTTTGACGCCTCTACAAAAGTCACCCGTTGAAACCATTGTGATAAATAGAGCATTTGCTCCTATAGGAGCAAATGCTCTAGTCATCACAATGGTTTCAAACTACAAATTTCTAAAATTTCCCTTTTCTCTAGTTAATGCTCCTTTTCGGTAGATTTATTCAAAGTGGTAGGATCTAAAATAGCCTATGAGGTCATGGGATAACTACGCTATACATATAGCTACACTCTATAATGGTTTATAAACAGACGTTTTTCCATGTCTGAATTTGTAGAATGAGATATTTCTTTCTTCCTTTTTCTTTCTTTTTTTCTTTCTTTCTTTTCGTATCTTCTTATTGTTTTCTTCTTCTCCATCGCTTTCTAATTCTCCTCCAAGTTGCTTCATTTCGTTCCTATTATTGAAATTTTCGTTTTATCATCTTCTAATGCATAGTGCCAGTATTTCTTTTAATGCAGTATGCTTAGAGAGAACTAGTCACAGTCGATTAATATCAGCCAAATTACAGACAAAAACGTCTCAGTCTACTAGCCTAAAGTACCTTTTCTCTTGGAATAATTCAAATAGTCATCCGAAAAAAGTTTAATTTTATACGAAGGAAGAGTTATCTTACGATAATCAAAGGCATAATCTTTGATATAGAAAAGATTTAAAGGATATTACCGTGCATAATAATATATATAGTTTATATACCCAAATAATTCCCAACACCTGGCAATAACGCTGCTCTAATTTTAGAATTTATCAATCGATGATTAAATCTACACAAAACATGCCATGGAATGTTCCCTCCTGCCCGCTATTATCTATCGATATATATCACAAGCGCGCCGTCTCAAACCACGCCCCCTTGCTGTGAAATGTGAATAGGCTGCAAGCAATATGTATGCACTTTCTGCTGCAAGTGAGCAGATTTCATGCACGGGCCATATAAAATGGAAAATACTTTCTCGGTAGTAGTTGGAAACCAAACAAACTTTATTGAAACTAATGTTATTGTTTTGTGTGTGTTACTTGTGTTGATAATTTCAAATCGAGACCACGAATCTAATTTCTGCTAGAGCTTTAGCAGACTGTGTAGTCCGAACCCCCAAGTAGTTACAGCTAAACCCCACCTGTCATTAACACTTTCCCCGTATGTAAATGCTTTTTATCTCTTTGCAAACGAAGTAACCTATGACCATAAGCTATAATAAAAATGCAGCTAATAAATATTCATGGGGTTATTATTTCTTACATTATAGCATATAGGGTCCCTCAATAGCGGCCATGATGCGACTATTTGTGATATTATTCATGTCACTCCGTTGAGCTGTAGCAATTGCAAATATGGCCAAACTTATAAAAGACGACACATTTGTCTTAATCCTTTCCCTGTTCTATATTTATTACCAATTTCAATACCTACTGAATATTCATGAGCAAAATAGTTATAATGAAATATGGAAGGTTGAACATTGTAGCCATTTTAGAATCTAAACAAACAGATATATCAATTTCCATAAGCAAACAGAGCAGACCCTGATCAGACGGCTCCTATAGGAGCCGTCTGATCTGGGTCTACTCTGTTTGCAAATGCGTGAAAAGGCGTTTATATGAAGGAAAGGGTTATTGAAGCAAGCAACGTTTGATACACTCTCTGTTTCCAGCTGGGTCTTCTGATCAGCGTACGGTTTCGACGAACACAATCTTTAAAGTTCTAGCAGATCTTTCAACCAGATACACCAAGAGTCTAACCAGCTTCCCGACACGAGTTTCCAATGGGACTCTGTGCCCTTTGTTTTAATAAAGACAATTGTCAAATAATTTCCCTTAAAATTGATACTCTTTCAAAAGGTATTCGTCCTACCGATATTGGTTACCTGTGCTTTTATCATTACTGTCTTTGCACTGCAGCAGCTGGTTTTAAATATCTTGAATAAGAATTATGGATTATGATATTATGTATATAACACCGTTCCGGTGACTACAATTCTATGGAATAATTTATGTTTAAAGGTTTAAAAAAAGTGTTATTCTTTAAATACATAATCAATTCCAACACAACATCGCAATCGGAAATTATGGAAATAACAGAGAAACTACATATTTCTAATTATGTGTATTCATCTGCCAAGGGAAATGCAGTAAAGCACCTCTTAACCGGAATTCTAGTTGAGAATAATTTAGATACCTTTAAGCAGGTGGCTCCATCATGCAGAATGAAAGTCATACAGAAAGCTCCTATGGGAGCTTTCTGTACAACTTTCACCCGTAATTAAGTTTCCACCTGTTTCTAAGACCAATGCGCATGCTATTTACGCACGGACGCACTAACAAGTGCAACACTATACAGTAGAACCTCTCTAATGCGACCACTTAATGAATAAACACATCTGTCTTTATAAGCAGGTGGTTGCTTAACGCAGGTAACAAGAGAACTACAGCTGTGCCATGATCTACATTATTCCATCAGCAAACAGAGCAGATCCTGATCAGACACCTCATACAGGAGTTGTTTGAAATGGGACTATTCTGTTTTACATAGGTGCCAACAGTATAATTATGTATAATTATATAGTTTCTGCCAGCATGAATATTCATGGATTCAAGCGTTAAATGAGTTAGATATATTGAATCGAGAATTAGACTCTTTTCACATTGAGAATTACATGTATACATTAAATTCTCAATTATTCGAACACTCAAATACGTATTATTATCGACCTTTAAGACAGGTGGCAGCTTAATGGAGGATGAAAGTCATGCAGAACACGCCTCTTGGTGCTTCCTGCATGACGTTCATCCTGCATTAAGCCGTCACTTGCCTATCATTGGTCAAATCCTTCTGTACTAAAATTTCAAATTATCAAGATTTAACGGTACATGTATTGTATATTAAAAAACAGCGCGGTCAAATAACTCGGTAATCATACACAGTAACGCACGGTGTTCGGTCGCTATAGGCAGACTCAAATGTACATTCTATCGGTAGCAAAACAGGAAAAACATTTTGGAGATGTTCTTAACAGCAAAGTGTTTACAACTTCCGACAACACTTGGCAAAAATCGTTATCATTTTGAAGCACATTCTCACATTAAGTATCGCACAAGTACATACTCGCATACTATCATAGCTAAAATCATTATCACATTTTGTTGGACAGCGTATTTATACATTGAATCAACCACAGGCAAATTCTGGAACCGAAATGTCTGATACACAAGTGACACTTTTGTACAAAATGTCTGAAAACCCCAATCCGAAATTTCAAAATATTTTTATGTTAACAGACAGCTTGAACTTCCGTTGATTTCATCTAAAACTAGTTTACTCTTATTTCAAACCATTGCAAGTGTGAGACCAGATTATAAATCATTTTGCTTTAACCTTAGTTCATTTTCAAGTACATGATTGGTCAGAATCTGAGCAAGTCAAACTTCTGACCAATCAGATGCTTGGCAAGGAATTCAGCCTAAGAAGTTTAAAAACTCGACGCCAGTATAGTCGTAGAGAAACCACATATCAGAAGTATCACAGAGGAATCCTCTGGTTCAGGTCTTATCCCGCTAAACCAGACTTGAATCACATTTGCAAACACCTTGGATCCAGATGAGACGCCGAGTAAGTCGGTATGTCACCAGGATCCAAACTATTTGACATAGCGCTTGTTCGAATCAGAAGTTGCACGAGATGTTAACCCTTCTCTTGCTGAATTTTAAAATGCATTTCTCCTTCTTTACCCATGCCCTGTTGTATAATTACATTTATCTTCACTGTGTACAAGTATTTCACTGTGAAATCACTGCTGTGGAGTGCATTGGTTGCACAATCAACTTGTAAATAGTGCAGACCCTGACGAGACAGCTTCTGCAGGAGCTGTCTCATCTGGGTCTTCACTATTTACAGGTAGGTATATTGACGTGAATAGCAAGCGAAAGGTTAATTTGACATTTTGTTTATAGCGGGTTACGGGTTAACCAGGATTTGTCTTTTTTATCACTCAAATTTACAGTAACACGTACAAGGCACTGATAAGGACAGACAACTCTATGCCGAGACCGAAGATATACTGAGTACGAATTTGTTCTATGCGAACCACGTGTGAGGGTACTGATAATTCCCCGACCTATCTTTGAAAAAAACGTCCGAGGGCCAATTAGCTGGCAGTTCCATGATCATAAACATTTCACATCCGCTGAGTGTTTTCATTATTTATTTAACGGCTTTGGACAGCAGCAACTGTTTTAATTCTTTTTTCAGATTATCTGTATCAGAACGGAGGCGCGGTAACCACAAAAACAACAATCATCTACGAAAGCGAAAACACTTTTTCTCATTTATATCGTTACAATTAATTTCATCTCCGTATGTTAACCATTTGTTTGATTTTTTTTAAATTACTGTAGTCGAGCTATTTCTCTGATTTCAGTCTAACTCTTTAGCTGGTAGTGACGTCATTCCACGCCCTTGCAAACATATGTATTAGAGCCGTCTGATCAGGATCTGCTCTGTGTTCTTATCATTTATATAGATCGTATTACACAGTAATTGCCAAATATGCATTTGATTAATTTAACCCTTTCCCTGTTCTACATATTTTCCAAATTTCATTACCTACTGAATATTCATGGACAAAATAGTTACAATGAAACCTTGAAGATGGAACATTGTAGGCATTTTAGAAAGCAAAGAAACAGAACTATTCAAATTCCACTAGCAAACAGAGCCGACCCTGGTCAGATGGCTCCTCTAGGAGCCATCTGATCTGGGTCTACTCTATTTGTAAATGCGTGAAGACACGTTTATATGAGGGAAAGGGTTAATATTCATTATGTCATCATTTCTTACATGTGCATTTGTATATTGTATTTTTTGTAAAGTAGTTAATGAGACAGTGTCTCAAGTTTTGACCACCTGTTCCATCCAGGTGGAATAATGCTAACAAAAGAGGTTTGACAAGATGAAAGTATTATAGAATAAGAACATAATTATGTTATACCAGTAAGAACGTCGAAATAGTAATAGTAGTTATATTCAAACGAAACGTACAAGCGCATATCTTCCCATAACAATTACAACAAGTTTTCAACAAACTTAACAAACAACTATAGAAGAATGAAGACGCACGGAAAACTTGGTTTACGGACAGACAGACTTATACCAATACCAAATGCGTCCTTAATCTATTCCCTCATAGACCATTTTAGACCTAACCTCTTTGAATAAATCTACTTAAAATGAGAACTTAAAAAAAAGGAGAACGTTTGAGAATTGTGTAGTTCTGACACTATAGTGCATTTGTTCTTATTGACCAAAATGATCTACGTTTCAGTTTGTTATATATTTATTATTTGATAGGTGTTTGAAAACAACAGAATGGTCATATAATTGACCAAGGTTTAAGAGATCACAGATGTATTAAAATAACCCATGCACTTGCATCCTTAATCCCTTCCCTTATGTAAGCGCATTTTGACGCAGCTGCAAACAGAGAAAACCCAGATCAGACGGCTACTATAGGAGCCGTCTGATCCGGGTCTTCTCTGTTTGATTATGGTGTAATATAGATCTGATTCTACAGCTTCTGCTTGAGCCGAAACTTCCTGTGGTCATATGCCATTATAAAACTTAATCTTATTAATATTCATGACGTCATTATTTCCTACATGAATATTCATAAGGGAAAGAGTTAAGTGATACATATAGTGTTTCCAAATTCACTGAAAACGAAATACTAACCATTTACAGAGCAAATGTATAAAGTGTTCTTGAAATTAATACAATACAATAATTTTGTATTAAAAGTACATGTATGAGTTATGCGGGAAACATCGCATACAAAACACAGCCGCCCGAACAGCACAACGACAAAAATGCAGTAAATTTACATGCATATCAAAAGACACAAAGAGACGCACAAGGATTATATTAATCAAATAATTGGACAAAGATGGAAGTAACGCATTGGAACGGCCAGCGACAATTATCACTGGGGCTTTAAACCGGTTCAGTAGCACACAACCTCACACTTATTCCATCCCCACCCTAAAAGACAAACAGTGTAAATAAACACACCCTTTCTCCGACTAATCTAAACCATATCCCAGCTTCTTAAACATACATTTGATAGCAAAGACGGACGGGTGGACTGGCAACATGATTCCAGTATACCCCATGATAGTTTACAATGTAGGGGTACAATAACAAATGCCGTGAATTTATATAATCTGGATGAAATGTAATTTTAAGGATTTTACACATAAACGTAATAGCACATAAAAACTACCATCGGCGTAATGCTATAACCTAATTTCTAACTACATTTGAACTTCGATATCTCGAACTGCAAGAGACTATACACATTATAGAGGTTCGATACATCAGATTTCTAATCTGAACAATTTCTCAGGTTCACAGCTTAATACAGGTCTTAAGTTATGATTACTTTACAACATTACTTTCAACCTGCATCAAGTTGTCACATTTGTTTCTAGATATGTATGCGTAGTGATACATTTCAGAACAATTATGTATTGTAAATGCTTGAAATACCGAATTAAGTGTTATCCCGATGTTCGGGTTATCTGAGTTCGTGATATCGAAGTTCAGCTGTAAATATATTTGTCAAAAATCCCAGTGAGAACTATACCCCCAGAGATGGTACCGACAAACCCCTATGGCTCATCGCCTAAAGGGTTAAATGGCATATTCGAAGCTGAATGTTTATGGGCTCTAATGCCTAAACTTACTTATTTGATAGCGCACTTTATGCATAGCCTCACTGTAAATAGGACGCAGGCAATAGTGTAACTCTATAACAAGAGCATCTGCATGTTCTCTTCTATAACAGTTTCAAAGTTGCACACTATTCAAAACATTATGTAGAAACACCCAGTTTCAGATAAGACATACATTCATTCAATATGTCTGAATCAGCTTGATAACAATCCATTTTGTACGTTATTGCACACTTTTAGATTTGTTTATTGATATTACTCCTAAAATTATCAATGCTATACTGGTAAACCCCTTAAACCAGAATTCTATTAGAAAATAATTTAGATACTTTTAGGCAGGTGACTGCTTAATGCAGGGTGTACGTCAAGCAGAAATCTTCTAGAGGAGCTTTCTGCCTGACTTTCACCCTGCATTAAGCTGCCACCTGTCTCCGAGACCGATATTTATACTAAATTGTAACGTCCGGTTTAGAGGAGCTTTTATGAATTGGGTTAACCCTTTCCTTCATATAAACGTGTTTTTATGCATTTGCAAGCAGAGTCGACCCAGATCAGACGGTTCCTATAGGTGTCATCTGATTATGGTCTGCTCTGTTTGCTAGTGGAATTTGAAAAAATAATTATGTTTCGTTACTTTCAAAAATGGCTACAATGTTCATCCTTCCATATTTCGTTGCAACTATTTTGTCCATGAATATTTAGTAGGTATTGAAACTAATATAGAACAGGGAAAGGGTTAATCCACACCGTGTTTTTACAGTCTAATGTATGATGTGATCGCTTTGGCAAGACTCTGTTGTACAACAATAGCTACTTAGGAAGACTGTGTGAACAAACCTTCAGATAAAAATACCCGTTTGTTGATTTTACATTTATCCCTTCTCTTGCTGAATTTTTTGAAAAAACATTTCTCCTTCTTTACCCATGTCCTGTTGTATAATTACATATATCTTCACGGTGTACAAGTATTTCGCTGTGCAATCACTGCTGTTGAGTGCACTGGTTGCACAATCAACTTGTAAATAGTGCAGACCCTGATGAGACAGCTCCTGCAGGAGCTGTCTCATCTGGGCCTTCACTATTTACAGGTAGGTATATTGACGTGAATAGCAAGCGAAGGGTTATCTTCAGCTAAAGCAGATGCATTTGACAGTAATAGCTGTCTGCATATCTACGCCTAGGGTTAGGCTTTTGATTATCTCTTCTCCGAGGAGATCATTGTTATTTGATTGCCCATTTTAACGATCACAAACGTTAACGAGATCTCCCGACAGTCTATCTTATCAATGCATTTTGTTTTTTCATGGCTTGTTTGAAGACATATTTATTTCGCACTGCAAAATTCGAATTCAAAGACTGATGATAGGTAGTGCTTACGATTCCACTTCAAACAAAATCAGATAGATAGATTACGAACACATTGTTTTCTTTTCTCAAGAACATTTTCTTTATATCTCAATTAACCCTTTACTCCATAAATACGTATTTCTATGTCTTTGCAAACAGGGTAGACTCAGATCAGACGGGTCCTATAGGAACCGTCTACGTCTTGTGTCCATGTGCTTTTATAACAAATTAATCTGATTGATATTGATGACGTACATGTAATTATTCCTTACACGAATATTCATGGAGGAAAGTGTTAAACACTATGTTGTGGCTATAGTCTGAATGGTGAAATTGATGGAGAAATAACTTAATCATGACATACACCTTTCATGATATGCTCCATTCGAATTCACAGAAGATCAGATAAATAGGTAACCTGTGTTTAAAAACCTATTTCTTTTTCAAGAACATCTCCTTTATTTCTCTATTTAAACTCTATGTTGTGACCACTCAATTCATCCGTCTCTTCCAGACGATTCTCAAGAGTGATAATAACATGGTTTGATGGAGAGGTGACACGTTTAGTATTTGAAATACGGTAGAATCTGCCTAAAGCGACCATTAAAAATAATGGTCTGCAAGGCAGGTGGTAGCTTAATGCAGGTCAAAGGTAATACAGAAAGCTTTCTGCATTACTTTTGTCCTGCAACCTGCTGTTTAAGATTTCTGTGTCCAATTAATATAAGGTCGCTTACGACAAGTTGTACCTATAAGGTCGCTTACGACAAGTTGCACCTATAAGGTCGCTTACGACAAGTTGTACCTATAAGGTCGCTTACACAAGTTGTACCTATAAGGTCGCTTACGACAAGTTGTATATATAAGGTCGCTTAAGACAGATTGTACTGTACGTATCTCTGTCTAAGACTTTACACAAGATAATCAAACCATTGGCAAAGTTATATCACAGTCTGCAAGCCCTGGTAGATGCTGCCAAGTAATAGGGGTATATAATGAAAACGGACCGTGAGAATATGTTTTTTTAGGAGCCATGCAAACAACGTAGAATCCTGATAAACATATACTGCTCTGTTTGCTAATTTAATTTGATAGATCTATCTGTTTATTTACTTTCTAAAATGGCTACAATATTCCGCCTTCCATATCAAATCATACCCATTTTGTCAATGAATATTTAGTAGGTATTGAACTTTTTAATAGATGTAGAATAGGGAAAGGGTTAAACAGTAAAACACATTTAAAGAAATATGTTCATAAACAAATTGGTCGCTTTCACTGTACATATAGAACTGATTTTATAGATCTGATTCTACACTTTCTGCATACCATTATAAAAACTCATCCATTTCACATTCATTTTATCATGAACTTCCATCACATATGTTACAATGGGAACCAATAAGAAACAAATTTAAATTAATAGTTTCTGACCTTTATGTGGTACAAACCGCCACCTGTTCGAATGAATGGAGTCGTCTGATGCAGAATTGCAGGTAGCATAAATAGAGAGCTTTCTGCATGAATTTTACCCTGCATTAAGCTGCCACCTGTCTTAAGAATCGATAATTATACGTAGTGTTTGAATAATCGAGATATTACGTATTTTAGTGTTCGTATAATCGAGATATTACCTATTTTACTGTTCGTATAATCGGGATATTACGTATTTTAGTATTCGTATAATCGAGATATTACGTATTTTACTGTTCGTATAATAGATAAATTACGTATTTTAGTGTTCGTATAATCGAGATATTACGTATTTTACTGTTCGTATAATCGGGATATTACGTATTTTAGTGTTCGTATAATCGAGATTTTACGTATTTTACTGTTCGTATAATCGAGATATTACGTATTCTAGTGTTCGTATAATCGAGATATTACGTATTTTACTGTTCATATAATCGGGATATTACGTATGTTCGTGTTCGTATAATCGAGATATAACGTATCTTCGTGTTCGTATAATCGAGATATTACGTAATTTAGTGTTCGTATAATCGAGATATTACGTATTTTAATGTTCGTATAATCGAGATATTACGTATTTTAATGTTCGTATAATAGAGATAGATCTATTACGTATTTTAGTGTTCGTATAATCGAGGTTTTACTGCATTGTATAATTAACCTTTTGCAGCTAACAGCTAAATATGTGACAAACTTCAAAACAGTTTGGATCTAGATGAGACACAGACACTCAGGGTCCTATCAGGATACAGAGCCATTGGCAATATGTGTAAGGAAACAGTAGAATATATGCTTCGACATCTGTTTCGTAGCAATGACATTTTGCACAGCATACTATAAGTAAAACAAAAACTCACATGATCTGTTTGCACTTGTTTTCCTTGAGAGGTTTCTTCAACCACCATTCTGCCGGTGGCGGCATAACTGTCATCTACAAACCTGTTGGATTTAGATGAGACGTCGAGCCACTCGGTATCTCATCAGGATCCAAGCTGTTTGATACACAGTTAATTGTTTCTCAAAAGTTTGAATGAACCGACTGCAGGTAAAAAATGCAATAGATGAAAGTTTGAGTTGAAATCATTTATATCTACAGGATAACGGTTAACATGAGAGGCCCCGTAACCTGCAATGTCTGACATGGAACCCTGAACACTTTCTTATGTCTTCCTGTCAAGTGGTAGACTATATTTCTTTGATTGCGGGTAATTGATAATAGGATAGTAGTTATAATTACAGAGTCAAACATGTCTTAAGCGATCACGAACAAGATGTCTAATTTTGTTTGTGTGAGACAGGTGGTAACGTGATGCAGTGCAACGATACTGCAGAAAGCTCCTTCATGA
Organism: Azorinus chamasolen; assembly: GCA_963576725.1. Taxonomy (NCBI): domain Eukaryota; kingdom Metazoa; phylum Mollusca; class Bivalvia; order Cardiida; family Solecurtidae; genus Azorinus; species Azorinus chamasolen. Next base: position 6,759,861 of record OY755253.1, on the reverse strand, counting down.
GTTTTCTGCATTGATTTAGCCCTGTATTAAGCAACCACCTGCTTTTTAACATTCATTTCTTCAATCAACACATTGACCCTTTCACCGTCAATGTCGCAAACATGCACCACACCAAATAGTGCAGTCCCAGATCAGACGCCGCCTTTTCAAGGCGGCGTCTGATCAGGGACTTCACTTTTTGTCTCAAACTCTTTCTATATATCGAGGGCTTGGTGCAAAACTATTCTAACTCCTTCACTTTGTGAAGGAGTTAGAATAGTTTTGCACCAAGCCCTCGATATGTGCTTTATTCCTTTGAAATTTTCATTTATTTATCTCATTTCCTTATTTTACCAAATGATTTAACAAAAGTGGTTTGCAGACGACAATTAAAACTTTGGCGCCGAAAGGGTTAAAGGTCGCAAGTGGCATATTCTACTGTACGTGTAATTACGCAGTGTTTGATGCAGGACTATTTGGAAACAGTTCCTATATTACCACTGAAACGTATACATTCTTCACTTTGTTCATTAGCCCGTTACCTAATGAATATTCATGAATATATATTATCTGAAAGTTTATATACAGTAACACTTCTCTATAACAGCCACTAAATTACATCAATTATTTTGTGTTAAAGGCAGGTGGCTGCTTAAAGCAAGGTGAATGTAAAACAGTTTTCCTGTTTTACTTTCACATTGCTTTAAGCAGCCATCTGCCCTAAATACCAACTAATTAACACAATTTAGTGGCCGTTATAGGGAAGTTTTACTGTTTTACATCTATAGAAACACACGATAATTTGGCCAAAAGCAGAAACGATAGAGTCAAACTTTTATAAGCAAACAGAGCAGACCCTGGTCATACAGAGGCCGTCTGATCTGGGTCTATGGCTACTTACGTTCAACAAACACAATTGTCTCTAAAAGCACGTGACTGCTTCATGACCTCCACCTGTCTCTTGTCAATCGTGTATCCTATAAAGCTTGTGATTTCTTAACCAAATACTCTGTGGATATTTATGTAAGAAATAATGACGTCATGAATATTAATTAGATTGTGTTTTACATTGGCTCATCAAAACATGAACTGTTTGCGAAAGTAGAAACTATAGAATCAAATCCCGATCAGACGGCTCATATAGGAACTTCATATAGGAGCCGTCTGATCAGGGTCTACTATGTTTGCAAATGCGTAGAAATGCGTTTTTATGGAGTAAAGGGTTAATGCAAGATGGAATTATAGCGAATAGCTCAGAAAGGGTAAGGGTAATTACACTGACACAGAAATATCATTGTATATTACAGAATGCGCCTATATGTCAAGTGGTAGAATGATTCCTGTCATGATGACGAGTCTGTTTGACGAGCTGGGTGGCTGTTAAAATAATCTGAAATTAGTACAGTAATACCTCTCTAAACCGGAATTCAGGCAGAGAAGAATTTAGATTCTTATAGGCAGGTTGGTGCTTAATGCAGGGTGAAACTCATACAGAAAGCTCATAGAAGAGCTTTCTGTATGACTTTCACTCTGCATTAAGCTGTCACTTATCTACAAGACCGATATTCATACTAAATTGAGTGTTCGGTGTATAGGGGCGTTACTGTATACACCATCAAGCTAACCAAAAGCGATTTATTTTCCATTTTAGTTTTGTTTTAGGTTTTTTCTGTTTTGTTTTGTTTTGAGAGAGAGTGTGTGTAAGAGTTTTTTTCGGTATCGGTTGGGTGGGGTTGTGGGTGATGGTGGCAGGTGGGTGATAGTGGTGGTGGTGTATGTTTGTGTGCGTGTGTGTGTGTGTGTGTGTGGGGGGGGGGGGGCTTACATATGTATCATTAAAGAATACTCTAATATGCGTTCATGGAATGGAACTAGGAAATATATAGCACTACAGTACAGTTTCTCTTAAACCAAAATCGGAATTTCAAATTAGTATAAATCCCGCTCTTTGTAACAGTTGATAGCGTAATACAAGGTGGAAGTCATGTAGAAACTCCTTTGTATGGCCTTCATAATAAAATGCACATCCGTTTCAGTGGATGTTTACTGCTAAATATACGGTAGAACCCCTCTAAACCGGAATTCTAGTAGAGAAGAAATTAAACAATTTTAGGCAGGTGGCTGCTTAATGTAAGGATAAAGTCTTGCAGAAAGCTCTTCGAAAAAAAGTGGGACTCACTCACTCATTCACTGACTGACTGACTCATTCATTCCGTCCGTCCGTCCCCTCCCCCCCCCCCCCTCACTAACAAACTCATTCACTCACTCACTCATCCAATTAGTCACTCAATCACTCGGCCATTCACTCACGCTCTCTCTAAGTAACTCAATCACATACTCTCTCATTCTCTTTCTCTATAGCAGTCCAGGACAACAACATCGAAATGATTCGATTTGATTTAGAACAACAGTCGCCTATAGATTCGAACAGATAATCAACTATCAAGTACCAAAAACTGGATATCAAATGATTAATTTACAATAATGTCTTTGGTAAAAGAGAAATGTTCGGTTGAGATGATTTATCACTGAGTTTGAAGGATTAAACTGAAAGTTTAAAAAAGATAATATGCCTAGAAGTAATAAAGCGTAAGTGTTTTGGCACGTAATGCACATTTCCTACGAACAACAATTTATTTTCAAATATTGTATTAATTACACATCGTTTGAGGTTTACTGCATCACAAGCGGCACAGGAAAAGATCAAAGTTAGTATGTAATTACCTACTATGCAGAAAAGGCCCATGGCAACTTGATGAAGGTTATTATGTTTTTTTTAAATAATAATTATACATGCACTTCTTCCCGAGAAAAATAGTCCCGGAATTTGCAAACAGTGTAGATTGACCGACAATTACGTCCCTTATCAGGGTTTCCAGAGCTACATATTTACGGCCCTTATCAGGGTTTACAGATAATGATGCGTACCAACATAATAAAATCGTCATTTCTCCACCAAGGCCTATACTTTGACATCTCTTTAGAATCGTCTCAAAGAGACGATTCTAAAGAGTGGTCACAGTATAGGATCTGGTGGAGAAATAAAGAAGCTATTCTTAAACATCTTTAAATTAACCCATCTTATCCGAACCTCTGGTTTAGAACAAAAATAACGCTGTTCTAAAACCCTACTCCCGCTAACCAACCGCGACCCGACGCGCATTTGCACAGGGCCTGGACCTAGATAAGACGCCGAGTAACTCGGACTCCCCGATTGCCTTCTTGCTTGTAGTATATCTATACCTGGTAATTTAAAAATAGCGTGGGCAAAAAGTTGTGCAATTTCGTTAAACTTTTGCTCAGCACATTATCACGTAGTCCTTTGTTACTATATATGTAAGATTTCCCTGATGGAAGCCCCCCACCCCTCCTGATGTAAATACAAACAAAGTAGACCCCTGATCAGGGTCTGCTCTGTTTGTTCTTGGACTATCTACAGTTTCTGCTAGAGAAAACTATTCATGTGTTGATACAGTAAAACCCCTGTAAACCGGACGTTAAATTTGGTATAAATATCGGTCTTGGGGACAGGTGGCAGCTTAATGCAGGGTGCATGAAGCAGCCACCTGCCTAAAAGTATCTTAATTTTTCTCCACTAGAATTCCTGTTTAGAGAGGTTTTACTGTATGTCATTAACGAAACAGCTAATTAACAGTCACGGTGTTACTGTTACACATGTACATGAATATTCATGGTGAAAATGTTTTCAGGGCGGATGTGACAATGTTTTATGCGCAACTCTGTGCGCATGTGAAATATTTCACTCGGGTAATGTAAATAAGAGCACCGTGGAAATATTTACCGCACACCGGGTAAAGTTATACACAATCACTGTTGAATTGCTGTGAAATACAATGTCTAGATCGCAATCAAGTAGCTAGATAAAGATTTACGGCCGATTCGGTGACTGTTTATTTACTATGAAGGAACATTTGAGTGATGTAAGGCATGAGAGAGAGAAGCCAATAAATAGACATTTTGAAGTTGGTGGCAGTGATGATGTGAGATTTGTAGTTTTGAAACGGATGTTCAATGTATGTAGAATTGAAAGACATATCCATGAAACTGATTGGATATGGAGGCTGAGAACTTACAGTCTATTTGGCTGTACATACCATCAAGGAGGATAATGCGCTAATTATGCATGCTGACGTCGTTGCAATCATGACAACATTTGATTACGTCATGATATTTCAAATAACAACCCAATGTCACCATGACGCTGGATCAATATTATTCTCTCTGATTTCATGGCTGAATGCATGTAACAAAAATGTGACGTGTATTTTGACATGATAATCTTTGAAAAATGCCGAAATATTAGATCAGAGCAATTATGTTTATTTGCTGACTATTCTTTAAACTTGTATACATAACATGATGACGTTGACGACGTTGCGCGTGGTACTAGTTGACGCCGCTGTGTAGACGTGGGATTAGCAGATGACATCTTCAGCAATAGGAATATGGTTATACAGGTTAAGGATCATTGTAAAACAAATCTGTATACTTGTTAGTAGATCTATAATCTTATTTTATTATCAACATTTCTGCATTTGTTCATAAACAAAGGTGGCTTATAATGGCGCACAATGTTGTCATTAGATACAACAGTGCAGTGTTGATGACAGGTATCTGATTTAACCATGGTGTATTGAAAAATATTATCACTGGTAGGTCCCATTTTTATTTCTTCATATTGATTTGAATTATATTTGCAACAACTATAGTATAAATGAAAAACATATGTCTGTTAGAACATTCCTTATTTACACCTTTTCCATTTTTCCTTCGTCAAATTATCTCCATTATGGTATTTGTTTGTCACGAAATAAATGCTTAAAATTTTGTAATTCTGAAAACTGAATATAAATTCTACTTGTAAGACTTACATGGATGTGTTTCAAATAAAATTATATATATTTTGCAGATGGTTCTTACATATTTGTTGATTTTCCCATGTTGTTCAGAAAAACAGGTATTTAGACACAAATATCCATTAAAAGGACCATTAGTGGCCATGTTCAAAGGGTCATATCTCGGAAAAAAGCACGATGACCCCATACGAGTTTAGTGGCATTTCAATGAGTAAACCATACACTTCATATGTGCAAAGTTTAAAAAGAATCTGTCCGTTAGGAAACCCTATTGCTGGTATGTAAGCAATGGCACAATTGTGTATGGTTTTACTAGTTTGTCGCTATGAATTTGGCAGAGCTTTCTAGGTTTGGTGTAAAACGTGTGTGTTTATCATAGTGCTATCCCTATTGAAGGGACCAGCCAACTTGGCATGTTAGATACCTTATATTCTCTGGCACAATAACTCCCAATTCCAAACCTCAATGCCATGCACAAGGCATTTAGGCAAGTGATAAGTTTTATCTAACTAGTTGGCGTCTAACCAACCATCCAAAAAGGACTAGGCCCTTCCAGGGATAAGACTGTCGGTGCCTTTTCCACTAGGCCATGGGATAAGAACTCTAGTTATTATTACATTTTACCATTATAGGAATTTAAACATAATTGTCTTCCAAATATTGTAAACAATGTTTTTCTTTCGTTTCTATTGATAATGCTATTAGAGTGTTTAACAGTTTGCATCGCATATACATGTACAAAACCAGCTAGTCATGTAGTTCATGTATTGCTCAACTATTCACACACACTAGCGGCTAATTCAAGACAAAATCCGCGTAAATATTTCAATGCAAACGTGACGCCAAGAAAGTAAAACCCTATCTCAAACAGTCCTAATGAACAATCTTATGTTTGGTCTTAAAGGCAGGTGGTAGCTTAATCCACGAGAAATTTAACACAGAAAGCTCCTAATTACTTTTACTTTGCACTGAACAGTCTTCTATACG